>CM075676.1:86155000-86785000 GCA_037962975.1 Clitoria ternatea | reverse complement strand
AAGTCAGCGTTAAGGGATTACCTGGGGAAAAAAGTCGGTGATGAATACGAAGCTGAAGAGAGACGATCAGAGACCACGCGTGATGTGTGTTACCCTGTATGACAAACCAAGAAGTCGTTAGACAGTTACAAGTAGCAAGGAAACTAAACAAAGATAGACACGCCAAGCAAATTATAGATTACATAACAATGACTTCTTAATGATCTAGACACTTGGGATCCACGTGAGAATGAGTCCATGAGAGATGCAACGGAGACTACATTTGCATTATTAAACATTCTAAACGTTATTTATAATGGTCTACTGATTCACTTCAGCCAAATAATGAGCGTGTATACTGTGTAACCGGGCCAGGGCTGCTTGACGATTTTATTTATTAGTCTTTTAACTAACATACCAAATTAAGTTGGTTAAGATATATAAAAATATGATCTAAGAGATAGAGTTTTTAATATGAGACTTGAAAAGTTAACGAATGACAAAAGTTAATTGAAATTATTGTTCTAACAATTCAAACAATGTGTAACATCAATCTTCTCTAATAGGTAGTGTCTTTTTTTATAAGGGATACCGAACAAACACTAAAATTCACTAAATTTTAGATTAAAATGATTTTATAAACTGATTTTGTTAAAGCAGAAACTGTAAGGAGGAGTGACTTCAACCAGAACATGGTTCTCATGACTAGAAATCAATTTGGGAAGACTTTCTAAACATATACAATTGCAGTGAAACATGTTTTTAGAAAGTGAAAAATAATTTTAGGCTAATGTTAGTTTGTTAGAATATATTAGAAGTGTTAGTGGAAGAATTCGAACTTACAACCTCTCCCCCTCTTCCTTCTCCCTTCACCCTTCCAAACTTGAAAAGTGAATTTGAAAGGAAACAATGTAAAATAGTGGTCGTGAAAAAGGGGGATCAGGAATCATTCAGAAAACAGAACCTAAACTAAAGCTGTGTGTATAACTCAGGAAATAGAGATGCTAAAATTTCTCCACCATTAGGAAAAAAATGCATTTCAAGGGAGTGGAGTTGAAAGTTGAAACAGAGGTAATGTTAAATACTTCAAACATGCGGTAATATAGATATCAGATCAAATGCTATCCGAATGATAGAGTGCTCCTAATCCCAACAGAAGAAAAGATGCTGCAAATGCCAGATGCAAAACACAAACTTAAGAGCAAGAACCACCAACTTTGCTACTCAACAATAAACTAGAGGAACATCCATAATGCTTAATTTCATTCTCTAGTCATAAACAGGAATCACCGAATGAGCCATTATAAGGGACAAATGAGAAAAGAGATGAGAGGACGAGAGAGTGAGTGAGAGACAAACCTTACCCTGCAATGGCACACGGAGGCTCGACGGAGGAAGAAAGGAGTAGACGTCAGAGAGGGCTTCCGAGGGAGGAGAGGGGGGACGGCGGGTGAGAGGCACACGAACAGGGAAAGGAGGTTCGACGGTGAAGGGAGGGAGGAGAGGGAGACGACGGGTGAGGTAGCAGGTCCGACGAAGGGAGGGAGGAGAGGGAGACGGCGCTGCAAGAGGAATGGGAAAGATAGGGCAACTGACAGGGAAAGGGGTTGCTGTCGAGTTTGATTAAATACTTAGCGACGGCTAATTACCCGTCGCTAACAACGTCACTACAATAAAATGATTAGCGACGGTGCTGTTGCAGGAGGGTGCAGTTGCTGTGTGCGGTTGTCACTGGAGCCAACAATGGCTATTCTTCCTCCTTGCAGCTTGCTGAAGGCTCGCCGGAGACCAAGAGGCAAAAACAGAGCCTCCACCCAACAATAAAAGAAAGAAGACGAAAAGAAAAACCTTCACCCAAGAAGGGGAACTCGCCGGAGAAGAAGGGAACTCGCCGGAGAAGATGAACGGAGCTGCCGGACCATCATTTCCACTTATGTAGCACGCTAGACCAAGAAGGAAGAGATCTGGAGCTATACTAATTTCTTTACTTTCCTTGGTTGTGAACAATAAATAGGTAAAGGGGAGTGTTCTTACCCTTGCTTAATAATTTTTTCATGCATTAGGTTGATATAGATTTCCCTAGAACTTCTATTGCTGTGAGGTACCAAGAATAGTCTTGTTCCTAAAGAATTAAAAGCTGAATTTATACTTAAAATCACATGCAATGGTGAAGACTTTATGAAAATGAAATGGTGCTCTTGAAACTACTCTTGGCTGTCACTTTTGTCTTGGCCTTCTTCCAAATTTTTGTGGTTTAATTCAGTATTTGTTAATAGAAATACAAGTCCAATGGTATAGATAGAAATAAACATGAAACTTTAAATCACCATCAATATTTTTATCAACAAATACCAAGGCAGAACAATTATAAGGTAAATTAATAATAACAAATAGGGTCCTATATGCTGTCATACTCCACTATGAATGTATCTGTCTAACAACTATGAATGCACAGATCATAAGCAGAAAAACTTAATGTCAATCAATGGAAACATCATATAAACACCATCACAGCCAGTAGACAACTGAAACTATCTTAAAAAAGCCTTAAAAAAGAAATATCTGAGCCATTATATGATAATACAGTTATGATGTATTATCTCAGCTATTATATGATAATACAGTTATGAAATATCTGAGCCATTATATGATAATACAGTTATGAAAGATCTCAGTATTATGTGTTCTAATGAATCTGAATAGTATTTCAGTATTTCAGTTCTGTTGGGTGGAAGGGAGACAAAGGACTAAGTTATAAAGGATTAAACATCTTTTACCCTTAAATTATTAAAGATAAAATTAGTTACATTTATAAGGATTAAACATCTTTTACCCTTAATTTAAAATAGAAAACAGAATAAATTTTGGAACAAAACAAACCATCATTAACATTTTCGGTATTGAGAAACCCTTTTTTTTTAGTATTGGGCCCCAAGCAACATATTGATAAAGGCTTGTTTCAAATTTTCAATTACAAAGTTACCAAAAGCAATCCATAAGAAAGGTGCTAAGTTATAAAGGATCACTCTGAAAGCTACTACCTAAGTACAATTAACTAAGTATATAGAATCAAGCCAAAAAAACTACATAGAAACCAAGAGAACATAAAAATACAGCAAAGGGAACAGAGAGTTCCAAGAGCAGAATTCCTAGAGCTATGAAGCACAGAAGCCAACAAAGGCAAAGCCATGGTGCAACCTTGGTCCTCACAATCATTGTATTCATTACTTATTCTAGAGGACTCGAATATCAAGTAGCTCAGTACAATTAACCCCTATGGCATTTGTTAATCCATTAAGCCAAGCCTACTTACTGCAATAAGGTTTGGATACTATAGTTGTGTTCAAATTAGACCTAGTTAAAGGTTAGACTATAACACCAAATACAGTGATTTATTGATTTATGTATTTTGAAATTTGTTTTCTATTTTCAGAAACCAACTTATTTAATAAGAAAAGTTTCCTAAAACTGTTGTAACAAAAATATATCTGTTTTAGATTTTAAAGCCCAAAAACCAAAACATCTCTAAGTTGTTTTTGTTCTCTACTTCTAATATTCCATTATTCGTGTCGAAGACAACTGTTTTAAAAAACAATATCTCTGTTTTAGATTTTTAAAACCCCAAAACCAAAACTCTCCAAGTTCTTTTAGTTCTTTACTTTTAACTTTCTATTATTCATGTCCTTTTGTGTCCAATTTCATCTTCTCTCTTGCTCTCTTCCAACACTTCTAAAAAATAGTCTCAAAAATTGCTTTATAGAATACTTTTTGAAACAACAATCAAATGAATAGCAAAGATTGAATCAACTTAAGTAGGATTAGAACCACAATCAAATTTCCATAAACAAACAAAGATTGAATCAACATAATCATATGAATAGCATTAAAATCAACCAGTCAATGCATTAGAAACATCAGAATGGACCGGCCAAAAAATAAAGTAGAGCAACAAAAACAGAAGAGAATGAACCTGGGTGTATTGGAAATTTGTTGAGGGAGGGGGAACCTGAGAGACAGATAGAAAGCTAAGGGAGGGGGAACCTGAGAGAGAGATGGAAAGCTGAGGGAGGGGGAACCTGAGAGAGAGATGGAAAGCTGAGGGAGGGCAAACCTGCGAGAGAGATGGAAAGTGAAGGGCTTCAATGGCTTCGACGGAGAAGAGACAGAGAACGCAATCAAGGGAGAGGGAGAGGGAAAGTGAAATAGGGTTTAGGGATTCTGAAAATGATGTAGAAATAAGATAGAAAAGGGAAGTGGTGGTATCAGAGACGACGGAGAGGGAGACGGTGGAGAAGACGACGGATGTGAGACGGTGGCTCGTGAGAGAGAGACGACGGAGAAGAAGCTCGCTTCGTGAGAGGGACTGACGGAGGCGGTGGAGGTGAAGGTTCGGTAGCCAGAGAAGAGAGAAAAGGGTTTAGGGCTTGGGGATAGCAGAAGTGATTGACAGGGAAGGTCTGCATCGAGTAAGTTGTAATACTTAGCGACGGAAAGCATCCGTCGCTATCAAGGTCACTGAATTAAAAAAATAATAATATACCACCACTAGCGACGGATGACGACAGGTGTCGCTAATATAACACCACTAGCGACGACTACATCCGTCGCTAAATTCCGTCCAAAATTTTGAAACCCTTCAGGAACCTTAGTCATAAGTATCCAAAAGTAGCGACGGTCATCGGCCACCGTCACTACCTTGTCCATAGCGACGACATATCCGCGTCGCTGATTTGTCAGAAGACATAGCGACTGCAGTGTCACCGTCGCTATAACTTGGCGCCATATATAACTTGGAGGGAAACCAAAAAAATGGAGGGAAATAACTTTAGCGACCGTGTCAGGGACGGGATATGATTTAGCGACGGTATTAGTGACGGTTATTTGCCAAATTTAGCGACGGCGTAGTGTTGGTCGCTAATATGGTCACTATTTTCGTATTCGAAGTCCCTTTTCTTCTTGCCGTCGCTAATGCGGTCACTGATTAGCGACGGTGTTGGGCGGTCGCTATTGGTGTGTAGCTATTAGTTATTTTTCTAGTGGTGAGTCAACTTGAATACCTAATGTCAAAGCTTGAGCGTATGTTTGATTATGTAACGTACCTTCGTGGGTTATAAATTAGATGTATTTATAGAGTTTGGTGGTAGTTGAATCTTATGTGGCGTTGTCTGAGTATGGATCCATAAATCATAAGAAAAGCTGACACCTTCAAACACATTCTGAACACCTTACACAGGTTGGCTACCGGTATGCTCCTAACAGATCTGTCAGACTTTACCTGACTTTGGTCCTCATGGGATCAAGATAATGTTGGGTTTAGTTGGTGTCACGAGATGCTTTGTGTGTAGTGTCTTTATGTCATGGGACATTATTCAGATGCCATATCGGTCGATGTGAGGCCCAAAGCATTTGCTCTATAGCCTATTTGAGTGACTTGAGAGTTGCTTCAATAGGCTACTTGCTGTGTTGAAGCAATGTAGTCGATGTTGCTGATAGTCTTGTTTTTTTGTTATTTACTGGTGTTTCCCTTTCGAACCAAAGTTACACGTCCTTTGGTAGGCAAGGTTTTGATAGGACATGTGTCATGCGATGATTCGTCATGATGTTTCAAATCTTACACGCCTATTAGACGATATGCGAAATGTCACCATCATTATGCTATAACCATTTCTGCGCCTCTTCGGTCCTCTAGCCTTGCTTATAAAATGGGAGGGCTTTCACATTATTTTCACTTGTTTTCCTTATCGAACCTTTTTCTTTCCATTGCTCGACAAATTTCCTCTAGTGTTTAGCTAAAGTTTCGGTGGTTCACACGAAGCAAACCTCTCGCGTTGTCCTCACTGAAGGTACCCCTTTTATATCGTCACTACTTCGTTGTTTGAATACTTAACCTTTTTTAATTAGCTAGATTTTCACTTTAGTAGAAGGAAATAGGGGATGATGTTTCAACTGATTCATTAGTAGAAATTCTAACCAAGCTACCCTCGCGACCATCCATGTCATCTTGGCGCAAGTTGAGGCCAAAGGAGTTGCATTGTATTTTACGGGTGAGTGGTTGAGATGCCTTTCTGGCAGCTTTTCCCTTTTTTGACTATGTTGGCATAGGTCGTCCATTGAGATAATTAAATCGAGAGCAAATGGATTTATATCAGCTAGGAGGGGTGAATACTTTGTCGTCCAAATGTTATTCTTGTTGGTATTTTTTTAATAAAAAAGGAAAAATGTCCAACCAAACTAATGACAAGTGTCTGTTTGGTTAGTCAAACGGTCAACCAAACTGTTGTTGGGTCAATAAGAAAAAAGATCCGTTGGCTCAATAAAATCCAACTTTACCAAACGACGTGTGAAATCAATATTAACCATTAAATTTTTCTATTTTTAGAAATTTATTTCCACAAATGGTTACCAAACGGGCACACGAGAGAACAAAATGTCTCTCAAAGTCATGATACCGGGAGGAGGGTTATCAAAGTTACGATCATCTATGGTCAAAGAGTAACCTAAATTTGTCGAAAAAAGAGTTCAAAAAATAAAATGAGCATGTATTACCATGGTTGTCATAACCGAACCGGACGATTGAACTGAGAATCGGAGCCCTCACCGGTCTAAACGGTCAAAAACTAGTCCTGTGTTAAACCAATAAAAAACCGACAAAACTAGTCAAAAGCTGAGAAAATCAATCCGAAACTGGTTTTCACTTCGTCATTTAATTCAATTTTTTTAAAATGACATCTTTTTATTTTACTAATTCAGACGTTTTAAACATTTTAAGCATGCTATGATATGTAGATACTATTTTAAACTTTTTTTACTATTTTTTTATAAATATTATATTATTTTAAACTAATTAATTATTATTAAATATAATAAAATATAATATTATATATTGATTTCACCATAATTGGACTAATGACTCTTATACTGAAATCTTAATCGATTTTTAAAAACATATTAGCCCTATGCACAGTAGAAACTGACCAATTTAACAAGAGCAGCTTTCGAATCTCCTTTCCCATACCAAAACATTGATGATGTAGAGAGTATCCCCTTTACCAAATCAAAGGCAACCTTCGAATCAACCCCCACCGTTTTATAATACTAACTAATAAAACGCATTTTTGACATGCGCACATAGTTATTGTTAAAAAAATATATTTGTCTGTGTGTGTCAAATCAGACTTGGAATATGCTGAGATTTTGGTGCAAATAGCAGATGGCAAATGCAAATTTGTTATTTTTTAAACCACCATGTGGCCTGGGGTACAGAACAGAACATATTCATGTGGGTTGGGTTCCCTTGACGCTTGAATTAATGTTGAGAGGGACTCCTTGATGAGTAATACGTGGCCTTAAATCAACAAATTTATGTACACAATGAAGATACGTAAGTTGTTGTTCGAGGCAAACTAAAATGCACATCAACGTTGAATAATTAAATAAATGTTAAATTGTTATTTCAATCTCCTATAAATTAAATCCTTAACCTTTTTAATAAGATAAGTATTTTATATTTTTAAAATATTTTGGTTAGACCCTTTAGCCACTCCTTCACTAATCCCGTTAATAAATATGACATGTTATTAACCATGTTAACGTGATTATTTTATATGTAAAATGTTATTGACATCGTTATTTCACGTGTTGGATATTGCTGATGTAACTATTTCATGTGCCGAATGTTTCATTAGTAGCTTCACATGTCATTTATTTTTCAATCAATGAATATTTAACACCATTTAGAGTTTTTGTGTCAACAACATTTCACTTATGTTACTTAGTGAAAATTCGATTGAGAAGTCAACCTAACTGAAACATTTTAAAACAATTGAAGACCTAACTTAAAATTTACTAAAAAATAAAATATTGAAATAATTTTTTAGCCTCAAATAAATAAGAAAACTGCTTCACCAGGGGGAAATCATAATATGTAAAAGGACTCTAATGCAATCAGTTGTGAAATTCTAAAAAATGAGAAATTTTCTAGGTATAATTTATTGAAATTTATATATTTAATTCTTTTTTACTGCATATATACTTAATTCTTATCATTCTTCCAAAAGTATAATTCTACTTTATAAGAGTAAAAAAAATTAATTGGCATGTCATGGGCATCCTGATGGGAGGTAGCAACATGGATTAGCCAATAGAACCCAGTGAGTCAGTGACATTTCCCTTTTTCAAGGAATAATGTTGTTCACTTCCCTTTTTTTTTTCTTATTATTCTCGCAGCATTATTTTATAAAAACGAATTAAATGAAAATATATGCATGTATTATTTTTAAAATATAAAAATCAATGTTTAATTAAAAAATAAGGAGTAACATTGTTATATCTCACTGATACTATATGAACCTTTTGTGTCTGCATGAGTCTCAACATACGCCTGTGTCTCCACACACTATGATATCTCAAACCCCATATCAATATTGAACTGGGCAAGAACAGAAACAAACCCTTAGTTGTTCAGCTTGTAGGAAACCACATAGCACTGCTCCTCATGGTCAAAGTATAATCTGGAAGAAGAAATGAACTTCGGAGAATGTGCTACTGATGGGAATAAGCAGTGGACTCTATCCCATACTTGCCAATTTTCTTGAGCCTTATGGCTTAGGTAGCCTACAGGTGATGACATAGCGCCCGTGGTACTAGTTGGAAGGGTTGGTCCTTTGCACATGGAGCATGACAACACATAAATATCAATCTATATTCAATTTTGTATCAATTACCAAACATAACCTACAAAACCACTAAGTTCCTAAAAATAAGGCGTGATGAAAATAAGAGAGTAATAGGGTTCACATACCCTGAGAGTTCAAATTAGAAAGTATGAGGAATTGAATGTGAGTGAAAAAAATAAGAGAAAATGAGGGTTGGGGTTAGGAGAAAATTAAAGAATAAGAGCGAGGGGTGGTTAACACGGCCCATGGTTGTGCCTTGTTTTTTTTATTATGTTATTTATATTATTTTTTATTCTTAATTTATTTTTATTTTTTAAAAGAAAAGTTGTAGAGTTTTTGGTTACAAGTAAGTATGAATACAGTCGATGATTAAATTTTATACGTTGATTTATTTTTCAAACACCGGTAGTGTTTATATGAACATAATCTATGTTGACTTCTGATAACTACACTTAATATGTGATTTTTTAAACAAAAACACGACCACCGTGTTGGCCTTGAATCTCAAAATGTTACTTCTCGAAATTTTCTAAGTTTTATTCCTAATATAATTAACTTACCTATTTACCAAGATAAGTTGTCTCCCATCAAGCGTTCCTTTAACGTCAATAGCTTGATGTGCCTTGGTGGTGGCTAATGTTAAGCACTCGTTGGTGCTCGAGATGCATTAAGTGACTTTGAATGCATGATTCCTTGGTCAAATATGCAGTCTACGACATGGACTTGTACTCACAGGTATGATTCAAGTTGTCTCTTTAAGCCATGACATCTATGAGTTGTTGAATTTGGTTATCCATTCACCTTATTCCATCCATCCTATCTTCATTTTTCCGTTCTTGCCTAAAACCTCCTTTTGCACACGAGGGGGTCTATAGGCTTATTGTTGTTGAAAACCCGATTAACTTTGCTCCCCTCAAGGTTGGGATGTTTCCTCCAAGCGGGGTTATAGTTGTTACCCACAAAATTAACATTCTCTTAGTTTTCCTCCATGGTGGACTTGATTAAGCAATAATCCTTGTAATGGCTTATAGAACTGCATACGTTGTAGTCCTTAATCCAAGCCTTTGTTTTCCCCCACAAGGGTGGCTACTTGGTTGGTTAATGCTTTCACCTTCTTGTGTAGTATGGTTGCCTCATCGACCTCATACATTTGATTGGCTTCTTCCTTTTTCACATGTTGTCAGTATTACCCCATTTTTAGTTGTTAAAAGTTATAAGTTGCTTATGATCCTCCGAACTTCAGATGGTGGACGAGTCATAAGTCCTCTATCACACGATGCATTAAAAACTACACAGCTAATGTTAGACCAACAGGTGGTTTTGATAGTCTCAACAGGTCCCGGAATCGCTCTCACGCTTCACTCATAGATAACTAGCAACTCTCGTTTATATTGTAGATGCGGCGGGAGGTGAGTAGTATTTACTTAGAAACTGATGCTACAATTGATCATGTTGTAATGGAATTCCCAAGGCATTGTGTGGTTAAGTCAATTTTGCACTCCCCCTATAACATAAAAAGGAAATAACATTCGTCTAATTGTATCCCCGGATAGTATGTTGGCCAACATATGGAATTTTCTAATATGATCATGTGGATCCTCATAAGGTCATTCTCCAAATTATGGGCTCTTCTGAATCATATCAATCAAGGAGGCCTTCATCTTGAAGTTATTGGCCTCTGTAGGTGGAATGCTTATGACACTCCTCAAGGTTCCATTCGCAGGTGTCAGGTAATTTTGTATAGTATGCTCTTGGTCTTGTCCTGGTGTTGTCACTCTCTCTCTTGCTTGTCTTCTTAACTCGACCCATTCTTTCAATTTAAGGGTAAAAAACTAAAAATGCTGAGTGAGATAAAGTAGACATACATTTATATGTCACCTAAAGCACCGGTCTTAAAAAAAGAGAAAATAACAGACATACATACATAATCATTAAAAAATGAAAACAAATAAAATATCACAAATAAAAATAAAATATGCAAAACACAATCATACAAATATATACAAATCAATCAAATTAAGAATCAATCAATAAAACACAAAAAACAAAAACAAAAATACCCAAGCACACTAATTACAATTGGGTGAATGCACACTGTTTTTCTCTATAATCCTCGACAACGGTGCCAGGAAATTTGTGCTTTTGGTGGGGATGAAAAATATTTATGTTTTAAAAAATCAGCTACCATATTACAAGTCTTCATAATTCACAAGCAAACACACCCATCATATGTAATACAATAAGTAAACAAGACCCCCTAAGTGTTAAATTCATAAGGATTATGTGAGAGAAAAAAGCACTATGCCCTAATTACTCAAGTTTTTAAATGTTGAGCAATTATAAAATTATTTTGAAAGTAGTTTTAAAAAAGAAAAGAGAAGGACTCGAAGAGAAAAGAGAGGGAATGAACACAAAAATACAAGAGGACACATCATCATAAAAAACAAAATTGAAAAAATCACTAAAGTTTTGTGCCTTAAAGATGCTTTTGAGACTTATGATTTCACCTATATGAGTCCACCTATTGTCCCCATAGTTATTTTATTAATATTAAGCGTTATGTGCCAACACCATAAACAACTAACTGCCCTATATAGAACATTGTCACGATGTCCTAAAGCACATTGGATTCTAATGGGCTTATGAACTAAAATTAGAAGTGCTTTAATTAGCATATACTACGTACATATGTTCCTATCGACACATTGATATTATTCCCTAAATCTACTAACCAATTGATCCGGTCTCAATACCGGTATCCGTTCTGCAAGATATATTTTAACGTCTTTGACAGCTAGCCAACATGCAACCGGTGTCATCGGTATACATCCGGACTCTAATTCCGTATCAGGCGCTCTCCCTATACCGGCTGTCCAGGATAACATCATGACACCGGATAACATACACGTCACCATATAGAAGACAAAGGGCATTGCTACAGGGACCGATCAATAATTCCCTACACTACGAGCCAAAATCTGCTCACGGGAATGATCAACTTGTCCCCTAAAACCAGCCTACACTCCCTACGCTCAATATAAAATAGCCACTTGACCCAATCATCCTGGCAAGTGCGCAATAAAATAATAATTTATAATATTATTGGAGGTTAGTGGTTCCCCACTAACGAGTCCTCGTATATCGAGCCAATCAGGTATAAGAACTCTCTTCATCAATGGAGAGAGGGATCTTTGACTACTTTTCAACTTACAATTACTCTCTGAAATATATTCCTCACTTGGAATATTATCACTGACTTGAGCGTCGGAGAATCTTCACAGGTGACACCACCTTTCGCCCACATCAACGCGTGAGGACGGTGTGAAGGACCTCCAGGACGCCCAATCCGCTCTCATCATAAAGAGACATCGGATAAATAAACCGGATACTCACATAACCGGTCTTCAGAGACGTAATCATCTCACTATTTGTGATTGACCCGACACCGGATCTCTTGACCCCGGTTCTGGACAGATCATTGGCACGCCCAGTGGGACACGATAAAGTTATTCCCACCTCTCATTTACAAAGTCTGATTTTGCATCATGGAAGGCAATGGAAGAAAAATATCCGATGGGCACGTAGAAGATGTTACGGCCCAAGAACAACCAGTGAACAGACGCTTGGTTTTTAAGTCACCTGTTGGGAGTTCAAGGAGAATGGTGCAAGTATCTACACCCGATCCAAGAGATGAGATGATACGAAAACTGATGGAGGAGTTAATGGAGTTAAAACGTGAAAGACAGAGCATGGGAGAGAAATCAACATCCCAAACTGATGGGACACACCATACAGCCGATAGAGAAAAATCCACAACTCTCTAATACTCAAACATCCCCACGTTTGGGGGGAGAGAATAGACCCACGATTCTGATGATGGAGCTGCTCATGGGAAGGGGGAGCTAATTACAACACCCCTGGTAACTTATAAACTCAAAGTTCCCTTTTCAAGGAGGCTTATGAGTATCCACATCCCCAAGCATCTACAAACCACTCAGCCACTCTCCATTGGAAAGTATAATGGCGAAACCGATCCTACTAAGCATCTTGATGCTTACGTATTTGAAGCTATGTACTTAGGGGCTGACGAAGACGTGATGTGTCGAATGTTCCCACGAACATTGTCAGAAGAGGCCCTCGGCTGGTTCAAAGGTTTGCCTTCAGGATCCATAGATTCCTGGGCAGAAATGGCAGCTATCTTTGAAACTCACTTTGTCATCTCTAGAGATGTTCCCAGGACATCTCATACTTTAGCCCAAATTAAGCAGGGTGAAAACGAAACCTTAAAGGATTTCCTGAAGAGGTTTTACAAGGAAGCATCCCTGGTTCCTAACCTTACAGAGTCCATTAAGCTGCATATCATTATCGAGGCATTGCAGCCAGGATCAGCCTTTGCTCTCTTACTAGCAAAAAGCCCGCCAACAACATTTGAGGAATTCAGGAAAAAAGCCTCGAAGTACGTGGGTATAGAGATGCACCTAGAGGCTACGGCTGCAAAGAAAAAGCCACCAACACCACCTTCATAGCCGCAGAGAGATAAGGACAAAATGAGGTCAGAACGCATGGAGAGGCCATTCAACAACCCCAAAGTCAACAACTCCTCTCCTCGACCTCGAGAAAGGCGTGTTAATTCCTTTAGCCATTATGAACCTCTGACAGCCAAGCCATCTCAGATTCTGAGAGAGGTAGGATGGTCAGCATTCAGCATCTATGGCATTAGGAGGCCAGCCCCTGTGAAGAGAGCAGGGAATCCCCGTAAGTACTGCGATTTTCATGAACAGACAGGTCATTCCACTGATGAATGCCAAGCTCTAAAAAACGCAGTCGAAACGTTAATTAGAGAGGGCAAACTAAAGCAGTACCTGTTCAAAGAAAAATCCTTTGACAGGGTAGATCGGAATGAGAAAAGAGAAAGAGATCCAGACGATGGGGATGACAATAGCCGTAATCCGGTTAGAAAGTTCTCTGCTGCGGAGAAACAGAAAGGTGCAATGACTGATGATATAGCACACAGAGATGACATGCCTCAGCAACAGCGTCAAGGCCGGCGTGAAGTCATTGATATGATCGCTGGAGGGTTCGCTGGGGGATGAGCTACAATTACAGCCCGTAAGAATCATCATAGAATGATTCTGTCTGTACAAGGAAAAGTTAAAGACAATCGTCCTTACAGAGGAGGGGTTGAAGCTCCAACAATTTCATTCTCTGATGAGGATTTTGGTCCTACCATTCCTGGTGGAGACGATGTTGTAGTCATCGTTGCAGTGATAGCCAACAAGGACGTCCGAAGAATCCTTGTTGACCAGGGAAGTTCCTGTGATGTTATTTTTTATAATTGCTTTAAAAGAATGGGTTTTAATGATTCAGACTTACAGCCTTACACACAGGAACTAACAGCTTTTAATGGTGCAAAGCAACCAACAAAGGGGTATCTTGACACCCTCATCTCTTTTGAAGGTAAGCCAGGGGCCAGAACGGTTAAATCCAGAGTGTTGGTGATTGATGTTGAGTCACCATTTAACGGCATCATAGGCCGCCCCACCCTGAATGCTATAGAGGTAGTCGTGTCAACTCCACACCTCCTTATCAAGTTTATCGATAAGGACAATGTTGTTTCATCCATCCGAGGTGACCAAGAGATGGCCAGGTATTGCTATAACCTGAGCCTGAATATGACAAAGTTGGAGGCATCCAACAAAAAGAGGAAGCTCAATGACTGTGGAGCAGCTGCTGGTTCCGTAAGCCTTGTCGATCTGGACCCTAAGGCGGAGTTGAACATTGATCCGTCCAATCCATCAAAGCCCACACCGGATGGAAGTTCTAGGGACATCGTATTGGGAGATTCTCCAAAAAAGTCACCCATATTAATGACAAGCTAGATACAGAAATGGAGCAGCGACTGTTGATGCTCCTACAGGAGTTCAAAGACCTCTTTGCATGGACTGCAGCCGATATGCCTGGCATAGATCCTGCTTTCTGCTATCACAAATTGTCCGTCTACCTAGAGACGAGACCGGTTGCCCAAAAGAAGAGAAGATTGGGACCAGAGAAACAGAAAGCGGCTTGCCAACAAACTGAGGAATTGCTGAAGGCCGGATTTATCAAGGAAATCCGTTATTCCTCTTGGCTCTCAAATGTAGTAATGGTCCGGAAAGCCAATGGCAAATGGAGAATATGCATTAATTATGTGGACCTCAACCGTTGCTGTCCAAAGGATCCTTATCCTCTTCCTAACATAGATCGGATGGTGGATGATTCCTCTAGTTATCAGTACCTGAGCTTCATGGATGCGTACTCAGGTTACAACCAAATTCCGATGTGCGAGGAGGATCAGGAGAAGACAGCTTTCATCAATGATCATGGTGTCTTTTGCTACACCGTTATGCCCTTCGGCCTGAAGAATGCTGGGGCCACATACCAGCGCATGATCAATAAGGTGTTTGAGGGCATGCACACCAAACTTGTTGAGGTGTATATCAATGACATCATAGCCAAGACACCGGTTGGAGAAGATCATATTGAAGACCTACTCCAAGTATTTATCCGCTTGAGGGAATTTAACATGAGGCTAAACCCATTGAAATGCACTTTCGCTGTCCCAGCTGGGAAGTTTTTGGGTTTCATGTTAACTCAACGCGGTATCGAGTCCAATCCAGGGAAGTGCCAAACGATTCTCAATATGTAGAGTCCAAAAAATCTGAGAGAAGTCCAATCCCTGAATGGCAAAGTAGCAGCCTTGGCTCAGTTCATGTCGAAGATGGCTCACAAGTCACTTCCTCTGTATAAAGTGTAACATCCTAATCCAAATTTACATTTATTTATATTTAATTAATTAATTTTCACAATAAATTTTTCACATTAAATAAATATTTAAGTCTTAATGAAAAAATAACATTTATTTCTCTTAACCCAATGAAACTGACAACCGATCGGAAACTGCTTCACCCGTTCCTAATACACAATGGCGTTAATTACCCTTGAAATACTGATGAAACGAACGCAAGGTAATATCCGATTGGAGATACCTCATTTGACCAAGCAGAATTAGGAGCAACAGGAGAAGAAGAGCGGAGGAAGGAAAAGAAGACAGAGGGGAAAAAGGAGAAAAACAGGGATCACTCGCGTGAGCGAACCCCAAGGTACCTAAATGACCCGAGAGTCGCTTAAGCGAGCGTCGACTCGCTTGGGCGAATACCTTCCTGAAATTTGAGCGAATAATACACACTAACTGACTCCCGAGAGATTTCACCCGGAAAAATGGTTTACTCGGCAAATGGGTTTCACTCGGAAAACACACCACTTCCATTCACTCGGACATTCCTCATTTGACTCGTTACTACTCCTCACTTAGGAGGCTTCGTCCGACCATAACTCCCTCGGAATAATTCACTTATTTCACTCGTCTATTGCTTCTCCAGATATCCTCACTCGGTGAATACTCTATCCTCACTTCTCTCGGAAGAAATTCAAATTTCCCACTCGGCACATCTAATTCCTCCTCACTCGGAATCTCTATACATTCCCTCACTCGGAATCCTCTCCCAGTCAATCCCACTAGGAACATCCTAACCTTTTCGACTCGCTTGATTACTCCTCATTCGGGGATGATTCTGTTAGCTAACGAGTTGCCATAGCAACCATGAGAGCATATAAATAGGCAGTAATGTATTTTAAAATGCAGATTCGTATCCGATTCAGTCTTAGTTAACACACAGCTAATAATAACACTCGGAAATTAATCATACACACATATAACTCTACTGAATCACTCAAAGTCACTCGGGCCCTGGCATCGATCTCCCCCTTGGCGCGACTCCATGGCTCCTTCCTCCTCCCTGTCACTGGTTACTAAATTGACACAACAGCAAGGGTGAGTGTTTGGCATTGTAATTAATATAGAATGGAATTTAACATATATATATATACACATTAAGCATCATTCGGAAATCATAACAGTTTACTTAACAACTACATTATTTACAATCATCAAGGAGTCAATTCATACTTATTAAATATGTCAACTTTTCACTCGGAGATCTATTAAATTGCACTCGGAAATATAGCGCATTACATACGATAAACATATTAACCCAAACTAGGCGATTACATCACATTCATCACAATCACCACTGACTCTCATACAATCTGACTCCTAGTATCCGGATACTAAAGGATTGACCTTCAGCTGGGGGTCCTACTTGACACCCCGTGAACCCTGCTTGGTTCACCGAGTCCTGCTTGACTCTCCACCTCGACCACTGGGTCCTACTTGACCACTGGGTAGCTCAATTGGGCACAAAAACCACGGGAGTCGGAAATGAGGGGCTATCATATACCGTCGGCCATCCCATACCACATAGTCATTCAACAATTCACATTTAACACATTATCCTTAACTTCTCATCACTCGGGTGACCTGCTTGCCAACCCAAATTCACTTAACACCGATCATTTCGACATTAAATATTTCAAAGTCATAACATGATAAACTCAATCACACACCCGATCCTCAACTGATCGGTATACATAGTCACATATGTACAAGCGCAAACACACAACTACGTTCAGTAACATTTTCTTAACTTGTTTACACCACTCAACGGCCCGGATAAGAAGTGAGTCCTATTCTAATTAATTATAACCCGAACACCCCCCTTACCTTGGTTCCACGCTTCGATAATCTGCTCCCTGTGTCGATTCCTTCCTCTGAGCACTGGGTTCGCAGTCTCAGTTCCGTCACGCAGTCTTCTGTTGCTTAACCTACTACCTACGGATCAGAAGGTAAAGCTCGTTACTTCAACGCCCTTAGTTCATAGACCGTATTTGGGCTCACACTCACCAAATGAGTGGAGAACGGACTCAAATACAGCCATGCATGGCCCTTGACCGCTAGAGAACGAAAGGGATAAGGGGTCACAAATAAAACGGATCAGTGGGCTCACCTTGAAGCTTCGATCACAGGAATGGGGTTCGATTGAAGTTCAGACACGAATGAAGTCCTCTTCCAGCGCATGCAACTCAGCGACAAGAGAGGAGAAAACGAAGAAGAGGGAACAGATCAAAAGAAGAAGTTCGTAAATAATGAAGAGGGGAGAGAAGGAATTTCCTTTGTATATAAAGCTCAGGGGCAAGATCGCCTTTTCCCTTATTTTATTTGCATTCTTATTAAATTTTAATCAACTTCACCACACTGAACTCTTTTATAGTTATCAAATCAACTACACTTATTTATTCCCACAACGTTTAATTATCTACAATTCTCTAATACTTCGCAAGAGTATAGGCCCAGTCTGAATACCGGCCAACCGGCATTCCAACATAGTGCCCACACCTCAGAAATCCGAGCTACTGCTTGAGAGGCCGGATCTCTCATCCGCCCTCACCTCTTGGTTGCGTACATCAGTTGTTTTAGTCATTATAAGAGGTTGATCCAGTCTATAGCTCCGAGTGAGGCGCTCTCCTCACACCGGTTAGTCCAAGACCGTACCTCTCTGTCCGTTCTCCCTTGTACATCCGATCTTCAATTCCGTCTGCCCGCGCTTCTGAGACCGATCCCGACACCGGATTTCCCGACTCCGGCTCAGACAGAACAAATACTAAATAAAATTTCTAAAACATTTACTAACATTTTCCATTTTTATAATTCTCATTAAAACATCAGGGATGTTACATCCACTCCCCCTAAAAGGGGATTTCGTCCCCGAAATCAGTGTTCCAGTTGAAAAAGATAAGGGTACATCCGCCTCATATCGGATTCTAATTCCCAAGTGTAGTTCATCCAATGTAAATTCTGTCATTTCACCTTCACCAACAGTACCTCCTTGTTCCTTAATCGTTTGGTTTGATGCTCTTCAATGCTGATCGGTACGGCCTCCACCGTCAGGTTTTCCTTCACTTCAATGGAGTCACTCGGTACAACCATTGTATCACACGGAATGTAGGCTCGAAGTTGTGATACGTGGAACACGTTGTGGATATTAGTTAACGACTAGGGAAGATCCAGTCGATAAGCGACTTCACCAATCCGTTCTAGTACTTGGTATGGTCCAATATACTTCGGATTAAGCTTTTGGCTCTTCAAAATTCGACCTACACCTTTGGTCGGTGAAATCCTCAAGAACACCCACTTGGAACTCGAGGGGCCTATGCCGATTGTCGTAATAGCTCTTTTGTCGGTCTTGGGCAGTTTTTATCCTCTCTCGGATTAAAGTGACTTGTTCGTTCATCTCTTGAATCATCTCAGGCCCCAGATGAATGGCATCGCCATTCTCATTCCAACACAATAGAGTACGACATTTCCGACCATAAAGAGCTTCGTATGGAGCCATCTCAATACTGCTATGATAACTGTTATTATATGCAAACTCCACCAAGGGCAAGTATATCTCCCATGATCCACCCTGTTCCAGTACACATGCCCTTAACATATCCTCAAGAGTCTGTATTGTCCGTTCTGATTGGCCATCGGTCTGGGGATGGTAAGCTGAGCTCAGTTTGAGCTCAGTACCCAGTTGTTGTTGTAAACTTCCCCAAAATCTTGAAGTGAATCGGGGATCCCGATCGGAAATAATGCTTGAGGGCACACCATGCAGTCGTACAACCTCAGCAACATACAACTTAGCTAATCGATCCAGCGACCATTTCATATTTATTGCCAGGAAGTGGGCACTTTTGGTTAGTCGATCGATAACCACCCAAATCGCATTGCATTCAGTTTGAGTGCGAGGCAGTCCGGACACGAAGTCCATGGTGATACTTTCCCACTTCCAGATCGGAATTTCTGGGGGTCGAAGCAAACCTGGGGGTCGTTGATGCTCGACTTTGCACTTCTGGCATATCACATAGGATTTCACATACTCGATTATTGTCTTCTTCATGCTTGGCCACCAGAATTCCTTCTTTAAGTCATGATACATTTTCATCACACCCAGATGTATACTCAGAGAGCTCTTATGTGCCTCTGCTAGCACAGCCTGCCTGAAACCTCCATGTGTAGGCACCACTACTCGGCTCCTGAATCTCCATATCCCATCGTTACCCTGAGTTATCTCCATATTTTTGCCTCGGGCCTGAGTGTCAATCAGCCTCAGCAACTCCTCATCGTCTTTCTGCGCGGCAACAACAGACTCCAGAAATTCATTGGAGATTTTCAACATTTCGATCATCATTCAGTTTGGAGCGTCCATAACAACCCTAATATTCATATCCCTAAAGCTTTCCAGCAATTCCTGTTCTCTACCCATTAGGTAAGCCACGTGTAATACCTTCCTGCTTAGTGCATCCTCCATAACATTCGCCTTGCCCGGGTGATACTTCAAATCGAAGTCATAATCCTTCAGATACTCCACCCATCTCCTCTGCCTCATATTTAGCTCCTTTTGATCAAATAAATACTTTAAACTTTTGTGGTCACTAAATACCACAAAGCGAGCTCCATACAGATAATGGCGCCAAATCTTCAGTGCATACACCACTGCTGCCAGTTCCAGATCGTGAGTCGAGTAATTTTCCTCATGTGGCCTCAATTGCCTGGAAGCATAGGCAATTGCCCGATTGGATTGCATCAACACACACCCTAATCCAAATTTGGATGCATCACAATACACTTCAAATTCCTGTGTTACATCGGGCAATGCAAGCACAGGGGCAGTCGTTAAACACCGCTTGAGAGTTTGGAAGCTTAATTCACATTTTTCCGACCACACGAAGGGGCTTCCTTTCCTCATTAACTGAGTCAGAGGGAGTGCTATCCGAGAGAACCCCTCAATGAAACGTCGATAGTATCAAGCTAATCCGAGGAAACTCCTGATTTCAGTTACCGACTCCGGCCTCTCCCAAGCCATAACCGCCTCAATTTTAGTCGGATCAACTGAGACTCCCTCTCGGGAAATTACATGTCCCAAGAATTGTACACTACTCTCCCAGAAATCACACTTAGATAGTTTAGCGTACAACTTCTTCTCTCGGAGTACTTGTAAAACAATTTGAAGGTGTTGAGCATGCTCCTCGACCGACTTCGAATACACCAAAATGTCATCAATGAATACCACCACAAACTGGTCCAAGTACGGTTGGAAAGTCCGGTTCATATAGTCCATAAAAATGGCAGGGGCATTCGTCACTCCAAAGGGCATTACAATGTACTCGAAGTGCCCATACCGAGTCCGAAATGCTGTCTTTGGAATATCCTCCGACTTCACTCGGATTTGGTGGTACCCCGACCTCAAGTCGATCTTAGAGAACACAATGGCGCCTCTCAACTGGTCCAATAAATCGTCAATCTGAGGCAGTGGATATTTATTTTTGATTGTCAGTTTGTTCAGCTGTCGGTAATCAATGCACATTCGCATGCTACCATCCTTCTTCTTTACCAGTAACACCGGAGCGCCCCATGGTGAGGCATTGGGTCGGATAAAGCCATTTTTCAGTAGTTCGTTTACTTGTTTCTTCACTTCGGCCAATTCCACCGAAGACATTCTATATGGCGCTCGGGACACAGGTTCTGTCCCGGGAATCAAGTCAATAGAGAAATCAATCTCCCGACTGGGAGGTAGCTCCGAAATTTCTTCCAGAAAAACGTCAGGAAATTCACAAACAATTGGAATATTACTCGGTAGGAGGTTATACCGACCCTCCGAAGCAAATAAAATAACATATGTGGCTAGGGCATCGCTCACCACGTCCTTCGTGTCAAGTCCCTGAGAGAAAACAATACTCTTCCAATAGCAGTCGACCAGCACATGATTAGCAGGGAGCCAATCGAGACCTAGAATAACATCTAAGTTCTTCAATGGCATACAGATGAAGTTCACTCGGAAGGTACGGTCTTCGATTTGCATCGGCATTTCTCTATACACGGTGCTAGCGCGAAAAGTGGAACTGGTTGGAGTGGAAACAATAAGAGCGTTCTCCATTAAACCGATCGACAAACCAAGCCGTCGCACACAACTCTCGAAAATGGATGAATGGGTTGCACCCGAATCGTAAATTACATCAACAAGATAGCCACAGATGAGGCACTTACCCTGTACCAAATTGTCATTCCTCGTAGCTTCTGAGGCATCAAACGCAAATACTCGCCCGGTCATGGCGTTCTGGGCACCACTGGACTGGGCATCAGATCTTCCCGATTGTTGGTTTCCTCTACAAGCTCCATTCCTGCCTCCTCTCAGAAAGTTGGCACCCCGAGTTCCAGAAGAGTTAGCTCGGTTGCCCTGCCTGCCCTGCTGCTGCCTCTGAGGGAAATCGGGCCTAAGGTGCCCTGGCTGTCCGCACTGGAAGCACACAATTTGATTGGCTTGACAGTGTTTGGCAATGTGACCTTCCTGACCACAATTGTAGCACGCACGGCTACCAGAAGGATTACCCGACCGACCAGTGGAACCCCGACCGGAAGAGGATGAGGAGGTAGCAGAAGACTTGCCGCCCCGGAAGAATTGACCCATCTTCTTGAAGCTGAATCCTTTCGCCTTCAGTGACTTTTTATCTCTCGGCTGGGACGTCCTCTGTAACTGCACCTCTTCAGTCAGTCTTGCTTTGTTCACCAGGGTCGGGTAGTCCCTAATCTCCATCGGTACGATTACACTACGGAGTTCAATCCGTAGTCCAGCTTCATATTTGGCACACTTGCTGCCCTCAGTCCCTTCTAACGAGAAAGGGTGGTAAAAATCACACAGCTCATCGAACTTGCTGGTGTACTCGGCCACAGACAGTCGGTCTTGCTCCAACTTCAGGAATTCCATTTCTTTCCAGATTTTGTAGTTATCTGGGAAGTACTTAACAAGGAACCTCCTTCGGAAATT
This sequence comes from Clitoria ternatea, assembly GCA_037962975.1. Lineage (NCBI taxonomy): Eukaryota > Viridiplantae > Streptophyta > Magnoliopsida > Fabales > Fabaceae > Clitoria > Clitoria ternatea. The sequence continues at coordinate 86,762,544 of CM075676.1, read as the reverse complement.
TGCCCATACTAACGGCTCATTTGTTGCGTTCATCTACACTTTCACTCGGGACCACCATACTCTAGCCTCATCTTTTAGTTGGTAAGTAGCAAATAAAACCTTTTGCTCTTCTGAGCAATCAAAATACTCAAAGACCTGCTCAATATCCCTGATCCAAATGTATGCCCCGTCATAATCGTGTCCCCCTTTGTAGACCGGAGGATTCCTTTTCAGGAATTTATCTAGAGTGGGACCGGACTCGGTCCTACTCATCAGCTGAGTAAATTTAGAGAAGAAATCATCTCCTCCCCCGGAACTAGTTCCTTCAGCCATTTAGTAATTCTACAATGAGCAAACACATCACCATTAATAACCAAGGTCAGCCAGGGAGTCAGAAATTTACCTTAGATACATAGAATACTAAGCCAGTGGAGTGCCAAGGGAACGATGCCAAGCCGCACAACAAAACATAATACAATGGAACGCAATCAGCCTTCATAAGACTCACACAATCACTAGATCGACCCATACACCCGGCTCTAGAAAGAACCGCTCTGATACCAAGTGTAACATCCTAATCCAAATTTACATTTCTTTATATTTAATTAATTAATTTTCGCAATAAATTTTTCGCTTTAAATAAATATTTAAGTCTTAATGAAAAAATAACATTTATTTCTCTTAACCCAATGAAACTGACAACCGATCGGAAACTGCTTCACCCGCTCCTAATACACAATGGCATTAATTACCCTTGAAATACTGATGAAACGAACGCAAGGTAATATCCGATTGGAGATACCTCATTTGACCAAGCAGAATTAGAAGCGACGGGAGAAGAAGAGCGGAGGAAGGAAAAGAAGACAGAGGGGAAAAAGGAGAAAAACAGGGATCACTCGCGTGAGCGAACCCCAAGGTACCTAAACGACCCGAGAGTCGCTTAAGCGAGCGTCGACTCGCTTGGGCGAATACCTTCCTGAAATTTGAGCGAATAATACACACTAACTGACTCCCGAGAGATTTCACCCGGAAAAATGGTTTACTCGGCAAATGGGTTTCACTCGGAAAACACACCACTTCCATTCACTCGGACATTCCTCATTTGACTCGTTACTACTCCTCACTTAGGAGGCTTCGTCCGACCACAACTCCCTCGGAATAATTCACTTCTTTCACTCGTCTATTGCTTCTCCGGATATCCTCACTCGGTGAATAATCTATCCTCACTTCTCTCGGAAGAAATTCAAATTTCCCACTCGGCATGTCTAATTCCTCCTCACTCGGAATCTCTATACATTCCCTCACTCGGAATCCTCTCCTAGTCAATCCCACTAGGAACATCCTAACCTTTCCGACTTGTTTGATTACTCCTCATTCGGGGACGATTCTGTTAGCTAACGAGTTGCCATAGCAACCATGAGAGCATATAAATAGGCAGTAATGTATTTTAAAATGCAGATTCGTATCCGATTCAGTCTTAGTTAACACACAACTAATAATAATACTCAAAAATTAATCATACACACATATAACTCTACTAAATCACTCAAAGTCACTCGGGCCCTGGCATCGATCTCCCCCTTGGCGCGACTCCATGGCTCCTCCCTCCTCCCTGTCACTGGTTACTAAATTGAAACAACAGCAAGGGTGAGTGTTTGACATTGTAATTAATATAGAATGGAATTTAACATATATATATATATACATTAAGCATCATTCAGAAATCATAATAGTTTACTCAACAACTACATTATTTACAATCATCAAGGAGTCAATTCATACTTATTAAATATGTCAACTTTTCACTCGGAGATCTATCAAATTGCACTCGGAAACATAGCGCATTACATACGATAAACATATTAACCCAAACTAGGCGATTACATCACTCTCATACAATCTGTATCCTAGTATCCGGATACTAAAGGATTGACCTTCAGCTGGGGGTCCTACTTGACACCCCGTGAACCCTGCTTGGTTCACCGAGTCCTGCTTGACTCTCCACCTCGACCACTGGGTCCTACTTGACCACTGGGTAGCTCAACTGGGCACAAAAACCATGGGAGCCGAAAATGAGGGGCTATCATATATCGTCGGCCATCCCACACCACATAGTCATTCAATAATTCACATTTTACACATTATCCTCTACTTCTCATCACTCGGATGACCTGCTTGCCAACCCAAATTCACTTAACACCGATCATTTCGACATTAAATATTTCAAAGTCATAACATGATAAACTCAACCACACACCCGATCCTCAACTGATCGGTATACATAGTCACATATGTATAAGCGCAAACACACAACTACGTTCAGTAACATTTTCTTAACTTGTTTACACCACTCAACGGCCCGGATAAGAAGTGAGTCCTATTCTAATTAATTATAACCCGAACACTCCCTTACCTTGGTTCCACGCTTCGATAATCTGCTCCCTGTGTCGATTCCTTCCTCTGAGCACTTGGTTCGCAGTCTCAGTTCCGTCACGCAGTCTTCCGTTGCTTAACCTACTACCTACGGATCAGAAGGTAAAGCCTGTTACTTCAACGCCCTTAGTTCATAGACCGTATTTGGGCTCACACTCACCAAAGGAGTGGAGAACGGACTCGAATACAGCCATGCACGGCCCTTGATCGCCAGAGAATGAAAAGGGATAAGGGGTTACAAATAAAATGGATCAGTGGGCTCACCTTGAAGCTTCGATCACAGGAATGGGGTTCGATTGAAGTTCAGACATGAATGAAGTCCTCTTCCAGCGCATGTAACTCAGCGACAAGAGAGGAGAAAACGAAGAAGAGGGAACAGATCAAAAGAAGAAGTTCGTAAATAATGAAGAGGGGAGAGAAGGAATTTCCTTTTATATATAAAGCTCAGGGGCAAGATCGTCTTTTCCCTTATTTTATTTGCATTCTTATTAAATTTTAATCAACTTCACCACACTGAACTCTTTTATAGTTATCAAATCAACTACACTTATTTATTCCCACAACGTTTAATTATCTATAATTCTCTAATACTTCGCAAGAGTATAGGCCCAGTCTGAATACCGGCCAACCGACATTCCAACATAGTGCCCACACCTCGGAAATCCGAGCTACTGCTTGAGAGGCCGGATCTCTCATCCGCCCTCACCTCTTGGTTGCGTACACCAGTTGTTTCAGTCATTATAAGAGGTTGATCCAGTCTATAGCTCCGAGTGAGGCGCTTTCCTCACACCGGTTAGTCCAAGACCGTACCTCTCTGTCCGTTCTCCCTTGTACATCCGATCTTCAACCCCGTCTGCCCGCGCTTCTGAGACCGATCCCGACACCGGATTTCCCGACTCCGGCTCAGACAGAACAAATACTAAATAAAATTTCTAAAACATTTACTAACATTTTCCATTTTTATAATTCTCATTAAAACATCAGGCATGTTACATAAAGCGCTGAAGAAGTCCAAGAAGTTTGAGTGGGGACAGGAACAAGAACAAGCATTTCAAGAGCTTAAAGAGGTGTTGTCCAAACCTCCTATTCTAACAAAGCCTGACCCCGAGGACACGCTCATCCTATACTTGGCTATTTCAGATGAAGCTTTGGGCGTTGCCTTAGTAAAAGAAACTCTTGATGGACAGAGGCCGGTCTACTTCACCAGCAAAACGTTACAAGGTGCTGAGATCCGGTATCAGAAGATTGAAAAGGCCGCCCTCGCTGTTGTTTGGGCCTCTCGATGGTTACGTCCATATTTCCATGCCTATCCAATCATGGTAAAGATGGACCTACCACTCCGCTCTGTGTTAATCAAGCCTGACCTCGCTGGTAGGATGATCAAATGGTCCATTGAACTCTCAGAGTTTGATATATCCTATAAACCTCGAGGCGTTATTAAAGCTCAGGTCCTGGCCGATTTTATTGTGGAAATGATAGGGATAGATCCAGATACACCTCGCGTCCATTGGACCATCTATGTCGATGGTTCATCGAATCAAAGGGGCTCTGGAGCAGGTGTAGTTCTTGAAAGTGATGACGGAGTACACTTGGAAATCTCCCTTCATTTTAATTTCAAAACTTCCAACAACCAAGCTGAATACGAAGCTTGTTTGGCCAGGCTACGAGCTGCGATTGACATCGGAGCCTCTGAGGCGACGATCTGTAGTGATTCACAACTCGTGATTTCACAGATCTTGGGAGATTATCAAGCTCGTGAACCTCAACTCCAATTGTACTTAAACTGTGTCAAGGAGTTGAGAGAGAAATTCTCAAGAATGGAATTTAAACATGTTCCACGCGAGGAGAATACCAGAGCGGATATACTTTCCAGATTGGCAAGCACCAAAAGGCCAGGCAGCACCACAATGTTGGTACAGAGCACATTGACGTCGCCCAACATTCCTCTTTTCCCTTCTCTAAATGCCATAATGACCAATTCCCTATACGATGACACATGGATGGCCCCCTACATCCGTTATTTGGCCGATGGGCAGTTGCCTACTGATGAGAAGGAAAAGAAAAGAATAAGGAGGGAATTACCATACTTCACTATGATAGATGGTAACCTCTACAGAAGGGCACTCTCAGTACCTTACTTAATCTGTCTAAGAGAGAATGAGGTACATGGAGTAATGGAGGAAGTGCACGAAGGACAATGTGGACACCACACCGGAGGAAGAAGTCTGATGAGAAAAATCCTCAGAGCGGGATATTGGTGGCCAACAATGAAGCAGGACTCCATTGACTTTGTCAAGAAATGCGATGCCTGCCAAAAATTTTCTAATCTTCACCACACACCGGCAGAATAACTCTTCACATCCGCTGTTCCATGGCCGCTCTACCAATGGGGATTGGATATTTTGGGCCCTTTCCCAACTGCTCCTGGGGGCATCAAATATCTCATTGTAGGGGTCGATTATTTCACTAAGTGGATTGAAGCAGAGCCGGTGATGCATATTACTTCAGCTCGGACTCGTCGTTTTATGTATAAAAACATTATAACACGATTCGAAGTCCCAGCATGGGTTGTCACAGACAATGGCACCCAATTCACGGACAGGAAATTTACATATTTACTTGAAGGGTTAGGAATAACCCAGATATTTTCCTCCGTCGAACATCCCCAAACCAACGGCCAAGCCGAAGTGGCCAACAGGGAGGTGCTGGAAGAACTGAAGAAACGTCTTGGTGACGCCAAGGGCGGATGGACAGACCAGTTGTGCCACGTCCTTTGGGCATATCGAACAGCGCCTCATTCTTCCACCAATGAATCCCCATATCGCTTGACCTATGGGGTGGAGGCAATGATACCTATGGAACTGCAAATTACTTCTACTAGGGTCAAGTACTTCTCTGAAGAAAGCAATAACGTTAACTTGGCATCAGAAATGGATGTCATACAAGAACTCAGAGAAGACGCATTCGTTAGAGATCAGGCCATCAAAGCCAAAGTCGTCCTTCGATACAACAAACGAGTCCAATTAAGGACTTTCAACGTCAGAGATTTGGTTTTGAGGAAAGCAAGTGTGGGAAACAAATTCGCTCATCAAGGCAAACTAGCCCCAAACTGGGAAGGCCCATACAGGGTATCCGAGATTGCTGGCAAAGGCTCTTACCGCCTTGAAAACCTTGATGACACTCCAATCCGAAACAAGTGGAATACCCAGAACTTGCGCATTTATTACAGCTAGCTGCTGGAATGATACAAACTCTTCTCTCCTTACTTGAGATTGTTCAAAGGAGAAATCTTTATATCATGATCCGAGCTACGCTTTTATTGTAATTCTTATTTTTGTTCAATAAGAATCTCATACACCAACTTAACTCTTTCGAGTTTTTCTTATGATGTGATTTTCAGTTTATCCGGCGTGCACAAACATATTCAGGATGGATGATCTCAACTACCCATTCTGTAGTTGACGATGTAACTCCTCGAATATGTGTGAATAATTGAAGACCTGGGCACAGTAGGATTGGTCCCCTTGCAAAAACCATACCGAATCCTAGGAAAAGGGCGCAGTAGGATCAGACCTTTTCATAAGGCTGTACCAAACCCCATTCGAAGGCCCAGATTGTAGGATTAAACCGAACTCTGGGTACGGTTAGTAAGTTTGGCTGAACACCGTTGAAGGCTTGGATTGTAGGATTAAACCGAACTCCAAGTACGGTTAGTAGGTATAGCCGAACACCGGAGAAGGCTTGGGCGCAGTAAGCTGGTTCTTCTTCAAGACCATGCTGAACCCCGAGTAACGGGCACAATAGGTTCAGGATTAGCCCTGATCCGAACCCCGTGTTGAAGACTCGGATTGTAGGATTGAACTGAACTCCGAGTACGACTAGTAGGTTTGGCCGAACGTCGGGGAAGAACGGTGAATGGATAAAACCTAACACCGACTGAAGAACGGTTAGTAGGATTAAACCGAACGCCAAGAAAGACATGGGTTGTAGGATCAAAACCGAACCCCAATGAAAGGCTTGGACTGTAGGATCGAACCGAACTCCAAATACAACAAGTAAGTTACACCGAACTCTAAATTTCCCAGAAGCACTTCTCCTGGAAATTCTTCAATCGGTAATACTTTCTCTTGAAATTATTTATTTGGAAATATTTTAACTTCAAAGTTCGGGTCATATTTTATCGAAACCCGACTCATGATTTCTGACTCAGGAATAATTTACTCGGGTATGTCTCTATCTGAGGCGTATTCACCCGAAGCATTTCATTCGAAAATTCTCCATTCGGTAACGCGCCATGCAGGAGTCGGAGATATTTCACTCGGTGATATCCTATTCACTCGGGGTTTTTCCTATTCAGAAATTCTCCACTCGGTGCCATGCCACGCGGGAATCGGAGATATTTCACTCGGTCATATCCCGCTCAGAAATGCTTCACTCAGTGAAATCCCATGCTGAAGTGTCACACTCGGGGATTATTCAAAATCACTGAAAAGTACTTTCCCTAGGAATTCCCTACTCGGAAATGATTTCCCTTGGATTATTCAAAATTCTTCAGTCGGTAATATTTCACTGAAATCTGACTCATGAAGAGTCAGTCATCATTCTTATTAATTTTGCTCGAAAATACTTCATTTTGAAGTTCCAATCAGCAATTATTTACTCGGGAATATTTTAACCCGAAACGCATTCATTCAAAGTCAGAACCTTCTTCTGACCAAAAATACTTCCTCTGAAGTAGCCCACTCGGAAATACTCCACTCAAGAAAATTTACACTCAGAAAATTCGAGCCTGAATGAAAACTCGGATTGTAAGACTAAACTGAACTCCGAGAGTAGTAAGTACAATCAAACCGAGTGCGGCTGAAGGATCACTCGGAACCTTCCACCCAGGAAGGTTCAATCAGAACTCTTTACTCAAAAAGAATTAATCTGAGAGCTTCCACTCGGAGCTTTCAATCAGAAGAACTCCCACTCGAAGTTTCTCACTCAGAAGAACTCCCACTTGGAGTTCTCACTCAGAATAACTTCCACTTGGAAGTATCGCTCGGAATTTGTTCAAGACAAAGTACCCGTCCTTGACATAAAATAAGACTCAGATAAAACGTACACACTTTTACTAAGCAACACGAGGGGTAATGGAATTTCCCAGGTGACTTGGCCAGAACCAACCTCACTCGGAGTCACTCATTCAGAATCAAATATTCACTTGGACAGTATCGATTGGCTAACGAGTATTTTCAGGGATGAACACTTAGTAAAACGTCCTCACAATTACCTCCCTCAAGACTAACACTGCAAGCCGTTCTCATGATGACAATACGTTTCCTCACAACGGCAGCCCCATTATGGTACTTATAATTGAAAGCCTAAACATCAAAGGTTAAGGTACACCTTTTACCGGGCTCGTGTATGCCAAACGTGTGATTTAAGTAAACGACTTCATCACACTACAATATCAATACAACAAAAGATATTCTATCTTTTCTATCAAACTAAGCCTTTAGTTATTAAAGTGCCCATACATGGGGACAGAACTTGTTGGTCGTTATCCGATTTAGTGTTTAGGCATCTAAATCCGGATTAGATCATTACACATACAATGGTTCTATCGAAATTATTGCCAACAAACAGACATATAAAGAAAGTTGTCATTTTATTGATTAGTTCGTGAAATACATGAGTGAATTAATTCAATAATCTGAAGCTGATCCCGAAACACAGCGGATTTAATTCAATGAAAGCTATAAGACAAGGAAGGCACTATCTCTGTTGACTTGTCTCTCTGCCCTTTCCTTTGCCTTTACCTCCGGCCTCGCTCCCCCCATCACCAGGAGTGGTTCCTTCGTTGTTGGTTCGTTTGGGGATAGGAGCCAGGAGAGAAGGCCCCATTGACTGGCCTTCGGGAAGAGGAGCCAGCTGGTACTTAGTATTTGGCGGGTCCTCCTGACGGTCGTCAACAACAGCTACGAGTTTTCCTTCATGAAACTCATAGAACGGATCAATACCGTTCAGATTAAGTTCCACTTTGGGATTCCGGTATTGAATCTGACGTACAGCCAACCCGAAAGATTCCTCGACTGCTTGGACATAAATATCCACAGCCTCTTTCGCTCGGGCGTTGGCAGCAGTTAATCCGCTTTTAAAGCGGTAACGATGTCATTCGAACTTGCCAGCTGTAAGTTCTTAATTTCCAGAAGCAGCTCTTTTTCCCTACGAGCCCAGTCTTCAGCTCCTTGGGAGTAGACGACCTTATTTGCCTTTAATTCCTCTCCCAATTTGGTAGAATGCTCCTTCTCCGTACAGAGGCTGGCATGGAGGTCGGTATTGACTTTTTTCTGATCAAGTACTTGGGCCTCCAACTCGTTAACAAGATATTTCAGCCTGGAGATTTCTTCGTCTTTCTGGTCCCCTTCTTTCTTGGAAGCCTTCAACCGACTTTCCAAGCGAAGAATGTTCGCTCTGTCCTTTGCCGAGGCAACTGTAAGGTCATTAACCTTACCCGATAATTTGCCAAGTCTTTCGTTATCTTCTGATAGCCTGCGAACCGACCTCAAAAGACCGGACAGTTCAGCCAGTTGCCATTGTCCAGCGTCACAAGCTTGAGTTATGTCTCCAGGCTCTAACGAAGTCTTCAGCTTGTACAGAGAATCAGGGATACATTCAGGAACTGGACCCTCATACACTAAGTATGGGGCAAGATTGGAGTTGGCTGGAGGTGGGCAGGAGACCTTGGGCGTATAATAGTTAGTTATTTGATTGGCGCCAGAGGCAGCAGCGGTACTTGGGACATCTGATGTGGTCCCTTCTGCTTTTTTTCCTTTAGAAGCCTCCAAATTAGCTGCTCCTTTGGAAGTTTTTGGTTTTTTAGGGGAAGGCTGAGACTCCATTTGCTCGGTGGAGTCATTTTTTGCTTTTTTCCTTTTCTCCCCAGCCTTCTTGCAATCAACACTGGAGGTCGGTTTTTCAGATCCGCACTCCAGTAAAGGAATGTCGTCACCAGCGGACAAAGTCAGGATTATGGTCTCAACGGTAGCCTTCTTGGAATTCCGTTTTGCCTGAATATTGTTTTCAGCCGCAACGGATTTCCCTCCAGCTTTGAGCCCCTTTAACTTCTCCATCTCTGACGACTCAGCCTCAATTTCAACTGCATAATCAGATAAGAAGACCATCAGTAATAAAAGATTTCAAGACATAAAAAGAAAGAACACGAAAAATGACAGAAAATTACGTAAATATTCCTCGCGGGTAGTTTTTGACCCTAGCAAACGCCTGCAGGAGAAAAATTTGTGCGAGGCGGTGTATGATTGAAGAGCAAAAAGAACGGAGACCGAAGTTGGGGTTAATTCATCTTCATCAGTATAATAGGCCTGGGAGGTTAACAAAAAATGCTCATGTGTCCAGGCCACGGGAAATTCTTGAATCCCATCTTTATTCAGCCAAAAAATTGGATCGTCGGGCTTCACACGAATCCTGGTGAAATAAGATTTGAAGGAACGCCCATCAACTTTGGCGGAGTCGGTGTAGGACTCGAAGTTGACGACCTTGGAATGAGTCCAGAGAGTTATCAAACTTACTCCTCCCTTCTCTTTATCCACACGACGGACCACTTGCATAAAATAAAAAAACATGGCCACCGTCGGCGTGAAATTGAAGTGTTCCCCAAGCACTTCAAGAGAACGGATCAACCCCCATCCATTGGGGTGAAGCTGAGAGGGGGCGCAATCCAAAAACCTCAAGACCCCCATCTGAAATTTTGTCAAAGGAAGGCGCACACCTAAGTTTAAAAATAAGAAGTCATACATGAATATTGACTTCTCATCCGGTGTATGACAAATCCGTTCTGAGGGAAGAGGAGCCAACACCATAAAACGCTCCTTGAATTTTTCCTTTTTGAAGACTGTGAAGCGAGGCTCCAACCTTGCTCCGTCCTCCCGAGTGTGGATAGACGGTGTTGAGAGAAATTCACCTGCAACCCAACAAATAAGGACACTTCTCTTGGAGCTTAACCCAATCAATTCGATGTGCAACTACATTGCACAATCCAGAAGTTGTCTTCAAGATATATTGCTGAGATGGTGCTTCGCTACCAGAGGTGTTTTCTCCAGTCATCTTCTTTACAACTAATTTAAACACCTTCACGTTGCGGTAAAAACTCACATCATCAGAGAGGTATAAATTAGCGCTCTCCTCACTCTCACTAGAAGAGGATTCTGAAGAGGGTATTATCACCCTTCGCCTTGAGTAGAGCGATGCCTCCCTCTCTGAGTGAAGTGGCTTTGAGTGGAAGATCACAGGGATCCTCCCACCACGACTTGAGGAAGTTCGAGACAAGGCTCTTCCTCCTCTTCCCCTAGGGCCAACGTGGCTCGAACCAGCAAAACCTCTACCAAACATTTAGAAAAACTAGATGAAAATACGAGAAGACGAAGGAAAGGTTACCTAAGAATGAAGAAAGATGGTGAATCAAATTTCACACAAGCAAACAGGAATGTATTCTCAAAATTTTTATAGAGTTTCGTCAAGGATGCAAGACTGAGTGATTTCTGAATTCACTAAGTATTCCTTTTATAAGGGAGCAATAAATTCAATTACTGGGTCAATGGTTATGTCGTTTACCACTAAACGACACCTTTTTGGTAAACACAAGGTTGTCGTTTCAAATCCTAAGACGCGAAATCAGCGTCGATTCATCAAAAGGCCTCTCAAATGGGCCTCAGAATTTAAATTTCAGGCCCATGAAGCTCCCCAGTGACGGTTATAAAGACGTGCGTATTTAAGGCAATAATGGTTCGCCCACGTGATTAAAGGCATTAAATGTCCAATCATGAGAAACGTTGCAACTGTTACTCGAATACCAAGGGTTGCAAGTTTCAATAACTTCTGGGATTCCCACACTAAAAACTTTTTGTACGAATCTGTCCTAAGGAGCGCTACGACAACGGAACCTTCGTTCCAAGAATGGATATTTACGTGACAACATAATGCCTTTTATAAACGACGTATATCATCCGACATCCAGACTTCTTACAGACGACGTAGCTTATATGAGCCACTTTACTAGTCCCTCACACAAGCTAGGGGACAAGTAGAGTGATGATCCTGTCTCGATACCGGATTTGATAACAAAATTAAAGACTCAATCCGTACTCTTACGATTGAGATCTATTTTCCCCAGGACGGATAATCTCAATCACCTAATCTGTGATTTGACGATGTAACTCCTGGCGTGGTGCATTTCCCCAGGACGGATGATCTCAATCACCTAATCTGTGATTTGATGATATAACTCCTGGCGTAGACAATTCCCACCATCATCCTTATGATGGAAGATTTTGAAGGCTTAATCCGTACTCTTACGATTGAGATGTATTTCCCCAGGATAGATATTCGCTATCACTTATTCTGTGATATGATGATGTGACTCCTGGCATAGACAAATTCCCATCATCATCCTTATGATGGAATACCCAATCATCATCTTTATGTATCTTTGCAGTTCCCCAATCCCGGAACAATACTCTTATATTGGACGACGTTTTTATCTCCAGAGAGAATAATACGAATTAATACTAGTCATCCGTCCTGTGACACCGCTTTTGTGAACAACGGATCGACTCCTTTTCTCCCCAAAAGTATTAAAGTTAATGCCCTATGACAGGTACCTATTCCTTAACATACTTGTACTTGGGGACAGTATTCATGTATATATCTCTCCGTTCCAAATTTATCTACCTTAAATGATCTAATTTTCCGAGGTGATTATTTCAATCCGACCTCAATGTTAGTCATACAGAACGGATTATCAATGTCCGAAATGATATATACATCTAAGTTATACATGAAGTATTGAAGACAAATTATTGAAGGGAATTTTATTCATTCATATAAACCAAGATTACATGTAATACCAGAGTTGATCCCGGAACACAACTTTACATATAAAAAATAACAGGACTACGGAGGGGGAACTTGCTCTTCAGTCTCTTTCTGTCCTTCCCCTTCTCCAAGTTCTTATGTCCCTTCCTTTGGGATTTCCTCTGGAGTCTTCTCTTCTGGAGCCTTCGCACCACCTGTAGATGAGGCGACCTCAGGCATAGGAATAACGAAATCTGGGCCCATACTTTGACCCTCAAGAAGAGGGGGAAAACCGTACAAGGACTCCGGAGGATCTTCATGTCGACCATCAACCACTGTGACTAACCTCCCTCCATGGAATTCATAGAACGGATCCATACCATAGAGGTTAAGCGACATAGTGGGGTTACGGTAGAAAACTTGGCGTATAGCTAGGCCAAAGGATTCTTCAACTGATTGGGTGCATATATCAATAGCTTCCTTCACCTCAGCTTTAGCCACAGCCAATTCTTCCCGCAACCTCAGAAGTTCTCCACCCGATCCCTGAGATTCCGTACTCCAGCCTTTAGTCTCTCAATCTCAAGGAGGAACTTCTCCTTTTGGGACCATTCCTCTGCTTGTTTAAAATAATCCTTCGTAGCAGCTTTGCTTTTATCTTCAAGATCAGCTTGTTTAGCTTAACTGCTACGGAGTTCTTCTTGTGACTTACCAAGCATCTCCTCCTTCTCTGCCAGTTTACCCTCCAAGTTTTTAAGCATGGTTTTGCGCTTGAGATTCTCCTTGCTCATGAGATCTCTGAACTCTTTAGACTTGATTAGGCGATCCTTAGCTAACTTTAAGGCAGCTTTATCCTTCTCTGCTGAGAGGTTGAGCTGTTCTACTTTATCACTCAGCTTATCAACCTCAGTGGCATTATCAGCTAACAGGCTGAGCGAATTAAGCATCCCCGTAAGTTCTGCTAGCTGCCACTTCCCGGCCTCACACGCCTTTTTAATTTCTTTAGGTTCAAGTGTGGGCCGGAGTTCGTATAGCGACTGAGGGAGGATCGCTGGAGTTGCCCCCCGGTATGAGAGGAAAGGAGTGAGGAACGAAGAGGTTGAAGAAGAGATCGGACTAGATCCAAAGACCCCCAAAAGGATACCCTTATGGAGTCCGGACAAAACTCTAGCTATGTCCGATGTTTCTACAGCTTTGCCTTTGGAGGCCTTAGCTCTTTCCGGACTCATTGAAGGTTTGTATTTCTTTGACGATTTTCCTGAGGGGTCATTCTTGATCTTCTTCCTCTTCTCCGTTATTCTGGGACGATCCGCATTTGCACCAGTGGGATCTCTCCTTCTACATCCGAGGTCAGAATAATCAATTCAGGCCGATCTTTCTTAGAATTCTCCTTTGGCAGGATTTCATTCTCACCAGCTAGTGATTTCTCTCCTACCTTCAAGAATTTTAACTTTTTCATCTCTGGAGATTTTTGTTCTATTTTACCTGCATGCATAAATAAAACGTATTAGCAACAAAGAAATGCTCAATACAATCAACAAAGGAGGAAAAAAGGAATAAAACAGGAATTACGTAGATATTCATCCCGGACTTCGCTCGAACTACTTAAAAGACGTCTACACAAAAATGCTTTTAAGCGTGTAGAATATGCTTCAAGGGCGAATAACACCGTCGCCGTTTCAGTAGACAGCTCGGACTGATGAGTGTAGTATGCTGAAGAGTTCAGAAAAAAGTGCTCATGAGTCCAGCACAGAGGAAATTTATTAAGACCCTCTTCATTCTTCCAGAAGACGGGCTTGTTCTTTTTAATTGAAATTCAGGTAAAGAAGGACTTGAAAGACTTCCCGTCAACCTTAGCCGAATCAGTATAAGATTCAAAGTTCACAAAGGAACATAGAGTCTGGAGTGTGACTAGACCTACACCACCTTGCTTGTTAGCCCTCTGAACTACCTGAGTGTAGTAGAATAACATCGCCACGGTGGGTGTGAAATTGAAGTAGTCACCCAATACTTCCAGAGAACGGATCAATCCCCAACCGTTGGGATGAAGTTGAGAGGGTGCGCAATTTAAGAACCTTAATACACTCATCTGAAACTCGGATAGGGGGAAACGAACTTTGAGATAATGAAAAACAAAATCGTGCATGTATACAGAACACTCATCTGGAACAACGTGGCAAATCCGTTCTGTAGGGAGCGGTGCGAACACCCTGAACCATTTTTTCATTTTCTCCTCTGCGTGAACTGTGAACCTTGGCTGAATCCGAGATCCTTCCTCATTCGTGTGATGAGAAGTTAAGTTTTTAAACTCATCATCTACCCAACAGAAAGGCCACTTGGCCTGAAGCTCTTCCCAATTCAGCCGAGAGGCAACAACGCTGTACAAGCCTTCTACGGTTTTCGAAACAGTTTGATCTCCAGAGCTTCCTTCTCCAGTCATCGTTCGAGTCATGTGGACAAAAATCTTTGCTCTATGATAAAAAGTCACATCGTCAGAAGGGTAACAGTCATTACTCATCTCATTTTTCGAAGAGCGACTACAATCAGAGGACAACTCTGAGAAGGGAAAGGTCACTCTCCGCCGTGAGTAAGATCCCCTTTCTGAGCGACATGACTCAGCCCTCGAAAGAATCATAGGGATTCTCCCCCCATGGTAGTTAGGGTTGCGAGAAGCTAATCTCCCCCTCTTAACTTACATTCTTTTCAAGCAAAAAACAGAAAAAGGAAGACAAAAATAGCAGAGGGACGGAAGTGGTTACCTCAGATGATAAGGAGGGTGAAGGCAAAAAAAGCTTCGCAAAACGAGCAGCAAGCGATCGTCTGAAATTTTTGCAGAGTCTGGCTAAGGAATCAGAAGCAAGTGGTTCCCAAAATCCACTAAGTGTTTCTTTTATAAGAAACGAAGAGTTTTAGTTACCAACTCTTGAGGTTGTGTCGTTCACGATTAAACGCGTCAATTTACCAGTCAAACGACATAGTCGTTCCAAATTCATGGGCGCCAAAACAATACCGATTCACCAAAGGGCCTCTCCATTGGGCCCAGAAGTTTTAAAACATTGTAAGCCCATTAAGCCCTAGGTGACGGTTACGGAGATACACGCCTCAGATGCAATAATTGCTCACGCACGTGTTTAAAGGTATTTAATGCCTAATCATGCGACGCAATTTATGCTTTACAGCCGTTACTCGAATTTCAAGAGTCTCAAGTTTCAAAAACTTTTGGGATTCTCATACAGCGAATCTTTGTCTAGATCTGTTGTATCGACATTATAACAACGGAGTACTCATTTGAAGAACGGATCTTCACGATATAATAACGCACATGTAAGAAAACATTTCCCACATAAGTATACCGACATCTAGACCTCTCGCAGGTTGAATAGCTTATGTGAACAACTACACAGTCCCTCACACAAGCTAGGGGACATATGATCCGGTCTCAATACCGGTATCCGTTCTGCAAGATATATTTTAACGTCTTTGACAGCTAGCCAACATGAAATCGGTGTTATCGGTATACATCCGGACTCTAATTCCGTATCAGGCGCTCTCCCTATACCGGTTGTCCAGGATAACACCATGACACCGGATAACATACACGTCACCATATAGAAGACAAAGGGCATTATTACAGGGACCGATCAATAATTCCCTACACTACGAGCCAAAATTTGCTCACGGGAATGATCAACTTGCCCTCTAAAACCAGCCTACGCTCAATATAAAATAGCCACTTGACCCAATCATCCTGGCAAGTGCGCAATAAAATAATAATTTATAATATTATTGGAGGTTAGTGGTTCCCCACTAACGAGTCCTCGTATATCGAGCCAATCAGGTATAAGAACTCTCTTCATCAATGGAGAGAGGGATCTTTAACTACTTTTCAACTTACAATTACTCTCTGAAATACATTCCTCACTTGGAATATTATCACTGACTTGAGCGTCGGAGAATCTTCACAGGTGACACCACCTTTCGCCCATATCAATGCGTGAGGACGGTGTGAAGGACCTCCAGGACGCCCAATCCGCTCTCATCATAAAGAGACATCGAATAAATAAACCGGATACTCATATAACCGGTCTTCAGAGACGTAATTATTTCACTATTTGTGATTGATCCGACACTGGATCTCTTGACCCCGGTTCTGGACAGATCACCAATAAAACAATCTTAGTGGATTGTTGTTAAATTAAAGAGTGACCAATTCCTTGACTTAATTAAGTATGAGAGAAGAATATACAAATCACAGTTAAGAAAAATTATTTGCCACATCGTGTACTCATTCAATAACAAACCAAAACAAGGTTGGAAAGATTACATCAAAGAGATTTACCTTGTAACATCCTAAAATTTAGAATTTTAGAAAATAATTCATTAAGGATCAGTGGATAATTTCCGAGTGAAATTCTGAGTGAATTATGTCTGAGACAAGACCTTCCGAGTGAAAAATGGATATGATTCCGAGTGTAGGAAGTTAAGATACTTCCGAGTGTAGGAAAGTTGAGATAATTCCGAGTGAAGAAAGGGATATAATTCCGAGTAAAATCTTTCTGGGTGAAAGAACTACTGAGTGAAGTAAAGTTAAGATGTTTCCGAGTGAAACATGACCGAGAGAATCATTTTCGAGTGAAGAAAAGCTCTATCCGAATGAGACACTTTTGAGAGACAAATCCGAGTGAAACGTTTCCAAATGGATCGTTTCCGAGAGAAGTACTTCTGAACAAAGTAAAGCTTTGATTTCGAAATGAGTACTTCTCAGGCTGAGATAATTCTAAGTTGTGAATTCTGAGTGGGGAATTTCCCAGTTCAATATAACTTTCCGAGTGGGGTGTCTCCGAGTGCGACACTTCCGAGTGGGATGTTACCGAGTGAGACATTTCCAAGTGGAATAGCGTCAAGTGAGATATTCCCGACTTTCGTATGGTAAGGCACCGATTGAGACATACCGAGTGAGTTTTTTTTTCAGGAAGAGTACTTCTGGACAGAGAAAGACTTTAACTCTGAGTGAGTATGTTTCTGAGTGAGTAGTTCCCGAGGGAAGTAAATATCCGAGTGGTGAATTCATTTAATTTGTGCTCGGGTGTTTTAAAGTTTCCGAGAGCTTGTGCTCGTGTTTGTATTCGAGATTGTCCTTGACCCTGAGTGATCCTTTCGAGTGGAAAGATTTCCGAGAGGACTAAACTTCGAACTCCGAGTGATCTTTTGGATGTAAGACTTCCGAGTGACGCAGGTGAAGACTTTGACTCGGGCAGAGATATATCCGAGTGAGATATGTCTGAATGAGGTATTTCCGGGTGAGAGATTTCTGAGTAGATCATTTCTGAGAAAGGAAAGATATGATTGTGTTTCATGTAGAAACCTTTCCGAGCGAATTTCCTCCGAGTGAAGTAATTCTAAGTGGAAAGAGGCTCTGATGAATCTTCTCGGAAAGATGTGCCCATAATACCGAAACCGAGTCAGAATTAATAATTATTTCAATTATTGAGACTTTCCATGTCACTCTGTTCTTCTAAATTCTAGCAGATTCTCTTTTCTGATATTTTTCTAAGTATGGGACCCTCTCTATTTTGTCCTATCCTCTTTTCTTTAAATATCTTGTTTCTTCCTTATCATTTAATACACGTATCGGACTTCTTCAATTCGTTCACGTCTCTTTTGCATGAACGATATATATATATATCAAATTCTATTGTGGGATTAGCTTGGAATTTGGAGTGTAAAATATCACTTCTATCCTTTTCTTTCCAATCTTTATTGGAAATTATCAAACAAAGAAGGAAATCAAACTTCACTTCTTCTCTTTCACGAAGAAGCTTTGGACTGATCCAAAATTGAAATTCTAGTCGGAAATTCGTGAACTGTGATTTGGGATATAGCTTAAAAAGCTGCTGGAACTCTTTATTTCCAGGTAGGGGGAGCGTTTACATTTTAAATGCATGGTTTATGAATGGATTCAGGATAATATTAAATCCTGAATATATATATATATATATATATATATATATGTGATGTGTGATATATTTGTATTTTCGTTCATATGATATTGATGTTGATATGTGATTGATGATGATGATGTGAAAGATATTCATGAAGCTTTCATGATATATAAATGCATGTGATGCATATTGATAAAGCATGAGATGCTTATGTGATGAACAGACATGAAATATTATGTGGTCTGTTGATGATTGATTATTATTTGGCATAGCATGTGCATTCAAACGCACACAGGACTGCAGGGGGCCTGTGATGCCGACCCAGATGGGAGGGCGGCCTGATGATAAGGCACAGACCCTATGGTGGTTTCTTCGGATTCCACAGCGCCTTTGAGTTGGACTCAAGGCCGGTCCGTAACACCAAGTTGAGTTACCGCTGTCACTGAGAGTGACTGGTGTTACATTATGGACGCGCGGTTTGGTACCTGTAAAACGGCCGAATTAGCTGGGAGCTGAGATATTATATTGTGTAAATCCCATCATTAGAGTCGGATCCGCA
The DNA here is from genome assembly GCA_037962975.1 of Clitoria ternatea. Taxonomy (NCBI): domain Eukaryota; kingdom Viridiplantae; phylum Streptophyta; class Magnoliopsida; order Fabales; family Fabaceae; genus Clitoria; species Clitoria ternatea. Next base: position 86,743,779 of record CM075676.1, on the reverse strand, counting down.
TGCATATGCATTGATATATGTTAGTGAAGATAATATAATGGCATGATCATTTGATGATATGAGAATGAATGATATATATAATAAAATTATGTTATATTATTTTGATTTATTATGGTTATGAATTGGACACTTGATCCGATCCAGTAACTGTCATTTGACATGTATATGCTCACCCTTACTGTTGTTATTTTTACAGTGGATGTAGGATGCAGCGATGATGTATGAGGTTACTCAACCTGCTCGGAGCATTATATATTTATATGTATAGTACATAATGCATATAGTTATTTTGTAGTAGCCTTGGCTGGCTCCTGTGCATACCGAGTTATTATATCTATTTGTATATTTAAATGGGCTGGTCGGTTGATATAAAAATGATAGTGTTATTATTTAATCCAAATTCTGTTTTGAAATTTAAATTATTTACGAAAAATTTATTTGGATTTTTGAAAATTAATTTTAAAAATAAGGACGTTATATACCTCAACCCTCTAAGGCTAAGAAGCTTAACTACTCATGTTCATAGACAAACACAAAGCAATCAAATTAGGGATAAGTTTTTCTTTATAGACAAAGATAGAAAACCACCCTCGAATGCACGACTTGCATGAAATGGTAGTGACACCTCATTATCATGGAGAACCATGGATTCCTTAATGTCCTACAACATGAGGAGAGATTCCATAGGAAAACTCAGAGTGAGAAGATGGTGAAAGGATGACAATTTCCTTTGAATTAGGGTTCACACTTTTTTTGTATGTGTGTATGTGTGTGTTCTATCATGAATATGTGTTTTTGGTTTGTATGTCGTCTCTCTCAATTAGAGTTACTTTGGGGTGTAAAAACCTTTTGAAATGCACTCGACTGGGCCTAACAACGCACTTGAGCACGACATGTGTTTGTATGAACGTCGACCATGCTTAACTTTATGCTTTAATTTGCTAAAATTCAAACACAGGCCATGCTTACCTAAACACGGGTCATGCTTAACTTCGTTGTTTTGCTCTTTTGCTTATTGGATCATCTCCTTTGAACTTTTTTAGTCCTTTTTATTCCTTTTTCCAGTAATTGGGCTCTAAACTTGTTTATGCAAAATTAAGCTTTTATTAGATTTTTTATTGACAATAATGTATTATACTCTCACCAAAAATCACATGAAAATATGACAAATAAAATGATAGAATAACAAAAAAATACCAATAAAGCATTTTTAAGGCATCAAATTGGAGGAGATTAAGAAGCTGAGGGATTGAATTAAATCATTTGTTTGGCGCACGTTCTCAGGGAAGGGAGTGCTTGCACATATTTCTTGGTGAAGATGAGAGGATATATGCAAGCTTGTCTGGGTGGTCTTAAGGTTAATCTCTTAGACGAAAAGATGGGGTAGTCTTTTGTAGATTTGAGTCGTATTTTCTTTTATCTTTCCCCAACATAGAAAAACAAATGGCCTCCCGTGTAAGCCCATAACCTGTATAGTTAGGACTCTCAATTTTAAGGTTCAAATAACAAGAGATTTTTAAGTCGAACTGCATGGAACAACTTGAATATGAGTAGACTATTCAAATTCCTTAACAAACCTTCTAGTTGGTGATGAAAATAGGCCAGGTCAGGCATAAGTCTAGACTACTTCCAATTGTCAAGGCCTGAGCTTCGTCATAGGTTTTTTTAAGGTCCGCTTGTTTGAAGCCTATTTAAATGGCTTGTTTACAATTAGACTTTTAAAAGGCCAACAATCACCTAAAAAACTTATCAAACTACATATGTTGATGAGCTTATCATTATAAACAATACAAATGAGTCAAATGCACTTGATTTTAAATTCACCAAGACAATACAACTTTTCATATAAAGAAAAGGTAATTAAATCCAAAATAATCACCACAATTGATCTAAATAATTATAAAATAAAATTTTATATTATAAAAAATTATTATAACTATAATATTAATTTATACTATGTAATTATATAATATATATACTATTTTTATGTTATAAATATATATAGATAATTAATAGTTAGGTCAATTAGATGAGTCAGTCTGCTGCTGTTCAAAAGCTTTTTAGAAAGTCTATAAAAAGACGTTTTTAAAAGCCTAGGCTTAACATTGTAGCCTGACAAGCCTTACTTGTATAGGCTTTAAACAACGAACTTCTGTTGGATAACCGAACTCAGTGTCCGTTTGGTTTCCAGTTGGAGAAACGGAGTTGGAAAGATGGAGAAATTTAAGTGTTGATATTCACGCCGTTAAAGACAGTTAAAACTCCGTTTAACAGTATGATATATTTTTTGGGTTGGTCAACCCATTGGTATCTAAACACACAATCATTTTCATCCCTACTTTTAGTAAAAAAGAATTAACCATGGTAAACGGGGGTTAGTATTGGAGTGTAATGTACTGAATAGCTTGGGGATCGGGCTAATAAACACAAACCTGTCTCTCCTATGGTTCCAGTAGACGCTGTGGTGGTTTAATTGAAGGAGAGAAGAGAATGGAGTCAGTTATCAATGCCGCATTGGAAGAGATATGTTGCGGTGTTGAAGATGGACTCACTCTTGCAACCCTCTGGGCCAAGCTTGAAGCCTCGCCCTCTCTTTCATCTTTTTCCCTCCATCTATCTCCCACACTTAAAACCGCCATATGGACAAACCTCCTCCGCATTCCCACCCTCCGCTTCGAACCACACCCTTCTCCGCCGCAACTCCACGACGCCCAGAATCTCAACGTCAAGATCTTTGCTCGGAAGCCCCTTGCCGACAACTTCCTCGGTCTTTACGAGTCCCAATCTCTTCAGCATGCTCAAATGCGTGTCCTTCGTCTTCTCGCAAACGCCAAAGCCAACGGTATCACTCAGAACCAGCTTGCTAAACATTTGCACTTCGATGGCAACAATTTTCATTATGTGTTGCGGAGTCTTGAGTGCCAGGGCTTGATTGTCAAGCATTCTGCTGTTGAAAGGAAGAAGCAGGTTTCAACCCGTGGTGAATCCAAAAACTATCCACCCGTGGCTACCAATGTAGTTTACCTGCATCGCTATGCGAAACAACATCAAAGGATTGGATTGGAAATTACCAATTTGAAAATCCCTGAGGATGACATTGATGGACCCACTCTTCAAACTGATGTTCATATTAAGGAAGATTATGCACCTCAAATGAAAGCTGTTTGTGACAAACTTGCAAAAGCCAACGCTAAGGTTTGTTTTCATTCAATTCTCATTGAAGTTACCAACCAACTAAACTTGTCATTTATGCTGCTGATGGATCGTTTTTTATTGTAATTTTTTTTTTCTTCTAGGTTGTTCTTGTGTCTGATATTAGGAAGGAGCTTGGTTATAGTGGGAAACGTCAAAGACTAAGGGATTGGAGAGGGGTGTGTTTTCCAACTTCGAACTTAACAAAAATTTAATTGTTTTATGCTATGCTCAGATTGACTTATTCCTCTTGTATGACCAGATTTGTAACAAGTTGATAGCAGATGGTATTGTGGAACAGTTTGATGCTAAGGTGAATGGCAAGGTTAGTTGGTATATACCACCAGTTTATAACATCTGTGTCCATTACCTTTATACCTAGAATTCTGTTTGATGAATGGTGACTTGGAACCATTTCAGCAATTTCTCTCTGTGTGCCTTAGTAATGTTCTCCTTTTGGGAAGCGATTTCAACTTAGAAGTCACATTGTTCTGTCAAAAATAAAAACAAAAGACAAAAAATTAAATATGAAGTCACATTAGGGTGAAAACCGATTGTTTTGGTTTAGTCCCATCCCATTTTAGGCAGCCTAGTGGTTTGCTGCGGGGCATATAAGTGGCAGGGGACAGGGTTTGAAGCCTGTCACCCTCCACTTCCGACCCCCTCCCCTTACCATTCTGACTAGACCACAAGAACAACAACAAAGCCTTGTCCCACTAAGTGAGGTCGATTACATGGATCTTACAATGTCATTGTGCCCTATTATTTACCAACTCCTTAGGACCATTCCTACTAGATTGAATAAATAAATAAATTGCTTTGGTTTGCAATGTCCTTTTGATCCTTCAGTTTCTAACTAAAAGCTTTTTTATACTGTTCCAAGAATAACCTGGATTCGTCTTGCAATTGCCTGAAAACATGAAAATATGGTTATTTAGTAATTCTGTATTTCAACATGATCCTTTCAAATAACATGCACTGATGAAAAACTACCCACTATTCATGTCATGAGATTAATATTCGACAATTTGATATTTGAGTTACCAAACGTCTGTTTTCAGCTCCCATACTTCTGCCTTTAACTTTACCTCATGTTTACCCTGTCAATTGGTATTCTTAATATCAATTGAATCCTTTTGTACTTTGTACTGAATACCAAAGGGCCAATTTTTCATCTTTTTTTGGCCATAAGTTATCACAACTTTGTTTTGTTGTGGTGATGACATAATGGCAGTTTTTTACTTGACTGTAGATTGAGGCCTGCCTGCGGCTTCTTGACCCAATAACTACTGGATCTGTAAATGAAGATAAAATGTTGAACTCTGGGAAAACATGTCAAGTTATTGACCAGCTTGTGGAGCTTCCGATTGAGCATCAAATTGTTGATATTATTGATGCTGCAGGATCATGTGGCATTACTGTAAAGGAGGTACACTATTGATTCTTATATTTTCCTCTTTTACTAAAGCATGTGAAAAGATGTCAATGCCAGGAAGATAAAGATTTAAAATAGAGACAGTCAATGATTTATATGACATTATTGAGATTGATTGACCCAGAATATTTCCTTCTAAACTCACTTCAATAAACTTTCTGTGATGAATATTATATTCAAATTTATGGAGCAGATCTGAGACTGAGAGGAAGTATTTTGGAATGTTATTTGTGGTTTGCAATGTAGCAGTTACTATAAAATTGCTGTAGTGGATTTCTAAAAGTGAGATACACTTATAGAGATAATGGTAACATGAAGTTTGACTGTTTGACTGGATTGGTTGACTTCTATTTTAGCTTAAAGCATTGATGCAGTTTAATTTCAAGTGCAGGTGAACATTGAAAGTTGAAACCCTGAGTTCTTGGTCAAAAGTCCCAAAACTATGTCAAGGAACCAATATTCCCAAATGCTAAAGCTAGAGGCACCAGGATTGATTTTTATTAAGATTAGTCCAGCAGTAATTTATTAAGATGGCACAAATTTTCCTCTTTTGGGATGTGTTTGCTACTGCATGTGGGAATCTGCTTGTTTGTTTGATCCCTGTCTTTAGATTTACCATGTTAATTCGGGCAATGTAATGTAGTTCTTTTATAGATGTTTGATGATTAGGTGGCTTGGTCAGCTTCCCATATTGTGGCTTAATAGCCTTAAAAGCTTCAAGCATGTGATCTCTTAGTTCAATATGTAACAGATACCAAGCGGTGCATGTTTTTGTTTCCTGACTAAAAATTTAGATGGAGTAATTGCTTTTTCTTCCCGATAATGAGATTGGATGGGGTTCTGATCATTTAAATGCTTAGGAGACCATGTGTGTGTTTATGGCTTGTAGTTGGTATTCTGCTCAGCATTGCTTCTAGGGAGTTACTGAATGTGATATGCAGAGAGACTGGGAGTGGTGGCTTGGCCGTAATGATGGGTTGTTTTTTCTACTCTAGACCCTGGCTGATATCTTACCCTGTACCACATTGTATTTTCCTTCCTTTCTCTCATGACATATCTATTTCTTTGATAAAATGTTTATCTAGGAATATTTTGGTACTGTACTGATGTTTGTCTCTTGCATACACGTATGAACTTTTTAACTGCAATGAGCTCCATTCTTCAATTTTTTCAATCTTCAAATGGAGTTTTATTTTTTAGGGTTGGTTCTCAATGATATATATCCTTAAATGTGCATATTGTTGCCTTCCCAACTTATTTGGATCTTTTTTGTAAACAGATCTGTGAGAGACTTGGAGTTGACCTAAAAAGGTACCACATTCGAATTGTCAATTTGTGCTATAGATTTGGAATGAAAGTGCGGGAAGAACAATACCTAAAGTCCAAGACCATTCGAGTTTGGACTTCTTCAAATTTCAACCCTCTACCAGAAGTTGAACTTATTCACAAGCTTGATGGAAATGAAAGTTTAAACCAATGTGCACCTTATAGTTCAAAAACAATATCTGAATTCGAGTCTCCAACCATTAATGGAGAACTCGCTGACGTGGAAAAATTGGAAGATAATGGAATTGGTATGAAACTATCTTCTGTATCACCAAGAAATATTGAGACAAACTTGGTACAACCACCAGACATGGAAGGGCTTGCCCTTGACCAAAGGGATACTGTTTCTCACTGCAAAATTGTCCGCCCATCAGTGGAGGCAGACAATGCACCATCAGGAGCTTTTCCTTCTGATTCGTTGAAACCATGCTTCACTGGATCTTATCAAAGATATGCAAGTTTATTTTTTACTGTGGATAGTGTTAGAAGGGCAAATAGGATACTAGAAAGACTGAAGGTCTTTGTCTTTGTACCTCTTCTGAATCATATTGTATTGCTAGTGAAGCAAATCTTCATTCCTTCAAATTTTTATAATTTTATCTTGATTTCTAAATTTTTTACATTTTTACACCTGCAGGCTGAAAGGTTCATTTTGAAACCTGAGTTAAATAGGTGGCTTAATAGCCTTGAGAAGGGTAAGTCTATGAAATTGGACCGCAAGACTATTGACCGAATATTAACTAAACTTCAGGAACAAGGGCAGGTCAAATGCATAACAGTTCATTCCCCTGTTATTACTGAATATTCCAGGACAAAAGATTGCGTGGTGGTTGTGCATCCATCCATAAGTCTATCTCCTGAGTTTTTTGATGAAATTCAAGATAGAGTCCGGTCGTTTAATAATCTTGTTCGCAGCAAAAATACTTCAAATCTGAAAAATGATGAATCAATACCTGTAATGGATGATATTCAGAAAAATCAAAGCCTTTCAGATGGGCGGGGTGATAAAATAGAAGTCTTGCGTGCTAATGGATTTCTATTAGCAAAAATGATTCGTGCAAAGCTGCTGCACAAATTTCTTTGGGACTGTCTTCATCGGTCTCCAAGCCTTAATGATGGTTTATCATCTAAAAAATGTTTCTATGAGCAATTCGATAATCCTCACAGTTGCAGCAAATTATTTTCTCTAGAAGCAGCTATCAAAGAAATTCCAGTTGAACTATTCTTACAAGTCGTTGGGTCCAATGAAAAATATGAGGAAATGCTTGAAAAGTGCAAGATGGGTTTGTGTCTTTCTGATCTTTCTCCGGAGGAGTACAAATGTTTGATGGATGCTAATGCAACGGGAAGGCTGTCATTTGTTATTGACATTTTACGACGGTTAAAGGTATTCTTGCTGACGGAATTTGTGCTATTTGTTTCTAATTGGAATGCTTTAAAATTTATCATCTTTAGTTCTATTTTTCTGGTTCCATCTTATTAAGATTTGGGATTGGGAGTGATGAAGTATTCAACCTTATAACATGCTAGAGTAATCTTTACTGAAATATAAAGAGCTCATTTGGTTCTTAGTTGGGTAACCTCAACTAGGGTGGCTAGAAACAAGTTTGTGATTCATTGGTTAAACGGAGTTAGATGATACTTGAACAATGTGTGAGATCAACATTGACCATTGGATGGTGCTTTGAATAGAACTGTGTAACTAGTTTAGGAAACAGACAACAAATGTATGTTAATCCCCTTACATGCTGCCACCAGCATTGGTAGAAAGACAAGTCTTTTGCCTCTTTTAGAGCAATATTGTCAGAGGGACACTTTTCAGTCAATGTCGAGGATTTTCTTTCTCATTTCTGTTTAATATTGTTTGTCTCTCTACTTAATTAGACCCATCTATCCTTATCTTCGTCCTTCTGGTTGCATGTGACAGTGATGGTGAGTTGAGAGAGCAGCCCAACTGGTGATTGCAATTCTTAATTTGAAGCATTCAGCATTCTGGTTTAAGTTTGATTGATTTGAGTTTGATAATTTCTTTTTCTAAATGTTTCCATTTTTCCATAACAATTTCAAAGAAATTTTACTCATTTATGTTTTAACTTTTAAGTCATGTCCTACAATTTTTGTTTTCGAACAAGGGTGAAAGGCAGTGAAAGAAGCTAAATTGGAACTCAGGGAACATGCACCGAATAAATAAAATATTACAGAGTTTGTGAGTGTAAAGTGTTTTTGATATTATTAATCTGAAACGATTTTAGTGCAGCTTTACATATTTATATATGAGAGATTAACTAGCTCTCTTACACAGTCTGACAGTTGACCCACTAACTGACTTTCTAACTAACGAGCCACAAATTTACCACCAGTTGTCATGACAGCTGGACAAGACTCCATTTCATGGAGTGGCTATACTCTGATTTTGAGGTAGCGTTCCACTTGCATTAAGAATTACACACCCATGTAAATCCCAACTACAATATTTACACATGCATGTAAATCGTAGCTACAAGAGCTACTCAATCATCTAAATCCTTGCTATAATCCTAATACTATTTTTTATTTCATGTAATTTTTTGTGTTTTATCATGTGAATTTCTAACATTTAACATTTTTTTTTTGGAAAAGCATATTAGCACATGCATGCATGCCTTTGATTTTATGAAATTGTCATATCCCATACTTTTACTATATCAATATCTGTGCCTGTACTGTACCCTTATCTGCAACCTAGGCTTGTTAATTGTAAAGGTTTTACAGAAATATGACAACTAAAGTTTTGATCACAAATGCAAGCATTTGACGCATTGTTTAGCAAATGCTTGCACTTTTCATGATTTCTCTTTGCCCCAAACTTTCTATGGGATTGGATTATATTTGTCCTCTTTTTGGTTTTCAGCTTGTGTCTATTTCCAAGGAGTTGCTCTTATTGACATATGCAAATATTTGGCAAGCATGCTACATATTGAATCTGTACATGTACTATATTTATAAAGAATTTTCATTTTTGGAAGATAACTTGTACTTTCCCTAATTTTTTTTTCATTTTCTCTTAAATCTCTGATAGTTTTTCCCCTTAGCATTTTTGTCTGTGTTTGTTTTATCTGTCTACAACCTCCTTTGCAAAAAAATTCCCGCTAACTATTTTGGATAGAGGTTAAGTTGACCCTTGATATATTGGATTCCACACTTTGCCATTTTTGAAAGTCCCAAATTGGTAGTGTAATGCTGGTGTCAGTTAGTTATTCTAGCTCACTGTCTAGACTCTAGTCAGAAGTTAGTTATGTCAGCAGACCTCTCATGGTTGTGGTAGTTTCAGCTTTGAGGAGGACATGGCGACATGGTGGTAGGTTTGATGTAGTTGTGGATCTGTTGAGTGGCAAGTCTGTTACAAAATTGGCATGATGCCTCTGTTATCATCAGCTTAATCAAAATGTTTAGCCATACGTTCAGAATTTCTCTCAGCCCTATTGGCAGTCTTATCAATGCCTTATTGTTGCCCAATCTCCTCGGCCTCCACAGTCTCGGCAGTAACAACCTGGTCCAGTGGCCTTTGTGGTGAATTCAGCACCACAATCTAATGCCAGTCAATTTTGGTATGCTGATTCTGGTGCAACTCATCATGTTACATCAGATTCTCAACATTTGATAAATGTAGTTCCAACTAATGGAGATGCCCAGGTCTATTAAGGCAATGGTCAAGTCTTCTACCTCTCTCTTAGTTCCTCCTAAATTTGTAATTGGCCATCTATGAGTGGGTGTATTGAGAATCCCACGTTATTGGGCTATTTGTATTTGTCCATGTTCTAGATGCCTATTTGGGAGTGTGTTGAAAGTCTCATATTAACTAGAGATATATAAGGTCTATGCAAAATCCTCACTCTGAGTTAACTTTTAGGGTTGGGTTAAACCGTAGTCCAAAATTCTAACAGCCTTCACAGGCTGACAAGATTGGGATCTGAATGGTGCATAGTATACTGTACCTCATTGAGCGTCATTTGGCCAGTAAGGGGGAGTGTTAGAATATATGAAACTATATTATTATATCTGATAATATCTTAGAATATCTCTGATTATTATTTAGGATTAGTATTCTTATTTCCATCATATCTCTTAGGACTTGTTATCATATTTTCATTTATTATTATGATTTATTTCCCTAATTATATAAGATCATAATTAGTATAAATAGGGAATAGTCCTTTAGGTTTTAGACACATCTAGGCATGTATGTACACATCAACACATTGTACATTCAATATCAATTTATTAACTTCAGAGAAAGAGAGAGAAGAAGAGAGGAGAGAAAGGGAACTGAAATCTTAGTGTTTTTTAAGTTTGTCATATTATGGTACATGTGAGCCTATTTATTTATAGGCAGAGTGAGTACAGCTGGCAGTTAAAGAACCTACAACTAGCAAAAGAAAACGAATATAGTAGACTAAAAATCTAGTCCCTTCTACACAATTTATGTTTCACCTCTTTCTCTCCCTCTATACCGAAAACCTCATTATTTCAACAGTTACTGTTAAAATATTAGTCTTTTGTGTAGTTTAGATAACTATCCTTTCTATTCTTAGAGGGAAGATCAAATATGCTAGGATATTTTTGTTCCTTTTATGCCCTTTATCTTCCCTTGTATTATGTATATATGCAAGTGTTTTATGAAATATACAGAACATATTTTCAAATCTCAAGTGTTACCATTACATTGTGAAGTTTTAATGATATGCACATTGCACGGACTTATTTGTGTAGCTGATTCGGATGGTAACTGATTCGCAATCTAGAGATGGAGTGAAAATCTCTCATACTTTTACTCACATGATGGAGCTTAAGCCTTATATTGAGGAACCCTTTTCAAACGAGGCAGCTTCTATGAATTTTATATCTGTTGATCTTCGACCAAGAATCAGACATGATTTTATTCTGTCTAATAGAGATGCAGTCAATGAATATTGGCAAACATTGGAGTATTGCTATACTACTGCTGATCGACACGCTGCTTCATTTGCATTTCCTGGATCTGTGGTCCCTGAGGTAATTCCCAAATTTGTCTCTATTCAAAAGTCAAAACTTCTGAGTCTTTATGGTTTATACCAGATTCCAACCTAATATTATATTTTGATGCTGTAGTAGTAGTCCAAACTAATATTGGTAAATTTTTGTTTAAACTGTTAGCTTTTCCGATACCGCTCATGGGCAACTAGTCGTCTTATGACAGCTGAACAACGTTCTGAGCTTTTAAAGCGTGTAACAAAGGATGATCTCAGTGAAAAAATTTCATGTAGGGAAGCTGAGAAGATTGCAAAAGATCTGAATCTTACCTTGGAGCAAGTAAGTTTGTTTCAAGTTGTTGATATGATTTTGTTGTTTCTCTCTTTTGGAAAATGTAAAATCAGTAGGATCTCCCACCCCTCCCGAAAAAACTGAATCTAATTTTGATATACCGTCAGTGTTAAGACTTTTACACTGCCAACTATTAGAATACACCATAGATATGGTCATGTCTTTTAGTGTAGTTATCACAGATGTCAATAATTTTTAATTTATAATATGCCAAATGCCAATACTTGACTGGTTCATAGTTTAAATTCCAATCAAATTAAAAGAAAATCAGTATCAGTAGGTGAATATATCCTTGAGGGAACATAGATTTCATGGGGTCCTCTCTTGTCTCAATTCAATTGACACTGTTACAAACTATCTTGTTCAAATAAAATGTTACATATTTGTCACTTTGATAGGTTTCTCGCAAAATAATTTTTCCATTATATTATTTCATTTTTATCTTAGAAAGCATGATTGTGTAGTTGTAGTTGACAGGAAACCTTTGATCAATTATGATGTGGAATCAATTGCTTTAATCTAGGATAACTTAGTCACACTATGTACCTTGAACTTGTTGCCTCTAGTTTTAGGGACACAAGTTTGGTAAATTATATTGAATTTGGGAACTGTCATTGGGAAGTGAACTCCCTGAATTTAGAACTTCCTGGTGTGGAAAAGTGATTTCCATTTAATTAGAGTAAAATAGAATTACCTATAGACTAAGGGTATTTTAGTCCTTATTATTCTTTTCCTGTACAACACCTGCTTAGCTGTCACTGCTGTAATACAGCACCTCTCTCGTGTACTAAGATAATTTTAAACTTTCTCTCTAAGTTTCTCTCTTCTCTCTGCAAATCTATCATACCTCGTCAAGTGTTGTTTCCACTATTTCAAAATGAGTGTCTCTTGCAATTCTCTCGAACATGTACCTTTATTTTAATTTTAGGGCCACCTGTAGGTACTTAGCATGTATTATAGTAAACGTCGCCATTGGCTTAATCAGTTCAAAGATGAAGAAAACAGTTCACTTGAATGCAAGGGTAGTTCATCTCGCCGCAGGAAAAATAATTCCCTTGAGGTCAAGCCTGCAAAAAAAGCAAGAATTGATGCAGTAACTGATGTTTTGAGCATGAACAAGGAAGAACCACATAATTTGGATCTACATTCAAGACAACATGCAACCCATGTGGAAGAATTTGAAGAGGATGATTATGAAATTGAGGGTTCTCAAGGTTGTATCCCCCTTATTAGCCAGTGTGTATTAACCAAAATGAAGCCAACACGCCAAAGGAGATTCATTTGGTCAGACAAAACTGATAGGTAAGAGAAATTTTAGAAACCTGCCAAAAAGTAAACCAATTTTTCTTACTTAGATTACAATTATATAGTGTGGAAATAATGTCTCTCTGAAGTTGGATCATGTTCACGTTAAAGCCTAATTTAACGAACTAATACAGCTTATTCTTGCATGTATTTTTTGTTAGTTTTGAATTGATGAATATAATACCTGTGTAATCTTATTTTGCCATCATTTTTAGTGGAACCTGTAGTGCAAGCTTAAATTGTAATAGAATTGTAGTAAGAGAGAAGAGAGATAGAAAATTGAGGAAGATAGTATTCATTAGTTAGTTGTAACAGAAATACATGCACACACTTGTATAAGAGACTTGTACACATTCTGTTATAACAGAAAGGATTATTATAGAATGATCGCACAGACTCATCCTAAGTCCTAACTAACTATACCTCAATACCCTGCTAAAAAAAAGTTCTTTTGAGGCTTCATTTTTTATACACTGGCATCAGGCTTAGTATATTACCCAAGCAACTTGAATGTATATTTGCTGTGATTCTGATTACAAATTGTTTATGCCCATTCTATTCTGTAATTTGAATGTATATCTGCTGTAATTCAGATTACAATTTTTTTGTATCCATTCTATTCTGTAATTTGAATTCATATTTGCTATAATTCAGATTACAAATTGTTTATCAATGTTCCTATTTCCTTAGAGTGAAGAGCACTGATTTTTTCTCCTTTCTTATGACTATGAAGCTATTAATATGGTATTATCTATGTAGTCTGAGGCTCTGAGTATTTATGGTTTGATATTATTTCAGGCAGTTAGTGATCCAATATGTTAAGCACCGTGCTGTTCTTGGTGCCAGATATCATCGCATAGATTGGACCTCAATTTCTGATCTCCCAGCTCCTCAAAGAACTTGTATGAGAAGAATGAATTTTCTGAATGGTAACTTCAGATTTAGGAAAGCTGTGAATACACTCTGTAACATGCTCAGTGAAAGATATGCCAATCAACTGGAGAAGTCGCAGAACTTCTCATTAAACAAAGATAATTGCAAACAGTTTGTGCGGTCCCAGTCCTGTGAAGGTGTCCACAATAATTCTGGTCCATATGTTGAAAATCAAATTACAAGTCTAAACAGAGAAGCTTGGGATGACTTTGAGAACGAAAGTATCAAGACGGCCCTGGATGAAGTTCTTCGCTGTAAGATGATGGCTAAGCTGAATGCCTCCTCCGAAAAAGTTCAATTACAATCTGAAGGGTGGTTGGATGCCAATGCAAATGCTGATGGATATGTAATTCTCTAATATTTTAACAACAGTAATGCCATGTCATTGCTTGTCTAACTGAGACTTAACATATTTCTGGCTTGATCTAATATTTAATTTTTAATTTCATATATTTCCTTCCTTTCTTGTCTCATTGTCCTTCTTGGACAAATTGTTTTTATATAATTTATGCTATACAGTCTTCCATTGTTCTGGAAGTTTTCTGACTAAAGGAATCTTTTCTTTTAATATGTGGCAGGAGTCTCTAGAAAATGAACAAATTATGTCAGCTTTTCCTAGTGAAATTACTCAGAGTCATCACGGGAAGCCCCACCATACATTTTCTGGCCAAAGATCTCGTCGACAGCGGCTTGATAAAAAACTTACTAGATTTCTGAATTATGGATCTAATGTTTATAGACAAGTACATGAATCATTGGCTGTTTCAAATGCTGTAGAGCTCTTTAAACTTGTTTTCTTAAGCACCTCAATAGGTCCACAGGCACCAAATCTACTAGCTGACATTCTTCGGCGATACTCAGAGCATGATCTATTTGCTGCTTTTAACTATCTTAGAGAAAAAAAAATCATGGTAATTTGTTCTTAATCTCATAGTTTGTATTTGTATTGATTGTGTGAGATGCAATGTTGAATGGTCATGATGTACTTAATTTGACCATATATTATTAGTTGCTCTAAGTATCTGTATACTGGTCATTATGTGAAATAATATGCATCATATAATTTATAATGCATACACTGAATGATGACTATCAAAGAGGGCCCTTCTGTTCATATCACTGAAGGTTGTTGTGTTTCCATTTCATATTTGCTCATAATTTAAACATTTTCTCTAGAGCACTTCATAAAATGTCTTGGCTGGGTGGACTCAGATCTTCTCTGAAGCCCATGGCAACTTGCAAATAGGTAACCTTTATCATAGACTTCAATTATGAGGATATATTAGTTTTACATAAGAGATGACGGAGATATTGGTTTTACATAAGAGATGACATAGAATTGGTTAAGATTGTCTAGACATGTGCAAAGAAGGGCGGTGGAAGCACTGGTCAGGAGAGTAAATCACATAATTCTTAGTCCCAGGAAGGGGTCGGGGAGATCAAGAAAGACATTCGAGGAAATTATTAAAAACGGATCTCACAAATCATGAATACTGTCTGGAAGAATTTAGTTTTGACAGAGTCCAATTGTGTCATGTGGGCCATGTAGATTACTTAATCTTGTGGGCTAAGGCTATTGTTGTGTTTATGATAAAAGTAAGTTGTAGCTTAACATGAGAAAAAGGGTATGCAATGTGGTTATATATTTGACGGAGGCTGCAAAGAGAATGATTTGTGTTAGTGTTGACTTAATTTGGTTAGAACATGTCTATAGGCACATTCTTAGTGTTAGAATTAAGCCCATGTAAAGGAGAAATAAGCATATTTATAGTTCAGATTTGCTATTTCCAATTCTTAGCTGATAGTTAAGGGATTTGTTATTTGTACAACACATATTCATACAAACAACACTTTTTTTTTTCTTTATCTCTCTCCATCACATCATCTATCTTATCTCACATTTTTCTCTTCATACAACATTGTACAATATCATTTTTCATTAAGTAATTAATTCTTGTTTGTCAGGCCTAAGAATCAGCATTAGATGCCATTGTATTGAATGGTGTACAGATTGTAGATATACGTGTGTAGACTGATTACTCACACAATTCACCAAATTCTATACAAATGTACAAATATTTTCAAAAACATAGCGTATGGACCAAAATACATGTAAGACCGACATGAAATTTCCAACATGCCCCTCAGGCTAGTTGTAGATACTTGTGTATTTGAATAATACTTATTTAAGCTACAAAGTTCACTTCATATTAGAGATAGTTAGCAAAATTAAAAGTTAGTTTTCTTAAATTTGGGTTTTGGGTCTAACTCGATCCTAAAAGCTAGTTCATAGGATGAAGATTACCCTCCACCTTATATACTTTTGATATCTCTAGTCAATATGGGACTTTCAACACACCCCCTCATGCTTAGGAATGGAGTGTGGATGAATACGGGTGGCGCACGGGACTTATAGAACACCCCTACACTTAGGAATGGAGATGGACAATATGGGTGGCCCAACAATGGATCTAGGACAGACTCTGATACCATTTTAAATTTGGGTATTGGGTCTAACTCAATCCTAAAAGCTAGCTCATAGGATGACAATTACTCTCCACCTTATATACTTTTGATTGTTTATATCTTTAGTCAATGTGGGACTTTCAACAAGTTTTAACCTGTAACCAGCTTAGCCGGTCACTTTAGTTATCCCATAACAGAATCTCCCTTTATAATGAGTTGTTGTAAATGCTGTTGAACAATAATAGAATATGAATGAAATGGTTTTTCTGTTTCAATACTCTCTTTCCTTTCTTTGTTTTCTGAGTTTCTTCACTTCAGAGTTGTTGGTAGCCACACATATACTATTAAATCCCAAATAAGATAAAAGTAATCAGGGGTGTTACAGTCTTGATCTTACTTAGGTTTAAGAATCAATTTAACTAATAACTTTTTACTTAATTGTAGTGCACATTTTCCTTTGAACTTGAAGACTTCATAGATGTGGCCTTTAGGTGGCTAAAGAAGTTAAAACTATGATGAACAACCCTCCTTGAACCCCGAACTGCCTAAAAGTTTGTTATATTTCTTCTGGTATTGTTGCTTTTTATTTTAACTCTGCACTCTGAGTTGTTTTACACTTCTACTACCAGATATCTATTTCTTTTCAATTCTCCTCTCTTACTATTTTCTGTTTTATATAGACAACTTGAATGATTGTGAATGTGCATTGGCACTTTTGTCAAGCTATAATTACATTGACATTTGACAGGTTGGGGGAAATGACGGTGAATGTTTTCAACTGTCACAACAATTTTTGCATGGTGTTTCTAAGTCACCATTTCCATTTAATACTGGAAAGCAAGCTGTTAGATTTTCTGAGTGGCTACAGGAAAAAGACAAAGACCTCACAAAAGGGGGCTCTAATCTTACTGATGATCTACAATGTGGGGACATTTTTCATTTGTTTGCTTTAGTCTCATCAGGTGAACTTTCAATTTCACCATGCCTACCAGGTAATGGTGTTGGAGAAGCTGAAGACTTGAGAAGTGCAAAGCGTAAATCTGATGCTACTGATAGTAATAAAGCTAAAAAGCTGAAATCCTTGTTTGGAGTAGAAGGTGAAATTATTTCTCGTCGGGAAAAAGGTTTCCCTGGTATCATCATTTATGCACGGATAATATCAATTTCAAGAGCTGATATTTTAAATATGTTAAAGGATAATGATAACAATGGCAAACCTGTTGAGGGGAGTTTCCAATTAAACAAAGCCCAAAGCAGTAATTATACACTTCCTGACCATATGTTGGAAATTATTAACTCTTGTGACCCTATAGCCGTGAAAGAAAATCATATTGAATCACCTTGGGAAGCTATGACACTCTATGCACAACGTTTGATTTCAGAGTCTTCCAATAACGAACATGCAAATGCTATTTGTGCTGAGGTCTTCAGGGTCGCTTATGCTGCCATCCAAAAGGCTGGTGACCAAGGATTAAGCATGAGAGAAATTTCTCGAACTATAAACTTGCCAGGTATAAATGCTGAGATTTAACCAAGTATAAAAACGACTTAAAATTAAGTGTAAATAGTGAAATTGGTCCTCGAAGATAGGATGACCACTAACTAGATCCGTCAAAGATGATAGTCACCAAATAAATCCTCCAAAAATTGTTTCGACCATCATATTGGTCCCTAACCTTTTTTTAGCAGTTTTAATTGTTTCAACCTAAGGGTGGGAGTAGGTTAGGCTAGGCTAGGCTTTGATGGGCCTAGCCTGAACGTTGTTCATAAGTATGAAGCCTGCTTGTTTACTTGTTATAGGCCAATTTTTAAGGCTTAGTCCAGCCTGTTTAAAAGCCTATTTGGCTTGTAACCTTGTTTAAATGGTTTGTTTTAAAATGTGTGTGTGTGTGTATAACTACCATTAGGCCTATAAATCTAACTACATTCAAATAGATTATAAATAACCAATTTTAAATTTAATTTAATATTTATTGTATATGATAATATATATTATAATAAATTAAATATATTATATCATATTATAGATAAATAGGCTGGCTTGTGAGGCACTTTTTAAGGCCTGAAGCCTGGCTTTTTTAGTTAAATAGGCTTTCTAAAGCCTAAGCCTGTCATTTTTAATAAACAAGCTAGCTACGTAGTCCGGACCATAGGCCTTGATAGGTTGTCTGGTCTATTCTCACCTCTACTTTAACTACTAAGAAGGAATCTAATGACCAATATGATGGTGGTCAAATCAACCTTTGAAAGACTTATTTGGTAACCATCATCTTTTAACTTTTAAGGAACCTAATTGATGACCACTTTATCTTTTAAGGACTAACTTGACTATTTACTCTAAAATTAATCAATTAATATTTATAAAGATTTTTTAATTATTCTGTATACATATGTGAGATTGTTTATAGTTTATTGGCTTTATATCTTTCAGGAGCAAAGGTAGATGAATTGATTGTTGATGCTCTTCAAGCCTTTGGAAGAGCCTTGAAGGTTGCCCCCCTTGTTTCAATAATTATAGCATTTTCAAAATATAATTTGCTACTCATGGTCTGACCCAAAAGAAAAGCAACTTTTTTTCTTCTAGTGGAAGATGAAACCATGGGTTGAGACCCAATATCATGTTAAATGCACCCACTACTAAACCATGATTTTGCCAAATTTGTTATATGTGGATGAACTCAATTTACATCCAGACTTGGATTTTGGGGTGTGGTGTGTGTTTAATCAGAACATGCACTTAGCAGTCTGGAATTTCGGTGAGTTTTAGGAACTTCTGCTGTTCTTGTGCTCTGTTGTTCAGAGTTATGCTGCTTTGTTGATTTGACATATTAGTTACATCTATACTTCCCCCTAGTTAAAGCCATGATACTGTTTTCCCATGTCTTTGGTATTTCATTTTTTTCACTTTTCAGTTTGATTGAATTTCTGGTAATAGTGCAAATATATACTATTTTTACTGGTTTGTAACTATACGTAACTGATATATATTTTTTCTGAGCTAATTTAACAAGGTGTAGTGATTTGAGCCCATTATCTCTGAAGAAGTTGAAAGATTTTTTCGCTCAAATTCAATAAGTTATTCTTAGGATGGTTTGAGGTCCTTCATATTCTCTTTGATATTAGTTCTTTCCCATTTTTTTCTATAGTAATATTCTCTTTGTTGTGCAGGTTAATGCTTATGATACTGCTCGTGTTGTTGATGCCTTATACCGTCACAAGTACTTTTTGACACCTGTGTCTGATTTTTATCAACGTGTTATACAACCTTTCTCAACAAAAACCGTTGAGGAAAGAGATGATACATGTGAACTATACAAATCAAAACAAAGAGATACAACTGTTGTTGATACTCCTAGGGAAAGAAACTCTGGTATTAATGATGTGCACAAAGTGACGATTCTTAATCTTCCACATGGGGATGTGGATCCTGCAAATCAAGCTTTTGATAGGAATAAGGGCTGTAAGCAAGACAGACTTGGCCTATCTAGATTGGATCACGAGAAAGCAACACTCCAATTTTCTTCTGATGTATATGTTCCAATATTGCCATGGATCAATGGAGATGGGACCATCAACAACATTGTTTATACGGGAATCAAACGTCGTGTTCTTGGAATAGTGATGCAAAACCCTGGGATATTGGAGGTATATGCAATCTTTATAATGATTCTTTTATAATATATTTTAAGTTTCATGGAGCTTTGAAATGGGTTTGGTTGAGTGTTGCTGCATATTAATATTTTGCATTGGTTCTAATCAGATTTCCTCATCGCCTAAGAAGGCATAATCAAACAACAAAAGGACTAATGAAAAAGTATCTGTTTTTATCTTAGACTCAGTTAACTACCTTTTAGTTGTTCCATGATTCCATCCTTGAGAAATGAATTGGGTTAACTTATTCAGCAAATATATGGGACGTCATTTTTATTGATGATACAGCGCTAGTAACATTCTTGGCATACTCTTCCTTGCAAACTACTTTTCATTGAAATTTATTGGAATCATGAAATTATATTTATGAATCTAGCTCATTTTATAGGGAACAGGACTCATTACATTTTGTGGGTTATATATATATATATATATATATATATATATATATATATATAATGTTTGGCCAGTTCTTTTTATTTTATTGGCATGGCCCTTTCTTAGTCAGAAAAAATATACTTTTACTTTTCTATGTTTTATTTAAGTTTCATTTCATTCTTTTATCCTCTTTATGATCAATTTGATCCTTTAACTTAGTTTTTAGGCTCAGAATAATACCTAGAGGTGGATCTTTATTTTGTAGGATAATATGCCCAATTAGCATTAGAATAGCCCATATATTGGGTGTGCCCCCTTGTCTTTGTACGATAGGCCCAATGATACTTTAATATACTTTATAATGTGAACAACTACAATCCAATAATTCTTATAAAGAGAGTTGAGAAACTATCTTGCCACCCTTATTGAAAAGGGGATGTTAAGGTTTCATTTCAAAATCAATTGACAATGTGAGGAGTGGCTTAACGGGTATTTAAACCATACCACATATTATGAGGCCGGTGATATGAGACTTCTAACACACCCTCTCTAATGAAGTCAACGGGCAACCTTGGCCCATGACAACTGGAAAGAAGTTAGGTTTTGGCTCTAATATCATGTTGAGGTTCCATCTCAAAACCAATTGGCCATATCATTAATCAATGTGGGACTTTCAGCGTACCACCTCACGCCCAGTAATGAACATTTGGAGCGTAGACAAATACGGGTGGCCTATTAACGTGGGACTTACAATACACCCCTTCACGGGTGGCCCATTAATGTATCTTGGATAGACTTTGATACCATGTTAAATTTGGATATTGAACCTAACTCAATCCTAAAAGGTAGTTCATAGGATAAGGATTATCTATAATAGGCTCTGATGCCATGTTAAGGTTTTATCTCAACCAATTGGCAATGAGAGAAGTAGCCTAACAGGTATTTAAATCATGCCCCATATTATGAGGTACACTATGTGAGACTTTAATACCATGTTAAATTTGGATATTGAACCTAACTCAATCCTAAAAGGTAGCTCATAGGATAAGGATTATCTAGAATAGACTCTAATACCATGTTAAGGTTTGAGTTAATTACATAGTTATTTGTTGATATCTACTAGTTTATGGGCTGTGGGATGAAATAGTGAAGAATTGAAGAAAGTTGCCCATAAATAAAAGAATGGCTTGAGAGGAAGATTTCATTTGAGGGAAAATAGGAGCCTTTTGGCATTAGGAGAGAACCGGGACTCTCAAATACCTGGATTGTACTAGAGTTTTCTATCAACATTGAGTCTTTCTTTTCTGTTTTGAACTAGTTTCTATTAGTAAGTCAGAAGTAGTCTTATCCTTGGTTGGTGTCGGCACACTGTCATCGGCACACTGTTGTAGGACAAAAATGAACAAAAATAATAGGAGCTTTCGGAAGCAAGGTTTACTCAAACATAACGATGAAGAGTCAGATAGTAATATTTACGACCCTTTGTCAGGTCAAGCCAAGAGTTTATCTAAACTAGGACAAAGCATGGACAAAACATTTAGACCCAAATATTCAAGGAGGTAGAAGATGAAGGGATTGATAAGGGTACAAGACTTTGTGAGTGATTTTACCATTTAAGAATGAAGACATTTGGTTGATAAGATATCAAGCTGCAAGGACTGCATTTTCCTTGAAATAGTAAAAGACATTGGCACGAATGGTTTGAAATTCTATTAATAAGATGTCTATTATTATGTTTGAAAATCCTAATTGGCCTGACCTGTTTATGAAAAAAAGCTAGGTTTAGGCTTTATAAAAAGTTTCTTTTTAACTTAATAGTCAGTCTTCAAGCCTTAAAGAAAGCCCATTAAGCCTCATGGGCTAGCCTAGTTATAAATATCTATAATTTAATTAATTTATTGTAATATATATTATTAGACATAATAAATATTATATTAAAAATATATAATTAATCATTTATAATTTACTTTATTATAGCTAGGCTTATAGGTCTGTTGGCCTACTTAGTCTTATAGATTTATTGACTTTCTTTATAATTTTTTAAAAGAATATGCTTTTTAAGTGGGCTTGTTGGCCAAATCTTAAAAATTGACCTATAATAGGTAAAATAAGTTTGAACCAGGCTTTATAATTATGAATAAGGCTCAAACCAAGCCTATCAAAGCCTAGCTTTATCTATCCTTTTTCCGACTATAAGTAACCAAGAGAGTTGGTGAAACAATTAATAGATAGTAAATTAAAATATCGGAAAACATAGAAGAAATTATCTGAGAAAGAGGGTGTACTGTACAATACCAATACCTTGATATCGTGTTCAAGAACAATTAGCCATCATATTACAAGGTAAAGAAATAGGGAGGATAAAAGGCTTGAAACGAGAGATTTGTTATCATAAAATATTTGAGGGGCCCAAGATTCATAGACCTAGGGACTACTAAGTACAGTAAGAGATGCCAATAAAGAAAATACTGTAAGCAATGGAATTGGAGGCATGACATTCCTCCACTTTAGAAAGTCATTATAAGTGGCTAAGTGATATAATGTTCCAATTGACTAAGAAAGTATGGATGATCATTATAAGGACCTCTGCAATTCTCCTTCCTCTCTTGAGCTAGCCTTTTGATGTGAGTTAGGCCAAGTCAATTTCTTGGATTTGGTACCTCTAAAGAGTGACAGCTGCACTTTAGAATAAAGTACACTAATGTGTTGAGATTATAACAATTTAAAAGGCTTGTTATAAATTCCATTCTCTTTTATCACTATCTTAACTGTTAATTTTGTAATGAATGGTTGTTAGTGAACTTTATCCTCTAAAGTGCATCCCCTAAGGGGATGTTTAGTACCCGGAAAGTTCCTAGGAATCATGTTTCCCAGGAATTTTGTTTTGTGAATCATAATTACCGGGAAAGTTAAAATGTGTTGGTATGTTTAAAAGTTTCGTGGAAAAGTTCTTTGAATATTACTAAAACTTTCCCCCTACTTGGGAAATTAAGATTCTCACCTCTAAAAACTTTCCTAGGAAACTTGGTTTCTTAGTTTCCTAAGATAAGTTTTCTAGGAAAATTAAAAGAATCCTTATACCAAATGCCCCCTATAGAAGAGTTGGATCCATATTTCTTAATGCCACATTTGTAAAATGCCTTAAAACTTTTGATAGAGAGTGAGGTTAATTACATGGATCACAACTAAAACTTAATTAGAGAACCATATTGATCAACAACAACGAGGTCTTATCCTAATAAGTGAGATCGACTATATAATCGCATTACACCACTGTGCTCTATCAATTACCAACTATTTAAGGAGGGATGCTATTCACCAAAAGGTCCTTTCAATGACCTCTTTAAGTGCTTGTTTGGTAATCCAGTTATAGAAATGAAGTTTATTCAACAAAACTATCCAATGGTCAGTGTTGATCTTGCATGCTTTTTGAGGTACTATCTAACTCCGTTTGACCAGCAAATCAAAAAATTGTTTCTAGTCAACCCTAGTTGAAAAATCCCAACTGGGAACCAACGGGGCACTAAGAGTCCTTCTTGGTTTTCCTCAACCTTTTTTCATAAGACTCCAAATCATCTACTCAACCCTTCTTGCAAGTGCCTCTGGAGGTTTTCTTTCCTCATGCTCAAATCATGTTCCGTCCTCATTCCACCTGGCCCATCATTGGCCCTAAAAGTGTCACTCAGACATTGAGTTGACGGGCCCAACTAAGAAAACATATAAGTACTAATAAAATCCTCAAGGCTTAGATAGTTAAGATGATGGTAATTATAGATCAGATGCAATACGAGAGGATTTAGATAGACATTGGAAACCTAGCTAAAACTAGGTTCTCCGCTTTATGTGTAAATATACCATTAAACACCTAAAGAAAGTGACATTCTAAAGAAAACCCTAATCCTAAAGCCCTCTCTGGCTTTAGGTACTTTGTACTTTGCGTGAACATATCTTAGGTGATTTTCTGCCATTTTCTCCTCAATAGGTGTCATGTCAAACCGACTTTAAATATAAATATTATGGGTATGTTTGTATTGGTGATACATAATGGAACAGAAGGATTGGTATATAATGTGTCAAAAAGGAATGAGATGGAATGAAGTAAAAATATCATTCCATTGTTTGGATATTTTAAGATGGAATTGAATAATGAACATCTTTCATTGTTTAGAAAAGTAACGGAATTGAATGCATTTTAATTTTTAAATTCCCATATAATTCTAAAAGGATAAAAAAGTAAATTACTAATATAACGAGGTTAGATCCATCATGTACACCCCAAATTGGGGGAAGAGAATTGAAGATAAAGTTTTATTCCAAATGAGATGGATCAAGTTCCATTCCTTTTCATTAGATTCCATACATATTTTCCCAATCCAAAACAGTTTTCCATCCCCCTCCATTCAATTATGTACTCTTAATTTGGGTATTTGGTCTAATTTAATCCTAAAAGCTAGCTCATAGGATGAGGATTACCCCCCACCTTATATACTTTTGATTGGTCATATCTCTAGTCAATGTGAGACTTTTAACACACCCTTTCACGCTCTGGAATGGAGTGTGGATGACTATAGGCGACCCATGAGACTTATTAACACACCCTTTCATGCTCATGAATAGAGCGTGGATGAATACAAGCGGCCCGTGGGACGTATAGAACATCCCCACACTCAGGAATGGAGGTGGACAATTTGGGTGACCCAACAACGAATCTAGGATAGGCTTTGACACCATCTTAATTTATGTATTGGGTCTAACTCAATCCTGAAAGCTAGCTCATAGGATAAGGATTACCCTCCACCTTATATACTTTTAATTGGTCATATTTCTAGTTAATTTAGGACTTTCAACACACCCCTTCACGCTCTAGAATGTAGTGTGGATGAATATGGGTGGCCCATGAGACTTATTAACATGTACCACCAATCCAAACATACCCTACGTATTTCATTATGTTGTCACATCCATCTCAACATACTCTTCTCAGCTACCCCCTATTTTGTCTTCTTATTTGTCTTTCGTTATCCAACATTCACTCCCATGTAGCATTTTTGGTCTTGTAGCAGTTCGATAATTTTTTTAAAAGTTTATTAGGTAGTTTTCAATCACAAGTAACTTCTAAATGATTTCTCCATTTTAATCACCCGGCCTAGAGCTTATGTGAGATATCCCTTGTAATTTTACCATTAACTTGGATTATCGATCTCAAGTAGTTGAACATTGATCTTGAGGTATAGTCTAATCTCTTATTTTTACCTTTTAGTCTTGCCTTTTGTTAAACTTCCAATACACATTTTTTTTGCCTTACTCCTACTCAAACGAAAACCTTCCGATTGCGAAGTTTGTCTCCATAACTCAAGTTTAGAGTTAATCTCTTCCCTTGATTCCATTATCAGGACTACATCATTTGCAGAAAAGCATGCATATGAGAACTTGGATTGATTCCATTAGAACATCCAAGAACAGGTCAAACAAATATGGGCTCAAGGATTATTCCTAATTTATACCATATTGACCCAAAAACAAAAACAAAAAAGCGCAACACTTAGACTTTAATTAATCATAGAGAATGAAAATTATAGTTTAACCTTGTAGTTATAAATTGATTTCATCACTTTCTAATTACTATTGATAGATTTCTCTTTCATGAAGGGGGAGTATTTAGGGGCAATGAATTCAAGTTTTGATAATTTAGTGCATGCTGCTAATTATGTCCTTTATTATTGCCCCTGCATCATTTTCTGTTACAAAATGGAAAGAACAGCAAAGTGGTTCTTTAACGACAGGGAATATCACAAGTTGGCAAAGAATCAACATTTAAATATTAAAATGAAAAATATTGAACAAGTTGTAATGCAGGCTGTCAGCTGGAGTTATCTTAAAAATAAGAGTGATTACATAGTAAATATTAACTTGAGGTGCAATGCAAATCAGAAAATTTAATTACTTCATTAAGAATGGAAACATCTACTGACGAATTTGTTTTGTATATGTTCAGGATGATATTCTACGTCAGATGCATGTGTTAAATCCACAGGTATTCTATCAATTTTTCAAATTTTCAGACTTCTATTCTGAAATTGTTAGTCACTAATTTACTCTATATACTGAAGCAGTGATTACAATTTGTAATCTGCTGTACCGTGTTATCCTGATTCTGGCCAATATGTTTGTTCGTTCCAAATGGATGAAATTTTGCCTAGATGTATTTTTGCTCTCTGGCGATGTTATTCAGTTTATCTCCATTTTTTTTTTGTTTTGTTTTTTCTAATTCCTTTTAGAAATAGCTTTGAGTAAATGGCCCTCTCCCCAAGTCCCCAAGGTATTACTGAAACCTGCTTCTACACAGGCTCTATTTTAAAATTATGCAAAATACCTCCAAGGGTTTGCAAAATATACTGCTGTCTGTGTCTGTATGCATCTTTCATTCACAGATCAAAGTACGTGAAAAGAAGTTGACAAAGGAGTACCTGTGTGTGACTTAGAAACTAGACAAGATTTTGATTTGTGGCTAGGATTTTACAAACCTACGAGTTTCTTAACATGTAACTTAAATCATACTTGTCAATAGCGGCCATAGCGGCCGCTATAGCGCTGTAGCGGAGCGGAGCAGTCCTGGGGCGCGACGCTAGGACCAATCCCGGGATGCAAAAAATAGCGGGAATAGCGGCGCGAATAGCGGAATAGCGGAGCGGCCAATAGCGGTCCAAATAGCCCGCTATTGCCTTTTCCCTGAAATGCCCCTTTTTAATACCTTTTTTAAGGGTATTTTTGGTTTTTACTACCATTTTTGAAACCCATTTCTGAAATCCTAGCCCATTACAGCAGCCACCTTCCTCATTCCTTCTCATTTCAGCTGCTGCCATTGCACCAAGCTGCTGTCCCTTGCATCTCCGGCGACACCCACCCATTTCCAGCGACACCCACTCAGATTCCGGCGACCCCCACCCTATTTCCGGCACCCCCACCCTTTTCTGGTTGTTTCTGGCGACCCCCCACCCTTCTCCGACGAAACCTTCCATTTCTTACCAACCCCACCCTTCTCCGACGAACTTGGTTGGCTAGCTGTCTTCTCCGGCAAACCTGGTTGTCTTCTCCGACGAATTCTCCGGTCACCTTCAAAATAGAAGGCTGTTTTGCAGCTTTTACTTCACTTCTCTGTTTTATTACCAATATCAACTCAAATCTTCTTCTCTAATCTGCAATGGCTGTTAGGTTTACGCCCTCACCGCTTCCTGGACATGTGAAGCCTAATGCACCTAACCAAGACATAGTTTGGTTTTTACTTGTCAAGAATATTATTACAATAGTATGGTACTGTGGTTTTAAATTTAATTTTTGTATTTTTTTGGGATTTTTTTAGCATATCTGTTTAGAAAATGATTTCCGGCGAATCCCACAGATTTTCGGCGAAGCTGCTTTCTTCTCCGGTGAAGCTATCGTCTTCTCCGGCGTGCTGCTCCCTTCTCTGGCGTGCTGCTGTTGAAGAGCTGTTGAGGCCTTGAAGGGGCTGTTGTTGAAGGGCTGAAAGGTGTTAGGTGTTTAAGGGCTGTTGTTGAGGAGCTGTTTGAGGCTTTGAAGGGGCCGTTGAAGGGCTGCTGAAGTTATTGAAGGGCTGTGAAGGGCTGTTTGTTAACTTGTTTAATTGTCTTTTATGTGCTGAAATTCCATGTGTTCATATTGTGACTTATGTGATGACTAATTTTATTTCATGCTATGTTTTATGTTTGTCCAAAAATATTATTATGATTTGAATATGATTGTATGGCTTTAAATTTAATTTTTGTGTGATTTTTTTTGCATATATATGTGTAGAAAATATAGGAAATATTTATATAGTTTATTCAAAATAGCGGTCATCCCGCTTTCCGCTATCCCGCTATCCCAGTTTTAAGGGCGGCCGCTCCGCGCCGCTATTTGGGATTGACAAGTATGACTTAAATATATTATGATGTCCTTTATCTGATAGAAATATAATAGGAAAGCTCATTGGCATCATGCATCGCCACACTAATACTTTTCATCACTAGGTTGTGGGCCTAGAAAG
Source organism: Clitoria ternatea (assembly GCA_037962975.1). Taxonomy (NCBI): domain Eukaryota; kingdom Viridiplantae; phylum Streptophyta; class Magnoliopsida; order Fabales; family Fabaceae; genus Clitoria; species Clitoria ternatea. The sequence continues at coordinate 86,715,709 of CM075676.1, read as the reverse complement.
TGATTTGATTTTGGCTGCCTATGTTACCCCTTTGTTTTGGTTTGCTGGTGTTGAGTGTATATGCTAATTTAAGTTTCTAACAGAGTTGTAGAACTCTCTTGGAGCTGATGGTTCTGGATAAACACCTATTTATGAGGAAGATGCATCAAAATACATTTGATGGGGGCCCCTCTGTACTTCAGAATCTCATTACAAGCAAATCCAGTCAATCGAAGTTGATTTGCCGAGATCATTTCTTTGCAAATCCCATGAGTACTTCTTTGTTGTAGGGAACCTGTGGCGTCAGACATGTAAAACCAATAGATATGTGTATATAAGTAATATACTTCATTTATATTATTTGTGTATATAGATATATTGTGTGTGTTGGTGTAGACAAATTTATAGGCAATTTTGATACTGGTCCCTAGGAAGAAATTGTAATGCTGTTCAGGTTCTGAACTCAGGATTTTGGATATTTTGCAAGTTTGGTTGATGCAGTCCTACCTAGGTAGAGCATTATTGGTAAGAAACACGCCATTCAGATATTATTACTATTATTATTGACTTTCAAGATAGATTGTTTTGGTAACTACTAACTCGTTACGTTGTACACAGATTTCATTTTAGGCTGCAAGAGCTTTAACTAATTTAATGACTCAATTTTACTACGTATTTCTTTTTAACACCACCCTTTTTCTAATTGCACCACTTTTCATGTCACAATTTTACAAGAATGCTTTGTATTTATGAAATAAGAAAGTAATAACCAATTATTGTTGATTTAAAATTGATTATATTGATTAGATATTTTAATTCAAATTAATGATGGATGATTTTTTATTTTCTTACTTTGTACATCTCACTTTAGAGGAGTTTTTTCCTTTGGATTTTAAAATTCTGGAACTCTAACATTTCGTTTAAAAATGCAAAAAAAAAGTGTTATGGGGAAAAGATTGTAATGGAAATTTTATATTGAGAAAATATTTTTTAAGGTTTAGGGTTAAGTTTTAACTTATTAAGTAATAAATTTTTATCAATAGAACATATATTTAGTATACTTTTATATTCTCAATGAGATCTTATGACAAAAGATTATTATTTTTAGTTTTTAAATTCAATTCATAGTTTTTACCGTCTACAATTTTTTCGTTATAATTCCACATCATTTAAACAATTCATCCTTCTTTTACTTCAACTAAGCAAAAAGTTTCTCAAATGCAACACACACTTCATTCTTATCTTTATCTTTTTATTTTATTATAAAATTGTATATGATGTTTTGTTATATGTAAATAAAATAAAACTTAGATATTTAAATAAATGTGTTGAAATATAATATTTTATTACAATAAAAAATATAAATATTTAAAATTTAATATAACATGTCCATAAAGTTTAATAGAATATAAATTCAAAATTTAAAACACCTTAAAAATTAAAATTCAATGTAATATGCCCCTAAAGTTTAATTAAGTTCTTCACTTTCTTTGATTTTTCTTAAAATTTCATTAAAAACTTGTAGTTGTGTCTTATTTATTTCAAATTTGTCCTTTATATAAATGTCATACTCTTTTAACATCCTCCCTCTCTTTAAGATGTCTCAATTCAATCATCTCACTCGTCATTTCTTTATACGATTCTTGAATTGTTTGAATTATTGTGTTATTAGAATATGTATCTTTTGATTTTTCTTTAGCCTTCCTTTGTGCAATTTTTATTCCTATAGGCGGACTATAAGAGATGATGTTGCGTCATAATCACAATTTTTGGCCGTATCCGATGCAAAAGATATGTATACCCTTGAAGCAGAAAATTTTGTTCTTTTCAAAGATCTTTCTTGACATTCTAAATTTCATTTTTGAGGTTACCATTCAATAATCGGCAAGCATATTTAAGTTTGAATTGCTTAATATTGTTATCACTTGAATAAATGTCAAATGTGTCATTGATGGTATCGTTCTTAGAGCTCTCACTCCTTCTTTGAACAGTTTGTCGCCCATAAAACTTTTGAACTGCATTGTTTATCTTTTGCAACGAGATTTAATCTCTATTTGACAAAGCTTCTTCCTATACCTATGAGTTCCATTGGACCTAGAAATGATACATTGGAAGAATCTTTTGAGTCTTCCAATATCAATAGGTTGATTGCTCCGCTTCTGCCCCCTTCTCTTATAAATGGTCTCAATGCTCATTATAATTATCTCTAATTATTTACTAAAAACTCTTTGCTTTTTTAGCAATCCTACGATTGGTTCTTTCAAAACAATCAATCATGACTAAATAAGAAGTATGTCTGCATTGTTGTAGATATCTTGCTTTATTTTTGCTACCACTAATTCTTCTTTCTTCATTGATAGTAATATTTTCTATCTCAACTTGAGAAGATAATGATGTAACTTAGGGCTTATACAAAACATATTGTGTTTAAGGTTGTTGATCAACATTATAACCATGGCTCATGCCTGTTGAAACCCCACCAAATATAGCAACATTCATTATTGGTGGTGGAGCATTGAATTTATAATGTCAGAATGTTGTTAATGTATTATTCATATTTGTCATTTTTGGATAAAAGAAATTTGTGAATGGAAACATGAAAAAAAATTCCCATCTTTAGGTTAATTGGAGGAATTTTAGAATTTTGCTAATTTGGAGGTTGATTTTCTTACATGAAGTTGAACCAATAATTGAGAATGTGATGATTTAGATCTATTTGTTATAATAACAAATAAGTTGGTAGAATTGGAATGAGAGAACAAAGACTATAGAAATGATATAAAGCTGTATAAATTATACCAAGAGTTAGAATTTTATAAGGTACAAAAATTTACTAATTATCTAATCTATTAATTATTAATTTTATTAAATTATAATATATTAGTTGTGATCATTAATATATTACCATTAAATGATTTATAAAAGCATTTCTTAGAATATCACCATTAGGATGCTTGAGAATGGTCACATATAGGCATGATTTTTATTAAAAAAAACGTATAAAATGGGCTAGTTTGCAGGACAGTCAATTGATTGACATTGAATGATGATTAAAGAAATGAAGTAAATGAGAGAGTAAAAAAAAGACCAGTGCTTCAAGGAAGAATCTTTTCTCTCATGGGTTGCTAAATAGGGCCCAAAGCCCAATTGTTAGGTGCTCTCCAATGGTAGGAAAAAAAATGTGGATCTGTGTTCATGAGTTTAGAAAATCCAAAATAATCCATTGGAGGAATTAAAAGTTAAGGTAAAGTAACCCAAAAGGAAACCATGCAAGGCAGCCTTGCAGTTCCCCAACTTGACACATGGACCACACCATTTATTACCACAATGTATGTTTCAATGCCTGCAAACCAATAATCAACTAAGATTACATTTTTGTGCCCTCTCTAATGACATTAATCCCCTAAACATCCTTCTCATAAACCATAACTAGCACTTTAATCCTAAGAATGAAACCTTACTTTTCTAACCTATAAACAAAATCTTAGGCACATTTGTCAGGGGTCTTACCCAGCCTAACCAACCTCTACACAGCTCGGATAGATGCGATTTTGTCTCCTACGAAAACTTCATCGCTTTGCCATAGCAAAGGTCTCCCAAGTTTCCCTTGCAATTTGCATGTTTTAACAAGTGATTTTTGGTCTTTTTAGATTTTTTTTCACTTAATCTAATGCCCCTAAATGACATTGTTTGTGCCACGTTTCATTCCCATCTGTCACTTAATGTGACAAATTAGCTAAAAATTAACACCATTAATAATCCTCCTTATAACAGAACTTAAGTGCATGATTCTTTCAATTAAGGACTAATGTGTCTATAAATAAAAGCTTTGGGATTTAAATGCATGATTATATTTGAGTCATGTATCAAAACAAAACTGTCTATTTACTCATTTAAAGGATGATGATATACAAGTATGATAATTCTTTATTATTGTTCCTGATGATGTTCAAGAGACAATAGAAAAGTAAATCTTGTGATTTTACAAATATCATGCACAATGAACATCTATCGTTAAACAGCTAGGAAGTTAAATAAACCGTAGAAGATGAAAGATTAGAGGTCTGTTCGGTTCTCAATTAGAAAATTACAACTGAGGTTGATTAGAAACGAAATCTTAATTCGTCGAACAAACAAAATTTAAAGGTATCTTGAACAATATGTCAGATTAATATTGATCATTAGATGACTCAGTTTGGTAAACCTAATTTTTACAAATGGATACCAAACAAGCCCTAAACAAGACAATTATTTCAACTAATATATCATTGAAATTCTGAAACATTTACAGCTACTAGAATTTTTACAACATCACTCAGATAACCAAGGCATTAAGTAGGTATATGTTGTAAACTTGTAATCCCCTATGCTGCTGGTGAAACCAAGAAGTATTAGAAGATAGGATAATGCAGAGATCCTAACACTATACAAGATCTTTATCCTTGCTACCTAAGTCCAATAGCAGCAAAATGGCCTATCTTTTTGTTATCTTTCATAAAACTGTTAATGTGCTTGTACATGATCAACGTTAAGTTGTAATAGTCATATACTTGGAAACTATTCCTGCTCTTTGGAGTCATGAGCCTGCAAGAGTAAACCTGCACACACAGGGCATGGTGGATCACGTAGTTCTTCAACGCAAGTTCTCTGCTCTAGACAATCTGCATGATAAACATGACCACATACTAAAACCGCCACAACCGAAAACTCACAGCAAGACACTGAACTTCCTAGAAAATTAAATTTCCGCCTCAATGGCTTCTCACAAATTCCACAAACCATTTTCATGGCATCCGGTGATACTGCATCCATCCCTAATGAACTTGACCGGATTCTCTCTGGCCTGGAAAACACCTTCTCTCGATATTCTGAAAACATAATAATGATGACAATAATTGAAGGATGCAGCTTGAACATTCAATCTTCCGAAGTAGAAACACTGAACTGGTGGCAAACTCAAATGAAAACAAACACAAAAAGGTTTCAGAAAATGTCCTTGTTTTTCACCTTTAATTACAAAGATGTCAACTTGTTTTCACTTTATTTCTTGTTTTCTAAACTTGGTACAAGAAACAGAATAAAAATAAGGTGACATTTTTCTAATTAAAAGTGAAATGAAAAATGAGAACAGAAAACATTTCACAAACCAACTTGCCCCTCAGTATGACTGCAAATTCAATGCTAGCGTAAAAACACAAAGCATCTGAATACAGGACACACGTAGACATTATATAATGAAAGTAATTTTTCCAGTGAAATTCTCCACCAAAATATAAGGAATGTAAACTAACTATGACATTACCTAAAAACCTTCAAATTAACATGAGATCACAAAAATAAGCATTAAAGAGGGACCTGTATGTTGTCTGGGCTGTGAGTTAGGTTGAGAAGCCAACTTGAAAGGAGGTCTATCATCGTATGAAGAAATACCCTTGCCGCGAGAAGAAGATGCACTGGCATGATTGGAAGAGTTACGCCGAGAATACTGGTGGCCATAGTAATGCCTTGAGCGTTTCAAAAATATCGAACGACCTAGACTCTGATGATGATTTGCCATGGTTGGATGGGAACTTAGCAGTTTCACAGATCCATCTGTTATATCCAATACAGGTGGCAGAGGGAGAGCACCACGGTCGCCTGAATTTGAGGGCTTTTGGAAAGAAGCAAAGAAAGAGGACAAGTGAAAGAAGTGCCAATCTTATCAGTTATGAAAAATGAGAACACAAGGAAGTAATGGATGCTTGTGAATTACTTTCATACTACTTCCAAAGATAAGCAGAAGTGTACATTCTGTATCTGCACAAGTTTATTCATGTATGACCTTATCAACCGGCTATGTAAGGAAAAATGAATCAAAATGATGAAAGCAAAGGAGTAACTTTATAGTGGAGAATTTCTAATTTATCATTGAAGGAATGAGAGAACAAAACCTACCTCATCTGACAATAGCTCCATGTTGGAAGTGCATTGAACTGCTTCTGCAACATTGAGAAAAAATAAATCCTTTAATAATATAGTTGATCCATTACACACATCAAGGAGCACAAACTAAACAAACAAAAGGGAAAAAAGATAAAGATAAAGGGATCATTTCCTTACTTATAGATTCCTAATGCAATAAAACTGTCATTATCAGATTTACAATTCCATGGAAAATATCTTGTTATTGTAAGAAACTGGAAACAGACCAACCAACTCCCACTTTGCCCCCCCCCCCCCCCCCCCCCCCAACACCATAGCATGCAAATTATGGCACATCACATCAAATTCCAAATTCTAAACCGTAACTTCACTTTTATGAAACATAATCTGATTCAACTTATAGTCATACACCCTGCCTCACATGCATTAAGTCTTAATCCCAACCTATATGTACAAGGCATAGCAAAAGAATATGCAATGTAATCAATGTCTGCTGAAATTCTTTAGTAACCATTAAGATCGATTATCAAAAACTGACAACACCTAAAAACCAAGGAGAAATAAGTTTCTAAGCCAATTGTTCAAAGGTTAAAGTAAAACATATTGAAAATCTGCTCAGAAAATTAAAGAACCCAGAAAAAGAAAAAAAAAGCAATGTAAACGCAGTTTATCCTTTCTCTTCTCTTAGATTTGGAAAAATCAAAAATATCTTTTAATTGGAAAAAACTTTTCGTTTAAATTAAGAATAACTTTACCTATCTTCTCCTATTGTAACATCTTTCCACTAACTCCTGTATTTATTAACGGAAGAAAGTATTGAATGATTTTCAACTTCCAGGATATTAAATATATTTTAATTTCAAATTTAATACTTCATAAAATGTTAGAAAAATTAGCAGACTCCTAAATTAAATTTCCATAGATGCTGACCCTCAGGTGACAAAACATCTAAATTGAAAACCAAAATCAGAACTGTGTTGCACCATCGAGCTGCAAATTCTAGTGGTCTTGAACTCGAATCTTAACAATGCATGTGCTTCAAAATTCGATATGGAGAACAAGTTCGAATAAATAAAAAGTTTGCAACACATTTTAGGAATCGAAGTTTGGAAAATTAAAAATCAAAAAAAGGGTGAAGAAAGGCAATGGCTTTTCTCTGGTTTATGATATCTACATGCATCTTTAAAATAGATAAACGTTTTGTGATGTGCCCATCAAGGAAGTAGCTCAAAGAACACAAAAATTAAAAGAAAAGAATATTTATTTGTCCACTTGGGTTCCTCAAGTCATCATCACGAGACATTATTAACACCCCTTTAAAACAAAACAAATATTTATAATAGAAAAGAAAAGAAAGAGAGGGAGAGAGAGACTTACGAGGAGAAGGGTGATGATGATGAGGAGAGGGACGTTTGCGTTTGGGCATGGTAAAGAAAAAGATTTGACAAAAATAGAAAAAGAAGAAATGTAGCTAAATGGAGTTGATGGGTTAGGAATTATGGAGGAGTGTGTGGTTATGCGGTGAAAAAGGTTTGTGGTAAGAGAAAGAGAGATGAATGAAAGTGAAGACTGAACACGTCGTCTCCGCAGGTACACCTTCTAATGGGCTGCTTTGTTTACGCCAATCAATAAAACATTTTTTTCTACCAATAAATAAGGTTAAAAAAAAATAAACCAAAAAACAGAGAAAACTGAAAAATAAAAAAGTTTTATGATTGATGAATATATTTAAAAAAATTTTAGTCACAGTTTTGGTTATTGTATATTATTATAAGGGTGAAATATATCTTTGTCCTCTATGTTCTTTAAATTTTTGGGTTAGTCATCTATATATTTTTTTTTAGTTTACTCATTTGCGTTTTAATTTTTTGTAAAACAGTTATTTTTTTTTACTACTTGATTTAACTGACATAACGTTTTTATCATCATCTTATTTTTTTCTTTTTCTCATAAATATCAAATGTTATCTTCTCTTAACTATCAAACTATCTTTTACATTAAACATAAATCCAACATCCATACTCATTTACCTTTAAAATAACATTGAATTCTTCATGTTAGATTTACTCAATTCAAAGAATGAGAATGAGAAGTGTCTTTATTTTCATTGGATCAAAGAAGAAGATGATGGTAATGTAAGAAAAAAACATGATGAGAAAGAGTTAAAAGTTGATAGTGATGAAAGGAGGTTGTCCGTCATGAAATGAGAAAGAAAAAATATGAAGATTATTATGATGAAGAAAATATTAATAGTGTTAATAAATTTAAGGAAAAAATAAAAATATGAAGAACTAAATTGACTAAAGCAATAAAAAAATCAAATCGGGAATTAAGAAAAAAATGAAAAATATATTTTTACCTATTATAATCTAAAAAAATGATTTTCTAATTAATGATGCCTAGTATACTTTCTTATTGTCTAAAGTACATTTCTTAACACATCTTGAGGTTTTACATTCAAAACTCATGTTGCCTATTAATTATAATCTCAACATTGTTTGCACATTGTTCGGAGACATAAAACAAAACAACAAGCTTTATCAACTTTTATTCATCCTTGCCAGTTGCCATGATGATCCATGTTAGCTCATAAATGGCCCTACAAACTAGGTTTTTATTTGGGTCTTTGGATGTGCTAGAGTTAAAGCCCAAGCTTCTAATTCTAGGCTTCTAGCCCAATCTCTAGGGTAAAAAAACCATTAGTATAGCCCAACAAAAATAAATGTTCATAAAAGTATACAGATGATTGGTTTTGGGTTAACCCAATCATCTTTTTTTTCCTTACAAAAAAATGTCTTTTTGTTTTGCAAAAAAACGAGTTGCAAACTTAAGGCCCTGTTCACTTTCAAAAAAATATTTTTTGTTGTAAAATTAATATCTTAGTTTTAATTATAAAATTATCATATTATTTTCTATTTTTAAAAGTTTGTACATAAAATAATGAAAATAAGAAAATATTAATTTTGGTGCTTCCGACTTTTGAAAATAGAAAAGAATATGATAATTTTATAATTAAAATTAAAATGACAATTTTATAATTAAAATTAAAATGATAATTTTGTAATTAAAAGTAAAATTAAAAAATATAAAATATTTCTAAAAGTAAAAGGACGCTAACGTTTTCTTTTCAAAAAATTTCCATCATTTTTTTTCAAGTGACATTGGATTAAACTTCAAACTACGTCTACATTTTCGAATATATTAGCTTAGTTGATTAAACAAACTTAGTGTCCGTTTGGTTTTCAGTTGGGGAAACGGAGCTGGAGAAATGGAGAAATTTAAGGGTTGATATTGATCTTTTACGCCGTTCGAGACAATCAAAACTCTGTAGGATGTATTTTTGGAGTCGGTAAAAACAGACTATTATAAGTTGTTGTAAGTCTTATGATATATTTCCAACTCTTACCAAAACCAAAACAAGAACTGGTTTTACATCCATGTGTGGACTTTTAACTATAAAAAAGTAATAATACAACACTGCATCAACTAATAATCGATTGAGTACAGTTTTCTCTCTTTTTTTTTCTCCAAAAAGTACAAAAACATGTTTAGCCTAATCATTTCAAAACAAAAAATCAAAACTACAAACCAAATGTTCTTTTTAAGTTTTGGTGAACCTTACATGGTCCTACTTAACTAACCGAATATTAAAAAGAAAGTTCTCTTAACATAAATGGCCCAGACAAAGTCTTCTGGAGGGTTAGGACTCTTTTTGAATGTGTTATTGGATTGGAGACCCTCTTACAAAATCATAACCCTCTTTAGTTTCTTTTTTCTTTTCTTCTCTTTTCTTTTTTCCTTTGTACAATTTCGTTCTTCACAAAGCTTCTGGGCTGAATAAAGTGAATACCATAGGCCGAAAAAAGAGAATTAGATAGTGGAAAGTAAATATCAAAAGTTGTTGAAGAGTTTCAATTTCTTTTCATACCTTGATACATGATAACAGGAATCAAAATGTAGTCAAACCAGGTTAATAATGATATACCTATATGAAAAAGAAGCATGAGATTATGAGAATTTAAAAACGCGATTAAAAAAGAGTAACATATATGGTAATTAATCAAAGAAGTAACAAAGCTATTGATGGGTAACGAAAAGGAGGCAATTTTGATCTCAAGAAACTCAATAGCCATACCAAGGAGAAAAATTAACATTTCCTCAACATTAGTTATGCGTAATTGAAAGCAACGAAATTTTTCAAAAAAGCGAAAAATTAATTTTATGGTTAAACGGAATTTTGACGATCTCGAACGGCGTAAAAAATCAATATCAACCTTTAGATTTTTTTTCATTTTCTCAACTCCGTTTTCCCAATTACAAATCAAATATCCTATCAATAAGTAATACAGAATTACCTTGTAATTACCCATGTACCAAAATATGCTTCCAAACAATAAAGTGAGGGGCCACGAGAAAAGATCCAAAAGGTACCAAAGAGAATATCCAATTATCCAAACGACCACAACCACGGTTTGAATTTTGAAGGAAATTTCACCATTGTGGATTTGTATAAACATGCAAATGCAATGAGAACCTCTACAATTAGTTAATAATTCACAATCACAGTGTTTAGCTCAAGACAAAGAGGATGGTATTCTTTCCATATATGAACTTCTACACGTTTAAAATTAGTACTATATATGCAATGTTTTTAATTGATTATTGTTGATTGCCATTCTTACACGGACCAAATTTTCTATATGTATAAAAAGTCGTGTAAAACAAGTGCACATTTAAAGATTCATTCTTTACTTCTATGCCAAATTTTGACTGCAACAATACAAATAGTAATGTTAGATCATCTTTGAATAGTTCCACGTAGCTATTTAATATAAGTAAAGGGTTAAATTACATTGTTAAAAATCAAGTCTGATGAAAAAGTTTCATATTAAATAGAGATGGATGAGTGTAGTGACTTTTAAGTAGATAGACTCATACACCTAAAGTCAATTGATTTTGGGTTGTAAGGTGATGTTCTATACTTGTTAACTCTTTCGTTTAAACTCTCCTAACTCTGGTATCAGAACCGATGGTACGATTCGATGATCGATTCATACAAGTATGTGTTCTCCATATTGATCGAAAAAGATTAAGGATATTATATCATTTTGAGTAGATAAGGGTTATATGCCTATAAAAATTCCAACATCTTGTGTCCACTCCATTTCACCACTTAGAAAGGGGATTACATGAAAGGATGTCCACAAAAAGTCTTTCAAATCATCATTGGTCATTAACATATGTTTTCGGTTAACATTCTTTATTTGGATTCAAACATAATTCAATTAGACCCAGTTAACAAATTGATGTTTAGTGAAATCTTCTAATTGCAGTCCAATAAAGGTATTGGCCACTCAATTGGTAAAATGTTGAATGACAAGCCATAACCATTTCGCAACCTCCAAAACATTAGCTACTCTTTACTATTTAACTCCGTAATAAAGTTTTAAATTTTTTATAGCAATACAGATTTTAAACGGAGCCAATATTTTCTGACGCAAGCTGTTAGTTATCTGAAAACCTGATCTTATCCTAAAGCAACAATGCAAGTGCCCAACATCTATTTATATAAAATAAATACCCAAACAATCTCCAACTAAAATATTTGATTCGTTTGCTTTTTCTATGAACAAAAAAAAACATGTGTTCCCACGGTTTTTGGTTTTGAGAATATATGGACACGTCATGGGCTTGCGTGAGAGTTTTTTTTTTCTTTTATTAAATGGTTTTCACACAGCATTTGGGAGATATTTTAGGTCGAATTGACCATCAACCAAGGATTATAACGCGTGGAATATCTACTGTTTATAATGGAAGTGTCTTACTATATAATAATAATATCATTATCAAGTATCCAGTGATAAAGTGGCACCCAATATTCTAAACTATTATTATGTGCTGTGATTAATCTGAGATTAAGGATTAACCTTGTCGTGCAAATCACAATCCCTCCTTCTAGATCAATCTGGTTTCTTCGCTTTTGAATAAATGGAAATGTTGTTTTTGGAAAACGACAATCATTTATTTAATAACCCTTTTTAAAAAAGATGATACTTTTGAAAAAATATAACAGTAATTAAGCATTAACCGGACAGAAAAATTTGCTTTGGTTCCTGTCGGTTAAACTAATCCCACTAATACATAATATACAATAGCATCCAACCACCGTGTGAAAATTAAATGCCGTAGAATTATTTCTAATTAGAGATAAAAGTGATTTTTGAAGAGAGAGAGAGATAAAATTTATTCGGATAACGTATATGTATTTCAAGAAATTAGGTATGTAATTCTTGAATATTATATATATATATATAAGATCTTATGTGAAATGTTATCTTATATGAGAGTGAGAGTAGTAAATATGGGCCGTATAGCTATATAATAGATGATTAAGATTAAAAGTTTTTCAAGTCATATAATCACTTAAAAAGTTACATAACTTTTTAAAAAAACTCACAATTTTTCTCATATGATACATTATATATACATATATATATATATATATATATATATATATATTCTTCATAAAAAAGGACATTTTATTAAGTCAAGTCAAGTTTTTTTCACAGCAAGTTTTGGTTCAACAATTCTAACCATTTTAAAAATATTTAACTAGGGGTGTCCATCGTCGGGTTCGATCGGATTCGGTTACTTTTGAGTCTACTCGTTGTTATCCATGAAACATAAATAATAACTCATTTTCACCCAATACTACAGTCGGTTTGGTCGGGTTCGATTAATCGCGGTTCTCGATTTTTCGGTTAAGTTTCTTAGGAAAATTTAATTTTTATTTTTTACCAAACACATTTTATGTATAAAATAATTTTAGCAAAAACTTGTATATAAAATTAATGTATTTCATGTTTTAGAACTAACGCCTTATGGAATATGAAAGTGACATAGCATTAAAGCAGTAGGAAGTAATTCTATTATATTTTTTTATCATATATTGTACTAGTACCAGAAAAAAAAACTTAAAAGTTATTAAGTATTCAGATCTAACACATGCATTCAGAATATGATGATTTGATGAGAAACTTATGTATGACTATATATATATATATATATATATATATATATATATATATATATATATATCAGAAATCAGTAAAGAGAAATAGCTGCATGATATTCCTAGTAGCAGTCGGTCGGGTATGGGTATCATCGGGTTTAATTTTCTTAACCCTAACTCGCCCGTTCTTAATCACAATAAACCATTTAAATGACCCGTTTTTACCCAAAAACCCGTTACAAACCGACCCGTTCTTACCTTCAAAATCGGGTATCTCGAGTTTACACGCATCAAAATTGGACTCCCCTATATTTAACTTAGTTATAATTTAATACTGCATTAATTTATGTTATGTTTCCCATAAGCTAATGGGGTTGATATAGATGTTAAACGGAAATTTATAGGGTGATTTGGTTTACTTTTAAAATAAAAGATAAGTCAAACCACATAAAGATTTGATTTTATTTGATTAAAACAAAATATAAAAATTAAAGTAAAGCAAACAATTACGGATTGAATTGGTGGTTTTAACTTTCATTTAAAACATCAAACACCTAGATATCAATTCAATTATTATATATTGTATAGTTAATTTTAAAAATAAAAAAATGTAGTTTATCTTTTTATAGAAAACGTTTTATTATTTTATATGTTATATGTTATATTTATGTAAAAGGCTTGTAAAAATATTAAGTTAAGTTACTTATGTATATTTCAAATTTAATAAATTTATAACACTAATGAATGAAACATGATGAATAATTAAATTATAAGGTTACCTTAAAGTAGTATAGGAATTAGAAACTATAATGCAATTATAATTTGGTTTGGTTTTCGAAATGAGAATCATAGGTTAAACCAAGCCATATTTAGAGGTGTGATTTTTTACAGTTGTAGTTAACGGATTAGACTAGATTGGTTATAGAGCAAGAGTCATTCAATTTAATTATAAAATTACATTGTGCTTTGAATTGGATTAGTTTGAAATAATTTTCTAAATCCAATCCAATCTAGCTCAGTTAAAAATGGTATGGATTTTATATATATATATATATATATATATATATATATATATGCTTTGTATTTAACCATAATGTAATAAATAAATTTCATTATATTGGTAACTTCTTTATATACAAAATTAAATAAATAAAGAAATGAGAAATGAAATTATCTTTAAATTTATGTTAATTGATTTTTGACTTATTTAGGGCTCACTTGAAGTGGTTGAGTTTTTGATTATTGGTTTTGAAAAGTCAATTTGAAAACAAAACATGTTTGATAAAAATTATGTTAAAGTGAGTTTTTACTCATTTTTAAAATGACTTTTAGTTATTTTTAAAAACAAAAAAATGATTTATTGTTTTTTTTGTTTTATAAATTTCTAACTCTCGTTGTCTATCACCACCACCGTCCCTGTCACCATTGCACTACCGTCACCACCACCATTGTCATCATCATCACAACCAACACCATCATTGTTGCCACCCTTGCACTGTCGCTGCCACCGTCATTGTCACGACCACCACCACCTTACCACCATTGCCACTACCGCCGCCACCAACATTGTTGTTCCCACCACCACCTTCCACCGCTATCACGACCATTACCATTGCCACCATCTACCACATCAACCACCTTCACCACTCAATCCATAACCAACACTACCACCCTGTCACCACAACCATTATTGTCATTGTCGTTGTTGCCACCACCACTACCATCATTTCTATCATCATCACACTTTCCACCAGCACCACCTTACTATCACAACCACCATCATCACTATCGTTACAACCACCACCATTGTCATTCCCATATCGCCACACCCTCCACTATTACTATCATCATTGCACCCTCCATAACCACCACCACCACTACCGTCGTCATCACCACTACCATAACCACCATCACTATTGTTACCACTGCCATTGTCGTTACAACCACCGCCACTATCCTTTCACCCTCAACACACCCAATACCATCACCACTACTACAATAACCATCATCATCACTATCACGGCCACCATTATGACTACCGCCACCACTATTACCACTATCGTTACTATCACCATCGCTACCACTACTACCGCTACCTTTATTGTCACCACCTTCCCTATCACTATGTCTTCATCTCAATCACCATCATCGTCGTCATTATCATCCAAAATGTTGTCACCATCATCACGAGTATACTGACCACCACTACCATTGCCATTGCAAACACCCCATCCACCACCACCATTGTCATCACCATCATCGTAGCCGTCATTGCTACTGTCATGACAACCATCATCCCTACCACCACCACCGACGCTGCCATTGCCCTCACTACCCTCGTCACTACCACCACCATAATTGTGGAAGATTATTGTTACTATTAATAATATTATATTATTGTTGTTGTTGTTTATGTGTAAAGTAGTTTCAGTCATAATTATGAAAGTTTTAGAATCGCTTTTTAAAATTCAAAACCATATAAACTAACACATGAAAATAAAAACCAAAACTAAGTTTTATTTTAAAAAAAAAAACATGAAAACCAAAAACCACCCCAAATGAAGCCAAAATTAACCAAAAATTGCCAAGATTTCTTTATTGGATTGGGTCATATTTTAGATCAATGTTTAAAATTTGATCCAATCAAATTTAAATCAAACTTATATTTATGTAAATAGTTTCATGGGTTAAATATGTTTTTAGTCCCTATGTTTTTATCTATTTTTGGTTTTGGTCCCCTAATTATTTTTTAATGGGTTTGATCCTTATGTTATTAAATATAATGAAATTGGCCCCTAATATGTTAAAATTAATCCTTAAAAATATAATATTGTTAACTCAACTGCTTACCAAGTAAATACGTGTCATATGTTTATTGTTTCTTCTCTCCAACTTATTTTACTTTTTAAGGCCCGTTTGGATTGTAAAAACATTTTTTATCTTTATTTTTTATTTTTAGTTTTAATTATAAAACTACCATTATATGTTCTATTTTTAAAAAATTGTACTGAAAAAATGAAAACATAAAATGAAAATAGGAAATAAAAAAGTTGTTTTTAGTGATTTTGAAAACAAAAAATATAATGATGACAGTTTTGTAATTAAAATTGAAAACATGAAATGAAAACACAAAACATTTTTACAATCCAAACAAACCTTTAACTTCTCAAAGTGAACTATATCTTTTTATCTGTTAATAATTTTAGAAACTAATTTCAACATATTCAATAACATAAGAATCAAAATAACTAAAAAAAATAACTCGTAGATCAAATACAAAAATTAATAAAATGATATATTTAACCTAGGGTTTTATTTATAAAATTAACTTCTCACACATATTTACATTACTTATTTTCTCTATTTTATTTTTACAGTTATATCTCATTGTTTTTTTGAGACACATGTCTTCATAAATTTATTAGTTTTAACAGAAATGTTAATTTCACCTCATATTTTTCTTTCCTATTGAAGTTTAGTATTTTGTATAGTTTAGTCATGAAATAATTTTTTTTATTACGTTATAATTAAATAAAATATAAAATATAAAAATTAAATAATTTAATCTAATTCAAACTACTTTTAATTGGATCAAATATTATTTTAAAATTATTTAAATTGATATAATCCAAACCGCCACATATTTTTATAATCAGATCATATGACTTTTTAATCTAAAACTAATCTAATCCAATTCAACTAAAACTTCAATTCATCTTTAACATATATGTATTCAATCTACTTAGTCTTTAACCTATTAAAATAATTTTATTACTACCAAAGTATGTCTTCATTAATCAATTTATTCCTTGCCATTGAGACGTTAATTAACAACCATTAGATATGATGAGTTGGAGTGCCCCTTAACACTGAAGTTGACATTGTCCAAAGGTTATTATGAACATAAATCAATTTCATCAATTGAAACATGTATTAAAAGTTTTAAAATTATTTTAATAAATTAAAAACTATATAACTTGATTGACAATGCTTGAATTAATAACGAATTGAGACTTGCAGTGTGTTTGCTTAAATGGTAGAAACTTGCAAGTAGTTAAAAAAAACATCCTACAACAACGTAAAAGATATATTTAAGGGTTTGTTTGGTTTGTAATTGAAGAAACGAAGTTGGAAAAATGGAAAAATTTAAGGGTTGATATTGATCATTCACGTCGTTTGACCAACCCAGTCGGGGAACCAAACGGCCCCATAATCTTTAAATTTCTCATTTTTCTAAACCTCATTTCCGCGGCCACATACTAAACGGATACTTGAATATTTTACTGAGGATGTTTGGCGTGTGAAGTTGAACGGAGATTTCTCCGTTAAGTTGAGACAATTTTTTATCCTATGAGTTAATAGAGTTTTGATTATTTCAAACAACGTAAAAAATTAATATCAATCTTTAAATTATTCACTTCAACTTAACTTCATTTCCATAAGAGTAAATCAAACACCCAATAGACTCTAAAATTCTAAGACACGCTGCAAAGTAAAAATGGGGACGCGATGTGGCCTGTGGGGCTCAAAATAGTAGTTGACACTGACAGTACAGTTGTTTGTGAGATCTATATAATGCATTAATGCTTGAATGTGGTATTTTATCTGTATTAATTTATTTACAGTTTTAATCCCACAAATATGATATCAGTGTGATTTTAGTTTCATAACTTGATTCTCTTCCCACTCATAAAAAAAAAGTTTTATAACTTGATGAATGTCATTAGTGTCTAATTTTTGAAGTGTGTGACTTTAACTTTTTGATAATTTTTAACAAAATTGTTATAACGTATGACTTTATTTGATTAAGTGAATTGCCAAGAAAAAAAGAAGATGCTTAATGATGGAAGAAAGTCGTTGATTAAAGAATAATTAATAGATGATAAGCAAATAATTAGGATGAGGAGTATGTAAATGAGGTAATAAATGGAATGGAAGTATATTGGCACATGTAATGTTGTTTTGTGCAGTTCCTCCAACCAAACCTTAAAAAGGTGACAATAATCGGTTTCCACAAATGATGAATTTGGATCTACCTTCACCTATTTCAAATGCTGCCAACCTATATGGTCCCATTGACAGCCTCACTTACTCAACCATGCCAGCCTATTCAATAACTTGCTAGCATTAATTACTGAAATTGATCCAACCTTTTTTTTATTATTTGATTGAAATATATATATATGGATTATATCACGTTACAAATTGTCTTCTTTGGGGAGGGTTCTTCTTTGAATTTCTCCCTTTGCTAGGGTTAGGGAATTGGCTTTTGTACCTCTTGGTATTACTGTACATCATAATGTTCATCTCTCATTAAATACTTCTTTAACTTCTCATCTTAGATCATTTCTTTAATAATGTCCTTCAACTAATGACATTCATTTGTTGCATGCTCCTTGCCTTCATGAGGTTCATGATACTCGGAGGGGATGGCCATCATTCTTCAGAGGTGGGAAACACTTGATCTCGTATCATATACATGGAATCTAGCAAATCCCGTGTCCTTGAAAATTTGTCTAGGGTTAGCATTAAGCGAAGTAATGGTCAAAATCAAACACTTAATTTATTTTCTTCGGGACGAGGTGTTGACTCCTTATCCTTATCTTTTGGGGAGTCTTCTCAAAATTGACTTTTTCTATTAGGGCTAAGGCCATGATGTTAACTTGCACCTCTTACCCCTCACATACTTTGTTGTATGGTCTTGTAATCCTTTATTGTCCAATGTTGGCTTTTGGCTAAGGATAAAGCAAAACGTGACCTTTGTTTGATTGCCTCAATAACAATGTGAAGTTGGATAGCTTTTGATAATCCTGAAACCAAATATGCCTCATTGTAAAAAAAAGGGCCAAAAACGCTCTCAACATTTCCTTATTTTTTTACTTGATCTGAGTCAGTGAACAATAAATTTTAGGTGTTTTCCTTAACATGATGAAATGTCTCGCAAAAGAAGTTTCGATGTTAGACCATTAACCAGTAGGCTCTAGAGACGGGTTTTTGAACCACCCTAGCGCTTCATGTACCTTTAAGTGTCCTGGGGAGCATTCTACATATTATATCCTCATTGCCTCCCAAAAACAATAATTCATTTGTAAATGTATCTAGGTACTTTTCAGGGTCAATTTTTCCATAATATTTGTCCATAGGGAGAGAGAAAAATGTCTAATATTAGTATATGACTAACTTCCATGAGTTGCATTGAAAAAGGAACACTAAACTTGTATGCAATTCTTGTATGTGATGTTGATGGGACTTGAAAAGCTTAGCGTAACAACTAATGATGCTTAGTCTAATAGGTGGATTCATGATATGTTTCATCATATTTGGGAATCCTTGTAACTGGATCTGGTGTTCTAGATAAGGTATAGTGTGATGAGGCTTGTTGTTGCTTGATTTGGTGATGGCCGTCAGACCTAAGAGGCTTGAGTTTCTAGAATGGTATTGCATTGTTGCCTCAACTCTTATAGCTTTTGTTGTAATTGTTTGATGATTCCATCTTGTGGGTTAGGGGGAACAATGACAAACATGGTCAAACATAGGCTAGTTTGAACTATATATGCTAAAGTTGTGATATGTCCTAAAATAAAGGATTAAAGTTGGACTAATCAAGGTCTTGATCATACTAGTTCTCTGAATAACATCTTTAACATATTCAATCGAAGTAGGGGTTGAATGACTTTTGTCCATCATGGGCTGTGGAGATTCCTTTACTGGGTTCCATTAGGTGTGTCAATGATCTAGCTAGTATACGGGCACTGGACTACAGTTTTTGTACAATGTGTAATGTATGATATCGCTCTAGTGGAAATTCGAGATGTTCTCCTTTAGTTCGGTGTGGATTAAGAGGACTCAACGATTAAGTTCCAATTTGACATCCTCTCCGTTATATGACAAAATTTGATGTCATCTATAAGGATACTTCAATGCTTAAATCTAGGGCCGGCCCTAGGCGGCCCTGGGCCTTGAAAACCAGGGCAATGGCCCAGGGCCCGTTGATAATAGGGGCCTAAAATAAATAACTTTTAACTTATATACAAAAAAAATCAATAGGTGTCAATATGGTTTGCATGGTTCAGTAGTAAGGAAACTTAAATTTTATTGGATGGTCCTAAGTTCAAATCCTGGCCAGCTTTAATTTTTTAAAATTAAATGTTTCTAACAAAATTAGCAATGTTGTAACGAATAAAAAAAAATATAACGGTAATTATATATATATATATAACAATTATATTTTCTTCCATCAATCTTCATTTCCTCTTGTTTTGTTTCTATAGGTACATTGGAAAATCGTAAAATTGGTATGTGTTTCTATTCACCTTCTAAATCACTCGTTAATTAAGTTATAATTTATGTTGTTATATAAATTATTTAGAAACTTTATTCTTGTTGATATCAATATTTTTTAAATTTTTATGTTTATAGGGTCTTAATTTTTTTTATCATCATTGTCAATTGTTTAATTCTTTTTTATATTTTTATGTTAAGAATATATAATTTTTAAATTTTTAATAGTTATTACCAATTAGTTGGTTGTTTTGATTTTCATATTAATTTGTCAATTTTATGTTTACAGTGATTAAATTCATCTATTGGAATTAACTTATACGTGCGAAGTTGTGAACGTGTATCCAACACTAGCTTCTCTTTTCATGTGTTATTGTTCTTTATTTTTTTCTTGCTCTTTATTTTTTCTTGTGCTAATTTATTATTTTAATTATATTTCACAATATGCATCCTAAAAAACATTTATCTGGAAGTGAAAAAAAGAAAAAAACGAAAAGGAGAAGAAGAATTAATTAAATCACAAAGAGGAGCTCTTGATAAATTTATTTTTAAAGAGACAGATTCTCATGAAAATTTAGATCAATCAATTGAAATTATGCATGATGAAATTCATTTAAATGAGAATGAAGTTAATGATTTTAGTGAACCTAATAATGTGTCAAGTGAATCTAATATGGAAAATATTGATATTGAACAAGAGAAACTAATTCCTCCTTTAGATATTTATGATCCTAGAAATTGAGGTAATCTTGATAACAAATGAAGGGATATTTTAATTGAAAATGGGCCTATTAGAGAAAAGAATCTTATTTTTCCTTTGGGTAACACTTCTAGACATTTTTCATATGCCTATTATTCTATAAAGCTAAGTAATGGTGAGACTAGTTATAGAAAATGGTTAGTTTATTCCAAGCATGTTGATAGGGTATATTGTTTTTGTTGTAAGTTGTTTAAATCCGATAATAAAAAAAGTTCATTGGCAAATGAGGGTTTTAGTGATTGGAAGCGTATTAGTGAGAGACTTAAGCAACATGAAAATAGTTTTGAACATATGACTAACATGAATACTTGGAATGAAATGAGAGCAAGATTGGACAAAAATCAAACAATTGATAAAAATTTACAACAAGAGATTATGAAAGAGAAAGAACGTTGGCGACAAGTTTTACAAAGAATATTTTCAGTTGTTAAATGTCTTGCTAAAAATAATTTGGCTTTTTGAGGATCCAATGAAAAGTTATATCAAGACAGTAATGGAAATTTTTTGGGATTGATTGAAATGATTGTAGAATTTGATTTAATAATGCAAGATCATGTTAGACGCATTTAAAGTCGTGAAATTCATTATCATTATTTTGGGCATAAAATTCAAAATGAATTAATTTCACTTTTAGCTTATAGTGTTAGAAGTTCAATTGTAAAGATCATTAAAGAAGCAAAATATTTTTCTGTAATTCTGGATTGTACCCCTGACATGAGTCATCAAGAACAAATGACTTTAATAGTACGATGTGTGAATATGTCAAGTAATAA
Organism: Clitoria ternatea; assembly: GCA_037962975.1. NCBI lineage: Eukaryota > Viridiplantae > Streptophyta > Magnoliopsida > Fabales > Fabaceae > Clitoria > Clitoria ternatea. The sequence continues at coordinate 86,693,982 of CM075676.1, read as the reverse complement.
AATAGAAATTGAGGAATATTTTTTAGAGTTTTTAAAAGTAGATGATACATCTGGATTAGGACTTTTTAATGAATTACAAGATACATTAAAATCTCTTGATCTTAATATTGATGATGTGAGGGGTCAAGGTTATGATAATGGTTCTAACATGAAAGGAAAACACCAAGGAGTTCAAAGACGATTTCTTGAAATAAATACGAGAGCATTATATATGTCTTGTGTTTGTCATAGTCTTAATCTTACTCTTAATGATATGGCACATTCTTGTGTTAAAGCTGTTTCTTTTTTTGGAATTATTCAACGCATATATTCATAATTTTCAAGTTCACCAAAAAGATGGAAATTTTTTCTTGATTATGTTCCTGGGTTAATCGTGAAATCTTTATCTAATACTCGATGAGAGAGTCGAATTAAAAGTATTAAAACTATTAGATTTCAAGCTCCCCAAATAAGATTTGCTTTGTTGGAATTACATAAATTTTGTGATGATGCTAGATCAAAAAGTGAAGTTGAAAGTTTGGCTAATGCACTTGAGAACTTTGAATTTTTATGGGGCATGACTATTTGGTATGATATTTTATTTTCTATTAATATGGTGAGCAAGAAATTACAATCTAAGTCAATGTGCATTCATAAAACAATTAGAAGATATATTATTATTTTTTGAAAAGTATAGAGTTGGAGGTTTCATATCTAGTATGAATATTGCTAAAGAAGTTGCACTTGATATGGATGTTGAACCCATTCTTTAAGCAAAATGTCGTGCTATTAGGAAAAAACAATTTGATGAAAATAGTCACGATGAAGAAATTTAATCGGCTGATAAGTTATTTAGAATTAATTATTTTTTAGTTATTGTAGACATGACTATCACTTCTTTAAAGACTAAATTTAAGCAATTAAAGATATTTAAAAATATTTTTGGATTTTTGTTTAATTTAAAAAAGTTAAAATTATTAAATGATAATGAACTGAAAGAATGTTGTGCTAAAGTTCACTTTACATTTTCTCAGGGCAATTTATCAGATGTTGATTTGGATGAATTTTTTTCTGAATTGAAAGTGTTGAAAGTGATTTTGCCTGATAATGTAATGTCAGCTATTGAAATTCTCAAGTTCATCAAAGTAGCCAATTGTTATCCAAATGTTTCGATTGCCTATAGAATTTTATTAACTATGCCTGTAACGGTAGTATCTGCTGAAAGAAGTTTTTCAAAACTAAAATTAATAAAAACTTACTTAAGATCATCAATGTCACAAGGGAGATTGAATGGTTTGGCAATTTTATCTATTGAAAATGATGTGTTAGAGAATATAGATGTTGATATTCTAATTAATGATTTTGCATCTAAAAATGTCAGAAGAAACCATTTTTTATGATAATTTGTGTTTTTTTTGCTTCATTGTAGGTGGAAGAATGATTTTTGAAGGAAAACATGAAAGTATAGGAGCACCGTTTATTATTCTCTAGATTAGGATGATATATTTGATTTATGTGTTTGGAATTTATAATAACTTTATCAATGTTAATTTGATTATTTAATAATTTTTTTAAAAAAAATATATATTAAGGGGCCTTTATCTATTGTGTCGCCCAGAACCCATAAAATTCTAGGACCAGGCCTGCTTAAATCGATAATGGGTACCAAAGCTGAAGCTTATAACACCATATCATATACCTTATATGCATTGAATGAATGATATCTACACAGTTTAATAAGTAAACCCTATAACGATGAGAATATCAATACATTTTCATATTTTACAAAAAAATTTATTGGGTCTAACCAATAATTATTTGACAAATATAAAAATTGGGATCAATAATGCTGGACTAGGTAATTTATTTATTTGTTGTTATGAGCGCAACTATACCAACGTGACCTTTGTTAGCGAGATACTGACACACAAGGTACAACACAATATTTAGCATGGGAAGCATATGATATGATGTGGGAATCTAGTAAGGGGTCATTATTCGGAGTTGAGTGAGAATATAAACGGTTCCATTCCAACTGAATGACAGCGAAACGGAAAAATTATCAAAATTTGAATTTCCATGTGAAAAAGTGGAGCTTTAGGACTCAGGCATCCTATGCCTTCAGATATGTACACCAGCTCATCATCAAAATTCCAATTTTTCAAAAATTTCATATACAGCAAAATTAATCAGGTCTATTTCAAGTAAACATCTCCTTTAATCCAAAGGATAATTTTTTTTATAAGCAAAATTCAAGGGTGCTCAAATCCCATATACACCAAGAAGGGTTGAGTCTCCAATCAGAAGGAGAAAATGAACCCCATGTTTCCACATCCAACTCTGGTTTTATATCATCCAAAACTCCATTGTCAAAAACAAGTTTGTTGGACGAAACATTAAAACAAACAAGCTTAATTAATTTTAATTTCCTAGTTTTTAAGTTAATCATTTTGTTTATTTTAATGACAACAAAATCTAAATCTGTGTTGGTGGTAGTAGGGTTTTAACATTTATAAGTTAATCGTTTAGATTCTGGATAGACTTTTAAAAAGATCATATTAGACATGTCTTGTTATTAGGTCATGGTGTTCGAAAAAGGTAAATATGGGAATATGTAAGATTATCAATGTGGACGTATGGCATGACTTATTAAAGTCTGGCCTGACCTAATATATTTAATAACTGTATTCAAATATTTCAAAAGATCTTTTTAAATTAAAAAATTAGGATGATTAAGGGAGAATATATCAAACTACTCACAAGAAGAAAGAGATTGTAATTTTAAAGGTGATCTAAGTTAATAGGTTAAGATGTTCAAGAGAGTTTTATATATTGTTATTAATATATTAATATTTTTTATAGGAAAAATTTTATATAATAATTGTATACTGAATGATATGAGCCTCACTTTGGTACTAGTATCGCAAGGCCTGTACCGGTACTACACACAACATCAATATGAGCATTGTAATATCCCCCCTCCCCCCACAAAACTCATGATAACTAGGATTGCTAACGAGCTGATATCAGATAAAGGTTGATGACATACTGAAGGCATATCGATCAACACCTAGAAATGTGTCAAATGTTCATATATGTGTCAGCTTTTCCTACACTTTTCAAAAAAGAAACGTTGACACAAGTATCATGACATAAAATTATTCACCATTTGAGTTCTATAAATACCACTAATTTAGTACGCATGAGGTACGTTCAATCTAATCTAAACGCTCGAGTTTTGATATTGATATTGTATATTAACTTAAACATTGAAATGTCTTTGTAGGTGAAACCCTGTTTTCCCTTCAACGTGAGGCACCGATGTGTGTGTCAAATGAAATACTACAAGACCTTAAGTTCCTTACTAGACTTGGGGAGATAATACTATATTTCCAATGGACCAGTGTATGGAATTGGACATATAAGTATGGTACTCCATACTAGATAAATCATTAGCACACCCGGTGGGACATGCTAAAGTTAATTTCACAATCGCAATCATTTACATGGAAGCGGATCTCCTACTTTAAAAAGGCGACATGTGTGACGTTACCAACTTGGAGCAAAACCAGTTAGGATATTCCATGGGATATATGGATACCCACGTATCAGTGGCACATACTTTAAGGAGACCCAATGTGGTCGCTCTACCTAATCTTTATGACAAGATCATCTGTCAGCTCCAACCGTATATTGCAATTTGGTTTGGTTTGGTCGATGCACCTTTTATTCTTAATTTTCTAAAACAAAAAATCACAATTCAATGAATTTTATTAAAAAATTATTAATTAATGCTACAACCACACTAAACTAGCACAACTCTATAACAAATTGTAGTTGCAAATAAATAGAAATACAAATTATATAAAACTGTAGTATTAAAAATGTTGTTGGTTATGTAATCTTACTTAATTGATTCCAAATAAAATCAACTCCAAATACTCTCATCTATTAAAACATTACAAGTTGACTCACTTAATTAACTCCAAATACTTTCATCTATTAAAACATTACAAGTTGACTTACTTAATTAACTCTAAATAAAATTGATTCTAACAAATGTAATGGTAAATAACAAGTGTGAAGATGCGGTTCATTTTAGTTTGGTTCTTGGAGAGGGAATTGCGGGCCAAACTGAACCAGACTATAAAATGCGTCTTTTTATTTTATGATTCTTGTGATTCTCAATTTGATTTGAATTGATTTAACGATTAGTTATGGTTTGATTTAGTCATTGACACCCTTGTCACCAAACAGAAATGAGAGAGAATGTTGTGGATTCGACTCTCCAATCCAATAGAAATTTGATAAATTAATTATTAATTTTGATCTATCCAAGAAAAAAGTAATGAATTTTTATTTATAGGATTATTCATAATTATACAATAGTGTACTTTTTTAGTGCACAACATATTCAGACTAAACTATTTTAAAAATTTAACCAAGTAAATAATATATTTGATTTAAATCAATACATCTTGTTTAATAAAACTGTCATTTTTTTAATATGCAAATGTTGATTTGTTAGTGTTTGTTAAAAATGTTTATGGGATGATTTGAACCATAACACGACATCAACCTTACATCGCCTAATATTACTAACAACGCTAATAATGTCATGAAAAAGGTATTGCTATAATAATATACTTGTGGGGAACTCGTGCAATGCACGAGGAAGGAATATGAGGGAAATAATAGAGAGAAGTATTAGATTTATCTAGAAATGTATGGAAAACTAATAATAGCAATTAATATTAATAATAAAGTTCATTGAAAAGGTGTAATAACAATGAGACGCTAATGAAGAACATATCTCATAGAAGTAGCTCTATTCTCTTTTGCAAGAAGATGAAACTACTTGGGATGAAATAGAATAAATGACAATGAGAAGTTGAGTTCTATATATAAACCATATCCACAACCTATTATTCATTGTAAGTGTTATATTAATTGAACAAGTAATTGTTGTAGAAAATCAATGAGGCCAAAAGAGATGAATCAGTATACAACCCATTGAAGTGCCCAACAATAATTTCATTAATTGTTATTGATTTTTGGATTAAAAGGATATTTTTGGAGTTCCAAATGATAAATTAATATTTGCATTATTAGGTGAATCAAAGTATTGCAATTGTTTAATAATGCATTTAAATTTTCCCAATAATGTTTCTCTTTTCCAATGAGGCATATGAAATGACGTAAACTTTATCAACCTGATTGGAAATTTCTACCTAAAGAAATACGTTATTAATGATCATCGTAACTCTATCATTTTCCTCCATCGAATAATAATTATTATAATTATCATAACCTTAATTAAAGATGGAAAATTGGTCCAAACATACTTATAGAATATGGTTTAAAATATGAAGGGCTAAGTAAAAATTGTCCAAACTTGCCCAAACACATTGAATTTATTTAACTATAGTATTATTTTTAAAAACAATAGGCCTATTTTACTCCTTGGGCTCTATCTCGATCTTCAATTTTGTAGGGAATTTTGTACCGGAAGTCTATGTGCCCCCATCATCTTTGGTTGGTGATATTTCAGCATTATCAATAGATCTCTTCCCACTAAGTTTACTCAACGGAGTCTCATGATCATTATCTTATAGAATTTCCTATATTAATATAATTGAGAATTAATCTGAATTCTTTTAATGATTAAAATGAATATTTAAATTTTAAAAAAATGAACCTTCCCCAATAAAAATATTAACCTCCCTTATAAATTACATGATGCCACAATTTATGCTAATGAATGAACAAATTTATAACAAAAACATATTTTAATATCAAACATTAAAATAATGAACAATTAAAACTTATGCAAGTTCATAACATAATATTGCATTTAAGTTGAATAGTCTATACTAAACATAAAACAATGATCAAATTGAGAATAATATTTAAATATTAAAATGAATAAAATGACTTATTTCAATATGTTGACACAACTCAATTTTAGAGGCTGACAATTCATGCTCAGATGTATCCTATATGTAAATAAAACAAACATAAAAAATATATCAATGATAAAACAATGATGTAAAAACAGTTAGTAATATGAATTAACATAAATATTCATATTCACCTTGATGTTATCATCTATTTGTGTGGTTGAATTTTATTTTTTTTTATAGTAATCATTATCTTTATCCATATCCTAAGCAAACAGTAGAAAAATTTCAACAATGTTATTCAATGTATAAAGTCCTAATAAACCATTATTATATTTTAAAAAAATAGCTGATTAATAAGGATTTTAGTTGAGTGCTTAATCTTAAATTGATCAATGAGTTCTTTGTCACTTTTCATGAGTCTAACTTTGTATGTTTTGAAATTGTAAACAATATTTGCATCGAAGACTTCCACTATGAATAAAAACTCCTTATCCACCAATGCATCAATCTGGGAGGGACAATATCCTCTGTTGTTTGCCTATATTTTGAAAAATAATAAATTAATTTTCAGTCATGAATTAAGTTTTTCAACCTATAATACTTTATCTAATGAATTATGGAAACTAAATTTAACCTTATCATTTGCCCCAAGTAACTCAAGCAGTTTTGCCCAAAAACTTAGAAATGATTGCATCAAACATAATCAAACATGTTGATCCAGTTTCATCAATCACAATTGCATTCACTTTAAACTTGATTGAATAAACATATAAAAAACGCATAATATATAGGAAAGTATAAGAAAAAACGATATTTATGTTATAGTTTGTAATAAAAATAAAAAAATATATAATTTAGTTTTATCCTTCAATAACAATAGAAACTAAAATCCTAATTTTACCTTGGGACAACAACAATTATCTTGCTCTTTTGACAATAATGTTTTGTCCCTGTATAGACTACATGTTTGAAACATTTAGAACATGATTGAAACCACCAATCTTTGTCAAGACCTATTCTATTATGGTTACCAACATCAATTGGCAGTCTAAAACAAATCAAGGGAGAAAAATAAGTAATAGCAATAAGACAAGTACGACTCGAGGGGTTTTTTCCCACTGGGTTTCCCCCGAGAGGTTTAACGAGGCCTACTGTAATAGCAATAAGACAAGTACGACTCACTCATCAAATTACGTTATAAAATCTTGATCGGAGGAGCAACAAAACTCAGAACTAGAAATCACATGGCATGCAACCACTCGGTATATAGTCACTTGGAGTTGTCATCTCACTCAGAGTCGTCATCCTACTCGAAGTTGTCATCCCAATCAGGACTCAGAATACCCTATGGCTCGGAAAGGGTCACCTGAACTCGACACCTTGTCACTCGACTCAGGTATATGCTTAGAGCTCGTGACCGGGGGTCATGTTCCCTCCATATTAGCTAGGGCCCCTTATCCCCTAATTTTATAAGATTATATTTATCTCTTCAATTCTAAAAGGTTATATTTATCCTTTGTCTTAGGAGATTATTCTTATATATTAGATACCGAGCTAAGATCAAGGCTTTTCTTTAATGTATAAATATGACCTTAAAGCTCCTTATAATTCAAGTGACACATATTCAAGTAATACAATTCTAATTTCCTAGAGTAATTCTATAGGGTTTTATGTGTTTAGTGCTTATTGTGAACATTTTCCTAACCCCTCTGTAATTCAAGTGACACATACTCAAACAATACAACCCTAATTTCCCAGAGTAATTCTCTAAGGTTTTGTTTGTGAACAATGGCTAATTATATTTATATTGAAATGAAATTAATAAATATAAAATTTATTTGAATTGATTAAGATATATTTATATCAACATATTATATTATATTGATTAAAATTAATTTATTTCAAAAATATAGTATTGTAGTTTCTAATGAATAATATATTTATAAAATCATGATTAATATATATATATATATATATATATATATATATAATCTATCATTTATAATTACTAATCTCTTAATATTCTGATCAAGAGTAAATATAAATACATTATTGATTAATTATATTCACTAATGTATATCAACATATTATATTATATTGATCAAAATTAATTTATTAATTTATTTTAAAAATATGATATAATAGTTTACATGACTAGTATATTTATAAAATCATGATTGATATATATATATATATATATATATATAAAATCTATCATTTATAATTATATACATATAAATATTAATCTCTTAATATTCTAATGAAGAGTAGATATAAATACATTATTGATTGACTATATTTGCTAATATATATCAACATGTCATATTATATTGATTAAAATTAATTTACTAATTTATTTTTAAAATATGGTATAATAGTTTATAATTAATAGTATATTTATAAAATCATGATTGATATATATATATATATAAAGAGTCTATCATTTATAACTATTCATATAAATATTAATCTCTTAATATTCTGATCAAGATTAAATATAAATACATTATTGATTGATTATATTTACTAATATATATCAACATGTCATATTATATTGATTAAAATTAATTTATTAATTTATTAATTTATTTTAAAAACATGGTATAATAGTTTATAATGAATAATATATTTATAAATTTATGATTGACATATATAAAGAATTCATCATTTATAATTATTCATATAAATATTAATCTCTTAATATTTTGATCAAGGGTAAATATAAATACATTATTGATTGATTATATTTACTAATACTACCGATATTTATATAATTGTTCTAGATTATTTTTTGTTAGTAAAATACAAAATAGTTAACTATTATAATGCATTGTAACAGAATAGTGTTGCAATATACCAAAATCTTAACAACAAAACTCTTTAAACCATATTCTCACATATTTGATTATGAATGCAATATTCAACAAACAGCAATAACATAAATATGTGGCCAATTTGCGGCTATAATAATGAGCACTAAATTCAATCAGTTCGAATAAAAATATAAATATAATGGAAGGGTATTGTCTTTCTTTTAAAAAAAATTAAAATCTAAACAATAAAAATTACAAATTAATATTGTGTAACATTCTACTGATTCAAACTAACAAAAGTTGTTTTGTTTTGTCATGAAACAAAAACTATGCATGACACATTGGACACTGGAGAATGCAATGCTGTTGGAAACATATAAAGATGTAAAAGGGCAAGAGTTTTGAAACCTCTTCTAATCACGACCAACCGTAACTACCAACGGAAGTTTTAATCACGACCAACAACACTTCTAGTCAACATACGCGCAACAGCAACAACGGTGGCAAGATTCAGGGACCAACAACAACGACAAAGAGAAAAAATAAGGAAAAAGATGAATATAAAAGAGATTAGTATCCTAACTTTCTGATTGTCTTTTTATGTCACGAAAGAGTTTGTAAAAAGAAAAAAAAATAAAAGTTTTAGAGAAAAAAAATTAAAGGAACAAAAATAATATAAATGCATTAGTAACAAAACTTTCTGAAATTTAAATTTACAAAAAATAAACCTAATTTTAACAGTAAAATAATGTTTGTCGCTTTTTTCCATTTATATATAAAGATTTGATAAGATTAACGGAGTTAGTATTCTGTAGGAAGATTTATATTACAGAAACAATTTTCTTTACATCTTTCACACTTTCATAATTTTTGATTAATTGGTATTCTAATTTCTTAAGAGGAAAAAAAGAAAGAAAAATTTCACTTTCATCACCACACCCATGGCCGTATTGGCGTGGATATGAATCAAGTTGCCAACTGGCGGAAGGTGGTAATCCAATTTCGAATCTGGTGGCTATATTATTATACTGCACTGCCCATAATATTCTCTTTTACGCATTCAGATATCTTTTTCTTAAAAAACTCAAAATTGTTAGCAAGTTAAATCATATAAAGAATTTCTTATCCAATATAATTATAACTCAATAAAAACAAAAACACTGTGCTATCCATAATTACACCGGAAGATCCTCGTCCGTTCACTACTAAAGTTATTTAAGTTTCATTTTATTCTTTGTCGGGCAAGTTTGAAGAGTCTAAAAAAAAATCTCACCTGTTTTAAATGTTGTAAATAATTAATATTAACTTTTAATTTTTTTATTTCCATAACTTTATTTTTCTAACGACGACTTACTAATATCATTTTATAATTTGTCCCCCATCGTGCCTGAATATCTGCCGACGTCAAAGTATGTTTTGCTTTCTTAATCAAATTTTTTACGGAATAACAAAGACGTACTAACGTGACTGGCACATAATAACTATTTATTTCAATATTAATCTTAAAAGTTATAGCATAAGAAAAAACTTTAAACTTAGAATTCGAACAACCGTTCAACTGTCCTTTTTTCTTTACTTTTCTTTGGGGGCTTTCTTAAACAACAATTTCAAGCGAGGAAAGGCTCGAATAACGTTAACAACGTGTATGTAGGTTAAAGGCCCCATGTACGCTAGGTTCCTTCTTATCAACTTTATTTGACAGAAAATTTAACTTTTTTGAAATTAAAAAATATAATTTCAATTTCAATTCTTATGTAGAATTGGAATTTTTAATTCTACATCTACATCATGTAAAATTAAAATGTAAAATTACAATTTTAAACTAAAATAAAAGGTAGTGGCGGCATAGATGACGATAGTGATAACGACATTAGTGGTTATAATAACGACAATAACGACAACGGATATAGTTGTGGCAATAGTGGTTACGGTGGTAATAGTGGTAATGGTGAAGTTGATGGCCACGGGGATCGTGGCAACGGTGATGACGATGATGGTAGCGGCGGCAACAGAGAGTATGTGTTGACGGTAACGACGATGATGGTAGAAAAAATAGTAGCGGTAATTAGACGATGATGGTGGCGATGAGGAGTAGGTCGTGATGGTGATGGTGACTAAGGCAACATAATGTGATGTTAGGAATTGGTGATTCGGATAATGAGTTAAAAATTGAAATAACTAATTTTATTTATATTCCAAATCCGTGGAATTGAATTCTAAAATTGTAACTCCAAATCTTAAAAAGTTTCCAATCATTAGAAATACAATTATAAGTATTTATCAATTATATAAGGTGCTTTAGAAATTTAGTATTTTTATGTTGATATCTTATTTGTAACCTTGACAAAACTGGGAAGGATATTTGTATTAGAAGAGTTATTCATATTGATCCACCAAGTGGTGAATGGGTCAATGATCAACATTGTAACACTATGGTAAATAACACAAGTTCTAAACTTTGTTTTCAAATTTAAGTTTCATTATTTAATTACAGACATAATCTTTTTTATTTGCACTACTGAGCACGAGGACTTCCAATGACGTATAGGGAATGTTGCTGGACTAAATAACTCAATGGACTAGGACACAAACATCAAAGTATGAGTTGGGGTTATAGGTGGAAGGAACTAATTAAGGCCACATTTATGGTACTAGTGACTTGGCCACCAACGTCTGCCTAGAATCTTTCATCTCTTACATAGCCGACTGCTCAGTCCACCCCTTTCCTCTCAATAATGGAATCGTAAAGTGATTTAGTTTCAGGTTGAGGTGGACTAGTTAAAGGTGTAACTAGGTAAGGTGGATGAGCTGAAGGCTCAAATGCAAGAGTTCTATCATGCACAACAGGCTAATTCGTTCACAGCTAGCCATTATTCTTAGTATGACGTTGGACTAGATTACCAATCTAATTCAGATAAGGAGCATTGGCCCTAGCCCCATCAACCATGTTAGACTCATCACTAACATCTACATGTTCATCCCTATCACTCCAATCCTAGTAGCAACCCCAACACAGACAACATTACTTGGAAGACTTTATCAGACACCATCATCACTGCACCATAAACCTTAGTTTTTTTTTCCATAGTTTCAATTCCATATTTTCTATATGTCAACACAAATTATTTTTATGTTTTAATATTATTTCAATAAAGCTTTTATTTTAGTTTCATTTCTTGCCACAATAACAATAACTACAAAAATAATAAAATATTAATAATAAATGAAAATAAATTGGAAAGAAAGAATTTTGTGTGTTGCATCAAAGGTCTTCAATAAACACTATGTTATGAGGGAATAAAATCTGATGCAACTATTGTATTGCATGATTTTTCCTTCTGCAACTCCGACACAACACAAGTTGTTGCACTAGAGTTTTTAATTGTTGTGTTAGTCTTTTTTCCACTCTACGCCATTCAACTCTTAAAGTGTCCCAACAAGTGATGAAAACAGTGCGAGTTAAGGATGAGTGAGTCTCCTTGATCTCAACCATATAAAAGTCATGACGAGTTCGAGGGCATGTCTAAGATATTCGAGTTTAAACTTATGAAACATTGAAACTCAAACCCATCCTCACCATAGCGTTATAAAAACAGGTTCAAATTGATAATCGATGACCCAACTGGTTCAAACACTCATTTGCCCATAATTGCATGCTGACCGATAGGAACTGGCTTCAATCGGTCAGTTTTGGCCAAAATCGATGACCCAATTGACCTAGATTGATTAATTCATTATTATTTGTTTGTTTTCTCACAAAACGATGTCATTTCATTCCCTTAATAAATTAATAAGTTTTTATTATCATTCTAATAGTCACAGTTAGGAAAATAGCAAGCTTTTCATTATTAAATGTATACGTGTTTGATTTTTGAATTTTGAAGTATGGAATACTTAAATTATATAGACAATGTTTTTTATTTTTTAGTTTAAAATATCAAGTCAACCAATTCAACCAGTGGTTCAACCGATTGGATTATTGACTTATTAATTTAGAACCTTGATTAATTTGATCACTAGTCTGGTTTTAATAATATTACCTTAGAGACTTACGTTCAGTTTGAGTAAAACCATATGTATCACGTTTTCCTATATTATTTTATGACTTGGAGTTTTTTTAAAAAAGATTTCCTATTATAAATTTTCACCACGTATTAGTTTAAATTTTAATGTGATAAAGTTTTTCTTTAAAGATTTCCAATTATAAATTAATGCTGTTAAATTTAAATAAAAGCAATGCAATTAAAATGTTTTATTTCTTAAATATAATTAAATTTATTTGTATTCTAAAAATTAATGTTTTAAAATTACTTTTATTTTTATTTGATAATGTTTATAATTATATAAATATTAAATAAATATATCTAAAATTAAATAATCTATTTTTACTATGGATTAAACGAAGGTCTACGGTGCACGTGTCAACATTTCTGAAATAGAAATTCTTTTGCCCAACTTTCTTTCGTGTTTTTCATCATTTGAAAGTGTCAACATTAAATTCTACCATTCAATATCTCTTTAATCTCCCCTTCTTGTTTTTTTTTATCTTATTCATTTAAATTTTATTTTAAATTAAACTAATTATTGAATTATCATGATGAATTTTATTTGAAGTTAAATAATAATTTATATTAAAAATTTAAGAATTATTTTTCTATTACTTAAGTTTAGAAAATTTTATACTTTTCAGGAACAATTATTTGAGCATAGGGGACAACATACAGATTTTTTTTTTTGTTTTTTCTAGAACAAGAATCGAACACTATATATGGAGTATGGAAATTCAATTTTATTGTATGTTTTTAGGACAATTTAACTTGCCTCCATTTTTATTATTTAAGCCTATAACTAACTAATTTCATTACATATAGCGAGAAACATTAATTGTATAGACTTAAATAATGATTTTTTTATATTCTCATGTTAGAATCTTATATATAATTTTTATTATATTTTAATATGTAATTTTTAATGGTTTTTAATATGTAATGATAATATGAGAAATATTATTTGATTTAGGCCGTATATCAGCCCAAAGACTTTAACACCGCATCGTATCTAAAACTATGAAAATATATCCGTATAAAGCTCATAATGACATGGGAAGACCCCAACAGAGAGTTTATCCCATGACCGGTATCCCTGCTACCCGGTGACAGGATGAGTCTGACAAATCTGTTAGGGGCACATCAATAACTAACTTGCAAAAGGTGTTAGGAATGTTTGCGTAGGTGTCAGTTTTTCTTGTGATTCCTTGATCCGGACTAACACAATGCCATGCAGGACTCGACTGTCATCCATTTCTATAAATAATTCTCATGTATGACCCATCAGGATACGTGGTATTCTCTAACTTATGTTTGAGTTCTGATATTAAGTACCTGAACTAATTCGAGTGTGGGAGTATCCTTGCAGGTGATATCATTTTTCGCCCTTCAATGTGATGTGATAACCAAAGATCAGACACACACTCCTGACTCCGTATTTTGACTAGGAGAGGTAATATGAGATCTCCACGTGTAACATATAAGAGAGAGTCGAGATGAGTACTTATACCGAAAATATTGCCCTATACCAAATAGTTCATTATTAATATGAGATAGAATAATTGAAGTTTTTTTTCTAATTTTTGAATTAAGAGATAAATACATGTAAACATTTTACATTGACTATTTATTTATTTACATTACCATAGAAGTATGTAATATTTAGTATAAGCACTTGAGAAATATCAAATTGATGTGCATATAAATTATAGTTTATTGAAAATGATTATTTTATATTTTCTACTAAAATATATGTTTAGCCATTTACGTTTATTCAAGTATCGATTTAGTTCCAAACATTTTTTCTTCAAATTCGGTATTATATTTTGAAATAGTTTTAAAATGACCTGTTAAACTATAATGACCTATTCCATTGGACATTTCATTGGAATTAAATGCTTACAAGAAGTTTGTCATAAATTTTAATGTATAGAATCAATGCTTCTTAACTTATGAATTACATTGGTTAAAAAATCCTTCTAAAAATATAATATTTCCTTTTTAATAATTAAAGATTCAATCCCTCACTTTTCGATACTTAATCTCACTCATTCTAATACCATAGAAGTCTAAAAGGCTTATTAATAATAATAATAATAATAATAATAATAATAATAGTTATTACAGTATTAAGTTTTAACGCAAGTTAAAAATTAAGTTTATTGAATTAGTTACTAACGTATCACTTCCAAAGAGAAAATATCTATATTAATTACAACTATAAACCAATATAATAGATAAAAGATTAAAAGTATAATTATTTTATGAAAAATTATACAGGATTTTGAGAGAATATTAATGATGTTTTTAAATAATTTTTTTTATATTTTAACTTATAAAAAATTACACACGTTAGATAAACTCTCATAAATATTGCTAAATTTTAAAAAATAAAAATAATAAAATATTTATGTTAAAAAAATGTCTTTTAAATTTACATAAGGTTAGTATGCGTGATAAAAAATACAAGTAGTTAAAGAAACCAATAAATATAAATAATGGAAAAAAAGAAATAAATATTTAACTGTGAGACAAAGCATTATATTTTTATAAAGTATCAGTCATAAAATTTATTTGTATGCCAATTAAATGTTTCTTAACTTGGGTAACTTTATGTTAAAAATACCAATATATATATATATATATAAATGATGTATTTTATGATAAATTTTTTTTAATAAGAATAAGATGAATAAATTTTAATCGTTAATCTTATTATAAATGATCGATATTAAAATATATTAATTATATAATTTTTTAAATGATAATATGACTTTAAAAACCTTTAATTATTACTAGGACCCAAATTGTCTTTCTCACTTTCAATAAATTTTTCATAAGATGTATATATATTTCATCCATGTAATGTAAGTAAGAGTCTATCCGGTTGGAAAATGGATAAATAGTTACTGGAATCCTAAAGTGAAAAGTTGGAATGAGAAGGAGCTGAGTCACCCTAAAATTCAGATCTGGCATTAAGAAGGAGACAACTTAGTAATTAATTACAGAGATTGGGTTAAAAGAAAAAATAAAATAAAAAAAATGATATTGTGAACCACACACATACCTTCTTCTGTGTCCCAATCTCACCCCTATCACATATAAAACCCTTCCCACCCCATTCTCCTTCATTCATTCCCTCACTCACACTCTTTCATTCCCTCTCTCTCTCTTTCTCTCTCTCCCTCTTTACGTTTCCTCCTTCAGCGGCAGCCATGGGAGCAGCGATTCTCCCAGATCTCGCAACCGAGATTCTCATTCCTGTCTGCGCCGTCATTGGAATCGCCTTCGCCCTTTTCCAGTGGTTTCTCGTCTCCAAAGTTAAGCTCTCTTCTGCTCGAGACTCCTCCTCCGGTGCCCCTGGCAAGAATGGCTACAACGATTACCTCATCGAAGAAGAGGAAGGCATCAACGACCACAACGTCGTCATCAAATGTGCCGAAATTCAAAACGCCATTTCCGAAGGTCTTTCTATCTCTCTCTCTCTCTCTCTCTCTCTCTCTCTCTCTTTCTCTCTGACAACCTGAGATCTATCTTATCTACCCTTGAGTCCTGTCTTTTCTGTTTCCCTCTTTTTTTCTTTCGAAAAATATTTTAAAAATTGAAAATTGTTGAGTCGGTGGGGTTTTGGAGTTTGTGTGTAGATCTTGTTAAGTGTTTGAGTTTGACCCCGCGTGGCTCGTTTGGATTTTTGTTGCAAAATCTGTTGATTTATTTTTTTTCCTTTTCTTTATTGAGTTCGAAGCTGAACTGTTTATACACCCACTGAGAACTTCGACTGTTTTTTTTTCTCTTCTGACACACTCGCGCATAGTCTGGGTTTATTTCATGCAATTTAATCTGATACCTTTTTTGAACTCAATAGATAGCGTATAACATGTTTTAAATTTTAAATCTCTTGTTATTATTTTTTAATTATTAAAAAGATCGATGTTTGTTATGGAATTTTGTTTTTATTTTTTGGTTGGCTTGACAAAAATTCTATGCTCGTATGTTTGAAAAATCATTCTGGAGACTTAATGTGTATAGTTTGGTATAAGTTAGTGTCGATGAATTGTGTTTTTTTTAGCTTTCTATATGTAATTGGGATTTATCTTTCGCTTTCAGCAGTGTATGTGCTGCTTAGTTATCTGTTGGTGGATTTATTGAAAAATGTTTGTGTGGTGTTTGATATTTTGATACTTGGTGTGTTTATGTTAGACTTGAGGTTTTACCAATTCTTGTCTCATGAGATTTCCTAGTATTTGAGTTTGAAGCCTTCTGTCGGCTAACAGTTACCTTGATTAATTTATAGGCCTCGTAGTATCCAAATAATATTTTATCACTGAAGGCCTTATAATATCTTAGATTTAGTATATTTAATATTAATAGAGTTGGTATCGGTGGCAACTATTGGTTGGCTAGATACTAGAGGTCTGCATTTTTGCTCGATTTGCAAATTTTTTGGACATGTTCTCTACTGCTGGTCATTTACCTTAAATTAGGTTTGTTGGTGGATGTTAAAGAATGTGTCAACTTACTTGTTGGTGTTTGAATGTGAACAGGAGCAACATCTTTCCTTTTTACCGAATACAAGTATGTGGGGATCTTCATGGTGGCTTTTGCCGTTTTGATATTCCTTTTCCTTGGCTCTGTGGAAGGATTTAGTACAAGCTACCAGCGTTGCACTTATGATGAAACTAAGATGTGTAAGCCAGCTCTTGCCACTGCTGTTTTCAGCACCGTATCTTTCCTGCTTGGTGGCATCACATCGCTTATATCTGGATTCCTTGGAATGAAAATCGCAACCTATGCCAATGCAAGAACCACCCTGGAGGCCAGAAAGGGTGTTGGAAAGGCTTTCATTACAGCATTTAGATCTGGTGCAGTTATGGGTTTTCTCCTTGCTGCAAATGGTCTTTTGGTTCTATACATTGCCATCAACCTGTTCAAGATTTACTATGGTGATGACTGGAGTGGTCTTTTTGAGGCCATCACTGGTTATGGCCTAGGTGGGTCTTCTATGGCTTTGTTTGGAAGAGTTGGTGGAGGTATCTATACTAAGGCTGCTGATGTTGGTGCTGATCTTGTTGGCAAGGTTGAAAGAAACATTCCCGAAGATGACCCAAGAAATCCGGCTGTAAGAAATGCAACGCTGAAACTAGTTTCCTTATTTGGTTTCTTTAAGCCTTCTTTAATTAATCCTTTGCCTTTGTCTGAATTTTCCATTGTGTGTTTAGGTGATTGCTGATAACGTTGGTGATAATGTTGGGGACATTGCTGGTATGGGATCTGATCTTTTTGGTTCTTATGCCGAGTCATCTTGTGCTGCTCTTGTTGTTGCTTCCATCTCTTCTTTTGGACTGAATCATGAGTTCACTGCTATGTTATACCCTCTCATTGTCAGTTCTGTGGGCATTCTTGTTTGTTTGCTCACCACCTTATTTGCAACTGACTTTTTTGAGATCAAGGCCGTAAAGGAGATTGAGCCAGCATTGAAAAAGCAGCTCATTATTTCCACTGCACTGATGACTATTGGTATTGCGATTGTTAGCTGGATTGCACTTCCATCTTCTTTCACCATCTTCAATTTTGGAGCTCAGAAAGATGTCAAAAACTGGTAAGTTTCCTAACATCTGCTAGGAATCGCCTTTTTAGTGAACAAGTGTTAAAGGATGGGTTGATGATAGAATTATGAAATCTGAGGACTCATGGGACTGTTTTTGGCTTGCAGGCAGCTGTTCTTGTGTGTTGCTGTTGGTCTCTGGGCAGGCCTTATTATTGGATTTGTAACTGAGTACTATACTAGTAATGCATATAGGTAAGTGATTTTGGCTCATGTTTTGCATTCTTACGTTTCTGCATCTATATCATCAGATGCTTAGCTTGACTTTACTTTTTCTGTCTTATTTTGCAGTCCTGTGCAAGATGTTGCAGACTCCTGCAGGACTGGTGCTGCAACTAATGTTATTTTTGGCCTTGCTTTGGGATACAAGTCTGTTATTATTCCCATTTTTGCTATTGCAATTAGTATTTTTGTTAGTTTCAGCTTTGCTGCCATGTATGGTATTGCTGTGGCTGCTCTTGGGATGCTGAGTACCATAGCCACTGGATTGGCCATTGATGCATATGGTCCAATCAGTGACAATGCTGGTGGTATTGCTGAGATGGCTGGTATGAGTCACAGGATCCGTGAGAGAACTGATGCTCTGGATGCTGCAGGAAACACAACTGCTGCTATTGGGAAGGTGCAGATTATCTGTACCCTTGAAATCGAATTTGTAAAGTACATGCAAACGTCATTTTCTCTGCTAGGTGCCTGATGTCTTGATAATCTGTTTTTTAGGGATTTGCAATTGGTTCTGCTGCCCTTGTGTCACTTGCCCTCTTTGGTGCCTTTGTGAGCCGAGCTGCCATTTCGACAGTTGATGTGCTGACTCCAAAGGTTTTTATTGGTTTGATCGTGGGTGCAATGCTTCCCTACTGGTTTTCTGCCATGACCATGAAGAGTGTGGGAAGTGCTGCTCTAAAGATGGTTGAGGAAGTACGCAGGCAATTCAACACCATTCCAGGGTTGATGGAGGGAACTGCCAAACCTGACTATGCGACATGTGTTAAGATCTCCACTGATGCTTCAATTAAAGAAATGATACCACCTGGTGCTCTTGTCATGCTCACTCCCCTTGTTGTTGGAATCCTTTTTGGTGTAGAAACACTTTCTGGTGTCCTTGCTGGATCTTTGGTGTCTGGTGTGCAGGTAATGATTCAAACAGCCCCCTTTATTTATTAGTAACTTGTCTTATTCTTTACTTCCAAGACATAATATTTGCTTGCCATGTTTGCAGATTGCCATCTCAGCATCCAACACAGGTGGTGCTTGGGATAATGCCAAGAAGTACATAGAGGTAAATAATATTTTATTGCTGTATTATTATTTGCTAATTAAATATGTGTGATGAATCTGAGATATGGATTTTAATGTTACATATTTATTATAGGCTGGTGCTTCTGAACATGCAAGAAGCCTTGGTCCAAAAGGGTCAGATTGTCACAAAGCAGCTGTTATTGGTGACACAATTGGAGACCCTTTGAAGGATACATCCGGGCCATCACTTAACATCCTCATCAAGCTCATGGCTGTTGAGTCTCTAGTGTTTGCTCCTTTCTTTGCTACACACGGTGGTTTACTCTTCAAGATCTAAAATTTGGTACAGAAGAGCATCGTCCATCAATTTCCTACAATGGCAGAACATGGAAAAACCGTCCTTTTACCATGCCTTCTCTTTTTTTAAGTTTTCCAACTCAAGCTGTCATGACGATTCCATTGGTTTTATAAACTCCCTCCCTTCTCCTCTCTCTCCCCCCCCCTTAAAACAGTTTACTTATTCTCTTAATCTGTAGCTTAAAGATACTTCATTAGGCGGAATCTGCAGAGAAATTTTTCCTTGTAGAGTGGAGGGTGATGATGATGATGATATTTGCAATCCTCACTGCGTGGTCATTTTCTTAATATTGTGATCAAAATTTTCAGCTCCTTTGTTGCTTGATCCATTAAAACGGCTATCGCCATTAGACATGGTCATTTTCTATTTTTTTTTAACTATATTTTCTCGTGTTCTTAAGGGTGTTTGAAGCTGAACTAAATGAGTTGAAAGTGGCAAAAAAAAGGGGAAAAATATATTTTAAATTTTACATATTTTTATTTACATTACATATGCTGATATAATATGACATTCATAATGGGTTTCATTTTTAAGTTGTCTAATAGCATCTTTTTTGGTTCATTTTATGTGTAATGTAGTTAAACTTGCCCCATTAACTAACCAGAATTTAACTGTAGTCTTATTGGGTTGTAACGTGTTCCTATTATTTTAAATTAAATAAAGTATTTTAGATTTTATACTATATCTTAAGAGTGTACACTGTTTTTTATTATATATATTTTAAAGATATAGATGTCTTTAGTTATTATAAAAGAATGGTGATATTTTGTTTTTATTTTTGTATTTTCTCTGAATAAAATACTTTCAAAACTAAATTAAATTTTAACTAGGATTAGTTAAATTTTCAATTAAAATTTAATTTACAGAAAATATATGCAATTCGATATCATGTAATAAGATTTAGAATTATTGCAATATTTGTTAAGGATTGTAACCTTATGAATTTGTTAAGGACTGAACCCGTAAGTTTATGGGTTCAAAATTAACTTATGTGAGGATTTAATTGTGGGTGATACTTATCATTTGACTGTGTTAAACATAGTGGTGGCGGTTCCAAAGGGGTGAGTTTATGTACAAATTTAAATAAGGTGAATTTAAAATTATTTAATTTAATTTTATTCCTATGGGTTTTAATCTAGTTTGGGAAACTTTGAGATTTATATTTAAAAGTTTTAATTTTTTATTAATTTTAATAATATAAATATACATGTTTAAATAAAAGTTACATATCTAATACGTTTTGATTAAAATAATATTTAAAAATAGTCTGAAAAATGTGATGTCATTTAAAAAATATATATTAATTTATTATTATTAACTATTATTATAATTAAATATACATGTTCTCAAACCCGTTTCATTTCTGTTAAAATTACATTAGAGACTTAAGATATATTTTTCTTGAACATGGTCAAAACAAATTTTTCCGATCAGAGAAAATACAAGTCAGTAGCCATGAGTTTGTGTTTCATTGACATCTCTAACCAAACATAACTGAAAAACTTATATTTATGGATAAAGAATTCGATGTAAGGGGTATGGAGAATCTTGTTTAATGATTTAGTTGGAATACAAAATTGAATTAATTCATAAACAACGTCAACAATAATAATTCATATCTATTATAATTGAAGATTTCCCCTCAAAATTTTTCCGCCCAAAACCATCATATCATATCAATTATAATTTATTATATTATTTCTATTTTTATTACTATAATAGCTATATATTATTATTACTATTATATAATTTATATTACTATATTATTTGTAATTATTATTTTAATATTACCTATAATAATATAAAAATAATATTATTTTATTTACTATTTATTAAAATTTAAATGAATAATTTTTATTATATTTATTATTAAAATAAGTCTAATTACAATTTGTTTCTAAAATTTATAATAATATATATCAATTATACCAATATTACTGTTATGTTATATTACTCGTATTATTAATTATTAATATACTATTATATTATTTCTGATCCGGTTCTGATACCGACCTATGGGCAATACGGTAATTTGACCATAATCCATCATTCAGGATCGGTATCTCGCACAGTTTAGTGTAATAATATCGGTATATCGGTATTGCATGATAGGTCCCAGAACTAACCCCAGTATGAACCATTCCCTTAATACCGAGTGATCAGAGTTGACCTATGTATTAATGTGTTGAACAAGTAACTTGCAAATTGACTGTCTGGTAAGTAGAGCCGTTTTGACATGTCTCTTTCATATGTTAGCCTTTTTGCAAGAGATCAAAAAAGTCCTGACACAGTGTACAGAAAACTTAAAGAGCTAGAAGACTCTTCCACTACCTCCAGGTATAAATACCCATGTATCAATGTAACAAAGGTATAACTTTTTCTCTCAAACTTACGCTTAAGCCCTGATATTCCCCTGAATATTCAACTTTCTCTCTCAGAGTGTCTTTACAAGTGACCCTTCCTTTCGCCCCACAACGCGTAAGGCCAGTGATGTGGTATAAGGAATCACCCCAAGACCTTTATTTTCCACTGAAATAGAGGATATAATACCAGATCCCCAGTGTAAAACACACACTTGTAAACGAATATTAAGGACTATCCCAAGGCTGGCTTTTGAACCCCGACTCAAACGAGCTCAATTTCCAATAATATAAAAAATATTATCATATTGCTATTTATTTTCTATGAAAAAGTTTCAAACTAAAAAAATTATATTATTATTATTATTATTTTCATTTTCACTATTATTATTATTATTATTATTATTATTATTATTATTATTATTATTATTATTATTATTATTATATTGTCCACCACATAACTACCATATAACTATTATTCTACAGTGATTATATGGCACTTTAATTTTTAAGGGTCTATATTTTTTCACGATCGAAACTAGCATTTATGCTAGTCCCATGTGTCAATGTACATCTCAGGGGTTGTAAATTTGGCCAAGTAAGTGAAAAAAAGACTTTGGGGGAATTTTGCATCAAGTAATTGATTATCAGGGTCAAGGTAATCAATTGCCCCCAAGTTTGATTGCATTAATCAATTACAATATGAGTGGTAGTCGAATACACCATATTAGTAATCGATTACATACACCTTGTAATTTTTAGTTAACTTCACCTCACTTGTTACTTGTCATACCCTTTTCCAAACCCTACTAAATTTGACACACGGTATATACATGTTATTCATAAACTAATGACCTAAGTCCCATGCCAAAACACCTTCCTAATTGGATTTTACGCGTACTGAAAGATTTTGGTCAAAAACAAGTAATTTATATGGCACGTGAAATCTTAATTGGCAGCTTTGACACTAAACCCTTCCACACATATTCTAATATGTCTATTTGGACATACACATTCATTTGCACAATTATCTAAAATGCATTGTACCATTCACTGCATTGGCTCCTTTGCTAATTTCACATACATTTACATAACGTGATATTCAAATTAAGCATTTATACAATTTTTGGACACATTCTCCATAAGTAAGCCTCACTTAGCATCACACTTCAAATTCACCATATTGAGATCATGTATAGTCATGGGATTCACATACACTAACCTATACATATTCACATCCACTGTTCCTAACAAACCTTCATAGGTTCTAATCTCAATTCAAAATATCCTACTATGTATACAAGCCTTCCCATACATTTCAAAGTATCATCTAACAGAAAATGCATCAACAAGTAGTCCCTAGGCATTGCATTTCTATGTTGGTGCTCGTTCACCATTCATCATCCTAAAAGTCCACTATAAAAATCCACAGGTTGAAAAGTGAGTGTAGGTTTCCAATTAACAAATAATGCAATAGGTATACTACATCAATTATCTCAATTAATTGTTTATAATTCACAATCACATTCTATATATCATAATATCATTCATTAAGATTCCACATATCATAGCACCATTATTCTATGCATGAATGCTCCTAGTCATAATAATGTGGTTTTAAGGAATGAAATTGTTTGTATATCTAAAATGTTTGAATTGATACAACTTAGAAGTTAGGTGTGACTTAAGTTTAGAATGAAAAATTTCTCTAGAGGTTTTCTGGAATGATATAGAGAACCTTTTTTTATGTCTTACAGGTTTGTAATTTTTGATTTTGTATATGGGTTAAGGTACTCCTAGTATCTTTTTAATATTGTTTATTGCTGATAAAAAAAACTTGGGAAATGTTATAGTCTTCTTATAAAATCGGTTTAAATACACTATTTAATGTACAAAGGTTTTTTTTTCAATATTTTTTTAGAAACATTTGTCAATGAAAACGATGCGGTAAGAGGCCAGGTGTTTTTTTAACTATACACAATTAATCAGTTTTCCATCTTTCTTATTTTTTTAAGTCAATTTTCAAACTTCTTACATTGTAAACATTATGAAATGCATTAAAAAAATTATTATTTATTATATATAGTTAAATGAATAATCATTTTTTACAGGACTAGTAAAATAAAATATTTAACAAAGCATAAACAACAATAATAAAATATCAATATAACAATTACAAATAATAACAAAATAAAATTTTAAAATAAAGAAAAATTAGTGAATAAAATTAACATATACTAGAAAAAAAAAACAAATAGTTTGTCTAACTTTTATAAGCTTGCATGTGACAAGAAGTTAAAAATAGAATTTATGTATTTAAAATTGTATATGAATTATTTATAAATCAAGGAAGGTGGATATAAATGATGTTTTTAAATGAAAACTTTTTTTTTAAAAAAATTACACATGTTAATGAATAAAATCTTACTTAAAACAAATGTTTATAATACCATCCCTTAATGCTAGATACTTCTGCCTAATTATCGTAGTTGTTTTGATTCTAAAAGTAATGTTACCCAATTGTCTTATCAATGTATCTTATCTATTTTTATTTTGATTCTGAAAAATATTATTCAATAATATGAATATTTTAATAAAAAATAATGATATAAAAATTTAAAATAATCTTATAAAAAGAAATATTTTTTTCTCCTGAAAAATAATCCTATATTAAGAAACAAAAGTAGTAATACTTTTACTCATTTTAATTATTAATCCTTTTCTTATTTTATGCACCCATAAAAGTATAAAAAGTATATGTGGATCATCGTCGTTGTTAATCTCTTTATTCATTTTATATATCTTCTTTTTAAAACAATCCTATTTAGAGTTTAATTACATTAATCTACCATTAAAAAACAATTAAAGTTTTTACTCATATATACAAAAATTTAAAATTTTTCTCATAAATATAAGAAAGTATTAATTAGACTAATTAAATAATGCTCACAAAATATAATTATAAAATTTTGAACAATAGTCAAATGATTTCTCTAAAAGGATGGTATAATGGTAAAAATTCTCAATGAAAAATTCACTTTTTAAAAGAAAAGTGAGCAATTTTGGAAGAAAATATTAAATTTATTATGAATATTAGTGGATGTCTCCCCCCCCAAAGTTTTAATATTTAGAGATGTCCCCCTCTCACTTCCTATAAATAGGCACATACCTTTCATAATAAACTTACACACATATATTCTCTTCATCTCCTCATTCTCTAAACTCTCTCAATTCTCTTCTTCTAAAATTCTATAAGTCAATCCACTTACACTATGGCTAATGGCTTCACGTTCATACTCTTTTCATTTGCACACTTGCTACCTGATTACATGAAATATATTAATATATTACCTTACCACTTGCAACCTGATTGCATGAAATATAATTTGCTTGCTTTTCCAATAATTGCTACCTGATTGCATGAAATGTGGATTCCAATCCAATCATATCTTTTATTAATTATTTCATGTCTATCACCGTTAGCATTTTTGCAATTGGAGATTTCTATTAAATATAAAGATATTAATAATTTTAGAAGAAATAAAATATGCATCAATGAAGAATCGAACCGGGGTCCTTACCATGATAATTTATTACTGTACCACTAAGCCATTAGAACTTGAATGATGTTTTATGAGAATTTTAAATATTCACTATCGGGTCACTTATTTAATTTTTTTTAATATTACTCTTATAATAAAATAAAATAAAATATCTATAATTATTATTAACTTGTTTAATTACTATTATTATTATTGTCATTATTAGTATATTTAATATTATCTAATTTTTGTAATTTCCTTGTATAAAAATAATTATGTCAAATATTACCAACCTTGAGTTCGCGGCTCTTGACATATCTGGAAAAAATTATCTATCATGGACACTAGATGCAGAGATCCATTTAGATGCAAAAGGTCTTGGAGACACGATTAAAAATGAAAATCAGGCATCCAGTCAAAACAAGGCTAAAGCCATGATATTTTTACGTCACCATATCCATGAGGGTTTAAAAAATGAGTACTTAACAGTTAAAGACCCTCTCATTTCGTGGAATAATCTAAAAGAGAGGTACGACCATCAAAAGGATATAATTCTTCCAAAAGCCCATTATGAATGGATGCATTTGCGCTTTCAAGATTTTAAAACTGTAAATGAATATAATTCTGCACTATTTAGAATTACTTCAAAATTGGAGTTATGTGGTGAAAAGATCACTGAAAGTGATATGTTAGAGAAAACATTCTCCACTTTTCATGCATCCAGTATGCTCCTGCAGCAGCAATATTGCCAAAAGGGCTTTACAAAATATTCTGAATTAATTACTTGTCTCCTTGTGGCTGAGAAAAATAATGAATTGCTTATGCAAAATCATGAATCTCGTCTAACTGGAACTGCTCCATTCCCAAAAGTGAACGTAGCAACACACGATCATAATACTCATGGTCGTGGTCGTGGCCGTAGCCGGGTCGTGGACGAGGTAATGCTCGGGGACATGGTATTGGTCGTGGATATGGTTATGGCCGTGGTCATGGTCGAAATGATAAGAGATCATCATTCACATGGAAAAATAAAGAACATATGAAAAAAGGGACAGATGCTCAAAATAACGAACAAACTAAAAATATCTGCTATCGTTGTGGTAGCAAGGGACACTGGTCTCGAGTTTGTCGCACACTAAAGCATCTCGTAGATCTATACCAAAAATCCCTTAAAAATAAAGGGAAAATAATAGAGACAAATTTTACCGGTATAGATGATGATTTCTCTGATTTTAGTGTTGATGATTTTCTTACTCTTCCTGAAGAAGAAATTGACCACTCGGTTGGAGAAGGGAGTGCCCCTAAATAAATTATTTTAATGTTTCATGTAATTTGTTTTATTGTAAATTTTGTCTTTAAAATTTTGTTAAATATTATTGTTAACTATATTTTTACTCATGATTTATTTTTATTTATTTAATGAAGAATGAATGCTCATGTGAATGACGAAGATATATGTCTCACAGACAGTGCAACAACTCATACCATTCTCAAGAATGAGAAATATTTTTACCATATAGTAAAACAAGAAGCCAATGTTAATACTATATCTGGTAGTATAAATATAATTGAAGGCTCCGGTAGAGCCAATATTTTGTTACCTGGAGGAACAAAATTGCACATTGAAAGTGCATTATATTCTAAGAAGTCTCAAAGAAATTTGTTGAATTTTTAGGATATCCGCAGAAATGGATATCATATTGAGACTACAAATGAAGTCTTTACATCACAAAGTTAATTTTTGATAAGAAATGTATATTGGAAAAGTTACCTTCATTTTCTTCCAGTTTGTACTATACTTATATTAGTACAGTTGAAACAAATGTTATTGTAAACCAGAAGTTTACAAATAAGAATAACTTTGTTATCTGGCATAAACGATTAGGCTATCCTGGATCAATTATGATGCGAAAAATAGTTGAGAATTCAAATGGTCATTGTTTGTCCAGCAGACAAATTATGCAAACTAAGAATTTCTCATGTGCTGCTTGTTCTCAAGGAAAATTGATCATTCGGCCATCACCAATGAAAATTGGGAATGAATCACTCACATTTTTAGAGCGTATACAAGGTGATATTTGTGGACCAATACACCCTTCATGTGCACCATTTAGATATTTTATGGTTTTAATTGATGCATCAACTAGATGGTCACATGTTTGCTTATTATCAACTCGCAACCAGGCGTTTGCGAGATTACTAGCTCAATTAATTCATTTAAGAGCTCATTTTCCTGATTATCCAATTAAGAAAATACGCCTTGATAACGCCGGTGAATTCACATCTCAATCATTTAATGATTATTGTATGTCCATTGGAATTGATGTTGAACATCCTGTAGCACATGTTCATACACAAAATGGACTTGCTGAATCATTGATTAAACGTTTGAAATTGATAACAAGACCATTGTTAATGAGATCAAAACTCCCAATTTCAACTTGGGGACATGCAATCTTGCATGCGGCAGCACTTATTCGTATCAGGCCTACAAGTAATCATGAATATTCCCCTTTACAATTGGTTCATGGTAAAGAACCAAATATTTCTCATCTAAGAATCTTTGGAAGTGCGGTATATGTTCCTAATTCTCCTCCACAATGCACTAAGATGGGACCTCAAAGAAGGTTGGGAATATATGTTGGATATAAAAGTCCATCAATAATAAAATATCTTGAACCTTTAACAGGTGATTTATTTACAGCTCGTTTTGCTGATTGTCATTTTGATGAATCTGTTTTCCCACCATTAGGGGGAGAAAATAAACAGTTGGATAAAAGGATCAGTTGGAATGAGATATCTCTCTCACATCTTGATCCTCGAACAAAGCAATCTGAACTAGAAGTTCAGAAAATAATTAGTTTGCAAAATTTAGCAAACCAATTACCTAATGCATTTGCTGATCCAAAAAGAGTGACTAAGTCACACATACCAGCTGTTAATACTCCAATAAAGATTGATATCCCTGAAGGACAATCTAAATTTACAAATGAGTCTGAAGCCAAAATAAAACGTGGCAGACCTGTTGGTTCTAAAGATAAAAATCCTCAGAAAAGAAAAGTAAATAAAAAGGATGGTCGAATCGAGGATATAAAGACTCCAGTAGAGTCTCCTGACATAATCAAAGTTTAAAATCCAGAAGAAACTAAGGTACCTGAAATTGATACAAACAAAGAGATCTCGATAAATTATGTCATGGATGGTATACAATGGAATCGACCTGAAGTCGATGTTGATGAAATTTTTGCATTCAAAGTAGCTCTTGATATTATAAATGATGATAAGAATCATGAGCCAAAATCTGTTAAGAAATGTGCACAAAGAAATGATTGGCCAAAGTGGAAAGATGCAATGAAAGACGAGTTAAACTCACTTACAAAACGTAAAGTTTTTGGGCCTGTAGTCCAAACACCCAAAGGTGTAAAACCAGTTGGGTACAAATGGGTCTTTACGAGAAAAAGAAATGAAAATGGTGAAATTGTGCGATACAAAGCAAGACTTGTTGCACAAGGATTCTCACAAAGACCTGGTATTGATTTCGAAGAAACATATTCACCAGTGATGGATGCCACTACTTTTCGATACTTGATAAGTTTGGCAATCCGTGAAAGGCTTGACTTACGCCTTATGGATGTTGTTGCAGCATATTTATATGGATCACTTGAAAATGACATATATATGAAACTCCCTGAAGGATTTAATTTGCCTGAAGCATACAAGACAAATCCTCGAGAAAATTATTCAATTAAATTGAATAAATCTCTTTACGGACTGAAACAATCTGGACGTATGTGGTATAATTGCCTCAGTGAATATCTGTTGAAAGAAGGGTATAAAAATGACCCGATTTGTCCATGTGTTTTTATGAAAAGATTGGGAAAAGAGTTTGTTATAATTGCAATTTATGTAGATGATTTAAATATCATCGGAACTCCAGAAGAGCTCTTAAAGGCTGTAAATTGCTTAAAAAAAGGAATTCGAGATGAAAGACTTGGGAAAAACAAAGTTTTGTCTCGGATTACAATTAGAATATTTAAAGGAAGAAATTCTGATGCACCAAAAGACTTATACAGAAAAGGTGTTAAAGCGGTTTTATATGGACAAATCACACCCATTGAGCAGTCCAATGGTTGTAAGGTCACTAGAAGTGAGCAAAGATCCGTTTCGACCTCAAGACAAAAATGAAGAACTACTTGGTCCTGAAGTACCATATCTTAGTGTAATTGGTGCACTAATGTATCTTGCTAGTCATACACGACCTGATATATCATTTGCTGTCAATTTGTTAGCAAGACATAGTTCTTTACCCACAAAAAGGCATTGGAATGAGATTAAACACATATTCCGCTACCTTAGAGGTACAATGGACATGGGTTTATTTTTTCCATATGTATCTAAGGCAAACCTAATTGGTTATGCAGATGTGGGGTATTTGTCTGATCCTCATAATGGTCGATCATAAACAGGTTATTTGTTTACATGTGGTGGTACAACAATTTCATGGAGATCCATAAAGCAAACGATCACAACAACATCATCTAATCATGCTGAAATTCTAGCATTACATGAAGCAAGTCGAGAATGTGTTTGGTTGAGATCTATGATTCAACATATTCAAGAAACGTGTGGCTTGCATACTGGAAAACTATCACCAACTATCTTATGTGAAGATAATGCAGCTTGTATTTCTCAGTTAAAGGAGCGCTATATTAAAGGAGATAGGACAAAACATATTTCACCAAAATTTTTCTTTACTCATGATCTTATAAAGAATGGTGAAATAAATGTCCAGCAAGTCCGATCATGCGAAAACTTGGCAGATATTTTTACAAAATCATTGCTAACCACGGTCTTTGAGCAACTAGTACAGAAGATTGGTCTCCGATGCTTACATAAGTGTTCTGATGAGGGGGAGAATTGAATACTTGTACATTTAATTATATATTTTCTTTGTAAAGAATGTTGTACTCTTTTTCCTTCACTAGGTTTTTATCCCACTGGGTTTTTTCTAGTAAGGTTTTAAAGAGGCACATTCTAAATATGGACATCCAAGGGGGAGTATTATGAATATTAGTGGATGTTCCCCCCAAAGTTTTAATATTTAGAGATGTCCCCCTCTCACTTCCTATAAATAGGCACATACCTTTCATAATAAACTTACACACATATATTCTCTTCATCTCCTCATTCTCTAAACTCTCTTAATTCTCTTCTTCTAAAATCTCCTCTCTTTTACTTATTCTCCTTTAAATTTATAACAAAATTTCTTTTTTTCTAATTTTCATTTTCTTTACTATCTGAAGAATTATAGCTTTATTATAATTTACAAATATACTTGAAATAACTTACTCAACAATAATATTATTCTTAAAAAATAAATTTCACAACAATTTAATAATATCATCGTAGTACAAATAAAAAAATATAACTATTTCTCTTAAAATAAAAAAAGGCACATTAAATGATCCAATCTTATATCAATAATAAAGTAAAAGATGTTTGTTTTTATTTTACACCATTCATGTGATTATTAAATAACCATAATCTAATAATACTTTCAAAATCATAAAACCGATACTAAAGAAAAAATAGTAATATATTATAACCAAAATCATAATAAATTGTAAAAACAATCAAGAAAAAATCATAATAACAAAATATCAAAAAATAAAAAAGTCTATCTATACGACAAAAATAAAGTCCATCATAGTACAGAGATAATATTTTTTAAATTGAAATAATTATAATATTTATTTTCAAAAATAGCATATTATAGTGATATTATAATATTTTTACAATATAACAATAACTTATAAAAAATCCAACAAACAAAAAACTAAAAAAGTAATATTAGAATTTATACAAATAAAATAAAAAATTAAGGTGATGATTTATTTTATGTTCATATTTAATATTTATCATGAACAACAATAAATGCAATAGAATAACCTTTTTCTCAATTTTTATATATTGTCAATTTATAAAATACAACAGTATATAAGGTATTGATTGCCCTATAGTTTCTTTTACAAGTGAAAAATAAACAATGTACAACTCTTGCTTAACATCTTTTTATGACTTTGCTTGACATGCTTTTCTTAGTGTTGTTGGTTGAAGGCCCTGTAATTTTTCATAGTGATCTGCTGCCATAGTCATTTGCTACTTAACTTCTTGTAGTGATCTGCTCTCATAGTGATTTGCTCCCTATTTGATAATTGCAAAAACTCTCAAATAACTTTCAACTTCATCTTCGGCTTCAAGAACTTTCCTTCCAACTGAACAAACAATGACACAAAAGATAAAATTAAGCCAAAAAAATCTTTCCTAAATCATGGTTTTAGGATTACTTATTGGGGGAAATATCCAGCCTCTTCCAATATGGTGACCATCCCAATAAATACGTTATTCAGCTGAACAAATTATGCATCAGTATTGAATGGTTAAAAAAATTAGCTAAATAGTTCAATTAACATAACATTCAGGTAAATAGCAGCCAAAGCTGATTATGCAATTCACGCTGCTAATTTAAAGGTTTAGCTTCATCTCCATGGTCAAGTAGTGCCGTATGAGAAAATTTAATAATAGTTTAATATTAATCAATTGGTTGTCAAAGCTCCATGAGGCAGTTCATAGTGCTGTGTATGCAATAAAATTGAAGCTTCAGCCACCTGTTTGCACTGTTGTTCATTCTTCTACCAACGCAGCATCACCCTTGAATTTCTTCCAAGTCCACCTTTGTCGCAATGCATCTTACATTAGTAGATGATATGATCCCAGCCATGAAAGATCTTCATTCTGTTTTATAATTTTATAGACAATATGACAGTTTTATAATTAAAATAGAAAGTGCTTTTTCAAACCAAATAGCGCCTTATATTTCTTAAAAAAAATACTAGAATAGGAGCGTTTTATTGTATCTTTCCTTCGAAGCCTACTATAACAGATCCATATCTGGCTTGCCGGTAACACCATGGTACAAAGAAACACAATTATGAATATAGATAGATAATAGTCATATGCTGGTAAACATCACAACCATCCATTTACTTCATACCAATATATAGGTCTGGAAATTCCAGGCAAAGCTTTGACAGAGATTGAGCAATTTCAACCTGCAGTTTTAGAAGTCCCTATATGAGATCAGATGAGTCTAAGGGGAGAAAACTTTTGAGAGAAACAAGGGAAACACAACATATGGATGTTGCATGATCTGATCAAAATAAATTGTATCATACTGCTACTATTAAATAGTTTTAGTTTTACAAAGAATTTGGCCACAGTACACATCAGTTGCACCTCTGATCACATGCAAACAAAATCAATAAAATCAATTGGTGTATACTTGCATTTGCAGAGGCCAATCATTAGCTCAATGTCCCATAGACTTCAGAAAATCCAAGTTACAGAAAAATAAAATAAAATAAATAAAGAGGGGGTTGGGTGGAGAGACATGTTTAAAACGGAATAAGAGTCTAACTCGACAACAAAGTTTCACATAGATAAGGCTTGCAAAACACACATTACAATTTACAAGTGAAATTTTAACAAAGGCACGAATTATGTCCAACATAGATTGAAAAGCAAACAAAATTTCAAATCAAATATAATAATATTCAAACCACAGGAAATGCAATTATGCCATATGTATCATGATATATGAAAGTTTATACATACATCTGCAAGAGTACTTGTCACATGCTTTTGGATATATATGGTTCCAGCAATGTTAGTAGGCCACTAGATTTTTCAATTCAATCAAACAATCCCACTGCTTTTCCAGCTCCAAAACATTTGCTATTATTACATTTTGGCACTTCATCTGAAAAAAAAGAAAGAAATGATCTCAAACAGTTAAAGCCAGTTTTCCTGCAATGTTTTCATTATATACAACACAGGAGTTGGTCACAACAAATAAATACAATTTTTTTAGATTTTTCTTAATGTTAAATTGAATTCTAGTGTATGACATATAATGAAACAATTTGCGCTCACAAACTTCTGAAGACATACCAAGGGCACAGGCAACTTGTCATGATGCAATAATTCAGTAATGCCCTCAGGCAATTGAGCCATCTGAAAGGTGAAAGACAAGGAAGGATTGAAATCAAAACAATGCCATAACATACAGTAAACCAAAAAAAGAGTTAGTCTCATGTCAAAAGGTGTAGGGAAAGCATTCAAAAGACCCCAGAAATGGATAGATAATCTAAAATTACCTCATTCCGGTCACCAGTACACTGATCACCAATAATATGCCTGAGATATTCTTCAAATTCTTCATCAGGAGCCTGCATCAAAAGCAAATCACCAATTGGTTATGATAGAGATAAATTTCCAGATGATTAGAGGCAATCTGAACTGATAGTGTTTTTATCTCTCTTTTCAAGAGAACCCATTACAGAATACAGCATTATATTGGGCAGTTTCAAGTTTCAACTATTTCTATCAACCAAAGTATTAATTTCACGTGTAGAAGATTAACTACTCTAATAGATATGGAGCTTGCATTAATTTAGGGAAGGAATGATTATAGCCTCCAATTTAAAAATATAGCAACTGAAAAAAGCAACGCACCAAACGAACACCAAAAGCTTTTGCAATGCCTGCTAAGGTAACATCTGAGTGCAGCGGTACCGATTCTACTTATGAGATTTATATCAGTTTGCTAAGGTAATATCAACTTGCAGTATAAATCTCACACCTCTATTCCTCTGAATCATCAAATCAACCCATCAATGCTAATAGGTAAAATTCTGCAGCACATAAATTCAATTACAGTGATGTCCTTATAAAAATTATTGCCAAGTTCAACCACATGCATCTTGTAGGCCTATGCATAGTGATAAACCCTTCTCATACTATTATGGATTCCAATTTCTCACCCCAATGAACCTGCAAAATTCTGCAGCACACAAATCACAATTCTCACACCTCACATTTTGTGAATGATCAAATCAACCCATCAAAACAAAAGATAAAATTTTAATGCTAATAGGTAAAATTCTACAGCATCATATACTCATTTGTAACCTACATCTCATATATAACTAAGAAAACCCAATTTTAATGCTAATAGATAAAACTTGGGTGACAACTTATATCAAATAGTTAATATGCTTGGTAGATAATTGGTAAAACAAGCTAAGTAAAAGCAAGAGAAGAAAAAATTCAATTGGTGTGAACTGACAATAAAACAGAGCAAGAAAAATATATACCTAATATTAGAATCGCAAGGCCTATAATATACTTCTAATGATAAAGACATATCAGTTCCTTGTAAAATCAGTAACCCCTTTTTCTTAACTATAAAACCAACCTTTATTTCAATCCTATATGCAAAGCAAATGTACTGTAGATGACAAAACAAAACCAAGAGAAGGTTAATCTAATTTGCAAACAATCAAGAAAAAGGGGCACCATACTAGTGCAATTGGTGACGTGGACTCATTAAATGAGTTCAGAAGATTTAAATCCGATTAGGATTAATGTAACCTGGTGACGGTGAACAGAAGAACATTTCTCAACTCTTTGAAACTTGAGCCATGCTCGGCGTTTCAACCTTTCAGCCGCCGCGACCGAACCCTTCATTGCATTCCAGCATTCGCCGTCTAAAACCCCACCCTCCCTTCCTCTCCGTCTTCTCTCCAAACACCACCTCTTCCTGCAAACCCCTCCGCATTCGCGCCATCGACGCCGCCCAACTCTTCGACCACGAGTCCAAACTGGCCCAACAGTTCCACCAAGCCCAAAAGCTCAAAATCGCCATAGTCGGCTTCGGCAACTTCGGCCAGTTCCTGGCCCAAACCCTCGTCCGACAGGGCCACACCGTCCTCGCCCATTCCCGCTCCGACTACTCCACCGTCGCCCGCCAACTCGGCGTCACCTTCTTCCCAAACCCTCACGACCTCTGTGAGGAACACCCCGAAATCATCCTCCTCTCCTCCTCCATTATCTCCACCCAACACGTTCTCCTCTCTCTCCCTCTCCAGCGCCTCAAACGCAGCACATTGTTCGTCGACGTTCTCTCCGTCAAGGAGTTCCCTAAAAACCTCTTGCTCGAACTTCTCCCCTCCGATTTCGACATTCTCTGTTCCCACCCCATGTTCGGACCGGAGAGCGCCAGCCGCGGCTGGACCGGCCTCCCCTTCGTGTTCGAGAAGGTTCGAATCGGGGACGAGGAGCACCGAATCGCCAGGTGCGAGAAGTTTCTGGATGTTTTCTCCAGGGAAGGGTGCAGGATGGTGGAGATGAGTTGCTCCGATCATGATAGGTTTGCGGCGGGGTCGCAGTTCATAACGCACACTGTTGGGAGGGTTTTGGAGATGTTGATGTTGGAGAGTACTCCGATTAACACTAAAGGGTATGAGTCTTTGTTGAGGTTGGTGGAGAACACTGCTGGGGATAGTTTTGATTTGTACTATGGTTTGTTTATGTTTAATAAGAACTCTTTGGAGATGTTGGAGAGGTTGGATTTCGCTTTTGAGGATTTGAGGAAACAGCTCATTGGACGCTTGCATGGTGTTGTTAGGAAGCAGTTGTTTGAGAGTGCTGCCAAGGTGCAAGCTTTGCAGGATGGTTTTACTGTGCCGGAGTATTCTCAAAATGGATCTGCACTTGTACTATCATCCCAACATAATGAGGGGTATGTGTTTTGTTTTTCACTTTTTTAGAAATGTGTTATTGAATTGTAGATAAATTCTGTTTTTTAGTCTTTTTGTGGGGATTTTGATGTTAGGGAGGAGTATATGTTGCTGTTGTTTTGTTGTTTGAAATTGAATTGGGTTAACGTTATTGCATTCTGATGACTAACTAGAGTAATGACAATTTAAAACCAGTTCTGTTTTTTGTTCTTTAGGATATTTGTCTTTCTGATCAGCTCTAATTAATGGTGGTATTTTTTTGCTAATGCTCAGATCCTGCGATGTTGAAGAACTCAACAAGTACAAGTCATATGGTTCTGACCAGTCTGGTGACAAATCAAAGCTCAAGATTGCAATTGTTGGTTTTGGGAACTTTGGTCAGTTTCTTGCAAAAACTATTGTGCGTTATGGTCATCAAGTTTTGGCGTACTCTAGGTCGGACTACTCTCATGTGGCTCAGGAATTGGGGGTTTCTTATTTCAACGATGCTGATGATCTTTGTGAACAGCATCCAGAAGTGATTTTACTTTGCACTTCAATCCTTTCAACGGAGAAAGTTCTTAAATCATTGCCTGTGCAGAGATTGAAGAGAAGTACTTTGTTTGTTGATGTGCTTTCTGTCAAAGAATTTCCTAGGAACTTGTTTCTTCAACATTTGCCATCTTATTTTGATGTTCTCTGCACTCACCCCATGTTTGGACCAGAGAGTGGAAAAAATGGGTGGAAAGGTCTTCCTTTTGTTTATGATAAAGTTAGAGTAGGAAGAGATGAATCAAGAACATCACGGTGTGATCAGTTCCTTGACATTTTTGCTAGTGAAGGGTGCCAAATGGTTGAAATGTCGTGTGCTGAACATGATTGGCATGCAGCTGGATCACAGTTTATCACGCACACTACAGGAAGATTTTTAGAAAAGCTGGAGTTGGAAGCAACACCAATTGATACAAAGGGCTATGAGACTTTGTTAAGTTTGGTGGAGAATACTGCTGGAGATAGCTTTGATCTGTACTATGGTTTGTTCTTGTATAATATAAATGCCATGGAGCAATTAGAAAGATTCGATCTAGCTATTGAGTTATTGAAGAAGCGGCTTTTTGACCGTCTACATAGTGTCTACAGAAAGCAAGTATTTAAAAATGAAAAAAGGCTCCATGATTTGACAGAGAGGTCTATGTTGGCAGAGATATCTGAAGATAGTAATACGGTGTCATCTTTTTCTAATACTATAGACACTAAATGAAATTCATTTCCCAGATTTGTAGGTTTATATAAATTTGTCATATCTGAAAATTGTCTTTCTAAAGGTTGTCCTTATCTGCTTGCTTTAAAAAATACCATTATATTGAAATTTTGGATATAATGGTTGACACTTAAGAGGGACCTCATGTGTTCATGTATTGTGTCCCATTGTTATTTATGGCAATGGATGTAGACTTGAAATTTATGAATCTGAAGAGAGATATTGAATTACTGCTACCGAGTATGAATAAATAGATTCTTTAGATGATCTCTATCCTCTAGGAGTGATTCAAGAATGAAAACATTCACTTCGTTGTTGTCCATCTGAAAGCTGGATAAGATCATTTAAATTGGCATAATCATATAGAATGCTGAGACACAATGCATTAGTGAAGAGCTCAGAAAGATTGAGAAACAGAAAAGATCACTAAATATTCAGTGCAACTGGTTTACTTTTCTTTCTTTGAAACGCTGCTATTCCTTCAAGTTGTATATGTCCTTTTATTCTATTTATCAGGCGTTTGGCAAAACTACTCTATTTAAGAGCCCAAAATATGCAGAGACTGTGATATCTAACTCTAATTGCTTGCTGTGTCATTGTGTGTGTCCATCTCCACTTGAGTTTGTTGTTTCTCTTTTGGAATAATGCTCCATTTTTGTAATTTGTCTTTTAATATTTTCCCTGAAGGTTTTTATCCCATTTTTCTTGTCAAGGTTAACTAATAGTTTTCCGGTAGATTGTAGAAACTAATATATACAAATTTACAATGAGGTAGCATGGTGATTTTATGACAAATTTCAGCTGCATCGGATCTAATTGTAACTAATTATAACTAGTTAATGCTTTCTACTTGGCCCATATAATATTGCATTTGATTCCAAATAATACCATGAGATTGTCTAATTCAGTTTTGTTTTTTTAGTATTTAAAAATAGTATTTGGATACAATTTTAAAGAATTGGTTAAGAACATGATTGTAAAAATAACTTGTTTGACAAATCTGTTTTTTAAATTTTTTTTTTCTTCATGGTTTCAAATCAGAGTATATAGAGACAAAAACATAAGGTTCCAACTATAGTGAAGGTAAATATAGTGGTGGTGACGGTGACATAAGGAAGAATTTAAAGTCGTAAAAAAAAAAATAGAAAATAAGAATGATGATGGGTGCAAAGAAGGAGGGTGCATGATGGTGACGGCAAAGATGAAGAAGGTGATGTTAGAGGCAACTTACGGACAATATAGAGGAAGAGAAAATAAGAACAATAATGTTTTAGAGAGAGATGAAGGAGGTGGATTAAAAAATCAGAAATTTTTAGATTTTAATTTGAAAAAACCAAAATATAACATTCTTTAAAATAATCTTCATAAAATAATGTACAAATAAGTTTTTAATTTTTAAACATCAAAAAACTAACAACTGTTATTATAAAAAGGTGTGATTAGACAAGTCCTAATTCTTTGCAGATACGTGTCGAGAGAAAATTATCTGTGTTGTATGTGAATGTGATTAACTTCCTTGGGCAATTTTTTTTTTTCTGAAATAAAAAAAGGGAGCTGGTTTAGATATGTTTAGTTTCAACTCTTTTAAAATTGTTTTGGGATGCAGTTTGGGAAAAATGAAAAAATTTAAAAATATCTTATACAACATGTATTGGATTTGGATACGAATACATGAGATTGACGGTATAAAAGCATGTCTTAATCACAAGGTGACGGGAAATATAATTTTTTCCATGAAATTAACTAATTAAGAATAGTAACTTAAAAGTGAAGTGATACATCATTTAACTCGAAATGGAAATATATGAATAGTTATGGTTTCTTAGCAACTGAATACACATATTTTTCAATAGTTTGAGTTAATAGCAAAAGTATTAATGCGTTTTATGGTTTCTGTGATTGGGAATTCAAATATGGAATGGTCTCATTCACTTGTGATGAGAAGTATCTGCAATTTTGACAGTCTCAAGTGCTATCTTTCCCTCTTGATAGCACTTATAGTTGATAACACCATAATTTTTAACGTTTCTGTATAATCTCGGCCGGGTCTCATCTGTTAGACTTTCCACGGGTCCAATCTCGTTCTCTGGCTCTGGCTCATTAAACATTGCCACAGACATCCTCAAATTTTCTGTGTTTGTCACAACCCTGTGCAATATGCTCTTGAATATTCCATTACTCATGATCTGCAACAATGCACAACTGCATTAAGCACTCTCCAAAAACTAGTAAATGACATTCCTATATGGGTCAACAAGAAGTACAAACTACCAAGTATAGTTTTTTTTTTATGCTTGATGAATTTTGATTAAGCATCAAATGTATACCTGCATTTGATCGCCAATATTGACAAGAAGAGCTTCAGGTATAGTGGGGACATTGATCCATTTATCATCTACCAGAACTTGAAGACCTTCCACCTCTTTGTCTTGCAATAAAACTGTGATTCCTGATCTATCAGTATGAGGTTTGACGCCAAGAACCAAATCCGGTCTAGAACAACGTGGATAGAAGTTGAACCTTGCCATCATCAATGATTGTCCCCCAAACTGGTCCAAGAAGCTACCCTCTTCCAGATTCAGTGACCTTGCCATGCTTCTCAATAAATGATCCATCATTGATTTCACTGTCGTGGTGAACTCCTCTAATGTCTCACTGCATAATATTAATCAATCAACTTCATTAACTATGTAAATGTTATATAATAGAATCTTCTTAAGATACTGTAGTAGGATACCCTATGAAATCTTCCTACTAACATATGAATTTAGCATAAACTAATACTAATCTATTTTTGTAGGACATGTAAAGTCTGGCTGAGATACATAAGGTAAATGTGGTAGGGATATGCAGCCTTTATTCACATGCAAGTTGTAGTTGGACATAGAAGTTCAGTTGAAGACGTGTTGTTAATGCTATCATGTCATATCAAAATTTGGAAAAGATGATTATGCTAACTGGTAGTGAAGACTTAATTAATACGCATTTAAATTTACCATGAGAAAAGGGTAGTTGTACCTAAAATCACTTGGATCTTTTGGCCAAAGAAAAAGCCTTCGTTTTGCTTTTGGCAAAACATGAAGAGTTAGGCGATAGGACCAGTCAAGGACCTGCTTCTCAGAAACTATTCTGTCATTCCCATACCCTTCAGATTCATTAACAGCTCTGGCATACTTCTGCTTTTCCTCTTCTGGAAGTGCAAAAAAATGTTTGGCAACTTCACGTACTTTGTCAAGAAACGAATCTGACATTCCATGACCAATTGCCTGTTGGTAAGGTCATCTCAAATATAGTCAGTAAGAATTACAGAACCAAGGAAGTTGAAATCAGTAATATCCCTAACACTTCTTTGTGTCCAGGCATAGGAAATGACTTACATAGCCATATCACCTTCTTAAACCACTAGTTATCAGATTCAGCAGCTTGTCAAAGATAGATTTATTTACTTATCTACATTAAAGGATCTTTGGTTCAAAGAAGAGGTACTGAAAAGCATCAAAGATTGATATTTTCCATTCAACTATCAAACAAATGAAATGAATAATTAATCTAGCCTTGTAGCTATAAGGAAGATTAAGAATGCCTATGTAAAGAAACAACTAAGGATCCTGCATATTAAGAGACTTATATTCATTATTCACAACTTGTAAAATGGTAATGAAGTCCTTTTCATGGTGCTATATTAAGAATGGGTTATACTTGGCAAAGCAATAAAAGCGGAGTCATGTTAAAACATTATGGATTATACTATGTGGAGGTGGCCCTTTTACCCTCAAGTTTAGAAATGCATTAGCTAAAAAACGTGTTACATTTTGCAGCTCAATAACTATTGCATGCGCACTAGAAAGTCCATGTATGCAGCATATGGCATATTTAAGTAGAAGTCAACGATGCTCTTTCAAGTTAAAAACAGCTATACGATAATGGAGTTGTTGTACTTAATCTTTTTAAAATCCGCACCTGGAAGCATCCAACTGAACTTAGAGCAGATCTTAGCTTCTCTAGCTCACATTCT
This sequence comes from Clitoria ternatea, assembly GCA_037962975.1. NCBI lineage: Eukaryota > Viridiplantae > Streptophyta > Magnoliopsida > Fabales > Fabaceae > Clitoria > Clitoria ternatea. The sequence goes on along the minus strand of CM075676.1, from coordinate 86,652,242 downwards.
GATGAGAGGAGACTTACATCAATGATGGGTATTGGGATCAGTATAGAAGAATCCATAACAGATCCAAAGCTATTTCCTTTAACTAGATATTGTGATGGTGGTTCATCACCATTCATGGACATTTCTTGGACGCTCTTGGGCACTGATTTCTCTTCTGAAACCTTAAGATTACTGGCCATGTCTTTCTATCCAGCAAATGAATATGGTTTTTCACTTTTGTAGTGTCGTCTGGTATCAAAAAAACGATTGATAAGTTGAATTTTTTATTCCTCCTCGTTTATCTTGCCGACTTGCTTTCGATAATTTGTTTATGACAAAAATTCGTACTACTGATATGTGTTGTATATTAAAAAAGAAAAAGAACTGTTTAATCAAATAGCCATGACATGAACTTCAACCTATATGTGTTCAATTATGTAGTTGTCATTCATAATAAAACTGTTTCATATGGTTCCAAATGAATCAATAATCCTCTGGCAATTCTCACCGAATCTATTTATCTATTTATAACTGTTATTTCTAGCCTGCCACGTCAACTATCATTAGTTTTCCTACATTACCACCTCATCTATTTAGCTCTTACCATTTCACTGTTTTTGCTATGCTGGCTTCTCCTAACATTTCCTCTTTTTTTCTTCTATAAAAAGTAATATTTAAAAAGAAGGAAAATTAAAGTGCCGTTACAAAATTTGGTAATTTAATGAATACATGAAAAAAGCATTGTGATTTTCAATGTTTTTGGAATGATGACACTGAGTATTTGTATGCCCATTTCCAAGACTTCATGTCAAAACTCACATGTCCTAATACTCCACAGAAAAATGCAGCAACTGAACTGTCATCTAACTGAAATAACCTAGACATTAGTCATACATATGTACGTTCCTCCATTTTGTGTGATTTTCTCTGATCCTATGCACAATGTGCAATGAACTGCATGTTTTCTTGTATGAAGGATCAAATTCCTCACCAATTTTACATGAAACACCTATCTATCTTGCATCCCCTTATGTTTTTTAGTTGTACATGTTTTGTTCATAATCATTCCAGGTAAGGACAAACTCATTGCAAAAGCTTTCAAGTGTCTTTTGCTTGGGTATTCAGGCAAAAGTAATTGTTATCCTGATTTAGATCACCCCTTTGTTACCTAGGTAGATAGATGGTAGATAATATCCTTCCGATCCATATTTATGATCCATCTTTTAAATACTCTTAGTCTAGTATTTACCCTTTAATTTTCTTTATGTGTCAATTCATTTTCTATCATAGTATCAAAGTCCAATCAACCTTAAATGTTGGGTCATTTGTAAATGTCCTAAACGTGAGATGTTCCACATCAGTAAAAAATATGACATGTATCCTCATGGCACCATAATTTCCATTATGGTATCAGAATGTGACCAACCTTAAATGTTGGGTCACTTAAAGATATACGATCCTACAAATTTCACCTACCCATGTTTAGTATTTGACGAGAAGAAGTGTGATTTTCAATGTTCAATTAAATGTTTTCTTCTCTAGGTATTTTTTTCCCTTTAAATCATTAGGCAGTGCAACTAATTTGGCCCAGATAATAACAGGTTTTGTATACTCCCTTCTCCCGTCAATATACATTACAACCCGGAACATCATTGAATTTTTTTTTCTTGTTTTCATTTTTAATTATAAAATTATCATTATTATTTTCTTATAAAAATTTTATACACAAAACAATAAAAATACTTTTTTATTTCTACTATTTCATTATAAACTTTGTAAATTAGAATATAAAATGATAATTTTATAATTAAAAATAAAAAAAATAAGAAAACATGTTTTTATACCAAGCGATCGTTCTGTTTTCTTATATTACAATTAGGAATGTAAACGGGGCAGGGCGGGCACGGACTATCTGTACCCGCACCTGCAATTGAGACCCGCACCCGCCTGTTACCCACACGGGTACCCGCATAACGAGTTTTTTTACGGGTTTTGAAAATTTGCGGGTACCCACGGATACCTGTCAAACAACAATAAACTATTATAACAACTTTAAATTATAATAAAAACAACACAAAAATCTATAAATTAAACTAAATTTGATACAACAACTATAAAATCCTTAATATAAGATAATAAAAATAATATGATAATCCATAATATAATCTTAATGTTAAAATAAACTAAAATGTTCAACACACCAATCCATATTATAGTATTTTTACATATACGGTACCTGCGGGTACGAGTACCCGCTACCCTTATACCCATACCCACCCGTTTATTTACGGGGTTTTCAAATATCCATTACCCGCTACCCATGGATACCCGTTTTTGTGGGGTTTTTTTTTTACCTGTTATAGGCCTCTTTTGTCATCCCTAGTTACAGTGGTTCATATGGCCATGCATCCATTGTTGTGGGGGACTTAGGGATCAAAGTTTTTAATTTGATATCCACCAATAATAAGATAAATAAAATATTTTTTCTATCCACGTGTAATAAGAATAGATGTTAATCCTAAGATATTCGTGGTTATTCACTAATAGTTTGTTATTTCCAATTACGTAAATCAATAGTTCAAACCGCACTCAAAGGTAGGGCATTTCCCATTTTTATAGAAACTTCTGTACCAGAAACAATGGTATCTCCAATTATAGCCCCTCTGGGGTGTAAAATATATTTTTTCTCACCATCCCCATAGTGTATGAGACAAATGTACGCATTTCGATTAGGGTCATATTCTATGGTTACGATTCTACCATATATGTCTTTTTCATTCCGTCGAAAATCGATTTTACGGTATAAACGCTTATGACCTCCCTTAGAAGAAATTAAGTTATAATAATGTCACTTTAACCATTGTTATACTATTTAATAATTTAGATATAATTTTTAAAAAATTCATATTAAGTACTTTATACATTTGAAAATAGATGTAAATAAAAAAAATTTGATTAAGTGGCTCATCATTGTTTGTTTTTGAACAAAATTAATGGAACTTAGATTATTTTTAATCCAAGTATCTGTTGCACAATTTGAAACTCAATCGTGTTCATATTTCTTTTCTCCCTCTTATGTTTATTCTCTTGAGTTGACTTCTGTGTTGGTTGGTTAATTGTATCTTGATAAGCATCCACAGACAAAATCAGCCAACATAATGGGAAAAATAATTCATCAATAGTATTGAGAGAAATTTTAGAAAGAAAATCATCAAAATACAATAGTTCAAATCCATTAATGATGAAATGTCTCATAGTCCTTGTTTCTTATCATGAAAAGGAGTATGAATGGGTGCTTATCAATCAGCCACACAAAGCAATGCTCAACATGAACTCAACTGGAAGTCTGAAGTTCCTACCTTTTGCCTATGGTCTCTTGCGCTTATGTGGCTTGATCTGATCCATAATATAAGCGATAACTTCTTTCAATGTAGCCTTCCTTTCTTCCTTGGAGTTCCATAGCTCCCAGACAGTGTACCCACCGCTTGGATTGTATTCGTTAATTTCTTTCAATGCTTTAACAACAGCTGAATGTATCTCCTCTCCCCATTCCTGCTTAAGGCTTCGTAACTTCTCATCTTCCTCATCTACAATTTCCTGTTTCAATGCAACATCATTATGTCGTTTCAGGATTATACTATTTCTCTGCTCTATAAGGCAGGAATTTTCAATGTGTCATGCCATATCTGTAACTTAACAAGAAGTCATATATTAGCCGTTAGTTACAAACAATAACAACATTTTTTTCTTGGTACCAGAAAGCATATAAAGCAAATTTCTTCCAAATGTGAGCATAAAATTACAAGTAAGCATGTCAACCAAACCAATTGAAGGGGATAAATATGATGTTATGAACACACAAAGCATATCATAACGGTACATACCTCTTCTTTATCCTCAACTTTGCACACTTTAAATGGATGCCAAGCTGAATTCTTCACATTCTCCTGCCATAAAGAGCAAAGCTCGACACCTTTTGTCCCAGCTTCTTCAAGAGGAAATCTTTTCTTGCATTGATTCACAAAAATCTTCTGATCAAGCTCTCCCATTCTCTTGAGCCTAATATTAGTTCTAGAACTACTCAGCAACTCCTCTAAACCCTAAAACATTAGAAGCCAAAAAAAAAACAAAAAGTTTCTGTCAATCAAATCAGGAAACTGTAATATAATATCATAATTCTGATTTTCACCAGAAAGGTGAAGAGAATCTACTAGCAAACATGTTTACATACAGCTTAATATGACTAGATGCGGGAACAATAACAGTTACTGGTAAGAGTGGTTATCTCCAAGAATCAATAGAAAAAAGTTCAAGGATGGCAACCATGTGTGTCTACAAAGAGAGACATTTATTAGAGGGAAGTATACAAGATCATAATAACATACTTTTATTAATTCTTTACGAGCTTCCTGTAGTTCATCATTGCTCTCTCTCTCTTTGACAATGAGGGTTTGATTCATGGCCTCCATATTTTCCAAATTATCTATTTTTTCTTGCAGTTCATCGTTCATTTCTTTAATCTTATTCTGGACGGCTGCATCATCTTCATCTCCAAGATGCTTCATAACTTGCAATTTCCCTTTTAACTCTTCAATTTCCATTTCCAACTTCTGTTTGGCATCTAGCTGTTTTTCTAATTGAAGTATCTTGTTCAAGGCCTCCTCTTTCTCTCTCTGGAAATTTTGAAAACCATGTTAGCAGAAGGTATTCACAATGTAAAAGAATCAAGTGATAAATAACTTCAAGCTTTTCATAGCCAATATACTAAATAGGAGGTAAACCTTTTGCTCCTCAACAAGCCTTAAAACATTCTCATCAGCTATCTTCTGTTCCTTGGAAGCTAAACGGAGCGATTCATTCCTCAAATCTTTCTAGAAAGACAAAGAGATTAAATAAGAATCCTGTAAAATCACATCATAAATGCTAATGATTTCAAGTTTATAGGCACCTTAAGCAACAAAGGATGGAAAATGAGATACCAAGTAACAAAATGGCTTACTATGAATGACAGTTAAAACTGAACAATTTTAATGAATTAATAATTCCTTACTATGAATGGAAGTTATAAAATTGGTAATATTGACTTTATGTCCAACTTAAAGGGAGTGAATAGGATAGGATCACAATAAAATAATTTCAAATCAATAGCAACCAAATAATATTGGTAACAGATCAAGGACAAGCACAGGCCAAATGTTTTGAACTGGCAATTATAGATAAGCCGGAACGTTAAAGGGCATAAAAAAATATATAAAAGGAATATTTATATACAAAAAGAATCTGTACTATACATTACCTTCTTCTTTTCCTCTTCAAGTTTCTGCCTCTCTTGATCGGTTAGTACCTCGCGTTTGTTTAGATCCCTGCTCCAGGAGTCAAGCTTCCGCCTCTTTGCCTCCAATTCACTACTCAACTTTTCTTGTTCATCCAAGATCCTTCGTACCTCATTACGAGCTCTACGTTGCATATTCCTTGATTCTGACGAGGAAATGAAACAAACTTTTAGCATTATCCACTATGCAGCTTTGAGATATCTCCTCTGCATTCGTAATTGTACAATAATGTATCTCACAGTAGTAAATCATGCATAGCCACATTTGAAAAACATGCACTACACTGCAAGAAGGTAAAATCAGATGCTACAAACAGAAAATATACAAACCTTCAACAAAGGCACTGTGAAGCTTATCTTTTTCCTCAAGCATCCTACTCAACGACATAGTCTTCTCATTATACTTATACTGCATTTTGTTGAGGTTTTCATTTGTATTATCAATTTCATTAGCTAGGTTTGCCACAATACTATTTCTGCTTTCAGATGCTTCCTGAACAATATCTGAAACTGTTCTCAGCCTTCCTTTGTTGCGGAGGTATTCCCCCACCGGCCCTTCACAATTATAATCATCTTCCCGCGCAACCCATCCATAAATATTTGAGCCAGCATCTAACTTGCTAGAATTCCAATCCCTTTTACCATGATGCGCAGCTTCGAACGATTTCTCAAATTCACTTGCATTCATGAAACCATTCCAGTCATTATTAAAGTCTATTACAGCTTGAGCAATTAGGTCATCATCTTTCAAGAATATACGAACACCTACTGGTCTGCATTTAGTAAATTCCTTCATCCAGTACCCAGAATCATTTGGTTTACCCTTTATGTTAACAATTATGCCTGTCCAGGGCCAAACATAAAGTTCATCTTGCTGCAGAGGTTGATTGATAGCTTGGGGCAAAGCTGGGCGTTGGATTGGCTCTGCTTCACTGGCTAGGTCAGTTTCCAGATACTTTGCGAGAGCAAGGTGGTTTGCCTTTTGCTTTGCACTTCTGTTAGCAGAACCCTTGCCAACTCCTGATGCATGCTGCAATAACTCCTTATATTTGTAATCTTGCTTTTTCTTGCCAGCACAGTAAGGACATCTAAGAGTGCCATTCAAATATTTAACCTTGTATTTCCCGGCCTTTAATAGTTCATATGGTTTCTCTGAGTAGTCATCAATCTCAGATTCACTGATATCTGAGTCTTCTTCTGAGCTGCAGTCCATTGAGCACTGGGTACAAATAAAAAATCAGATCAGTGTATAAGTTGATGGAGAAAAATTTTCAGGAAGCATCAAAGCAAAAATGTGCATAAAAAAATTATATTAATATTATTGCACCCAAAAAAATTCAGAAAACCATGGAAAAATAACTCTATTGAATGACAAGCAAACAATGGCATGCCTGGGCTTGGCATATGCTGTCACCACTGACACACCCACATCTTCATGAAATGAGTAGGGAACCAGAAAGAAACAGAGACAGTAGCAGAGTATTGGACTAGACTCTTTGTGCATGCATGATTTTTGGAAAACATGTCATTGATTACTTTTTTGTGGTATTAAAATATTGATTTTATACAACGAAGAAGAGAAACACTTACAACCAAAAAACAAGGGTGTGTTTGGGTTAGGTTATTTCAATCTAAGTAGTTAATCCCGGATCACGACGCTTCTTGCCAAACCGTAATTCCGGGATAGCGGCATCCCGGATCATATTGCGGACGAGATTCTATCCTATCGCAGATAGAAAATAAAATTTAAAATATATTACGCAGAAATGTATATATGCTGAAATATTCAAACACGCCCAAATTGAAAATTAATCACATCTAATAGCATAATTCTAAACTGAACCTTCATAAAACATGTCCACAAGTGTCCAAAACAAACGATGTAAAGATGCAAAAAAAAAAAACTTCTAAGTTCTTAGCCAACAGAGGAGAGAGGAGGAGCGACCGAGAGAAAGAGAGGAAGAACCTGTGGCTGTTCGTCACCGTAGTGGTTGCCGGAGGAGAGCCCCGTTGCCGGCGCAGTGAGAGGGGTTCTGAGTGTCAGTGTGTGAGAGTGTGTGTGTAAAAAATAGAATAAAATAAACGCTTGGGTTTAAGTTTTCCCAATCCCAACTCCATGAAAGGTTAGATGAGTTTAAAATTATGTAATTTAAATTTATTTCTACGGCTTTTGATAGTTTGGAGAAATTTATAGATTTTGTGTTAAATATATATTTTTAATAAATGTGATATAAATCTAATTCATTTAATCAAAATAAATTTGAAAATGATCCTAAATAATAATAATAATAAACTTAAGAATATATTAATTTATTATTATAATTAAATTTGGTTAATTTTTATAATAAGACAGATTTAAGACAGGTACTTGTATTTTCAAACTCATCTCATCTCATCTCCATCGGGTTTAGGGAAACCTACGGTTTTCGTGTTCTTCTATATTTTTTAAAAAATTTTAATAACATTGATATATATATATATATATATATATATATATATATATATGACATATATCGAATACATTCTAATCAAAATAATATTTGAAAATAGTTTTAAAAATAAAAAATAATAATAAACTTACTAGTTACGTCATAAAAAATATATTAATTTATTATTATTGTTAAATATTGTTATAATTAAAATTAGTTAATTTTTATAATGGGATGTGTATTTATATTCTCAAAGTCATCCCACTCCTACCACAATTGGGTGGTAGGGAGCCAAGGTTGAGTTTTTTTAAAACTCGATCAAAGCAAGTTTTCCCTGTGAAAGTAGAGACGAGTGCAAGTTGGTAGCTGCAGGTTCACACCATTATTTAGAAATCAAGGTCGTAGGTGAATTAAATTTTTTACTTTTACTCTCTTAACAAGTATTCTAACAACATTTTTACATATAAATGTTTAAACTTAAAAACTAATCCTTAATGTTATGCAATCACTTAAGAGTGTCGATTCAAGATTTTCAATGAGTCATATGGATGGAAAGAACGCCACAAAGACATCTTTGAGGCTTTACCAACTCATGAGCCCTATCGTGTAAACCCAAGAGTGGAATAGAATAATTCTTTGAATGGGTATAAGTTAGGGCATTGTCTTTAAGAAATAAAAATAATTTTTGTGACAAAAAAATCAATATTAATTTTGTCAACCTGTTATTTAATAGTTTCCTTCCCAGATATTTTATTCTATTTTATTGTGTATCCAAACACACTTAATTTTACCTTCTAATAAAGATAGAATATGAGTAATAATTTATGAAAGTGAAAAATATCTATGACAAAAAGATAAGATTAGATCACACAAAATCTTATAATAAATGGGAAGGTTAGTTTATGAATCCCCACTCACCTTACTCACATGATGTGAGACTGAATTATTACTAGAACTCTTCAACAAACGTAATTTTAAGAGAGAAAGGGACAAATTTAAAAATGTTTCAAAATTCTTAAAAACAAGGAAAAGAAATAAACTTAAAAAAGTCATAATTAATCTATGTTACGCATTTGTGCATTAGCAATGTGGTATTTGATATGAGCCACAAGCACGACCACCTCCGTGTCCACCTCGTATAGCATCAATATTACACATATGGCACTCCCAAACACGACCTTAACCATTTGTTCTTTCTCTGCTCTTCTCCCCCTTTTTCTTTCTGCAACAACTCCAACCTGAACATGGCCAGGCTCACTCTGAGGCCAAATAGTTCCTGCTTCTTCTCTTACAGAACCTCCTTTAAACGCTTTCACTTCCACCCTTCTCCCCCTTCTTCCAATTCCAACCTCAACCTCAGAGTAGTTTCTAGCGCTCAACAGAATGTCAAAGAAACACAAAAGGTCACTTCCAAGGCCAAGTCTCTCACTGACCTTCAACTCGATGATAACTGGCCACCTTGGAAGAATCTTCCCCAAAGATACAAGCTCATCGGCACCACTTCACTTGCCTTTGTTGTTTGTAACATGGACAAGGTTCTTCTTACTTGCGTTTCTGTATCACAACCCCACTACTAAAAATTGGTTCTTTGTAACAACAATTACATCAAGCATTAATTATGCATGGGATTTGATTTTATTTAATGTGGGGTGCAGGTGAACTTGAGTGTTGCAATAATTCCAATGTCTCATCAATTTGGATGGAACTCATCAACGGCTGGATTGGTTCAGTCCTCATTCTTCTGGGGTTATGCATTGAGTCAATTGCCCGGGGGTTGGCTTGCCAGGATATTTGGTGGCAGGTTAGTTTCCAAAAGCCTATCCTTTCCGTTAGACTTTTAAGGAGGGACAGGGCTCATTCATAAACATTACCTGAGCCGTAGACTGGTAAGAGTCTACCTCATTAAAATAATAAAACACATATCAGTCTAATATAAATAAAATGGCATATAACACTAAAAAAGCAACATTCATGTTTTAATTAACAAAATACCATAATACTTAATACAGGTTAATATTCCCCATACATGATGAAAGTAATTGTAAATATTTAAAATCTATATAAAAAAAGGGGTAAAAACTTCATGTTCTTCAATATTTCAATCCCTCAATTTCCTTATTTTCATCATAATCATCCTCCCCCTCCTTCTCATAAAGTTCTTTGAATGCCAGAGAGTCTTCAACATTAGCGTCAAGGTCCAAATTCTTAAACATATCTAAAGCCAACATAGATTTCCAAACTCAGTATCAACTCGCAAGTCCACATGAGCCTACATGAGTCAGCTATATCACAATTTTACAGGATGACAGCCATGGCTCCTACAATTCAAACTAAGCTGAACCAAACATGCACAGTTTTCCATTTGCGCCAAGGTCTTAGAAACTCCGCTTGCATGTTTTGATGAGTAGAAGTGAGAAAATTATTGAATTAAGATTATTATTTCTATGTATTCTTTCAAGGAAGAAATGTTGGTAAATGATTTGAGTATTTTCCATCATAACACTGAATTGACATGAAACATTAAATCAAGGGCTTTGAAACGAAACAAATATTTGAATTGCTTAGCAACTGCTGTCTCATCATGCAATCTCTTTGTAATCAAGGCTCAGGACGGATATCTCTTTCTACATCAAATGTAGGTATCCTCATGCCCCATGAAATAGAGGCAGAACTGAAATTGTCATTTTTGTTTCTCTTATTGATATGTTTCCCAAAAACTTCAAGCATTTATACCTTTTCTTATTATCTGGCCTCTTTGTCCTTTAAGCCATCTTAAATAATACGTTCAGGTAATGCATATTCCCTCATATTTAGCCCTTTGATGAAATTATAGTAACATTCTGAGGAAGAGAGATTGAAGATTAAACTGAGAGATCTAAAAGATGGCATTTACCTACTATATTATTAATCAAATCATTCTCTAAACATTTTTTTATCTAGTATTGACAAATTTATCCATCCATAACTTCCACTCTTAAATAATACTCAACTGAGTAATTCATGTTGAAGTCCTAAAGACAGTAGTTTGACAATAACCTCATTCAGAGTTGGCACTAAATGTTTTGATTTAGTTTTGAGGTTTATGATTTTACACTGTTATCTTTCTATTTCAGAAACGTTCTTGAGGTTGGAGTATTGATATGGTCAGTGGCTACAGCTCTTGTTCCTCTTCTATCTGGATATATGCCTGGATTACTATTGTCAAGGATTTTGGTCAGTAATTTACCTCTCCACAACCCCCCTCTCACTGCATACTCTGTTCTTACTTTACAAATTTACTTACATGCATGGTTCCTTCTTTGGTTTCACAAAATGTCATTGTTTTGTGATATTTATCTTTCCTAAGAATTTTCTATCCATTATGATCAGTGTCTATGTAGTGTTTCCTTTTTATTTAACATACACCTAGGCTTGCATTTGCTATTCTTTTTCAACACTATTAAGCTTTTGCTTTCCCTTGCATGCTAGGTTGGGATAGGTGAAGGTGTTTCACCATCTGCTGCTACTGATCTCATTGCCAGGCATGTAAACATCCAAATGTGTTACGTTCAAATTGATGTTATGTTGATTTGTATATATTTATGTGTTTTTGTATCTATGTATTTATGATTTGACTTTTTTCACTCATCTTCTGCTTACTTTTCCAGTCAGCATGTTAATTTTTGGATATTTTCATTTTAACTACAAATATTCAACACATTAAGTGTCTCATGTGAAATTTTGGTTGAAAATCTGAATTTTTTGGAAGAAAATGGTCTAAGGCAGTATAAAGACTTGGAAGAATTATTTGGAGCTAGACCAAAATGTTTTAATCATTTTGCTCACCTGACCATGCTCCCTTCCAAAATTGATAAAACATCTTGCCTTTATGAGTTTAGTGATAGTTCCTTGGTGAGCACACTTTTTTCTCCTTATATGGATATGGATTTTGAAAAATAAGTTTTTATCCTAACAGTAATGTGAGTGGAGAAGATTCATGTCTTGGTTCCAACTTCTGAGTAATATAGTTGGTTCCCGTCTCATCCAACTATTTAGCGTATGTTCGGATTAGATGATTTTTAGAGATTATTTCAAGAATCAATCACAAATATATTGTTATAGTTGAGTATACGCATGTTTTGATGTGTTGTAAGAAAAATGGTTTTTAGATTATCTATTTTGTTTGGATTGTTTAAAATAATCAATTGTCATAGTAAAATTACTAAAAATGGTATAAAATTATTAGTAGAAACTGGGTTTATATTTAAATTAATTAATTATTGGGGATAAAATGGGAGATCTTAAGTTATCTAGAAAATAATTTGATAGTTTATAATCCTGATATCCAAAATCTAGTTTATAGATTATAAAAATTTGTTTCTAGAGCAAAAAAAAAGATTATAATTTGTTTCCTTTACAGGTAAAATCATTTAAGAATATAATATGATTTTACCAAAATTAACAAATGTGAAAAAAAAATTATTATTTGAAAATTGATTATAATCTAAAAAATGAACCATTCCAAACATGTGCTTATTATGTTAAAACAAAGTTTGTGCATGCAATTCTAGATCTTGGCCTTCTTAGTTGTAAGCCAAATGAGCGAGTAGTTTTGACAAATACTATATATTACTATAATTTTTCACCCTTTTGATTGGTAAGGTTCATTCCCATGTCCAGGTCAATACCATTGGAAGAGCGCTCACGTGCCGTAGCATTTGTGTTTGGTGGTTTGAGTGTTGGAAGTGTTATGGGGTATGCATTTTCTTGCATGTTGTCAGATTTATAGGAACGAGTCACACAGGATTGTAATGCTTTTTTCATTGCCCATCCTCAGGCTACTTTTGGCTCCTCCCCTTATCCAAAATCTTGGTTGGGAATCAGTATTCTATATATTTGGTTTTTTGGGGATTGCTTGGTAAGTAGACATGACTAATCTCTAGTTTTGCACTTGCTTATTAGTTTGAAGCGGGGAGTTCCTCCTATAGGCATCTTGACCTGCAAATATGCTTGTTTGATTAAAATTATGATTGCCACAAATTCTGAAGGTTTTTGGGGTTTCAAGTTCTTGAAGGAGGTGAAACACAGTTAAATGCCGAATCTCTTTCATGTGAGATCTTAATCTATTTTATTTTTGTGTGATTTCGTTATTTGGGCTAAAACATATTATATTGTTAAATGAATGATGATAAATGATGCCTTTCTAGTTGAAATTTTTTTACAATGTATTAGGCTTCATGAGTTGCTGGAATTGATATTTGTTACGCTAATGTGTACTCGATGATCCAATCTTCGAAAAAAATACTTTGGAGCTTGTCCTCACCACACTACTACCTGCCTGCTTAATTTGGCGTGTTCTTAGTAGAGGTGTCACTTTTACTGTTTTTTTTAAAAAATAAGCACTTAAGAGAGAAAAGTTAGGCATCTCTTAATTGTTTATGAGAAAATCAAGGAAGTAGATTTTCACAAATCCATGATTTGTTAAGCATGTGCATGTTATATCTGTGTTGATTTCCTCATTGATGTTGAGATTTCTTACTCTTTTTCTTAAGTGATGAATTGGGAGTTTGCCATAATAACCAATTAATTACTCTTCAACGCTACCTCTGGCATTGGATGTGAGTCACCTTCATAAATTAATTGGATTATTCCTCTTGTATGTTTATGTGGTTATGCATATTTCATAAAGAATGTTCAATAAATCCCCAAATTAGTCCCTGAATATGCATGTGTTAGACACTTTAGTCCTTGACTTTTCTAAACCCTCATTAGTCCATAATTTGTTTTGAGAGCCATTCACGAAGTCCTTTTCCATCTCATCATTCACTAACACTTAAGGACTAAAGTAAATGACCTTTTGCAGTGCTAAGGACTAAATGAGAGTTTACAAAACTCAAGGATTAAAAGTTATTGATTCTTAAAATCTCTAGAACTAAGTTGTTTACTCCATTAATGTTAATTTTGCATTCTTACATGTCAATAAAAATTTTCAGTATACCTCATAATTAGTACTTTGTTTCGAATAGAAATGATTGTTTTAACTGCTAAGAAAGGGATTAAGGATCAATACAGGGACCAAATCAATCTTTGGAAGACTTATTTAGGGACAGAAATCTTCAAGAGGCCTAGTTAAGGACAACCCTATCCTTAGAGAACCAATCTGAGTATTCTTTCAATTGAAAAAGCATAAATAAAGTTAGTATTTTTTTTTTTATAATATTATGCATTGAGGATTTTGGGATACCTTGCGGTCATGTTCATGTAAGTTTCCTTTTTGTTCTGTTTAGGCTTCCATTCTTTTGTTTACTCATTTGGAGTCCTAAGGTTTAATTGGTTGTTTTTCATTTTTGACTTTGATTGTCTCACAGCAGCCCAAGATACCATGACACAATCATGGAAAACTTCTATGAAAGAATTGAATGGCTCTTTGAAGGTATGGGTTAAAAATGAAAGCTTTGGATCTCATTCTTCTGTCTCAAAGTTTGAATGGCCTTAGGGAGAGTTGGCAGTTCGTATTGGCTAGGGCTGATAGCTATTAGCTAGTGTTAGATAATATCCTCGTCTCTTCTCTCTACAATTTGGAAGTTGTCTTTCATTAAGGATTTGAAGTCTAATCAAATTTAAATATAAATTCATAGGGCTGTGAGAGGAATTTTCTCTAGCAATTCCAATTTCCATGTATTCTGAACAGTTCAAATGCTAGATATCATTTCCTTTGGCATGATGTTACCCTCCTTAATTGTATCTGCTATTACCTTCTCCCTTTATAAGTGTCTCATTTTTAACTTAAGATATAAGAGAACCTTTTTCGCCTTTGTGTCTCTGTGTAAGACATGCGCGGGTAAGATCCTTTTCTTGAGGGAATGCCTACCATATTTGCAATGTAACTTTCTTTGGTGTTGTCTTGTTCTTAAAACACAGGATGTACCATGGAAGGCCTTTTTCCAAAGCCGTGCTGTATGGGCAATGATATATGCTCATTTCTGTGGTAGTTGGGGGCACTATAACTTTCTATCATGGCTTCCGACATTTTTTAGGTACCCTGTGAGCATTCAATGACTGTTTATCTTTCATTGCAACCAGGTTGCTGGGTAGTTAATGGAGACTTTTTTGCACTAATAATTTGATTCTTTCATTTAAAATTTACTTACTCATGGCATATTTTAGGTGCATTAAAATTTGTAACTTCTTTCACTAGAAGTTTTCTGTTCTAAATTTGTACAGAAAATTTAGTTCTAGTTTTACTTACAGTTTTGGCCCAAAGGAGAATCTAATATGTCCATCTATATTCCATGTAGTGAGGAGCTGCACCTAAATCTAACCGAAGCTGCATGGGTAAGACATTTATTTTTCTTTGTTTAGCTAACCCAGTTTATTCATGTCTTGAGGTAGCTGTTTTCTTTCTTTATGTTTGAGTTTGACATTGACAAACCTCAGTTCATTATAGCCAAATGGATGAATAGTCATCCATGTCAGTAGTTATAGTCTTATAGATAAGTATTAAGTGGTACTATATGGTTCAAAAACTGATTCACCAAAAAAATGGTTCAAAATTCATTTCACTGAAAGTAGATCAAAATAATTCCCTTTTAAATCCGCATATCTTAACCTTCAGCAATTGGTTGGACATGCATTCAAATGATTTTATCAAAGAAATAGTCCTACCTAAATTTGATATGAACTTAATCTTCAAATAAAGATGAAAGAAAGTCAGGTTATTTTGTGGGTGTTACATTTTGATGCTTGAGTAGTTCATTGGAAAAGCTCTATTCTTTTGAAAAGATATTTGATACCTACCATCTAATGAAGCCGGAATAAATTTATTCTGACATAGAATTTGAACACACTCAAATTATATTTTACTAGAATTTACTGTTTACAGACCAAATTTGAACACTAGTACATCAACTATGCAGTGTTTCCCCCTAGTGAGGAGTTGTCCTTCAAAACACAACAAACAACAAATGGACACATTAACAGCCTCTTGCAGGTCTATCATACCATAGTATCAAATTATTTATGTTGGATACTATCAAACTATTTAAACTTTAGTAAATTTATAGTTTTAAAGAGGAAAAAGTCTGACATAAATACAAGGGTGACTTAGTGCTCATTGCACAATCAATGTTCAGACTTGGTGGGGGTGAGGGGAGGGTAGACTTGTGAGGCCTAACCCTCACAATCACAGAGGCTGTTTCTAGGATTTTAACCTATGATCTCCGTGTTACAAGGCAACAACCTTACTGTTGTGCCAAGATATTCCCTCAATCAAATGCAACTTTTTTTCAATTCGATATGGTTTTTTATTTTTTTTTTTTGCGAGCTTGATCCAGTTTTCAATGGTTTTGGCCAGTTCTTGACCATGTTTGATTTTAAGGGGTGACTGGAGTAAACACCGTCCAGGTTGAACCTAACAGTTTAGTTTTATATATATATAAAGCTTGAAAGTATTGTTTTGAGAGGAAACAGGCCAATATCACATTCATACAGACACACTAACAATTGGGGATTCTTCAGGTGTCTATCCTTCCACCACTGGCTTCAATATTTGTGACTAATCTTGCAGCACAATTAGCTGACAACTTGATTTCTGGAGGAGTTGAAACCACTAAGGTATGAGATGCACTGAAACATCATTGCATCACTTATCTGTTTTGTCATTTATTATACGAATAGTTACTTCTTATGATATCAAATGTCCTTAAGATATAGTTGGCATCATGTTCTAAGTGAAATTTCATGCTTTGTAACCATGATACAAGTTCATGGCCATCTAATGCTAAATTTTGCATCCACATTAACTGTAGACACAATACATGTTAAAACAAAAACAATAATTCACCTTGCTGGATGTAGACATAGTAGATGTTGGCGCTGTAGACCCAATTGAGACATGTCACTGACAACTTAACAATTATTTGACATACCTGTCTTGACTTCAATTCTGGATTTCTTGGCTGCCTGAATTTCTTTCATAAATACATATAGGTTCGAAAGATCTGCCAATCAATTGCATTTTTGTCTCCTGCAATCTGCATGACTCTTTCCTCGCTGGATCTAGGGTTACCGCCTTGGGAGATTGTGGGGATTCTCACAGCTGGTTTAGCCCTCTCAAGCTTTGCCTTATCAGGTATTAGTTAATCCTGCAAATATACCTTGTCTTCTCATATACCTCTCTTTGCTTTGATTGTCTGTGTTTATCTGCTTCTGCAGGACTCTATTGTACCCATCAAGACATGTCACCTGAATATGCAAGTATACTTCTGGTATGTGTGCCTAGACTTCTTAAGTTATTATTCATATATCATACAATTAAAGGTTGTGATATACTGAGATGAGATGGTGAATTGGTGAAATATCCTATTGAACAAAATCCCTGGTTGGCTAATGTCATTTCAAATCCTTGCCTGCAATTGTGATTTTTGGATATCTATCATAAGTTTGAGCTTTTGACATACAGCCTACAAAAATCTTAAAGAAGGTAGCATCATATTCCCATCAAATTGAGAGAAGGGTCACAGTTATTCTCTGCATCTTTAGCTATCCAGTTCATGTTGAGGGTTTGTGTAGTATGAGTAACAGTTTGTAATTATTAACTACATAAGTTGGAAGATTATCTAATTTTCCCAACCAATAAAATTTCCCTTCACTTATGTTGTCTTGGACTAGCTTGAAAATGCTACACAGTCCGAGATTAAATGATACTCCTTTTTCCCGAGAGGTTGGAACTATATCATATCCATACTTTTTTTGCAAGTAACGTATATGTTTGATTTTAATTGTAACCCCTGCCTTTCTTTTTTATTCAGGGTATAACCAACACTGTTGGGGCTATTCCTGGAATTGTTGGTGTAGCCCTCACTGGTTACCTTCTTGATTCAACACATTCATGGAGTGTAAGTTGCTGCCAATCATAGGTGTTTTTCTTATTGTATGATCATTCTGTGAATTTGATTCATATTTTATCTCTACACCTTGTAGTTATCACTATTTGCGCCATCAATCTTCTTCTATGTGACTGGTACCATTATATGGTTGGTGTTCGCCAGCAGTAAGCCTCAAAATTTTTCTGAGCAAAACTGATGCATGTTTCCATCATTCATTTTTCTTGGACAGAGCCTAGAAACTTGAGAAAACCTTCAAGTGAAGCTGATTTTTGGCAGGGTATACAAATCAAGATCAAGTAAAAAGAAATGATAGTGTAGGCACATTACTATATATATGTATTTTAGTTTATTATAGCAATTTTATATTTTTGATAGATGATGCTGGTTGGTCACCAGAAAATGTATTGACGTGTTGTAAATCTTGGAAAGTAAGAATCTGTCTCTTTCCTACCAACTCTTTGGTGCTTGGATCCATCAATTGCAAGTTTCAAGTTTCAACCATAAATTGTCCATATATTGTGACCAATTGAATTATCAAACAGGATTTTTTTTTAAATCAAAGATCTCCTTTTACCGATAACAAAAATAGATTACTTAAGTAAATTTTATCTTTTCAAATTAAATTTTCTTTATACAAACAATTGTATTAGAGATTTGTTGGTAGATAAAATACATTTTAAGTCATTAGCATCTCCACCAAACTCTCGATGCAATGGTGTTTTATATATATATATATATATATATATATATCGGTTTTGGCCATTCTTTTTTTTTTTTGGATGTGAGGTCAACTGCTCATGAATAACGTGCACATGCCCCTGCCTGAGATCTCTCTAGCTCTCCTCTGTTAAGGATCATGAGATATCATTGAAATTCCCGTTCTGATTAAACCCAGAAAAAGAAAGATTATTTGAATAACTTGTTGCTACCAAGGAGAAAATGTCTCATCTACCCCAAAAACAGCTATTGAGCAATCAAACATTAAATGCAAAGGAGAAACTGTCTCATCTACCCTTGGCAAGAAACTAATGTCACTTTCAATGTATAAAAGTTAAAAATTGCCATAAAAATTGAACGGTGAGCTTTGTTTACTAATCAAAATCCTAACGACCTAGTAAAAAAATGAACAACTATACCAAGAAATTTAAAATAGAACTTCCATGTATTCTATCTCTTATTATATCAACCACTAGGTGAAGCCAATTTTCGGAGTCACCTAGTGACATCAAGCTATTCGCAAGCTGAAAGAACAACATTTGGTATATGGGCAAATACAATTGAGAAAGGATCAACAATTATTGGTTTTGATGAGTCTACATATAGAGGCTCCAAAGGAGGAATATCACCATCTGGGTTTACTGTTAAAATTTTTCCATTTAGCAATACAGTTTGGCTATGTAAATCCCGGTCCTTTGCTGTCAAATGGTACTCTCTTCTGGCTGGTTCACCCACAGTACTGTGAGGTGGCTTATTAAACTTTAAGGCCACATTGGCTTGAACAGTGGTGCTGTTGTCCAAGTTTAACAAAAGTATTGTGATTCCTTGCTGTAAAAGAGTATCAAATCAGAATTCACAAATAATATATCTAGTATATCATCATGTTCATATGCTGATACAGAATTTCACTCACAGATTCCTTTGCACAGTGTGTATAAGCTCTTATCTTCTTTGTCCCATAGAAGGTGGTAAACAGGACACGTCTTCCCATGAGTCGGTGCCAAAGAAGAGCACTGTAAGGAAGAAAGCACATAACAGCAGAATTACAAGCTAGTATTATGAATCTACTTCATATGGGACCTCTTAATAAAAGGCCTTGTTCTATTACAAGTAGGTTCCTTAACAAAGTGGTAAACAATTAATGAAGCAAACATCACACACATGGGCCACAAAATCTGACATATCAGGAATAGCGACACAATAATGCTGAGCCAAATCAACCCATATGTAATTCTTTTGTGCTGCCATTCTTCAGCTATTAAATGCAATTTTTAGTACCTATAATAGTCTGGATTTGGGATGAAAGTATCAGTATTCAGTAACCCATAGTTTCCTCCTATCAGACTCTGTCTGCAGTATGTTTTGGTGTCATAAACAGCTGACATGCCAAGCTGATCCAAATACCTGTGTGTGCGTGATATGATCACATTAGAGAAAACACTTGTAAGGAATCATTGCTGATATATTGACAAAGCAGGGTAAGTTACACTAACCAGAAGCTGTAGACAAATGCATCAGACACAAGATGATGGCCACTATTGTAGGCCCCTCCTGCCTCACCAACCCATGCTTTTGCTGAGGTTCCTGATCTTCTAATTATACTTCTGAGGCTGCTGAATGTGTTAGCCTCTCCATCCAGATAGGAAGGATCAAGAATTTTTTCAGTTAGGTGGTCATCAACTCCTGCAAACAAGTAGCTTTCAGTTGTAATCAAATTCTTGGAAATTAGGAAAACACAACAAATTTTTATCCTGTTTTGTGGAAGATACCTGGCCCAAGGTTATAAATGTGGTGGGAGACCACATCTGGAGATTTACCGGATTTGTTAAAAAACTTGTCAAACCAATTTGCATCAAAGAAGCCTCCAGGTGCAATGATTAATGGCTTCGGCCTAATCCCTCTATATACATTTTCAACTATGTTTCTTAAAGTATACACATCAGAAGCATATTGATCTGCTGCAACACTTGCTCCAATTCCATTTCCACATAACTCATTGCCTGCACATGAGAAAAAGCTCTTTAAATTTAAATCCACACACAGTAGTCCTCAAGCAAGACAGATTTATTCATATGGCTTATACAGTACAACATCAAAGTTAATTCTAAGAAGGAAAGTTGACATTTTCCCTTCTTTAACAAAATATTTGTCGACTACAATTATTTATATAAAAGATTGAATTTTTGGATGGATAGTTGTCGACTCGTCATTGTCAAGTGGACTCACGGCCAGTGATAGAGATAATGAGAGCCTTAAGATATCATATCCCCATTTCAATTTAGTCTTATTGTGCCAGTAGCACTTACTACTTTGGCATTTGTAATGAGGGAAGTAATAGCATACACTTACCAAGTTCCCAACCATGAATGGTGTACTTATTTCTCACGGTGTAACGTATGAAAGATTCAGCATTTGCGTAGTTCCAAGGTCCAACAGCAGAACCAGAGTTTATAGATTTTCCAGCAAGAGCATTTAATCCAAAGATTACCTTAGCCCTGAAATATACCTATCAATAATGTTAAACTCGTTAAAAACACAATTGCTAAATCAAGATGAATTTGTTTAGTCCTAAAAGGGAAAACAGATTTTTTACCCTGCTTTCTGGAAAAAGCTGTTTAGCTCATCCCACCTACGCATTGGTAAGCACCCTTGAGTGAAGCTAAACATTTCACTAGAATTCCAAACAAATGGAGTACAGAGTTGCCGATTATCTTCAGTCCCATAAATGACCTTGTCTTGCAAAGTGCCACCTAATCTTATTTTTAAGGGTGAAAAGGCTGCAGAACATTCAAAGACAATGAAACCTTAATAAACTCTCAAAACAACCATAAAAGTAATGACAAATGAAGTAAACTGATGTGAAAGAAGTGAATCCTCTCTTACCTTTTACCGCGTTTAACAAAATTTTGTTGTTGAGGTCCTGCATAAGATGAAAATTATGGAATGTTAATTCTCTCTTACCTTTACCAACTGTATAAGATTCTGAAATTTTGTGACATGGCTAGAACCATTAGTTAACTTGGGGTGATAATTACGTAGTCAGAAAACTAGAAACAAAAAACCAAAAAGTTGTTTTTGCTGGAATAATTTTGCAGCTGAGCTAAGACACCCTAAAAATGCATTCTAGATAGATTCCAGCATCATTCTGAAAAGGAAAAGAACGTCATCATGCACGGAATGTTATTTATAATTACTTTTATTTTTAAAAAGCAACAAAAACAATCTTAATATTCTGGAACAATTTTGAGCATTGAAACATTTAACCAAAAAAAGAAATTTTTGACAGATTCAAAGCAAAAAAGAAAGGAAAAATACCAGATTGAGCAGAGAAGCATGACCCCAACTGCATTTTCCATAGTCACATTTCTGAGGAGGCCACCAATCAAGAGTTGCACAGACAAAATCATCATCAATCTTTGCAATGGAAGATTTCCCATGAACTAAAACAACCCCTTTCACAACCTCACCTCTTCTTTCATACTCACCATCCACTCCAATGAAGCTTAAGCTTATCAAGTACATCCATATACACAGACCCACAAGCCTTATCTCACAACCCATTTCCTGAATCGGCCAAATTCAAAATCTTTTTGGGTTTTCAGAAATGGATTAGCAAGCCATAGAGTTCTTCCCAAGCGCAGTTTCAGCAGCAGAGTTTGCTTTCAGGACACACAGACTGAAGACTTCTGATAGTTTAATGACATATAACTTCCTTCGCAGGACAGTTATGTCTGTATGTACAAATGATGTTGGAAAGACACTTCATTTCATGTGTACATTGTAGCCATTAGCATTTTGGTACTTATAATTATAATTAATAAGCTTCAGTGTCTCCTCCTTCTCTTTCTGGTTTCGATCGGTTTCAAATGAACCTTCCTTTTTTACTTCTTTTCTTTTAAGCCAATTAATCACTCAAAAGAATATTTCTGACAGATAACGCCTTAATGGGATAAAGTATTTTCCAATATTAGAATGGAGAAAATTGAAGAGTTGACGGGTCATATGCAATTTAATCATTTAGGCTCATTTGATTGGTTGGATAAAAAAAAACGATAAGATAAGAACTAATAAATAATAATATTATAATAATAAAACAATAATATTATTATTATAATAATAAAATAACAATAACAATAATATATTATTATTATAAAATAATAACAATACAATAATAATAAACAACAACATTAATAATGAAAACAAGTTGTTCATTTGTATTTTGTTTTTTCTCAATGATAAATGATAAAAATTATAAAAGATATCATGAATAACATGATAAACTTATTATTATATCCTATTGAGATACTAAACATAAAATGTGATAATTAATTCTATCATTTCTCTTATCTTCTTCTTATCTTACTCATAAAACAAACCCTTAATTTTTTATCCATGAGAATTAAATAACAGATTTATAATAACTCGTGTGAGTTAAATACCATTGGTATTCAAATTTAATTGAAATAAATAGTAAAATTTTCAGTTAATTATAAATTAATATATCATTTAAATTAATTAATTTTGTTCTTACTTATATTAAAATTATTTTTATCTTTATTATTTTTAACTAATTGGTAATGTAATATCAAAATAAAACTTATCTTGCTTATGTCAAAGAGTATGAAAATAGATTTCATCTCTTCCAATAAAATTTTTCCGCACATTAAGGTAGAATACTTTGTTGGTAAATTAAACTCACCTAGTAATTGAGTCACTAATCTTTGATTAACAAAAATATATATAGTTATTTAAAGGAAAATAAGTAGTGTGTAGTGTATATATATAAGTGATTTTTTATTTTATTTTCCAAAAGCAATAAAACTTTTCTAATTTGAAATATGAATAATGGAACTTGGAATATCGTGATGTTTGTTGCTAGTGGGGTAAGGATCTCTGCTTTCATGAAAGAAAGTACAAAGATAGTTACATAATGGACAAAGAAAGTTTATCTTTTTTCAACTCTAAGGAAAACAACACCAATGCCCACTTGCATGAAGCAAAAGATCAAAATTGATTTCTCAGTGGTTACTTTGCAACTGCTTTTGTTTTTCTTTTCTTATTCATTTTGGTCTTATATTCTAAGCCATACGATGATGGTAACATTTGATGTTTGTTGAGAATTGAATTTAGAGAAATATTCACTTTTTAATTCTTAAGTATAAAAAAAGTAATTATTTCTATAAAATAACCAGAACCAAATGAATGATGAAGTGAGTTGGAAAATTCTTTAAGCTTTAATATATTATTGTGTCATATAAGTGGATTAGGGTTGATGGTAATGGCATAATAATGGCAATACTAGTAATGATTTGGACTTGGGAAGGCTCAACTTGGGCATGAGCTAGGTGATATTATTATTAATGGAACTGCAACCATTAACATCAATTTGTGACTAAGACATTGCTTTCATAGCCAGTTAGCCACTAGTTTTAGATTGGTTGTGTGAAACAATTCTGAGGAAGGTGTTCATTAAAGCTTAAATATTTTTAAGTTTGTTTTCTTCTTATACCATTATGTAACTCTTTATCCCCCCTAATTTTCTTATTATTATGATATCATATTTCCAATCATGTAATTAATAAATTTTATCCTCTTTAAATAGCAATTTAATTTGATGTTTGAGATATGTGATATTCTACATTTATTTTGATGATTTTTTTAAAAAAAATTTATAAATCTGTTGATAATCATTGTTTATTTATTTTTAAATTTATTAACATTCATTTCTTCATATTGACCTTAGAAACATAAATTTAGTGATATATCTAATTTCTCAGAGATGATTTTGATCATTTTCAACCAAAAAAAATGAGAACAAAATTTTTAAAATCTAATATCACGATAATTTAAATTTCTGATAAATTACCACTTTTTTAGGACTAGCATAATATTGCATAAAATTAACTTTACATGACCAACTTAAACATATTTTTTATTTTTAAAAATAGTTAAAATATTAAATTAATATATGTATATATATACACACAATACATATCACAGTTAAAATTTGTTATATTTCATATGAATAAATTATATAATAATAATAATAATAATAATAATAATAATAATAATAATAATAATAATAATAATAATAATAATAATTTAGGATCAGTGTTTGAGCCAAATTAACGCTTGTCCCAGGGGTTGGTATTCAATTCACAAATAAGACTTTGAGAGCTTTAACAAAATTTAAACAAATTAACTGTGTGTTTAAATATATGTTTTGTCCCTGATTGTTGCTCATCAATTTTCAAAGGAAACTTAAAAATATTGTAAATGTTAACATGATGTCAATATTACTTACAGAAAAACAAATCGTAAGTTAACAAATGAAATAATAATTTGTTTATAGCCACCAATTAATTAGCACATCTGAAGTATCAAAAATACTAATCGTTAATTAATTGGTTATTGATTCTAAAATTACGGAAAGAGTCCCGAATTTAATTATTATGTTAAACATATTTATTGAAAGGAACAATAAACCTTAATTATTTTTAAACAAGATTTTTGTAATTAATATATATATAATGTATCATTTAAGAAAGAATTTTTTATATAAGATTGCGTCTAAACCGTTAGATCTTATCATAAATAGTCAAGATTAAAATATATTGATTATATAACTTTGAAAAACTTTTAATCATGATCATACATGTAAAATTATATGACTCAGATTTATTTTTCTCTCTATATATTTGATCATAATCATCCATGTATGGTTATATAACTCATAAGCACCAAAAGCCTCCTTAACATGCAAATGAAGGAGAGTTTCGTACCTGTGTTGTTCTGTAAAAGGTTCCATAGTTAGCTGTCATAAAATAATGCATAAACACGTAACGCTTGAAAATATATAAGCAAAGCTAACGTCCCACGAAACACAAAGTCCTAAATTGGTGCCGTGCCCACAGAAAGGTTGTCGTTTTGCAAGATCGGTGCATTAGATTAATTTGGAGGAAATTATAAGGCAAAAGTGTCCCAATTTAATCAAGTAGAGAGTTTTGTCTCAATTATGCATACCAAAAAATGGAGTCATCTACTCCATTATCATTATTTTGAGGTCCAAAAGCATTAATTTGTTGAACTACTTTAACTTCTCTTATATGCATCCATGATACAATTGGGTGATAGGGGTCCATAATTTATAAAGTATATCCACCGTAGGATGCAATCAACCACACCAATGTTTTTTGTTAGATTAGATGAGAAGGTATCATTGTTTGGTGAAGTATTAGTTCAATCCAAACTGACCTTCAAAGTCACAGTTGAAGAAATATGGTTACTTTTCCTACTTCAGCTGTCACCCACTGCACCACATTAAGGGATGTTTGCTTCCTCATGTTGCCGTTGGTTAAAACCAATCTTAAAAAAATATTTTACGTTTAAATGAAGTTTTAATTCTCTTAAATGGTATTATTAATATTAATGTTTAGATTTTTTTATTTTTATAATTTCGTTTTCCTAACTGCATATCAAACAAACACTAATTCTTTATAAAATTATAATATTTTTTTATGTAGAAATTGAACATGGGTCAATATAATAACAACTCATAATACAGAGGAACTAGTATATATATACATCTTTTTTTAAGTATCAAACCCATACAGTAATTAGTAAGAAATTGTTATAATTATACAGCTAAGATATTGAATTTGTGTCTTGTTAAAAAAATACAGTTGTATGTGCAAGTATGACAATTTTTTTTAGAAAAAAAAATATATGCATGCCGCTTTTAGAGAGCCATTGGTTACATTTTTCTAGGATTAATTTTTAGATCTTTGACCCAAAAGGGGAACTTTGGGTGAACCCATGAGCTAGCCAGCTTAATTGCATTTTTGTATGCACCAGCTCAATAACCAACATATTAATATTTTTATGTTTAAAAGTAAATAAATAGAGATCTTAATTTACTGAGAAATTAAAAGAAGAAATAATTGACTTAGAAGGAAAGATCTTTTCAGGTAGAATGCATGTGACGGCACTGGTTCTAGAACACGGCCATCATTTTCTATTTGCTTTGTCGTTGAGAGGGCAATTTATCAGCTTGTTTGGTTCACCTAGCATTCTCTGTTGGCGTGAAGTAAATGGGGTTTGTGAGAAGCAAAAAATTCATCTTATGGTCAAACGGACTATCTTAACCGGTGTGAAGAATCAATATTAATTTTTAAATTTTTCACTTCAACCCAACTTCGTTTCCCCAACTGTAAACCAAACATCCCCATATAACTACCATGTTTGTTTGATATATAGTTGGAGAAGTGAGATTTTAAAAAAAATCTAATTACTAATATTGATCTTTCACGTTGTTCAAAATAATTAAAACTTTGTTTGACAATAAGATAAAAAACGTCTCACAACCAAACTCTATTTAAAACCCTTAGGGGTGTTTGGTTTAAAGTTGAATTAACGGAGTTGAAAAAACTGGTGTTTTGTAAATAGATTTTTGTTTGGTTCACAGTTGAGTTAAAGTCAGTTGAGTTGTAGTTATTTTGTTTGGTTTGTAATGGAATTGGATTGGGGAAATGGTAATTTAGGGTAAAATTACCAAAAAAAGTATGAGTTTAAATATATATCATTTATATGTATATTTATTTAAATTAATATTAAATGTATAATATTAAACCATGTATATTAAATTTAATAATACGTATTTAATAAATGAATTAATATATTTGATCCGGTCTCAATACCGGTATCCGATCTGCTATACATATCTCAACGTCTTTGATAAGACATCTACGTGTAACCGGTGTCATCGGTATACATCCGAACTGTAATTCCGTATCAGGCGTTCTCCCTATACCGGTTGTTCAGGATAACACCATGGCATCGGATAATACACACGTCACTGTGCAAGAGACAAGGATTGTTGCTACAGGGATCGATTAATAATTCCCTGCACTACGAGCCAAATTCTGCTCACGGGAATGGTCAACTTGTTCCCTAATCCTAGTCTACATTCTCTATGCTCAATATAAAATAGCCACTTGACCCAATCATGCAGGTAAGTGCGCAATATAATAATGCTAATGGGAGTTGGTGGATCCCCACCAACGAGTCCTCGTTAATCGAGCCAATCAGGTATATGAACTAACTTCATGATTGAAGTTAGGGATCTTCTTCTTCAGCTCTTTACGACTGATTCCTCGCTGAATACATTCCTTACTTGGAATATAATCACTGACTTGAGCGTCGGAGAATCTTTGCAGGTGACACCACCATTCGCCCACTTCAACGCGATTAGGTCGGTGTGAAGGATCTCCAGAACGCCCAATCCGCTCTCCTCATTCAAGGACAACGGATACCTACATCGGATACACATATATCCGGTCTACCAGACGGTATTGACATACTATTCGTGATTGGCTTGAGATCGGATCTCTTGACCCCGGTCCAGGACAGATCATTGGCACGCCCAGTGGGACACGATAAAGTTATTCCCATATCCTTTGACAGAGCAGGTAATCCACCATGGAAGGCGAAGCACAAGACTTCATGGAGAATCAAGCTGAAGGCAGAACCAATCCTAATGCTTTCAGAAAACTCAAC
Organism: Clitoria ternatea; assembly: GCA_037962975.1. NCBI lineage: Eukaryota > Viridiplantae > Streptophyta > Magnoliopsida > Fabales > Fabaceae > Clitoria > Clitoria ternatea. Next base: position 86,624,364 of record CM075676.1, on the reverse strand, counting down.
TTTGATTCTCATGGGGGCAACTCAAAGAAGATAGTAACAGTGTCTGATCCTGATCCTCGTGATGAGTTGATCAAACAACTTCAGAGGGAACTCGCTGAATTGCGAAGAGAAAAAAGGCAAAGCGAGGATAAAGAGTCATCTCGCACGCGAAACACTCCCCACACAACTGATGGTGAAAAGTCCACCACTCTTCAGTACTCAAAGATCCCAACGTTTGAGGAGGGAGAACAAACTCGCGATTCTGAGGATGCAGCTTCCCGAAGGAAGAGAGATTCAACAACAGCACCCCCATTGTCTTACAATCTGAAGGTTCCTTTTTCAAGGAGACTTATGGGCATCAGCATCCCCAAGCACCTTCAAACCACTCAACCACTTTCCATCGGAAAGTATAATGGTGAAACTGATCCAACTAAGCACCTTGATGCTTATGTGTTTGAAGCCATGTACTTGGGGGCTGATGAAGACGTGATGTGCCGAATGTTCCCTCGAACATTGTCTGAGGAAGCCCTCGGGTGGTTTAAAGGCCTGCCTTCTGGATCCATAGATTCTTGGACGGAAATAGCAGCTGCCTTTGAAACCCACTTTGTCATCTCCAGAGACGTACCCAAGACGTCTCATACCTTGGCTCAGATTAAGCAAAGTGAAACTGAGGGCTTAAAAGATTTTTTGAAGAGGTTTTATAAGGAAGCAGCCCTGGTTCCTAACCTCACAGAATCTATCAAGCTGCATATCGTAATTGAGGCATTGCAGCCAGGATCAGCTTTCGCTCTTTCATTAGCAAAGAGCCCCCCAGCAACTTTTGAGGAGTTCAGGAAAAAAGCCTCAAAGTATGTGAGCATAGAGATGCACTTGGAGGCAATGGCTGCAAAGAAAAAGCCACCAATATCATCTCCCCAAACCCAGAAGGGTAAGGAAAAGACGAGGTCAGAACGCATGGAGAGGCCATTCACCAATCCTAAGGTGGATAACCACCCTCCTCGACCTCGAGAAAGGCATGTCAATTCCTTCAGCCATTATGCACAGTTATCTGCCAGACCATCTCAGATTTTGAGAGAGGTCGGATGGCCAGTTTTCAGCACATATGGTATCAGGAGACCAGCCCCTATGAAAAGACCAGGAAATGCACGAAAGTACTGTGATTTTCATGAACAAAATGGTCATTCCACTGATGAATGCCAAGCTCTAAAGAACGCGGTTGAGACGCTAATTAGAGAAGGCAAATTGAAACAATACCTGTTCAAAGAAAAATCCTTTGACAGGGCAGAACGGAATGAGAAAAGAGAAAGAGATCCCGACGATGGGGATGACAACAACCCCAGTCCGGTTCGAAAGTTCTCTGCTGCAGAGAAGCAAAAAGGTGTAATGACCGATAATGCAGCACAGAAAGACAGCATGCCCCAGCAACAACGTCAGGGCCGACGAGAAGTTATTGACATGATTGCTGGAGGGTTCGCTGGAGGAGGAGCTTCAATTACAGCCCGAAAGAATCATCACAGAATGATTCTATCCGTGCAAGGGAAAGTCAAAGACAATCGCCCTTACAGAGGAGGAATTGAGGCTCCCATAATCTCTTTCTCTGACGAGGATTTTGGCCCAACCGTTCCTGGTGGTGACGATGCTGTAGTCATCACTGCTGTGATCGCCAACAAGGACGTCCGAAGAATCCTTGTTGACCAGGGAAGTTCCTGCGATGTTATTTTTTATAATTGCTTTGAAAGAATGGGTTTTAAAGACTCAGACTTACAGCCTTACACGCAGGAACTAACAGCTTTCAATGGCGCAAAGCAACTAACTAGAGGGTATCTTGATACCCTTATCTCGTTTGAAGGCGAGCCAGGAGCCAGGACGGTTAGATCTCGGGTGCTAGTGATTGATGTCAAATCACCATTTAATGGCATCATAGGCCGTCCTACTCTGAATGCAATGGAGGCAGTTGTATCAACCCCACATCTCCTTATCAAGTTCATTGACAAGGATAATGCTGTGTCATCTATCCGGGGTGATCAAGAGATGGCTAGGTACTGCTACAACCTTAGCCTCAACATGACAAAGCTGGACGCCTCCAATAAAAAGAGGAAACTTAATGATGCTGGAACATCGGCTGGATCTGTAAGTCTTGTCGACCTGGATCCTAGAGCGGATTTGAACATTGATCCGTTCAACCCATCAAAGCCCACACCGGATGGAAGTTCCAGGGACATTGTCTTGGGAGATTCTCCAGAAAAGATCACCCATATCAATGACAAGCTAGATGCTGAAATAGAGCAGCGACTGCTGGCTCTCTTACAAGAGTTTAAAGACCTCTTTGCATGGACTGCAGCCGATATGCCAGGCATAGACCCTGAATTCTGCTGTCATAAACTTTCTGTCTATCCAGAAACGAAACCTGTGGCCCAAAAGAAAAGATGATTAGGCCCAGAGAAACAGAAGGCAGCTTGTCAGCAAACTGAGGAATTGCTGAAGGCCGGATTTATCAAGGAAATCCGATATTCCTCTTGGCTTTCGAATGTGGTGATGGTCCCTAAATCCAATGGTAAATGGAGAATGTGCATTGATTACGTGGACCTTAACCGCTGCTGTCCAAAAGATCCTTATCCTCTTCCTAATATAGATCGGATGGTGGACGATTCCTCTGGTTATCAATACCTGAGCTTCATGGACGCTTATTCTGGTTACAACCAAATTCCGATGTGCGAAGAGGATCAAGAGAAGACAGCTTTCATAAATGATCGTGGTGTCTTTTGCTATACAGTCATGCCCTTTGGCCTGAAAAACGCTGGGGCGACATATCAGCGCATGATCAACAAGGTTTTCGAAGGTATGCACACCAAACTTGTTGAAGTATACATTGACGACATAATAGCAAAGACACCGGTTGGTGGCGATCATATTGAAGACCTGCGCCAAGTATTCACCCGTTTGAGACAATTTAACATGAGGCTGAACCCAATGAAGTGCACATTTGCTGTCCCTGCTGGGAAATTTTTGGGTTTCATGTTAACTCAACGTGGTATAGAAGCCAATCCAGGGAAGTGCCAAACGATTCTAGACATGCAAAGTCCTAAGAATCTCAAAGAAGTCCAATCCCTGAATGGCAAGGTAGCAGCTTTGGCACGGTTCATGCCGAAGATGGCTCACAGGTCGCTCCCCCTGTACAAAATACTGAAAAAGTCCAAGAAATTCGAGTGGGGACAGGAACAAGAAAAAGCTTTCCAAGAGCTTAAGGAGGTGTTGTCCAAACCTCCCATTCTCACAAAGCCTGACCCCGAAGACATACTCATTCTGTACTTGGCTATTTCAGATGAAGCTTTGGGCGTTGCCTTGATAAAAGAAACTCCTGATGGACAAAGACCGGTCTATTTCACTAGCAAGACCTTGCAAGGTGCTGAGATCCGGTATCAGAAAATTGAAAAGGCCGCCCTCGCTGTTGTTTGGGCCTCACGACGGTTGCGTCCGTACTTTCACGCCCATCCAATCATAGTGAGAACGGATTTGCCACTCCGTTCTGTCTTAATCAAGCCCGATCTTGCTGGGAGGATGATCAAATGGTCTATTGAACTCTCCGAGTTTGATATATCCTACGAACCCCGCAGCGCTATTAAAGCTCAAGTCCTGGCTGACTTTATTGTGGAAATGACAGGGACTGATCCGGATTACCCTCGAGTCCATTGGACCATATACGTTGATGGTTCATCAAACCAAAGAGGCTCTGGAGCAGGTGTAGTTCTCGAAAGTGATGACGGAGTACACCTGGAGATCTCCCTTCGTTTCAATTTCAAAACATCCAACAACCAGGCTGAGTACGAAGCTTGCTTGGCCGGGCTAAGAGCTGCAATTGACATCGGAGCTTCTGAGGCGACACTCTGTAGCGATTCACAGCTGGTGATTTCGCAGATCTTAGGAGATTATCAAGCTCGCGAACCTCAACTCCAATTATACTTGAACTGTGTCAAGGAGTTGACTGAGAAATTCTCAAAGGTGGAATTCAAACATGTTCCACGTGAAGAGAATACGAGAGCGGATATACTCTCCAGGTTAGCAAGCACTAAACGACCGGGTAGCACCACTACTCTGGTTCAAAGCACGCTAACGTCGCCCAACATCCCTCTTTTCCCTTCTCTAAATGCCATAATGACTGACTCCCTTTACGGAGATACATGGATGGCTCCTTACATCCGTTATTTGGCTGATGGACAGCTACCCACAGATGAGAAGGAAAAGACGAGGTTAAGGAGAGAATTACCGTATTTCACCATGGTTGATGGTAATCTCTACAGAAGGGCACTCTCTGTGCCCTATTTAATTTGTCTCAAAGAGGATGAGGTGCAAGGTGTAATGGAGGAAGTGCATGGAGGACAGAGTGGACACCACGCCGGAGGAAGAAGCTTAATGCGAAAAATCCTCAGAGCTGGATACTGGTGGCCCACAATGAAGCAAGACTCCATTGACTTCGTCAAAAAATGCGACGCTTGCCAAAAATTCTCTAACCTACACCACACACCGGCGGAAGAACTCTTCACATCCGCTGCTCCATGGCCTTTCTACCAATGGGGATTGGATATTCTGGGCCCCTTTCCAACTGCTCCTGGGGGCATCAAATATCTCATTGTAGGGGTCGATTATTTCACTAAGTGGATAGAAGCAGAGCCGGTGGTGCATATTACTTCAGCCCGAACTCGTCATTTCATGTATGAAAACATCATAACACGGTTCGGGGTCCCAGCACGGATTGTCACAGATAATGGCACCCAGTTCACGGATAGAAAATTCACAGATTTGCTTGAAGGGTTAGGAGTAACCCAAATATTCTCATCCGTCGAACATCCCCAAACTAATGGTCAAGCTGAAGTGGCCAACAGGGAGGTGCTTAAGGGACTAAAGAAACGCCTTGGTGAAGCCAAGGGCGGATGGACAGACCAGCTGTGTCATGTCCTATGGGCATATCGGACAACGCCTCATTCATCCACCAATGAATCCCCATATCGCCTAACATACGGGGTCGAGGCAATGATACCTGTGGAACTGCAAATTGCTTCCACAAGAGTTAAGTACTTCTCTGAAGAAACCAACAACGCTAACTTGGCATCTGAAATGGATGTCATACAAGAACTCAGAGAAGACGCTTTCATCAGAGATCAAGCCATCAAAGCCAAAGTTGCTCTCCGGTATAACAAACGAGTCCAATCAAGGACTTTCAACGTTGGAGATTTGGTTTTGAGGAAAGCAAGTATAGGGAACAAATTCGCCCATCAAGGCAAATTAGCCCCAAACTGGGAAGGCCCATACAGGGTATCCGAGGTCACTGGCAGAGGCTCTTATCGCCTTGAAAACCTTGATGGCACTCCAATCCGAAACAAATGGAACACCCAAAACTTGCGCATCTACTATAGCTAGCTGTTTCTACACTCTCCTATCCTTATCTTGGATTGAATACTGGAGAATTTATTTTCACAGCTACGCTCTCCTTGTAATTCTTATTTTTGATTTAATAAGAATCTCTCATAACAATTTAACTCTTTCGAGTTTTTCTTATGTTGTGATTTTCAGTTTATCCGATGTACAAAAGCATATTCAGGACGGATGATCTCAGCTACTTATTCTATAGTTGACGATGTAACTCTTCGAATATGCGCAACGCACAAGAACATACTCAGGACGGATGATCTCAATTACCCATTCTGTAATTGACGATGTAACTCCTCAAGTGTGTAAATATTGAAGGCCCAGATTGTAGGATTAAACCGAACTCTGGGTACGGTTAGTAAGTTTGGCTGAACACCGGTGAAGGCTCAGATTGTAGGATTAAACCGAACTCTGAGTACGACTAGTAGGATTAACCGAACGTCGGTGAAGACCTGAGTTGTAGGATTAAACCGAACCTCAGGATATGGGTGGTAGGGCTGGCACTTTTTTAAGGCCACAAACCGAACCCCATTCAGAGATTACATGGGTTGTAGGGCTGGTCCTTCTTCAAGGCCACAAACCGAACCCCATTCGAAGACTACATGGGTTGTAGGGCTGGTCCTCTTTCGAGGCCACAAACCGAACCCCATGCGAAGGCTTGGGCGCAGTAAGCTGGTTCTTCTTCAAGACCACGATGAACCCCAAGTGACGGGCGCAGTAGGTTCAGGATTAACCCTGATCTGAAACCCGTATCGAAGGCTCGGATTGTAGGATTAAACCGAACTCTGAGTACGACTAGTAGGATTAACCGAACGTCGGTGAAGAATCGTCATTGGGTAAAACCAAAGACCAATTGAAGAACGGCTAGTAGAATTCAACCGAACACCAAATATGACATGGACAGTAGGATCAAACCGAACTCCAAACACAACAAGTAAGTTATACTGAACTCCAAATTAATACTCTCGTGAAGTTCTTTATTTGGGAGTTTTGTAGCTTATAATTCTGAGTCATCAATTCTTCAATTGAGATCTGACTCATAAACTCCGACACAAACAATTCACTCGGGTACGCCACAATCTAAGGCATTTTCACCCGAAATTCCTCAGTCGGAAATATTTGAAGAGGAATTTCTATTTTAAATCCTCATTCTCAAAATCTCTCACGTGAAAATCTCACTCAGAGTTTATTCAAAGTGATAATCACCAAATGATACTGGGGGACAACATCAACGGTTTAACGAATAATTTGAGGAATGAACTCTCGTCTAAACGATCTCACAATCATTCCCCTTAAGCCGTTCTTGAGGCACTGATGTGTTCCCTCACAAGCGGTGGTTTTATTATGAAATTCATTTCGCATGTATATGTCCGGTATGGAGATTTTGTTTTACAATCCGATCTTCATTACTTAAATCCGGAATAATACAATACACATGCAGTCCCTCTATTAAAGTTGTTTTTCACTAAACAAGAATGGAGGTAAAAAACTCTTTTATTGATTCAATAAGAATTACAATTCGTGTAATAATCCGGAGCTGATCCCGGAACACAGCGAATTCGAATCAATAAAACGAAAAAGGAAATAAGGAAGGCGCTACTCTTTTTGGCTTGAGTCTCCCTCCTTCCCTTTGCCTCTGTCTCCGGTCTTGCCTCCTTCAGTGCGAGAGCTTGATCCTGTACTTTTGGGCTTCAGGAGGGAAGGTCCCATTGATTGACCTTTAGGTAAAGGAGCAAACTTATAAGGACTGTTAGGCGGACTCTCATGACGATTGTCAACGACAGCCACCAGTTTCCCTTGGTGAAACTCATAGAACGGATCAATACCGTTCAAATTAATTGACACCTTGGGATTCCGGTATAGCACTTGACGAACTGCCAACCCGAAAGCCTCCTTGACTGCTTGGTCACACATGTTTACAGCATCGTCCAAGTCTGCTTTCAGGGTCTTGACCTCGCCATTCGAATCCGCCAGCTTTAATAGCAGCTCCTTTTCCTTACGTGTCCAATCATCCACTCCTAGAGAATGGACGACCTTAGCCTCCTTCAACCCCTCTTCCAGCTTTGAAGAGCGTTCCTTCTCCGTGCAGAGATGAGCATTGAGGTCAGCATTGATTTTCTTCTGATCAGAAACTTGACCCTCTAGCTCCTTGGCAAGATTTTTCAGTTTGGCAATTTCTTTATCCTTCTTCTGAGTTTCTTCTTTGGAAGTTTTTAATTTTCCTTCTAATTGGAGGATGATTGCCTTGTCCTTGCCAACCACTGAGGTGAGCCTCTCGTTTTCTTTTGTGAGCTCACGAACCGACTTGAGGAGCTCGGATAACTCAGCCAAGTGCTTCTGTCCGTCGTCGCAAGCTCTGATCATTTCTTCACCCTTCAACGAGGGTTTCACCTTGGGTGAGGATTCGGGAACGCCCTCAGGAACGGAGCTCTCATACACCGGATGTTGAACAAGACCGGAACTATCTTCAAGAGGGCAAGAGGCTTTGGGCGCGAAATAAGTCGTTATTGGCTTCGCCCCATATGTTATAACACCACTTGGAGTATCCGGAATAGACCCTTCCGCTCTCTTTTCCTTAGCAGGCCCTGGCTCAGCAGCCCCTCTTGAAGTTTTTGGCTTTTTGGGCGAGGATTGACGGTCTGAGGTCTTCGAAGGATCACGCTTCGTCCTCTTCTTTTTCTCGACCACCTTCTCAGATCCGCCCTCGATCAGAGGAATATCGTCACCAGCAGATGAAGTTAATATTATTGTCTCAGCAGTGGCCTTCTTAGAATTCCGCTTTGCCTGAATGTCATTTTCAGCCGCAACGGAAGTCTCTCTGGCCTTGAGTCTTTTTAGCCTATTCATCTCTGGTGACTCGCCCTGAATTTCACCTGCACAATCAAAAGACACAATCAGAGACGTAAAATTTCCAAGGCAAATGACATAATAACGCATGAAGAATGGCAGGGAAATTACGTAAATACTCCTCGCGAGTAGACTTTGGTCCTAACAAACGCCTGCAGGAGAAAAATTGGTGTGAGGCTGTGTAGGACTGCAGAGCCGAAAGAACAGAGATCGAAGTTGGGCTCAGTTCGTCCTCCTCGGTATAGTACGCTTGGGAGGTCAACAAAAAATGTTCGTGCGTCCAAGTCACTGGGAATTTTGGAATCCCATCTTCAGTTAACCAAAAAATTGATTCATTCGGATGGACGCTAATCTTCGTGAAATAGGACTTGAATGAACGCCCCATCAACTTTGGCGGAGTCAGTGTACGCCTCGAAGTTGATGATCTTGGAGATAGTCCGGAGGGATATCAAGCTCACTCCTCCTTTCTCCTTATTCGCACGACGGACCACTTGAGTGAAGTAGAAAAGCATGGCCACCGTCGGTTTAAAGTTGAAGTGCTCCCCAAGCACTTCAAGAGAGCGGACCAATCCCCATCCATTAGGGTGAAGTTGCGAGGGGGCGCAGTCCAAGAATCTCAGGACTCCCATCTCAAACTTCGTCAAGGGGAAACGCACACCCAAGTTCAGAAATATAAAGTCATACATGAACAAGGACCTCTCGTCCGGTGTGTGGCATATCCGTACCGATGGAAGGGGAGCGAATACATTAAAACACCATTTGTATTTGTCCTTCTTCCAAACGGTAAACCGCGGCTCCAGCTCCCCTTCATCCTCCCGAGCGTGGACGGACGGTGTCTCACGAAATTCCTCAGCCACCCAGCTGAATGGGCGTTTCTGTTGGAATTTCACCCAGTCTATCCGGTGTGCAACCACATTGCAGAGGCCGGATTGGGTCTTCAAGATATACTTCTCGGAAGGGGATTCCCCTTCAGACGATTTTCTCCCAGTGGTTTTCTTTGTCACCATTGTGAAAGCTTTGATGCTGCGATAAAATTTCACATCATCAGAGAGATACAAATCCCCACTTTCGACACTCTCACTGGAGGAGGAAGACTCTGAAGAAGGTATAATCACCCTTCGCCTTTGATATTGCGACTCCTCCCCCCCTGTATACTGTGGCCTCGATTGGAAGATCACTGGGATCCTCCCACCACGAACATTAGGGTTTTGAGCCAAAGCCCTTCCTCCTCTTCCTCTAGGGCTAACGCCACTGAAGCTAACACCCTTCCTAGCCATTCTCAAATATTGAAAAGAGATGCAAAAAACGAAGGGAAAGTGGTTACCTAAGGATAGTGAATGGAAATTCACAGAGGCGGACACGAAGAACTTCTTGGGACTTTTGCAGAGGTTCGTCGAGGAAGCAAGAAGAAATGGTAACTGAGATTGCCAAATATGCCTGTATCAGGGCACAAAAATTTTTCAAATACCCACTAAACACAATCTGTCGTTTACCCCCAAACGACTTCCCGTTTAGTGGACCAAAATTGTCGTCTAGTACATCAAGGCGCGAAGATGCCATCATTTCGTCACAAAGCCATCGAAATGGGCATGTTAAAACCAAATACTAGGCCCAACAAGACTATACGTGACAGTTACTAAGGCATGCGCACTTAATGCAATAATGGCGCGCCCACGTGAATTAAGGCATTAAATGTCCAATCATTAGAAACGTGGCCACCATTACCCGAATACCAAGGGTTGCGAAATTCGATAAACTTCTGATATTTCCATTGTCGAATCCGTCCTTAAAATTTCATCACTACGGATCATGGTTCCCAGAACGGATATTTACACTTCGGTGCAAATCCGAAATTCAGACGTACAATGATCAATATAGCTCATATGAGCAAGACAACTGCTTCCTCACATCAGCTAGGGGGCTAGTAGAGGTAATACTCGGATTTCGTCTCGGATTTCGGATGGATGCGAAAAAAAAAAAAAAAATTCACCAGGACGGATGATCTCAATCACTTATTCAGTGATTCGGTGATGTAACTCCTGGTATGAAGAACTCCAATAATCATTCCAGGACGGATGATCTCAATCACTTATTCAGTGATTCGGTGATGTAACTCCTGGTATGAAGAACTCCAATAATCATTCCAGGACGGATGATCTCAATCACCTATTCAGTGATTCGACGATGTAACTCCTGGTATGAACAATTCTCATCATCATTCTTACGATGAAAGTATTCACTCAATCCGTACTCCTACGATTGAAAAATGTCTCCAGGATGGATTATCTAAATCACTTAATCTGTGATCTGACGATATAACTCTTGACGATGTGTACTTTTCCAGAACGGATAACCTCAGTCACCCATTATGTGATATGACGATGTAACTCCTAACGCGGTGTACCTGCCCAGGACGGATGATCTCAATCACCCATGCTGTGATCTGACGATGTAACTCCTGGCGCCATACACACCCAAAGGACGGATGATCTCAATCACCTAATATGCGACCTGATGATGTAGTTGCTGGTATCGTACACATCCCCAAGATGGATGATCTCAATCACTTATGAAGTGATTTAATGATAAAACACCTGGCATGATCGATACTCATAATCATCTTTATGATGGAAAATTCCGAAAGTCAGTCCGCACTTTCGCTTTCTAGTGGTATTCTCCCAGGACGGATACTCTTTATCACCTATTCTGTGATACAACGACGTAACTCCTGGCGTAGAAAAAACTCTCATCATCGTCCTTATGATAAAGGACTCAAACACCACTTCCTTGCAGTTCCCTAAACTTGGAACAATATTATCATCTCCTGTAAGAATATTACGGGTTAGAAGCAGTCATCCGTCCTGTTACACTACTTTGCTAAACAGCGGATCGACCCATCTTTCCCCAAAAGAATTAAGGATCATGCCCCAGAGACAGGCACCTTCTTCTTAATACGCACTTGGGGACATGTATATATTTATCCGTTCTAAATTTTATTTGTTATTTAAATCTTCCGAGGCTATTATTTCAATCCGGCCTTAAGATTAATTACACTGAACGGATTAGTAACGATTTATATATACATGAAACAATGAAGACAAATTTCTTCAACCAAAATTCATTCATTGAAATGAAATTACATACAATAGTTCAAAATCCGGAGTTGATCCCGGTACACAACTATACATGTAAATGAAAACAAAATTACGGAGGAGGAATTTGTTCTTCAGTTTTTTACGCCTCCTCAGCACAAGGCTCTTGTCCCCCTTCCTTTGGAACCTCCGCAGGAGTCTCACCTCCAGGAGCCTCAGCCCTTTCTTCAGAAGAGGGAACCTCGGACACAGGAAAAACGTAATCAGGTCCCATAGATTGACCCTCAGGAAGAGGAGCCAAACCATACAAGGACGTCGGTGGATCCTCGTGACGACCATCCACCACTGCGACTAACTTTCCCCCATGGAATTCATAGTACGGATCCATTCCATAAAGGTTAAGTTTCACAGTGGGGTTGCGGTAGAAGACTTGGCGTATGGCTAGGCCGAAGGACTCTTCGACAGCCCGGCTGCATATGTCGACAGCTTCTTCTCTCTCAGCTTTCGCTGTAGCCAATTCTCCCCGCAACTTGGACAGCTCCTCACTAGACACCTCGAACTCCGCATTCCTAGCCTTCAGTCCCTCTATCTCAAGAAGGAGCTTCTTCTCCCTTTGAGACCACTCTTCAGCATCAGCCTTATTTTTATCCTGGCTGCTGCGGAGTTCTTCCTCCTTCTCTGCCACTTTGCCTTCCAAGTTTTTAAGATCGCCTTTGAGCTTGAGATTCTCTTTAGTTACGAGATCCCCAAACTCCTTAGACTTGTTAAGACGATCTTCCATTAACTTCATGGCGGCTTTGTCCTTGTCTGAGGAAAGGTTGAGCTCTTCTAATTTTTCACTTAGCTCCTCAACCTTGTCGACGTTCTTAGCCAACTCGCTGACGGAAGATAGCAACCCAGCAAGTTCGGCTAGCTGCCACCTTCCGGCCTCACACGCTTCTTCAATTTCTTTAACACTAAGCGTAGGCCGGAGTTTGTACATCGGTGGTGGAAGAGTGGCAGGAGTAGAACCTTCGTAGGAGAGGAAGGGGGTGAGAAACGAGGTCGTTGGGAAGGAGGTCGGATTTGACCCAGAAGCCCCAGCAGCAGTTTCTTTATTAAGACTAGAGGGAGCACCAGCTGCTTCCGAGGTCTCAACAAGCTTACCCTCCGAAGTTTTGCGTTTTTTGGACGGGCCTCCCACTGAGTCATTCTTGATTTTTCTTCTCCTCTCAGAAACTGGAGGATGACCCGTGGATTCATCAGCGGCAGAAGAACCGCCCTCAACCAACGGAACGTCCCCTTCAGCATCCGAGGTCAGTATTATTAACTCAGGACGATCCTTGGTTGAGGGTTTGGGCTTCACTTCATTCTCACGGGAAACGGATTTACCAGCCGCCTTGAATTTCTTTAATTTGTCCATCTCCGGAGTCTCTTGTTCTATTTCACCTACATGAACAAACACAAGATGTCAGCAACTACAAATATTCTATATATATTTGGTAAATTAGGAAGATGAAATAAAACGAGAAGTACGCAAATATTCCTCCCGGACTCCGCTTGAGCTACTTAGCAAACGCCTACACGAGAAGACGTGATGACCTGTAGTGTGCGATTCAAGTGCGAACAACACTCTCGACGTCTCACGAGACAGATCGGATTGATCAGTGTAGTACGCGTGTGAGCTCAAGAGGAAATGTTTGTGTGTCCAGCTCAGGGGAAATTTGTCAACATCCTCTTCGTCCTTCCAAAATTTCGGTTTGCCCTTCTTAATGGAGATGCGAGTGAAGTAGGTCTTAAACGACTTCCCATCAACCTTGGCCGAATCAGTATAAGACTCAAAGTTCACAAAAGAACAGAGAGTCCGGAGTGTCACCAGACCAACTCCGCCCTGCTTATTCGCCCTTCGAACTACCTGAGTGTAGTAGAACAGCATCGCTACAGTTGGCGTGAAATTGAAGTGCTCCCCAAGCACTTCGAGAGCTCGGATGAGGCCCCAACCGTTGGGATGAAGTTGAGAGGGTGCACAGTTCAAAAACCTCAAAACACCCATCTGGAGTTCGGTTAATGGGAAGCGGACACCCAAATAATGAAAGATGAAGTCATACATGTACACTGAACGATCGTTGGGGACGTCATGACATATCCGCTCTGTCGGAAGTGGTGCATAAACCCTATACCACTTTTTTGTCTCTTCATCCGTACTCAGCGTGAACCTCGGTTGAATCCGAGATCCCTCCTCATCCGCATGACGAGAGGCCAAGTCCTTAAATTCGCTGGACACCCAACAGAAAGGCCATTTAGCCTGAACCTCCTCCCAATTCAGCCTCGAAGCAACTACGCTGAAGAGACCTTCAGCTGTCTTCGAAATGGCACTATCTCCAGAAGATCCTTCTCCAGTTGCCATTGGAAATATATAGACCGAACTCCTTAATCTATGATAAGAAATAAAATGTCGTCAAAAAGTTGCAATCATTACTCACTGCATTTTAAAAGCAATTACAATCAGAGGGCGACTCTGAGAAGGGAAAAGTCACTTCCCGCAGTGAGTAAGATCCCCTTTCTGAGCGACGCGGTTCAGTCTTAGGAAGAATCACAAGGATTCTTCCCCACAACTATTAGGGTTGAGGGAAACTGATTCCCCCCCCCCTTTTTGATGAAGCCTACTTTCTATAACTACGAGTAGCAAGTCAAAGCGAAACTAAAGCGACAAGGAAAAGATAGTTACCTCAGATGACAGTGATGAATTTGAGGAACGAAGAAACCCTCGCAATGTAGGTGATAAACTTCCTTGCAAAATTTCTGCAGAGTTTCGTTGAGAAAGCAAAAGCAAGTGGAACCCAGAATCCACTAAGTATTCCTTTTATAGGAAACAAAGAGGACCGGTTACCTCCTCTTGAAGTTGTGTCGTTCTCGATAAAACGCACCTGTTCACAAGCGAAACGACACAACCGTTCCAAATTCTTGGGCGCCAAAACGATAGCAACTCAGCAAAGGGCTATCCACTGGGCCCAAAAGTTTTGAAAACTTCAAGCCCATTAAACCCAAAACGACGGTTAATGAGATTTTCATCTCAGACGCAATAATTGCCTGCCCACGTGATTAAAAGCATTAATGTCTAATCATGCAACGCAATTTACGCTTTACAGCCGTTACACAAACTTCAAGAGCTTTCAATTCCAATAAACTCTTGAAATTCTCACACAACGAATCTTTGTCTGAATCCGTTGTGACAGTACCGAAAGGTCTTTTCTATTAAATTCAGAGCGGTTCTTTACGAATGACAACAGATGCTAAGGAACTGTTACACACGTAAGCTTACCGATATTAAGACCTCTCGCAGGTTGAGTAGCTTATGTGAACAACTATTCAGTCCCTCACACAAGCTAGGGGACATATGATCCGGTCTCAATACCGGTATCCGATCTGCTATACATATCTCAACGTCTTTGATAAGACATCTACGTGTAACCGGTGTCATCGGTATACATCCGAACTGTAATTCCGTATCAGGCGTTCTCCCTATACCGGTTGTTCAGGATAACACCATGGCATCGGATAATACATACGTCACTGTGCAAGAGACAAGGATTGTTGCTACAGGGATCGATTAATAATTCCCTGCACTACGAGCCAAATTTTGCTCACGGGAATGGTCAACTTGTTCCCTAATCCTAGTCTACATTCTCTATGCTCAATATAAAATAGCCACTTGACCCAATCATGCAGGTAAGTGCGCAATATAATAATGCTAATGGGAGTTGGTGGATCCCCACCAACGAGTCCTCGTTAATCGAGCCAATCAGGTATATGAACTAACTTCATGATTGAAGTTAGGGATCTTCTTCTTCAGCTCTTTACGACTGATTCCTCGCTGAATACATTCCTTACTTGGAATATAATCACTGACTTGAGCGTCGGAGAATCTTTGCAGGTGACACCACCATTCGCCCACTTCAACGCGATTAGGTCGGTGTGAAGGATCTCCAGAACGCCCAATCCGCTCTCCTCATTCAAGGACAACGGATACCTACATCGGATACACATATATCCGGTCTACCAGACGGTATTGACATACTATTCGTGATTGGCTTGAGATCGGATCTCTTGACCCCGGTCCAGGACAGATCAATATTAAAACTAATAAATTTATTTTATTCTTTTTATATATTACTACTAATAAATTAATTTTATTATTTTTTATATATTAAAACTAATAAATTTATTTTATTTTTTTATACATTAAAACTAATATATTAAATTCAATTTAAATACGTATTATCTAACTTAAAATACTAGAACATATATTATAATGTACTTTCATCTTAAATTATACTAACCAATGTAACTGATATTAAAACGTATCGTAAATCACTCATTGTTATCGTTATATTTACCGCAATTCTAACACCTATTCATATCAATATTATTACAGACCCTTACAATACACTTACAAAACCCATAA
The DNA here is from genome assembly GCA_037962975.1 of Clitoria ternatea. Classification (NCBI taxonomy): domain Eukaryota; kingdom Viridiplantae; phylum Streptophyta; class Magnoliopsida; order Fabales; family Fabaceae; genus Clitoria; species Clitoria ternatea. The sequence continues at coordinate 86,608,578 of CM075676.1, read as the reverse complement.
TTAAAATACACTTTAAAAACTCATAATTAAAATAAATCAAAATTAAAAATTAAAAAAAAACATTTTGGAAAAAAATTACTGTGCACTCTAACCCAAAACCCCACCTATACTTCACCACCTACCTTCCACCATGCAGCCTCCACCATTACACGACCACACGACGCCACCACCAGAACCCCACTAGCACCACCCTCAAAACCTCACCACCATCAGTCCTCACCAGCAGCCCCCATCAACCCGAGACCACCACCCTCAACAGCCACCCCCTACCCCCCCAATACGGCCATCCTCACTTGAAACCTTCCATCAACCCCACACCACCACAAGCCCACACCCAGCCCACGGCATCCACCCACCACAATCACCAAACCACCACGCCTAACGACCCACACCCACCCATACCTGAAACCCATTATCAACAGCCACCCAGCCCGAAACCCCCCCAACCCATCAAAAGCGAACCAGCGATGAGAAAAAAACAAATCAAAAAACCTTACCTCAGATCATGAACTTTGTGAGGGAACCTCAGATTTGGAGTGAAACAACATAAAGATTGCACATTTGTGGTTGATGATGGTGGCAGTCAGGGGTATATGGGTCTTTTGGGTAAACTCTATTGAGTGACAGGAGGAGGACCAAAGGCACAATGGAACGTAGCTTCTGCCTTCGTAAACGGAGGTGGCCAAACGGTTAGGAGCCACAAGGATGATCCAATCAACACGTCATTCGCCGCAACGGAACTCAACGTCGTTCAACGCAACGTAACGGAGTTATGGTGACGAACCAAACACAACCTTAAACTAGCAAACAAACACGCATTTGAATTTGACTTCGCTTAGAAGCATGCATAACTCTTACACGATGCCTTTAGAAATGAAGAACTGAAGAAGCAATGAAAATTGGACCTGGGTTTTTTATTTTTACTTTTAATTATAAAATTGTCACACTATTTTCTATTTTTAAAACATTGCACAACAAACAATGGAAACAAATGTATAAATTTTTAAAAATAAAAAATATTAAGATAATTTTATAATTAAAATTAAGATGATAGTTATTAAAAATAAAAAACATAAAAATAAAATATAAAATATTTTCTAAAATAAACAAATCCTATTTTTTTAATCTTTTAGGTATGTGTTTGAATAGATGTCTTCTTTTTAAGATATTGTAATCCTAAGTGGAGTGTCTCCAGTCAATCTTTATAGATGATTAATGACAAGTTTAAAACAATAAGAATTATTCACAACACAAGATAATTTTGATTACTGCTTTTTATTTTATTTTTATCATTATTTTATGTATCATTTACTAAAACAAGCACAAGGATCACATAGTTTCCTAGCATTTCTCTTTTCTTGCCATCAAAGAAAAACATTTCTATTTTCATTTTTTTCTTTTCTTTTTTCCTTTTGGAACATCGAGTTCTTTGCTTTCAATGCAGCAACTTTAAAATTCAGGCTAACTATCATACTCATTAAGGTGTGATAAGTCACAAAAGACATGTTTGAGGATAGAGATAGAAAAAAATAAGAAAATAAATAAAAGATGTGATAAGTTATTAATCTTTTTTTATCTATAATATGATTAGTGTATGAATATTGTCAAACTTGATTATGTTTTTTTTCTCTAAAAAGTTACATGGTTTGGACTTTGTCCCTAACAAAAAAAAACTCAATACTTTGCTCCTAACAAAAACAAAATGATGTCGTTAGTCATATCATCATCTAACTAAAGTGAACTGATAACAATGATTAAAATCCAGCATTATTCTTTTATTGGTGTAACATCCTAAAAATATGATTTATTATCAAAGCATAATTAAAAGACGGATTTAAAGGAAATTGGGAGATTAATTAGAACAATTATCAAAATGACGAATGCGTCCTAACAATTGTCGTAATGATTTGAAAATCCCTTCTATTTTCCTCCAATTTCATTTCGTTGGCAACTGAGAGCAAGAGACCTTGCTTCTACTTCTCTATCCCTTCCAATTAGTATCTCTAATACCTTTTTCAAATTTCTTCAAGGTCTTTAAAATGAAGTGAGACCAAGCCTTCTTCTTTCTTCCTTTTTTGTTGGGAGCTAAGGTTTAAGGAAGGGAAAGCTTGAATTCTCCAATTTAAGGTAAGATGATGAATTCTCATATTGAGTTATGGGCTAATCCTATTTACATCCTTTGATTCCTTTAATTTCATGAATTTCAAGCAATTGAAAACCATTGATATGTAGAGAGCTTAGGTTTTCAAGAACCTTGAGCTTTTCATGAAAAAGAGAAATCAAGTGGCTTCTTGATTTGCTAATCTTAGAGGATTGATGCTTAATAGTGGTTATTTCAATAAATTAGGTAGTTTTGGAGAGTTTCGGAAGTTTTTGGATTTCGGAGTTAATCGAAATCAAGTACCGGAAGTTGTCAAAGCTTGTCGGTAAGTTAAAATATACCGAAAATGATTGTGGTTTGACATTTATTGATCGGAATACAAAGTTAATATCGAATACGTTGTTTAAGTACATGTATTGTTGATTCTAGGAAGTTGTTTGATTCGAGGAATAGAGATCGAGGCCTACGATTCACGATTAATAAGGTTCAATAGCTCTTGGAGCTTTTGGGAATTCTCTATTCGAGGTAGGGGAGCTTTACATTTTAAATGTATAGTTTATGAATGGATTCGGGGTGATAATTACTATATTAATTGTTATATGCTATAATACATGCAACTTATTATGTAGATATGTATGTATGTATGAGTTATATTGATTTAAATGAATGATTCCTATACATAAGATGTAATAGGATACTTGATTGATATGAATTATATGCATGAGATGTTGTATCTGTACATGAATATGAAAGAGAATTAATATGATTGTGGTTTCGAGGATTCCACAAAAGACCTTAGGTGGGACTCAAGGTAAAACCTCTTGAGCGAGGCTCGGGGTTTAACCCGTGGCACTACCGTTGTCGCTGAGAGTGATTGTGTCACGTGAGAGGGCAAACAGTTTGGTACCAGTAAAACGGCTGGATCAGCTGAGAGCTGAGTATATGGCTAAGAGCCAGTGTTGCAACATAAAATAAAACTTAATAATGAATATTGGATCCAATTGATTGAGCATGTTTATGCATTGATGAATGTTGTTGATAACAACATGGATTGTATGGACAATTGAGAATTATGTGAATGGATGAAATATGATGAGATTATATGATATATGAATAGGTGCATATGTGAATGGCTGTGAATATTATTTATATATGTTAATGAATTGGATAAGTGATCCGATTCAATAACTGTCATTTAACATGTAATATGTTCATCCCTATTTGTGGTTGTTTTTTACAGTGGCTATGTTTGTGCATATTGTACATAGTAGTATATATTTTCCTTGGCCGGCTCTTAAGAATACATTATGTTATGTTTGAATGATTAGTGGTTTTGGATAATGGGTAGCTTCACTTGGAAGCTTGGAATCTGACTATGTATATGTTTATGATAAATGATATGATATACGAGTTTGAACTTATAGAGTTGAAATGATGCATATGAATAAAGTGAAAAATTAGGAACTGAAGGGGTGAAATTATGAACCGATGTGTTTTTAGACTATCGGAAGGGATCAATACATTCCCTATATCATTTATGAGTTGTGCATATAGAATTTGCATTAGTTGAATGTAAATAGAGGGGTTTGGTGCATCCAAATTACATATTTGGATCATAATGCATTTTTCTGCATAAGTTGGTCTTAAGTTGGAATTTTGGCGAACAGACATCCCCATTAGCTTTGAAATGGGAAAAATATAGCGCCCATGAAGTTTCATAGCAATTGGACTTGAAACGGGCAAAATACGTAAGTTAGAAGTTAGTCTAGGAGTTTGAGATGTCATTTGACATGATGAAATCCGAACTTCCAAGTCTGTGTTGCAAGGTTATAGGTAGAAGGCTAGCTGGCCAATTCTCGCTCAAGCGAATTTGGTTCGCTCAGGCGAGAATGATGTTTCGCTCAAGCGAAAGTGATCCTCGCTCAAGCGAGAGCTTCATGCATCAGAGGTGTGGCCTCTGGCCCAATCTCGCCCAAGCTAGAATAGTACTTGCTCAAGCGAGTGATGGTGAAAATGGTTCTAGACGAATTTCGCTCAGGCGAGAACCTCTCGCCCAAGCGAAATGAATGGGGGTTGATTCTGGATCAATTCCGCTCAAACGAGCGTAATTCGCTTAAGCGAATGTGAGGGTCTGATGCTGATGGTGTGCTTGCCCAAGCGAGCTAGGTCTTGTCCAAGCGATCTATATTGAACTTGCTCAAGCGACCAGTTGCTCGCTCAAGCGAGAGTAAGCAGGATTGCTTCTAGAAGGAGGCGAGCTTATTTCACTCAGGCGAGGAAGGGGGTCTGATACCTGTTATAAACTCGCTCAAGCGAGGCAGGACTCGCTCAAGCGACCTGTGTAAAACTCGCTCAAGCGAGTAAGGGCTTCGCTCAAGCGAATTTGCCCAGATTTCTATTTTCTTCATTTTCTTTATTTTCTTCAATATAGCTTTATTATTTTATTATGAAATTGTATTTTCTTTTATTTAATAATTAGATTACGCTTTCCGCTAATCCTTGTAATGATCGCAATATTGATTATCCAAGGAGCACTTTTAATTAATTTTTACACCTTCTCATATCGCCATATATGGGATAAGTTCTTTTAAATGGTCCAGGGGTATTTGTTAAATTTTCATTTCGCGGCTTTTTCTACAATTTATTTAATTTGATAAACCGTGAAAAATTTACCCTCAACTTTTTTTATTCTAATTAATTATATTAGGGTTAGGATGTTTTAGTTGGGACTAATTACTAACATTTATTTTGTTAGAGACTATATCTAAATTGTGAAACTTTTATAAGGGCCAACACTTAATTAAGTCTTTGATTAATCAATTATTCATTCTCTCTTTTTCTTTGACTCAAAATTATTCACAACAACGATGTGACATAGTAGGTCAATTTTACAATTAATTTAAGTCGTTTAATTAAATTTTGTAATAATTTTTTCACAAATAATTAATTTAATTTCCTCATATTTATAAAAATGATCATTTTCAGTAAAAGGACCAAAATCTAAAATATGTTATAAGTTAAAAACCCTAAAAGCCATAAAAAACAGAGGTAACCGTTTTATAACGGACGATGTGAGGTGTTAATACATTCTTCACCTGTAATTCGATTCCCCAACTTGGAATTTCATTTTTTTACGACCATTGCTTTAATAAAGGTTTTTCTGATATTTTACCTTTAAAAAACTATTGGTGGCGACTCCCTATTTTTTTTAAAAGGATTTCAAACTCTTTTCTTTTAATATCTTTTTCGGTCAGCCTCTCGCCGCTATCCCTGTCGCAACACTTCTGAATGCCACCAAATATAAGTTTCCAAATAAAATGAAATATGATTTTTTATAGCATTGCTTTGTAGATATCAATTTCTCTCATCGTTTTATAACAAATTTATAATTTATTTAGTAATAACTTTATATTTGATTCTAATCTTTCAAATGAAATATCTTCATATTTAATCCACTTTAGCTTCATATTTTGACTTTGTCCCTACATGATATGAGTGATAAAAATTATACTTTTTCTTTTGTAAAATAAAGACAAAATCATAGCCAAAATATTAATAATCCCGTCTTATTACTAAAAAACTAAGCTATTTTTTTCAAATTTTATAATTTTGAACAGTCTATAAATTGCGTTTACTAAGTAGGAAGAATGTTGTTTTTGTTTATTTTTTTTCATTAGTGAAAGATGTTTTGTAAGAGAATTATCAACCGAGTAATATATAATACGATAAATTATCATCATACAACTCAGACATGTTCATTCAGTAGACATTAAAAAATTTTAAAATAAAGTTTACAAATAACAAATCATCATAATGAAGCTAAATGTAATAAAAAATCATTGTTTTTGGTAGCTTTATTTTTTTTCTTCTAACATTAACAAAACATCATACATAAGACCCGTTAAAAAATGTAAAAATGAGATTTTTGTTGGGACTAGTCCTACAATGTTTCTTTAACCAGAGAACTCAAAACAAAACATTGGAAGAGACGACATGGTAGATATGAGGTTGACAAGAAAAAAATATAGATACAGAGGAGGAAATTGAAACAAATCTAAGATTGACAAAGAAAGATGATGATGAAGAAGGTCGTAACCAACCAACCGAACATAAAAGACACAAGAAAATGCAAACGAAAAACAAGGGGTATGGATTGCAAACAAAAATTGGGAATAGCCCAACAGCTTAGAAACATGCCCAAACAATGTTTTATTTTGCTATTTCTATTTCTTTTTCATCGGAAATTTGTTTTGCTAATAATTTCATTCAAAAATATTACCCCGATTCATTTTCTGATCCTTTTTACGAGGGGAGGCATAAGAAAAACATTTTTAATGTGCGTCTAAATTTATCTTTAACAATAAAAAAAATTATGTTAAGGGAATCTAGCTTAATTGTTAAGTTGTTGTGAAGTTTTGACATTTTATCTAATTTTTGTTACGTTGTAACATTTATTTGCACATTCCTACTCTTTTATATTGAGATGTATTTAATTTTATTAGTTTGTGAACGAAAAGTTTAGGTGATTTGAGTTTGGAGGATTCTTAGAGTATTTTTTTTTCCTTGTATTTTTATATATACTTGATCTGTCTCGCATGGAGGTCTAAACTTAAGCCTCTATTATTTTACAGCAGTTTAAAGAGGATCCGGTATTATTTCCTTGAGTTCAGTAGGAATCTTAAGGTCTCGTAGTATGTTATCCAATCCACACTTATATCTTACGCTATGAGGTGAAATAGAATATCACCTACAAAGATACCTCTACACTTAGTTGGTAAGGTATGCAACACTGAAACTCGAGCATTTGGTTCAGTTGTACGTACTTCAAGTATAATAAATGAGTGGTATTTATAAAAGTCAAAAGTCGATGTTTTACAATGATACCTGTGTCAACACCTTCCCGTAAAGGAAAAGCAAACACGGGCATAGTCATTTTTGACACATCTACAGGTGTTTTCTGGTATGCCTCAGATATAGCCCTAAACCTCTAACGGATATTAAACATACCTGTCTAACCTCTAGTATGTCTATCATGGGTTTCATGGGAACTTACTACTTTACAGTTTACAATGATAATAGACTAATCACTAATATAGACTTAGAAGTATTGTTATTAGACATAGATCAATACCAAATATCATTAACATTTTTTAAGACTTTATTATTTTGATGCCTTTTAACTAATTCTGCTTATACTTTTTTAATCTTCCAAACCTTTACATTAACCTTCACTTCCTTCCAAATCAGAAAAGGAACAACCAATTATTAAATCACAAGGATGGAGCGGTGGCTTACTAGTTTCTTCTTTTAGGTTTTGAACTTTGTTGTTAGTTGGGTTAGGGTTTCAGGTGGTGCAATGAGGTGGAGTGAGGTTGATGGACAATGGTATCAATGGAAGATCTATCATCCTTTTGCCTGGGAATTTGGAATTGTTTAGGCGAGAGAATTGCACGCCATTCTCCCTTGAATTTGGGGAGCAGGCCAAAAGTAGCCATGGCTACAGTTCCAAGGTTGAGGGACAAATGCGAAAAGTGAAAGTGGCATTAATGTGCTTTTCAAAATATTCAATCTCATTGTGATGGATGCTACCTTCAATTATTGAGTTCACACAGGTCAAAGACCGAAATTTTTATAATATCACTCATTATATTATTGTGGGGTTACTTTCCTTCAACAGGGGTTAGTGTTTTGGATAAGGTTGTAATGGTTCAATGGTTTGAGGTTTGGAGAATAAGTGAAGAGAAATGAGTGGTTTGGAGGTTGTGGCCATGGACAGTGAAGGTGGAGGCCAAATAACACCCAAAGAGAGAAAGAGATGGGATGGGGATGAGGAAGAAAGAGAAAAAAATGAGAAAAATAAACAATAATTTAAGGTATGTTTTACGTATTATCCATATGTCTCTGATGACTTACATTTATATTTGTTACGTCCCACTTAACAAAGAATATTAATAATAAGGACTGACAAATATTTAAAAAAAATTAAAGAGTAATATCAAATAAAATAATTTATAAGAATTAATGACAAAGCAGGATAATTTTTCAGGCACTAAAAATATAATTAAACATTCCCGCCATAATTTTTTTTATCTTTCTTTCTAAGAAAAAATATCATGTTACTTTCGAACATGTGTGTGAGGGTGCAGTGTATAACCACCATCCACCATTAATAATACTAACATAGTAACAGAGAATATTTTACTTATGAAGTTCATAAATTATGGCATTAGACATCAAAAAGATAGGATGCAGGTCCAAGCTCATACAAGTCTACCCTAAGAACTAGACTAGATACTAGAAAGCATTACTAAGGCGGGAAGAAAATAAACTTCCATAGTTCTCACTTCCTCTTCTTACTAGGTGGTTGTGGACCTTCTTCATCTTCATCATCTTCATCATCTTCGTCATCATCTTCATCATCATCCTCGTCTTCATCGTCATCATCATCTTCATCGTCATCGTCATCGTCACTTCCTCCTACACCCTTGGCCTTTGTATCATCATCAGGATCTCCCTCATCCTCACCTTCATCACCAGAGAAATCCTCATCATCCTCATCGTCATCATCTGCATCATTCATGTCTTCATCGTCCTCGTCATCATCATCCTCTGTGTCACTAGCATCCTTGTTTTCTTCAGAAGTTTCTTCCCCCTTGAACTGTTGGTCTAAAAGGAACCTAACCAAGAATTAAATAAAATCAGGATAATTGGATTTCTCATTTCAAAACAACCATAACACCATCAATTATATAAGGTATATATGTTAATTGTTTACCTTCCATCCATTGGTGACACTAAACTATCTGTAAGAAGAGATCCGGTCTGGGGAACATACAAGAAAAAATCTTTAGTCCAAGCAATACAATCAAGAAAATGTTTAAATTTAACCTAGTAAAGAATATAAATCAATCAGCAGCAAAGATTACAACCTATGCAAAGCAGAGGTGCAATACTACTATGATATGATCTCAAAACATTGTAGTTTGATAATCTGTGCGAATTCTCAAGCAGAAATGCAATGATGAAGGTATAGAATTCATCACAATTAGAGTCCTCTACTTTGAGAGAGGAGAGAAAAACAGAAGGACAATTGGGTACAAAAAATTATAAGGAATAACCTACTTAGCCATACAGAAATAAAGAAGCAAAAGGTTCACTTTTTGGCAAGCAGAATCAGTACAACAATCATGCATGTGGCAGACACAATCAATGCAATACCCTGTTCAAGAAAAATCTCTTAAACTTATCCACAAACGTCTTCTGGGAATCCCTCTTGACATCTTGCTTAATAAATTATTAGCGTTGAAGGTCTCATTAGTGATCAACAAAGGAGTAAATTAGACATAGCCAGAACTAAGATACATCATGAATCACTCAAAACATGTTAAGGAGAGCAGGCTAGGCTTAGTAGGGAATAATTATATGCTAAACATCACTAAAATCTAACAAAAAAATAAAACAGCAGCAGCACAAATGGTGCATGTGGAAGCTGAAGAAATTAACACATCGAAACAAAGAACATTTAGTTCCATTCAATACTTTTTACTCAATATTCGAAGCGAAACGCATTCCGATGACTCTCCAAATCTAACTTGGGGAAGAATGCACAATGAAAGCCTCACGCACCAAATCCAAAGAAAAGTGTCATTCTCTAATACCACATTTGGTATAAGGATTCTTTTTAGTTTCTCAGCAAACTTAAGTTAGTCATCCTACATTTACATGTTTTAGTTATACTTAAAAGAACATTTCCAAAAAACTTTTAACCATTCCTAAATTATGATTCTAGAAAAAAAAAATTAAAAGGAAACATGATTTCCAGAATTTAAAAACACTCTGTGCATTCAAAACTCTGCTCCAATGTTCCAATATACTGACTTTTTTTTTATTAACCAACACAAAGTTCTCAACTTCACAAAAAAAAAATGAAAGTAAAAACAAATAAACAAAAAGTTCCCGGTAAGAAAAATAGTTATTCGAGCAAGAGGCAACTTCACCAAAGAAATCATTCTAATGAACGGAGAAGAGAGGGGAGAGGTTGTGGATTGGAATCCTCAACAAACACTTCTAACAAAAACTAACAGATTAACATAAAGGACAAGGAACATTTTAGTAAAAACCTTGAACAAACAAAACAATAAATCGAACGAGTGAAAACTGAACCATACAGGCAAAACAAAACAATGTAAGATAATAAAATTTTAAGCTGAAATAATTGCAAAAAAAACTGAAAAAAGAGGGTTATACCATGATGAGAAAGGAAGCAAGGAGAGTGTGAAGAAGCAAAGCCTCCACAGAAGAGGCTATCTTCATTGTGTTGTCATGAAACCTGAGAATCTGAATCCCCATGGCTGATATGCAAATTTGCTTTCCACGCACTGAACAAAGAGAGAGACAGAGAGAGAGTAAGAGAAAGTGTGCGGGAAATTGTGTTTGGTCCCGTTAGGGTTTTTCGGATTCAAATTGATGTCGCCCCAGCCAATAATCTGCTTCCACCTCTACATCAACCCTACAATAAGTTGGACAAGTAGTTTATATATATTTATTTTCTGTGAATGAAAATTTTTCTGAATTTCTAAATTAAACTAAAATGGTTGATTTAGAAATTATTGAATTTTTTTCACAGATTATTGAATATTTTTTTGTTTTCACTCAATTCATCCACTTTTTTAATTTTAAAAATACAAGTATAAAATTTAAATTGTTGTTTTTATTAAGAAATAAAATACTTTTAAATTTAAATTTAAATATTTGATGATTCATTTTGCTATTTCTTTTAAGATATTTAGAAATAAATGGATTCTTTTAGTTAAAACTTTTAGAACTAAAAAAATAATAATTGGGTTCTTTTTTATTTAAATTAGTTGTTTTTCATGTTTTTCAAGTTTGTTTGTTCTAATTTTTTTTAAAATGTTTAACTTAGTTAATAGATCATTGGTACGTGGGAAATAGCCGGTATGTACAAAAATCTTGAGTGTTTTAAAAAATACAAGTCTAAATATATATTATGTAAGCTTTATTTTTTAAAAAATTAAAAAATAAATGTTATTTAGGAAAATAAAAAAATTATTTTTTCCTGACCTTGCTCTTCCTTATCTCTTTCCCCCTTAGATTGCAATAATTAAAAAAATTGAATTAATTTAACTAAAATCATTTAATTCATCAACATTTCTTTATAGTTTTATTCTATTTTCACATTAGATTTTTTAATAATTGAGAGGTATCTTTGACTAGGGATATTTTAGGGGCCGGACATGTACGGATAATATGATACTTATACTCATGGGTATATAAGTGGGTACATGTATCTATAGGTAAAGGAACATATACACACAAATATTTATTTATTTTTAATAATTAAAAAACAATAAAAATAAAGACATATATTAAATATAATGTTATTTCTTTATAATGTGATATAAATTAATATTATATAATATAATTATAATTTTAGGCATTACAAATATTATCATTGAATAATATTAAAATACTTTTATATTTGAATATATTCAATATAAAATAAGTATAAATATTTAGGTGAATACCTGAAAGATGAACATTACAATACTCTTACCCGTCCATTTAAAAAATTTATGGGTACTTATTGCAAGGATATGTCATCCTAGACCAATAACCTTAGTAAATTATCACTAATGTATTAATTTTTTTTATTAAAAGCATTTTGGTAAAATAATTAATTAATACTATAAAAGTTTGGATGAAAGTTTGTAATCTGGGGCGAATGTAGCATTTTAAGTCGGTTTTTATTGTTACCATTTTCTTGTCTTCTTTCTATCACGTCCATAATACCCTTTTAAAGTCAAATCATCTTTATTCATTAGTAGATTATTTGGTAACTACACTAATTATCATGAGAATGTTTAGAAAAAATTATAAGTCATTTATGAAAATGGATATATTTTATGAAAAATATTCTTTTAAATATTCTCATACATGAGAATAAGATCAGTTCTGTACAATTATTTATTTATATATATATATATATATATTAATTAGTGGTTAATATCTATGGATACCACGAAATATATAATGAATTTTTTGTAGGTAAATAATTATATTGTATTGTTCTCTTAGTAAGGGTATTAGAAGATGTAAATAAAATAATTTTTGAAATTATTGTGTTGTTTTGGATAACGATAAATAAGACATGACAAAAAATCATATGATTCAGTCCTTTTCCATTAAACCACTGAGTCAATTAGGTCTTGATTAAAAATTCTAAAGTAGTCACTATAGAAAAGAAAGTCTATTATATTTGAGCTTGTTCGTTTCATAGTTTAAACAATTTATATATAAACATAAGTATTTAAACAGCTCACATATAAACATAATATGCAAATCTTTATATTAAGTTTTTCATCTACATCAGACAATAATATACTCAACGTGAGACTTTACTTCCAATAACTAATATTATATTTTGAATAAAAAATACTCATATATAAAATTTATCGTCAACCTACACAAGTGTATTTCACTTCAACATTTATATTGTATTTTGTATGAGAAATAATGTGCGGTGCATGTAAAACAAGCCTGCATAAATCCTCAGTCCTCACATGTGTAAACAGCCACTTTCATCAATGGTTTAACATCCGAGCAACGTATCACTATACCAGATATACTTACAAGTACCTCCCAACAAAAACAAAATAACCCAAAAAAAAACTTTAAAAGGATTTACAAATATTAATCGATTAACAAGTAGTAAAATTAAGTAGCAAGTAGTAGTAAGGTGATAATTCTGTGATGAGTACAACAAAAACAACAATAGTTTTGTCCTACTTGGTGATAAAAGGATTCTGTGATAACTGATAAGTATATTACTAAAAATTCCAACTGATTAGAACATTTACCCATCAGTCAAATTCATCAAAACTTCATCTTTGTAAAGTGATCATATTATTAGTCTGCTTCCTTAGTATTAAAATATTATAAAAGGGATAATGATCACAGTCATGATCACTTACAATATTTAAGTGAAGATGACAAAATTATAAATTCACAGTACCAAAAATCACTTACAATTGTGTAGAGACAGAATGGTGAAAACACTGCAAGAGCAAACAACAAATTTTCACTGTCATTGACTACATATACCCCAGTGTCATTTCAACATCCACTAAGACAGAGACATTCACATGACTAGAGTTAAAAAAAAAGTCAAAACCATGCAACAAGATGAGATACTATTCGGTGCTACTTTTAAAATCAACCACACACAAGATGTTCAGGGAATCAGGGGAGAAAAAAAAAACGTTGATGTGCCCTTTAAAATTGAGACGTGTTACTAGATTTTTTTTTGCCAAAATGGGCCTTTTTTAAAAATATATAGGCTTTTGGGTTAGTAAAAAAATTATTTAGGGCGTTTTTGTAATTTTCGCATGTCTAAGTTGCGCATTCCTAGGAGACGTTTCGAACTTGTTAAACACAACACGTCATGGTAACCCCTGAGGCAAGTGCTTCACTTATGTAATTAAGGAATGTTATAATATCTATATCATTTGCATATTAAATATATATAATATAAAAAATTACATACAACAAAGGTTGAACCAGTAACTTTTAAGTACAACAAACACTCATAGAGACAACTGTTAAATTTATTAATGTTACATTATAAAATATAAATTATAAAATATAAAATATATTAATATACAAAATATAAATTATAAATTACTATTAACGTTAAATGTTAAATTATAAATTATACATTTATTAACGTTAATAAATTTAATGTTAATTTAAATTATAATTTATAATTTAACATTTAATGTTAATAAATTTAAGGTTAATAGTAATTTATATTTTATATTTTAAAACCCTTAAAATATTTTATAATTTTTAATATATAAATTATTTATATTTTATACATTAATTTATATTTAATAAATTAATTATATATTTAATATGTAAATGATATATATAGATATTATAACATTTCTTAATTGTATCAATTAAATAGTTGTCTATGTGGTTATTAGTGTTTGTTATGCTTAGGGGTTATAGGTTCAACAAGTTTGACCCCTAGTGCATGCAAATTTTATTAATATTTGCATGTCTGTGCATAGGCTGACGTGTCCAACTGAAAACGCATGGTGGCAGTGCATTTTTAAGAAAATCAAATAATTTTTTTACTTACCCAAAACCCTAAGTATTGTTAAAAAAGGCCACATTCTAGCCAACAAACCAGATTGTTACTAGGCACGTCATTCAGTAATATTAACAACATGAACTAAATTCTGATGATATTTTTTTGGGACTAAAAATAAGATTATTTTTTCATTGGAACTAAAACCAAATATCAAAATAATCATAGAGACAAAACTTAATTAAGTTTTTTAATATGTTATTATTTAATTATTTTACGAATGTATACGCAACATTTCGACTATCATCTTATGTATGAAGCAACTTTAAAATTACAGGTTAATTGTTCATATATCGAAATACCTACCAACCAACGAGGAGATTGATAGTGTTAACCTTTCATCCTATGAACTAGTTCTAAATATGTTTTATATTAATAAAAAGAATAAAACAAAAAGAGAATTAACTAAAATTAACGAAAATTGTGTTTAACATGAGCCAAAGCCTTTCTAAGATATGTAGTGTCTATTTGATTACTAGTTAGGTGGGCTATAACAAAATTTTGATCCACTACGAGTGAAACTTGAATATGTCCTCATCTAGTATGTAGACTAGATTTGATCAACTAAGCTATCTAATGGTTAATATTGATCTGATACGTTATTTGTGAACTTTTAAATTATGTTTGATAAACAGATTAAAAATCTTCTTATTTTCAATCCTCGATTGCAAAACTCTATCTAGGATCCAAACAGGCATTATGTCTCAACTCTCAAAAAGCATGTTAATCAATACTTATCGTTGTGCGGTTGGTCAAACCTTATTTTTAGAAACTGAATTACCCAAAAAAAATCCTAGATCCAAATACAGGTGTGTTTCGTATAGATATAGTTGATTATATCTATGGTCGATTGTAAGTATAATCAATTATTGTGTATATTTGGATGTGTTAGTTAAAATTACAAAAGTGTGACGCCCTGGTTCCTCGAATCTGAATCCTAATTCAAGTATAACTAATTAATAAAAATGCGAATAAATTTTTCACGGTTAAGTTTTATAAGTCAACCACTTACACCAAGAACCGGACAACGATAAACTAGAGGCCACAATAAAATAAAAATGACAAATAATTGGATCAATAATCTAAAACCCTTAATGTATACACAAAGATATACAAGAACAATAGAATGAGAAATGTGTATAAAGGGTATCTCTTATTTCCAATATATGAAGATATGAGAAGAGATCTAAGGGAAAACAAGACCCGTGTTAGAAATAATGAGAACATGCAAATTTGGATACAAGATCGAGCCAATAAACATAGGGAAGACTTCCCCAACCAAAGGAACACACATGGACAAGCAGAAGGTATGGAAACCTAAATTTTTGGACCACCTGGTAGTGTGTTTCATGATCTGGTTGTGTTTTCTGCCACTAGTCATGGTTCACACTGCCTAACATAGGAAACAAGAAAATATTGAGCCCCAAAGACAAAGAGCTCCATGGCCTAGTCGTGGTTCCTGCCACTGACCATGGTTCTTGCCACTGACCATGGTTCTTTCTGTCACACCCTGTTTTTGACATAAAAATGTCCTTCTTTTGGGAACCTTAATTCATGCATTTCCTAAGACCTTTTTGGCATATATTAACCATCTAGTTCATGACATTTTGACATGTAAATTAACCCGACCTTTAAGGCCTTTGCACCATAAATCATGCATGAATTTAATCCTTAGCAATATGCCTAAATCATGGATCATCAATCAAATATGCATGTATAAGATGTTCTCCTCATCTCTCTTACAATCCATACTTGACTTCATCAAGATACTCATAATCATGGCATTTGTAACCTTGGTAATCATCAAGTATTCAGCATCATAAAAATCGTAGCCATCACAATGGCTACCAGATCTAGATATCTAACTATCATACATTGTCATATACAAAAGAGTTGACCAATTTACACCATCAAAAGAATAAGGGTTCCATTTATAAAATAATTGAGGCCACTATCAATATAGCTATCTACATCATTACAGATCCAATTTACATTATTGACCAAGGCATTCTGTTACCACTATTTGCCTTTAACACCAAAAAGCATCACTCCCCAAAACAAGATTATATCGTCTCATGCGAGGTCCTGCATCATAATACTTAAAAATAGATAACATGGGAGAATGAACAATACATTTGAAATGACGAACTTAAACACTTGTAATTATGTATACATGCATATAAACCACTTATGTGCTTTATGTTATGTTCGGAGTGCAGAGGGTAATGTACTCCTCTCACATCCGGTGTAAAAATCTTACTCTCTCTCTATTATTACACCGTCTCAATGGGAGTCCGGTATTGTAAAACACAGGTCCAGTGGGGACCACTGTGCCCTTTAAGTTTGTGCTTGCCTTTGTACCTGCAAAAAGGTCTCTGATACTTAAGTCAAGCAATAATGAGGTTTAGAGAGCAATTAATAAGTGTAATCAATGTAACATGTGTGAGTTAATGAATATTTTCTATTTATAGAACTGCTCATGGTGCAACTTGCGATTAGACCTTTGTCAGTGTTGTAGGTTTTGATTAGAAGCAAGTTGCTCACTTGCTCTTGACTCTGACTTAGTGTCAGCTTTTTCAATCAAGGTCAAGCTTGCAAATCTATACCGAGGTTCGATGAACACTTCAACTTTTAGATATTTTGTCCCTTATTTTCCTTAACTTATTATTTATTATTATTTAATGTGGTCTAGTGTTCACTGATCTTTAGGGGCCCGTATGCACACCGGATCACTTTACAACATAAGTATCAATATCATCAAACTCATCAAAATTTACCATTATAGACATGCATAATGATCTTTAATCATATTAACATCAGATACATACATGATCACAGATCATGTTCTTCACTACAATGGGCCATCACAAGTATTTTCATAGTTCTAACCTTAGTTCTCACCATGGTTAATTATTTTGTCTAATTAGAGATTTTTAACCTTTAATCATTCATCACCTTTCCAGGTCTTAAAGCTCACACCAACATATCTCTGGATTATATGCAAATATTATTAAGCTAATGCATATGCACAAGAAATCATATTCAACAAATGAATGCAGATCCAACTATGGGAATAAATCACCAATGTTAGTATATAGTGTAGTATCATCTTAACAATATTGTTTATACATACATACATATATCATTCAATATTTTTATTGGTACCAAACTGCATCACCAATAATGAAACACCGATCATATCATTATGATTATGCCATTAACATACAAGATATTATAAAATAGTGTTGCAGGCCAACCATGGTTCCTTACCATGGCAGTTGTTATTCAACAGAACCATTGGGGTAATCCTACTTCTCAAGAGCCACCCCTATTGGGTCAACCACATGCAATCCTATGTGATGGACAACTTCATGATTCAACCATGGAATCACTAGGGTAATAAATATGCTCATGTACTAAGCCGCCCTCCCACTGGCCCAACCTATGAAACCTTTAACATTCCAAATTAGGTAAGTGGACAAATACTTTTCATGGACGCAAACGTAAATGTAGATCAAATGCATTCTTACATTAATGCATCCTACCATGCCATTCATCAACCATCAATCATTATTCTCATCATTATCATCATCTTTTCTTAGTGGATTATAATCACACGAAGATATTACACAATTCACCCTTATAAATTTCCATATCATCCATACAAAGGAAACATTTTCTACCTCATTCAATAGCTAAAACATCAATATTTTTTCATAGTTCCTCCAACTTTCATCACTGATAATTCATGCCATGAATCCAAAAAATTAATTTCCATGATTATTAATTATTCTCATGGAAATAAATCGCATTTTCCCTGATTTTCCATAATCCTAACATTGATCAAAACTTAGGGTTTTCAACCAAACCACCAACAACAATTCCCATTACTTTCATTCCTCATTTCAAGCATATTTTAAGTTAAAAATTTGTGTGCCACGAGCTCACCACAAAACCTATTTCTCCATTGTCTTATCACCTAGGGTTTCAAGACCCATTTTCATTTTCTTCATGATAACAACAAATATCACCATTTTCATGCTTCATGGGCTCTAAATCAATGATTGAAAAGAACAAAATGGCAAGGCTCTTACCTTGTGCCGAAGCTTTAAGTGTGAAGATGGAGAAGAATAAAGGATGAAAGAAGATGATGAGATGAGTGTAGAAGAACCCCTGAGTCCAATTAGTGCTT
Source organism: Clitoria ternatea (assembly GCA_037962975.1). Classification (NCBI taxonomy): domain Eukaryota; kingdom Viridiplantae; phylum Streptophyta; class Magnoliopsida; order Fabales; family Fabaceae; genus Clitoria; species Clitoria ternatea. Next base: position 86,590,113 of record CM075676.1, on the reverse strand, counting down.
TATAAACCAAGTATTTACAATAAATTTTAGGAGGAAAATGAACACCATGAGCTACACGATTTTGGGAGCTTGGAAGGAAGAAAATAAAGGAAAAGATGCATAAAGAGTGGTGTGAAAGAAGGAGGAAAAGGAGAGGAAAAAGTGATTTTCTTTTTCCAAATCCTAGTCATTGATTTAATCCAAGGGTCCACATGTGCATTTTCCTTTTGTCTAATGGTCACTCATATGCTTTTATCCGACATGTAATAGGAGGAAAAAAAGAGCCATGATGTCACGATAACTTCAAGTAAAAAGAGGAGGAATTTTGAATTTTCTCGATTCTATTGTCACTCATATTTTCACCGACTATAAACATGTTTTATGACATCCCTCCTCTTATTGATTTCACATGCTTATCCCGGGGTTTGGTAAAAATGGGGGTTAATTTTTTTGTGTTTGACAAGTCCCCAACAATAAACAATGGAAACATAAGGGTTGCCATAATTAAAAACCATTAAAAAGGGGCCTAGAAAAATCATTTATAACCCAATAGCAAAAAACCCTCCACGGCGAATCTAGCTTAATCACTCGCTTAAGCGAGAGGTCACTTTCGCTTGAGTGGGGGAAAACTCGCTTGAGCAGAATAGTGACAGAATCTCACATAAGGATTCTCACTCAAGCAACCTCATTCTCGCTTCTAAACCTTCCAACTCACCTATTCAACTCTAAATACAACCAAATTTGGACACAATTATAATCATGTTATTTATAACCTACCGAAATTGTTTGCACATACAAATTCTAATAAATAAAGGAAATATACAACTGAATGCATTTAGGCTGTTTCTAAGTCATCATGCTTCACACACCCCACCTAAACATTTCCCATTTGGGCAATGACACCTTAAAGCACACTTCATATACAACATACAAGTTATACGATCGGTCCGAAGGTCATGAAACCTCACAAATACAATTATCACCTACTTTATATAGTTTAATCTTACCATACCATCACTACATACGATCACATAATTCATTTTAGAAATTTTGAGATGTTACAGTGGTATAAAATTATTTATAGTACTTGGATATGTATGTAAATTAATTAATTGATGGGGATAAATTAGAAAAATAAAAGTTTTTTCTAAGAAAGGAAAATAAAAGATGAGTAAAAAATAATCTATTAGGTTATAATAAAAAATTATAATGCTAAAAATCTGATTATACTATATTATAATTTGATTTTTAGGTTGCAATAAGAAAATTAGATTATAATTAAGTATCTATTTGATATGACATTTTAGATGACATAGTTGAAATCATCAACTAAAGAGTTTGTCTGACAAAACTAGCAGATAAACTAACTGAAAGTTAAAAGCTAATAAATTAGTGGATAGTGGATTAAATTAAAACGTGTTTGATAAAACTAGCTTATAAATATAAAATGACATGAAGGATATGTAATTTTAAAATAAATATGACTAATTTTTTAAAAATAAAAAAGGTATAAGCTAATAAAATAAACTCATTTACAAAACAAAATTATCTTATCTAGCAAACTTTAAAGCAAGTTAAATAAATTACAAGCCAGTTTAAATCGTTATTCATGGTATTGTCAACCATAACCAAAATGTCACTTTAAAAAATTAAAGGTATTTGTGTGGATAGAGTTTTTAACTAGTTGGTGGTGTTTTTTGAAACTATAATTCAAATATTATTTTTTGATCTTAACTACTAGAAGAAATACATTTTTTTTACTTTATTGTATGGTTATTAACACTTTTTATTTATTTGAAAAATTAAATCTTTATTCTATTTTAAAAACATAATTATTTCATGATTTTTTTACATTATTTATTACTACTATTATCAAAAGATTAACCTTTAAAAAACATAATTCTATAAGAAACAAGTAGTAGTGTCTAAGATGGATCGCATGGTTTTAAAGGGACCAATTGAAGAGAATGGGGATTTTGAGTGTTCCAAAATGCTGAGAAGAAAACCAACAAAAATTGAAGTGAAGATAGAAGACAAAGAAGAACTCGAGGAAGCCCGCCGCCGCAACGCCACCGCCGCAACCACCGCTGGCGCTGCCACTCTCCTCCGCCAGTTCGATCGCGCTCAAGATCCCTCTTCCAAAGCGCATCGCATTGGCCTCTCTTCCTAAACCCTTCTCCACTCTCTCTCAAATGGAGGTCGAAGTCAAGCTCCGTCTCGCAAACGCCCAAGCCCATCGCCACCTCACCACCTTGCTTTCTCCCTTCCATCTCATCACCCATCGCCAGCAAAACCTCTTCTTCGACGGCGCCGCCTCTGAACTCTCCTCTCGCCGCGCCGTTCTTCGCCTTCGCTTCTACAACGACGACCAACGCTGTGTCGTTTCGCTGAAGGCCAAGGCGGTTCTGGTCGACGGCGTGAGCCGCGTGGAGGAGGACGAGGAGGATTTGGACCCGAAGGTGGGGCGCGATTGCGTTTCGGATCCTACGAGGTTGGGTTCGGTGGAGTCGAGGATTTTGGGGAGGGTGAAGGAGGAGTTTGGGGTGGTGGGTGAGAAGGGGTTTGTGGGTTTGGGGGGTTTTGGGAATGTGAGGAGTGTGTATGAGTGGAAAGGTTTGAAATTGGAGGTTGATGAGACCATGTTTGATTTCGGGACTCTGTATGAGATCGAGTGTGAGAGTGCTGATCCTGATGGAGCCAAACGGGTCCTCGAGGATTTCTTGAAGGAGAATGGGGTTGATTATTCATACTCCACTGCCTCTAAATTTGCCATCTTTCGATCTGGGAAACTCCCTTAGTGAGTCAATTTTCTATCCTTTTTTTTTACTTTTTATGTGTTTGTTTGTCTGGTGCTGTTGTTTTGGTCTACTTTGAGATGCTTACTTATAACCTTAATGATAATGATTTTTCTTCTACATAAAATGTATTAAGGCCATTTCGTCTGTTGGATGTGGTACCTTATGTTCCCTGCAGCGCCTAGAAGCATTCAACAAGTCAGTTTCATGTAGCTGACTTCTTTTATGAACGAACCCTTAATTTTAGGGTTGCCAATTTAGTCTCTCCTATTTTGAAAGTCTTTCTTATTGTAAGTACTATAGAGGGACTAACTAAGTTTTTTAAATATGAGGGACCAAACTGTCTGACTTAATACAATCTGTAGGAATCGATTAGAAGGTTTATGTAAAAGTATATGTGTGTCTATGAAAAACAGAAGAAGAGAGAAGTAGCAAATCGGTCCTTATCCTATTCAAGATCGATCAAGTTAGTGTTTATGATAACAGAAATTCTTCATAACCCCTATTATATTCAAACGCCCATAAAATTGGTTGCTACAATGCCTCCATCTGAGTGAAAGTTAACAGACGTGCCACATGGCTTGTTTAGCTCCATGTGAAGGCGTCATGTGTCTAGTTTAAGTCCAGCTGGACCTTTGTAACTGTTTACTTGTTAAATGCATCAATTGCGCCTTTAAAAACATCAAATTGGTCCGTAGAATAAAAAATCAAATTCTTCCCTGAAACAAATACTCCAGTATACATGCTAGATTATCCATGAGAAATGCTTCTTCGGCAACAAAGATTCCATCTCATGTTCTTTCTAGATTGATCCATGTCATGACCAAGTCTGGTTTGCCACCTACCTTACTGCTTCAAGCAATTCCAACTCTGCAGCAAAAAGTAACATTCAATTTTGGGGGGCTTGCTACTTTTGTACCATTTTGTAGTTTCCTTCTACATGAAAAAAATATCCAACCAGAGCATAAGTGGCATTTGTAGACCATATTCCCTGAGATGTGTTTTTAGAATCCATGTAAATATTATAAATTCAGCAGATTTCTCAGTAGCTTTGGTCTTCGGAGCATTAGTGAAAGTATATTGATAACCAGTGTTCCCATTTTATCTTTCAAATTGAGATAACAGAATCATGTAATTTCATTTCTTTATATATATCTTTTTTCTTGGTGCATTCCTGGGGGGGTATTGTGAGAACGTTGTGAACTGTAGGAAACAGAAGAATTCAATACTTAATCAACTTTAGAAAGCGAGGCCAAAAACACATCTGTAATATGTTCCCACTTCACAAAAGGGAAGCAATCACATGCATCAACAGAACTGTCTATTCCTAGAAAAAGATGGACTAAGAGGAATACCAAATAACAAATATTGTTCAGAAATTCTTGCCCACTTACAGTTGTAACTCGGAAGTTGAGAATTTATTGGAAGTGAATTTATGATTAGCTACTGTTTCACTGGTTTGCAATAGCATGGTTGCTCTTAATATCTGTTTACTGTTTACATGTGAAATTATCAGCATTTTTTATGACTTGCAAAGACAACTGATTGACTGAATGCAAAATGTTTCATCCGATGGTAAGATGGGAATTATCTTAATCATGTGTCATTAGAAAAATATGTGAATAGTTACTTGTATATGCACTTCTTTGTCAAACAAAATATTTTGGGGCAAGTCCAACAGGTGCGTCATTGTTAAAATGGTTTGAACACTGACAGAAACATTATTTTGGTAAACAATGTTTTCAGAAACAGACTGGTTATTGAATTGGTAAAGGCATCAATTCAAGGGCCATTGATCAAACCGGCAACGAGTAATAAATTATTATTAAATAATAGTCAATTAGACCAAAATAATATAATATTCATTAAAAAATTCAACAAGTGTATTAAAATTTAATCATCATAATAAAAAAGGTACAAAATAGGACACACCCTACCATAACATGCTTAGAAGGCCCAAAACATGTAAAATAAAAATGATGCCATTTTTTTTATAAAAAAAGAATTAAGTGAGTCGAATGGTGAAAGCTGGGTTTTGATCGATTTTTTAGGTTTTACCCGGTTTAACAAGACACTGGTATTTTTATACGTTCGGACCGATGAAGGGTCCATCTCTCAGACCGACTGGCCAGTTTGGTTTGGTTATGATAACCATGTTGGTACCTCAAACTCTAATCCCTGCTTCGCGCATAACAGATATGCATAATGCTATGTCGGGGATAATCTAGGCTGAATTAGCCTTTGGTATCCGAGCCACGGAGGGTGTACGTATTGGATTCGCCTTGATTGAAGTTCTAATGCTGCACCGGGGTTAATCTAGGTTGAAATAGTCTTTCTTTCATTCATAAAAGTTGTAGGCATCTGAGTACGGAGGTGTACTCATTAGACTCACCTTGATCGAAGTTTTATAGTTCAAGTTGTGCGTATGTACATAAAAACGAACAAAAATGAACTTTAAAAATTTAGGGATTTTCTTTTGGGTCTATTAAGTAAATTAAGTTTGCTCAAACATTTGGACCTTTTGTTGATTGGTCAACTAAGTTTGGAACTAAATTTGGAACACCACGGTATTTGAATGTGACGGAGGTCAGTTGGTGAAATGGTAAGATATTTCATCTTGTTCTTCTCAGACAGAATCTAGACTATCCATCGTGTTATAGACATGAAGTATTAATTAGATGCACATACAAAAGTCATTGACTATTGTGGGATGCTTTTGACACTTTCATGTGAAGACATTAGTTAACAGCTCCCTCCAAAGTAAAAGGAGTAAATTACTCCAGCCACAATATTACCGGAAGTTATAATTTTTCATACTCACCATCAATTTTGTCAGCATTAAATTTCTAAATATCTTGCTTCATACTCGGCCTGTTTGATTAAGTTTATTTTTAAGTGTTTTTGAAAAAAACATTTTTTTATAAATACTTTTTTAATAAGTAGATCAAAGTTACTTTTTAAAATAAGTAAAAATCAGTTTATTTTCAACTTCTGCTTATTTTTAAAACTTTAAACAAACATATCAAAATTTAAAATAAATACTTTTTTTAATTAAAAAAGTATTTATTTCTTAAAATAAGTTTAAACAAATGAGCTTACTATCAGCATCAATGAGTTTCAATAGACAAAAATTGATAGACAGAAATTGAACTTTATTTAATAATCAATCCAGATTCCAGAAAGATGCTGACGGTTTTGCCAAGACTGTAGGCTAGTAATTTACATATGTTCTAGTCTAGTATTTGATCTATATACAAGGTGAAATCTTGTGGAATAGAATTAAATTCATGTGTTCGTTGTGAATGTTTTCTGGAAGTTAGAACTTAAATTTTCAGACAAAGTAGAGACTAAATTTACCTAGTTCACTATGACCAATTTTATGTATTCACTCGCAAGATCTAATGAATCTCAACTTTTTAATTTATCATAAATTGTAAACTTGTTCTAGAATATCTGGAAAACAATTCTTTTTACAAATTATATTAAAGTAGATGCTGCACTTTTATGACATTCTTGTACCCCTCTTTCTCATTGCATTAATTATGAACTTGATTGTTCAATGTTCAGTGGTTTACTAGTTTTGCATGCTTCTTACTAGGGATATAATAAAGAGCCATCTTTATTCTATATTTGAACTTATCACTGAAGCACAATGTGTCATTGCTAACGCAGTTTGTTATGATAATGATCTGTTTCGTAGGTTAACGTTGATAAAATGGCTGGCAGGATGGATAGCTACTGAGACTTCTGCAGAGAACCATCTAATATTTGTTTTCTTGATAAACAAACCATTAATATTTTTCATTCTAATGATAAAATCCACTTATATATGTTTTAGAAAATAAGGGTTATATATATCTATTGGACGCTGACTACTGATTTTGGCTAAGTATTCAGCTCTCTTGTGTTGTGCTGCAATCTAATGCTTAGCGATTTGTGATAACTTAACTGGCTTCACTGGTATAAAGGCCTGTTTGGTTTTGGGATGGTTAAAGCAAAGTTTAATCAGTTAGTCAAATAAACTTTCTGTAATTGGACACTAAACAAACAAACACAAAATATAGGTATTGATTACTCGAGGCAAAATGCTTTATGCATAATGTACATTTCAATGTAATATCAACTGAACAAAGCTTCATTCCTCTTAGACGTGTGTTTTTTAGGTTCAAACTTGAATATGAAGCTCCACTCCTAAGCCAGTAAAATAAGGCAGTTTTAAGACAGTTATCCGTGCCTCTCTGGATTTCTCTATTTTTGAGCAACAAATTGTGAAGAAAAGAGAAGTAGCACACGGTCAAGGAGCTGGCGAAGAGCCTGAAATTTAAAGACAGTTCATTTTCTGGAAGCATCACTTCTGTGTATATTGTGAAAACAAGAAAATGTTAACTATGGAATTATATTTTTGGAAGTCAATAGTAGTTACAATTAGAAATATAAAGTTGATCCAATGGTTAGGAAATGGTGAATGAAAAGGGATGAAGAGGAGGTGGTGATATTTTTTTTACCAAAATTAACAATTCATATTTGTCTACTCAATAAATATATGTAAGATATGAAATCTTAAAGCAAATTGAATATTTACTACTATTGTTTCCATTTTCAATAAGAGTAAATTATATAATCTTAAAGCAAATTGAATATTTACTACTATTGTTTCCATTTTCAATAAGAGTAAACTATATAAACCAGGGTTTGTAAATATTTCACTTTATCTTAATACTAGGAAAAATCTACAATACACCCAAGGTTAAACTCTGTGGTGGTTAAAAACCGTCACAAAACGATAACAATTTGTCACAAATTTTAACCTATTAGATTAAAAACCGTCACAAGTTTGGGGTCAAATGGAATATATGCAAACTTCAAGATAATTTGTGTAATGTATATAAAAGCATAATATTATGAACAACAACATTATGATAATCAAGTTGAACTAAAACTTGACAAGTATGAAAAAAATAAAATTATAGAATATTTATGAACATGATTTTACGTATATAAATAATATAGTATATCATTATTCTAACATATAAATAGCATATATTGAATGATGTGTGTATATAATTGTTGATTTAATATCGCTAAATTCAGTATTACAGTCTCTTTTCAGGTCATGCATATATCATGTTACATTGATCGTGATGGGAGAGAAGGGGAAAAAATTCATCAACTTAGGAATTCATACCGCTTAAGTATCTATATAATCTGGGGTTTTTGGCTAAAAAGGGGTGTTTTTAAAAAATATTTATGTGTTTGGGTGGGAAAAATAATATTTAGTGGTCTGAGGTGGTTTCTGTCACATCAGGCTTTTACCAATATTTAAAACGCGCAGTCCGAGGTAAAACATCCTCCCTAGGGTGCGAATTTGAAACATGCGTAACACGTGGCACGCATGCAGAAAATTGCCCCCCATCAGACGAAATCAAATGCTGATGTGACAGAAACCAATTTTTAATCGAGTTTAATACTTACGTTTGTAATATTTAATAATCAGGAATTAGATTTTTAAAAACAGTTTTTAATAATTTTATCCTACTAAGACCTTTGCACATTGATGCACACTATCAAGTTGCTTAAAGTAGGTATCACAAGAACATATTATTTTTGTCTATCTCATAGTATAATTTATGCAACTTTCATCTTATAATACAACTCTACAAATATTGCTTAAATGCACCCTATACCCCCACACACTTATGCATCCATATTTTATTTTTAGATATTAATATTAGATGGTTTGTGTATGGTGGTTAAATAAGTTGGTTCACTTGAATTGTGGTTCAATGTATTGGTAAACTGTGATTCATGAGGGTTAAAGGTGTGTTTGATTCAATTTTGTTTTTTAGTTTTAAAAGACAGTTTTAAGATACAATTTTTAAGAATTGTTTTTGAAAATAAGAAAAAAATTGTTTGATAAATGTTTTTAAAACAAAATAAAAAATCATTTGATTATTATTTTTAACTCAAAAAAGAGAAAACACAAAAATCCAAACATAGAAATCAGGAAAGTCTAAAAAATCACAATACACAAATAAAGGCGTAAGGTTCCGACTATGGTGGAGGAAAAAATAGTGGTGGTGATAGTGACACAAAAATAAGGACTTAAAGTCATAAAAAAAGACAAAATAGGACATAAGACTGATGGTAGGGGTGAAGAAGGAGGAAGTACATAACGGTGACAACAAAGACAAATGGGGTGACGATGATGGAAACTTGTGGACATGGTGAATAAAGAAGAAATGAGAGTAACAGTGTTTTGAAAGGAAATGGATATGGGTAAATTGAAAAACTAGAAGTTTTTAAATTTTATGAGAGAAAACTAAAACTGAAAATCAAAACTACTAAAAGATGTTCGTATATTTTAATTTTAAAAAATCAACATACAAAACTGTTTTTAAGAAGAATTTCCACAAAATAGTTCACAAATAAGATTTTTAATTCTGAAAAGCCAGAAGAACAAGAACTGTTTTTTTTAAAGGGTTATCAAACAAACCCTAAATCTCAAGCTCTTCTATTCTTCATATTTTTGGAATATTTTATGGTTTGAACCCAGCACACATTGCTTGTGTAAGAACTGTAACAAGCACCTCCAGGGGTTCAACATGTGTAAGAACAATCATTAACTTTTAAAAACCCACAGTGTTATCTGCTAATCTTATTTTTAATTGATTTTCTTCACCAAACTAATATATAATAGTAAATTATTTTTATTTTTCATTTATCATTTGATCTATGGGTTAAAGATGCTAGAAGTGTCCTACCTTCTCAACCAATAACCTGTTTGGTTCAACACTAACACGTACAAAAACACCCCAATAGAAATTAGGTAAAAGACACATAACTTACTTTGATGGAACGGAAGTTTATAGAACAGTAACGGGGAGGTTTATAGAACAAAAACGGAGAAGCAAACAGGCAGCAAGCTGGAGCTCACAAGGAAGGAAAGAACAAGACCGAATAAATTTTTTGAGAAACACAAAGTCAACTTCTTAACTTGTGAAAAAGTTGAATGGCCGATGTTTGGAAAATGTAAAAGTGCATAAATTATAAGCTTAACACTTTAATTTACTGAGTAAATCATCAAATATACATCAAGCAATTTAATCTCTTCAATTTTAGAATCTTGTACTGCCTAGCTTTTCAAAACAAAAACCACTTTAGTCTCTCTTCTATTACATTATTTATCCTTGTCATTTGAGAAAAAAAAATTAACTGATGGCCGTCTTACAAAATGATGGACTGACAATATTTCCAATATCTTAAAAACTAAATTATCCAACACATGCAATCTCAACATTAATTTATAAAGTTTACTCTAAATTTATTACTATGTCTTATTCCATAACAGCTTCTACAGAAGTCTACACAACCAGCTCAAAGATACTGACTTCATTATATTGAAGCATTACCGTATTTATATTGGTAAATAAAATCAATGTTGCCCCACTGAGTCGGTTCGTTTTTCTTTTCTACAATTGGGATACAATAATGATAACGACGGTTTAACTGTCACAACATACCATTAAACAATGTTGGCAAAAAGTAACTAAAATAACAAAGACAGTACATAAATCAAACTTTCATATGGAGAGATGGGTCCACTTGAAAGGAAAACCTGTTCTAAGAACTAAAATTGACTAGGGCATTAGATGGTAGAAACAGAAAACACTGTAACTACAACTATAATTTCACTTTCTCCTCTTTGCAGGTGGCTGTGGAACCTCCTCTTCTTCCTCCTCTTCATCTTCCTCCTCTTCCTCCTCCTCCTCCTCATCTTCTCCATCATCTTCATCCCCATCATCATCGTTGTCATCATCACCATCACTTTCTCCTGCACCATTGGCCTCAGGATCATCCTCAGGGTCAGCCTCTTCATCACCTTCTTCGCCTGAGAAGTCCTCATCTCCTTCCTCGTCATCCTGATCATTTGCATCATCATCCTCCTCATCCTCGTCCGCATCTGAATCACTAGCATCCTTGTTTTTATGGAAAGTTTGTTTTCCCTTGCAGAGATCACCAAAAGGAAATCTGACAATTGACATACACCAAAACTAAAAACATCTCCAATCATATAGCACAATTATATCTTCCAAAAAGGAGTTTAAACTTGCTCTCACCTTCCATCCATTGGGGTCAAATTTGGCGACAATGAATGATTGATGTCAGTCAGAAGAGATCCAGTCTGGGTAAACAAACACAGACATAGTAATTTGTAGCCGCTTCAATATGAAAGCTTGTACTATACCAATGACATTTTACTTTAGTCTCAACAAGATGAACCAGAAGGTCCAGAACAAACTAGGCTTATGACATAACATAAATCATAACATGGCAACCTAATTATAGCATAGGCCTATCATAGCAATAGGAAGCTTTAAAATTTAGCTTACCAAGCAAGTGGTAATGATGCAAGCTATGTTGTTTGGTTTAATCATAAAGCATTTCTTGTTTTCTTTTCTTATTTTTACTTCTAATTATAAAATTGTCGTCTTATTTGATGTTTTCAAGAAATTGTATAAGAAACAAAGAAGACCACTTTCTGTTTTCTCTCTTTCGCATACAAATTTCTAAGACACGAAACAGGGTAATAATTTTGTAATTAGAAGTGAAAACAAATAATCCTTTATACCAAACAGTCACTAAGCTCTAAAATACAGTTTCCAGGTTATGACATGATCTCAAATACAAGACGACAACAACAACAAAGCCTATATGGATCATATGACACCGTTGTTTGCTGTCATTTACCAAGGTCCACATAAAAAGACACTATCTAAAGTACAAGATCCACATAAAAGACAAATTCAGACAACGTATGAAAATAGAATGTCAACTTCTAAGCATAGAATACAGAACATAATTTTGCACAATCTAAGTAGAAGAAACTTCTAAACCAAAAATGTATATAATGCAGGAACAACCTGCACAAGAACTCGCATTAGTAAACTGCCCTGCCACTAAGTTTTGTCAAACGTTTATCCAGAGACTGATTGGTTGATTTCTCGAAGAACATAGCCCATTATTTGGTCAATGTGGTGTTTACACAAAACCCCAGCTTCCGATGCATCAGAAAGCATCGTAAAAACCGGTTTCGCACACATAAACACATACGCAAAGATACAAATAAACAGCAATTAACGCCAACCAAGTAGAAGAATAATCAGTGCAGAAGAAATCATCCAAAACATTAAAAAATAGAAAATTCACAAAAATCACGTTGCTTTTATTTGATCTGAACAAATGAAAAAGGAAGGTGATGTTTGAAACACACTCAGTCTTGATTAGGAAAAAACAAACGATGGATTACACATAATAACATTAAAAAATGTCAATCCCCATCGCTTAACTAAAAGGTAAACAACATTTTTGGGACACAAATTAACAAGGTTACAGGGCAACCTCTGTGATCAACCACACCATGCACTCTAGCAAAATCAAGGAAGAACAATAAGAACGAAGAGTTTTACAGCAACCAAATCAACTCTCCATCCACACACAGAAACAACGCTTCACAATTTCCCCCTGACCCAAAGCAAAATCTTCCAGCATAAACTGCCTATTGACTCTGACCAAGACATATATATGTGTGTGTGTTCAGGGGGGGAAATATTCCTAAAATTCCCCTAAAAACAATGGGCAAACGAACGAACGAGCAATTGAAATGAATAAATAAATAAATTTTGATTAGCCCAGAAAATAAAACACGAAGAGGTATGAAATTGAAGCAGAAAAAGACGAACTAGCTACGACATTGGCGGGAATTAGATAACATGATGGATGTGTGAAAAACAAAAGGAAGGGTTTTGAGAGGAATACCAGTAGGAGAAAGCAAAGGAGAGATTTCCCTACGGCAAGAATAGCGTGCACCGCCATGGCATAGGGTATCTGCATGTTGGTATCGACCAAGCTAAGAGAGGAAGAAGGAGAAGGAGAAGGAGAAGAAGAAGACAACAGCTCCTCCATAGTCCCAAACTACAAATTGAATGAGAAAAAGTGAAATAGAAAAAACACTAAGAGCAAAAAAAGAGAAGAGAAGATGTTAGGGTAAACCCTTGGGTTGGTTGGTCGGTCCCGTTAGGGTTTTTGTTTCTCTCCCCCCAAATTGCTATTGCAATTCTTTTCTATGTTTTTTCGATCCAATTTCTTTATTTATTCCACCAAAGATTACACAATCTTTGAATTTCTTTATTCAACGGTTATGATGCATAGAATAGGCAAAATGTGGGGCAGTTAGGTTGGCCTTTTAAAAACAGGTTAGAGGATAAGTTTAGATAAACTTTTTAATTTATTTAAACTAAACTTGTTTTAGCCCATTAAAAGTGGGTCATAAGCGGAAGGTTAACCTATGAGACCCATCATATTAGTAAAAAAATTATTAATTGTTAATTTTAATATTTTTAATGATTTTTTAAAGTATTATTTTTAATAAGTTAGAAGGAAAATAGATTATCACAAAAAATTAAACTCGTTTGAATTACGAAAAATTTTCTATTTCTATTTTTTTAATTATAAAACTCTCATCCTATTTTCTATTTCTAAAATTTTGTATAGGAAATATTGGAAACAACTTTTTTTGTTTCTTGTTTTTATTTTCTATTTTTATTTTTTTAGGAATTTTTTTTGAAAATATGAAATATGATGAAAATTTTATAATCAAAACTAAAAAACAGAAAATAAAAATAAAAAACATTTTCACAATCTAAACAAGGCTTTATTTTTAAATTAAAAAACAAGTTTTTTTTAAAAAGCCTTGAAAAACCAAAAATGAAAAAGAAAAGTGGGCTAGTCTGTAAACCTACACCTAAATGAATCGGTCATATTATTAACTTGTTTCTCTTTTTTGGCTTATCTTATAATAATGTAAAAGAAATTTTATACAAAATTTTTAATAGATAATATAATTTTTAAATATTTAATAAAGTACATATATCTATTTTTTATTTTTTGTATTTTAAACTCATTATAAATTACATACTAGTTCTGCCCTAAATGTATAACATTTTTTAGAAATTTTTTGTCCTTTAATATAATACTATCTTTTAAATTTTTATGGCATTAATTATTTTTTGACTAAAATACATCATAACTTTTATTGGGATCAATATAATAATAAATGACATACATCAATTAGATTATTTATCTTTTTAGTCGTAATTGGGTAGTGAGTAAAGAGAAACTAGATGGAGATAAAATAAGTAGAGAAAATTGACTATCAAGTGATAATAATCTTAAGAGCAATTTTAGAAAAGTATTATAAATTTAAAACAAAATTATTAATTTTAACTAAATTAACCAACTTTTTTAATACGCGTGAATTAGGTAAAAAAGCGTTATATTTAGGTACGAAAGTAGTATATTATAAAATAACATATTACTTATTTTGTAGACCTACTACAAGATGTAAAATTTAGTGTAGTTGAATTTTTATTTTTAAATGTTAATTGTTAGATAATTTTTCAATAAATGAATATTTAATTTTATCGACATATAGATACAAAAGTTTTATTTAAGTACTTATTAACTTGAAAATAAAAAGTTTTTGTGATTTAGGTTAACGAGTTTATCGAAGTTTGGGTATGTCTCACAACATGACAAGTGTTTAGATATATACTTATAAATCATCTACTAACGAGTTTCTCACATCGATATGATTTGAACACACATATTTAAATATACAAGTTTACTTCTTCACCAATTAGACTAACATTCGTTGGTAATTACTCTTTAAGTATACGAAGAACAACAATATTGTATTAAACATTATATTTTTATTTAATTTCAATTAAAAAGGACTTAGAAAGGGAAGATGGGTATGGATTGTTGGGTCGACCTATCAAACCGTCAACTAATAAGTATACCAAATTGATATCTGTAGGTTGCTAATCCAATTAGGGTCCACCTCTATTTGGTTCCAACAGAATTAGGTCATTTATAATGTTGTGTTAGACCTAAAAAAATAAAAATAAAATTTATATTGTGTATGAATTATTGTATTTTTTTATGAAAAATGAGACATTAAAAAAACACTACAATAGGTGTTTATAATTTTAAAAATTATCATTTTAAAAAGAAAAAAGTAGAAAGAAAACATGGATTGACTCATGGCCAAGTTAAAAAAGGTATTATTTAAAGTCTATTTCTTTTATCGAAGATCCAATACATATTCCAATGGACTTTGAATATGTTTGATTCACCATTTAACCCCTTTTATTATTCCCTCCCATAGCCTAAAGAAACAATGTGAAGTCTGTTTTTTTTATAGAAAAATACAATTTTTATTTTAAATTAATATATGCATCAATCAATATCAACCAAACTCGTATGACATGAATATTCACAAATATGGAACAAATACATGTGAATGCTACTCACGTGCCGGCACCTATGACCGGGCCGCCCAAGTGTTATTCATAATCACAAGAAAAAAAAATCCATTTTCCATTTTAAAAATTATAGCTTTTCAACATAAAAAAATTCCAAGAACCCAATAAAATTACTGTTTCTTTTAAATTGATTTAACGATTTAAAATGGTATGGTAACTTGTTTTAATGACAATGTCCATTGAATACATACTGTTTTCTTTTTCAAAAAATATATGTATATAGATTTTTTTTAATCAAATATATCCTTTCACTAATTTTTTCCCCCTTCACACAGCTCAATCTGGCACCCCCAAATCAATCACTTTCGTTAAAATAATAATAATAATAATAATAATAATAATAATATAATATGTTAGACAAAAATAACACTAGGGGGATGTTTTTTAGGGAAAGTGATGATGCAATTATTCATTGTTTGTGCCATTCGTAACATCGTCCACAGGGTCAACAGGGACGGCCATGCCCATAACCCGAACCCTCTCTCTCTCTCCCCCTCGCAACCAAAACCCTAGAAATTAATCATTCCTTTCCAATTTATCGATCAATCGCCGACCAAGTCAACGCCCCAATCCCTAATTCGCTTCGATTCATGTCGTCCGAGATCGAGGTCGTCGAGGAGGTCCCATCCCGCGACCAGTCATCGGGCGCCTGCGCCGTCGATGACGTCGCCGACAGCAGTCTCCCGGACGACGTGTACACGGCGGCGGCGCACGGGGATTTGGAGAAGCTGCGGAGATTGGTGGAGCAAGAGGGTTGCACCGTCACCGAACCCGACGGTTTGGGCTATCACGCGCTTCAGTGGGCAGCACTCAACAATCGCACTGCCGCTGCTCAGTACATCATCGAGGTTTTTGATCGGTTTGTTGAATTGCGTTTGCTTACTTTGCTTTCTCCTTCCTGAGTCTTTTGTTTTCACATTGTTTCCTGCAGATTGTTTGTTAGTAGTTTTTTTTTTTCTTTTGTACTAGTAAAGCTTAGAAAAGAAAACTTATCCATTGGGTAGAAATTATAAGAAATGATTATAAAAATATTTTAATATAATGTTAATTAAAAAATATTATTTTTTTACTTATTCATAATTTATATTAATATTTTTATGTTTTACTTTTATAAGTTCTTATCTCATTTATTTCATTTCAAAATATATATTAAAATAATAATTCTGAGTGGATAAAAATGGCATTATTTTCAATATATAATATATAATAAATAAATATTACTATTTTGCATATTAATTGTAATATTTTTATGTTTTACTTTCTTAAGTTCTAACAGTATTTATTCATCATTTATTTCACAGAATTCTTATCTTTTGATTTCGGTAGAAATTTAACGCATCACAAAATATTTACAAAAACTCTGTTCTTCAACTATCGTTCGTCTATCGAGCTTGTACCATTGACTTATTGAATTCTTATAATAAAATAAAATATTATTTATAATAATAGTTGTGTTTATATATAAGTACTAAATATATAAAATACCTATTCAGTGCTATATTTCTTTCTGAGTGAGTTCATTTATAGTCTTGTGAGTTGAGTCTTTCAGATTCATGAGCATAAAAAAATCATAATATTAATGTAATTTTATTTAATTTTACAACCTTAATAAGTGATAATTCAATATTTGAATTGTTGATATATGTCAAATTTTATTAAAATAAAAAATATAAAAAGATAACTTTTTAACATTATAGTTTTCTTTTATAAATTTTTCTCAATTCGATAAAGTTACCGCTTCATAAAATCGATTTAACGATTTCGAATGATTTGATTTGTAACCATGGTTTCCAAAAATGGCTTCCTTTTAAATTGGTTTATCTTCCTTTATTTACCAAAAAAGACTGGTTTGGTTGGTTTAGTAAGTGCCCCTTATTTTTTAAAATAAGTGTTGGTTGGTAGCCGTGTGATGCATGATTAAATTTTATTAAATAGATTTAGAAATATAATGTTTATAAACTATACACCAATTATATAATAACAACTTCTAAACATTGTATTAGAATGATAACACAACTGAGAATTGATAAAATCATGAAACATCAACCAAGCAGTGGACTTCTGAATAAGAATTTAAACTTTTCAATAACTTGTATGTGTATACTAGAATAATAATATGTTAGTGTAAATTCAAAATAATATAAGAAAAAGACAAAAATAACATTATGTACCAAATAAAAAGACAAAAATAACATTAGGGTGGATATTTTTTTTGAGGGAAGGAGATGAATGAAGTTAGGGAATAACAATGGTCCTTGCCCCTTGATGATGAATATCAAAATCTACCATCATTGTTTGTGCCATTCGTAACATCATCCAGAGGGGGTCAACAGGGACGGCCATGCCCATGACCCGAACCCTCTCTTCTCTTTCCCTCTCGCAACCAAAACCCTAGAAATTAACCATTCCCTTCCAATTTCTCGATTCATCGCCAACCAAGTCAACGCCCTAATCCTTAAATCGCTTCGATCCATGTCGTCCGAGATCGAGGTCGTCGAGGAGGTCCAATCCCGCGATCAACAATCGGGCGCCGCCGTCGATGACCTCGCCGACGCCAGTCTCCCGGACGATGTGTACACGGCGGCCTCGTACGGCCAGTTGGAGAAGCTGCGGAGATTGGTGGAGCGAGAGGGTTGTACCGTCACCGAACCCGACGGTTTGGGCCACCACGCCCTTCAGTGGGCCGCACTCAACAATCACACTGCCATTGCTCAGTACATCATTGAGGTTCTTTGATCGGTTTGTTGAATTGCGTTTGCTTACTTTGCTTTCTCCGTTGTTTGTCTTTTGTTTTCGCACTTCCAACGAGTTTCTTATTCTTTACCCTACAACAAAAATGAAATAAACGTGTCAAGAGTTGCTGATTGTGGGTTGAGAAGAGATATATATATATATATATATATATATATATATATATATATATATATATATATAGAAGGGAAATTGACAATGATGTTTTGGGTTCGAAACTTTGAATTTGATGAGGTGAATGAGCTTAGCTCAGCTCAGCTCGTTGGTCATGTTTGTGTTGTCGAAATGGAAATTGAGTTTGTTGTTCATTTGTTTTGCTATTGGATGTATGTTGGAATTTGACATGATGATATGTGTGTGTGAAGTGTGGATTAGATTGGACTTTCTTAAATGTGCTTTGTGGGGTTGAACTTTTCTGAATGTGCTGTACAGAATTGATTGATTGGTTGTGGTTGGCAGCATGGGGGAGATGTGAATGCAATGGATCAAAATGGACAGACGGCTTTACACTGGTGTGCGGTTCGGGGTGCTTTTCAGGTTGCAGAGCTTATACTACAGGAGGGTGCTCGAATAAATGCTGCCGATTTGAGAGGATATCAGGTTAGATTGATCTGACTATTTTCTCCTTTATTCAAGATGTCACTGGTGTGAGGCATTTTGAGTAGGTTATGTTGGCCTTACTCCTCGTTGTCTGAATCTGGGTTAATTGGTAGTTTTCAAAATATCCTCTCACTTAAAGCAGGAGTTTGCAGTTATGAATGTTGATTTTGCTAATTATAATTTAATTGGTTTCAGACAACACATGTTGCTGCACAGTTTGGTCAGACAGCTTTCCTTTACTATGTTGTTTCTAAATGGAATGCTGACCCCGATGTTCCTGATAATGATGGGAGAAGCCCCTTGCATTGGTAATCAATAATTTGCACTTTCAACCTATCTTTCTATTGAAATGAATGTATTCCCTTTTCCATTTATTGCACTATGCTCTGCAACCTAGAAGTTGTCTTGTGTGTACATATGCTGATAGGTTATTCGTTGTTGTGTCCTCTGACATTTTTTGCTAGTTTATGGTGTCATATTTTCCTCAAGCAAACTGCTGGTGTTTTGTTTTGTTCTTTGAATTTTAACAGAAACTATGTCTAAAAGTGTATTTGCAGAGTTTTAGTGAAAACAGCGTCTGGGAAGTTAGTCCCAATTTTCCCAAGTTCAAAATGAAAATCTGGAAAGTGGAAACTCTTAAAATCTAGTAGGTCTTGATTTTTTTTGGTTAATTATTATTCTAATACAAGGATGTTTGTTTTTAACATCTTGTAATTTCCCTTGGTGACTTGGTGTAATATTACCCATCATGTATGTAGGATACTTTTGAATTAGTTGGCCTAGTAGTACATGGGCCAAATCATCTATGTTGCATCCGTAGCAATGTTCATCTTATTTTTTCCTGGAATTTGGTCAAGTATATTGCTGTATTTTTGTCAATTTTTGGTTTCTCAGGATATTATTGTACTAAGTTACTCTAATATTTTCCTTTTAATTTTTCTCTGTATCTGATAATTTTTTAGATGACAAAGTCAATAAATTAGTTTCCTTTTTCTTTTCAAAGTGTTTTAATTGGTTCTTCCATTCTGACTTGAATTTTAGGGCTGCTTACAAAGGTTTTGCTGATTGTATACGTCTTTTGTTATTTCTTGATGCTCATAGAGGACGCCAAGATAAAGAAGGTATGTTGTAATGCTCTATCCTGGATGTCTTTTATTGTCCTCAAATTATTCATGCACTGATACAAATGATGAATTGATATTTGATATTCAAAGCAATATTCCTTGTTTATTTTCCCTACTTTATCCAGGTTGCACTCCTCTTCACTGGGCTGCTAATAGGGGTAACTTGGAGGCCTGTACCGTGTTGGTACAGGCAGGCAAGAAAGAAGACCTGATGGTGACTGATAATACTGGCTTTACACCTGCACAGCTTGCTTCTGATAAGAATCACAGACAAGTTGCTTTTTTCCTTGTAGGTGTTTTATAATCAACATATTTTGATTTGGTTAGTATTGTCATTTTGATGGCATTTTGCCTTCCATATTTTCAAGATGTTCCCTTCCCTTAATGGTTTTGAGATAGAGTCACTCCGGTTTGCTTTCCTGGAAAGCATCTGTGTTTGTTAAAGTTGTAGAGTAGGTGCATGAGTGCAATTTTTATGTGTGTTTCCTTTTTGAAGAAATGTGCATTTTTTTATTTATGTGGTAACTGGTAATTGTACTTTACATCCTTTCTTAATATGGTATTAGCAACGCGGACATACTTCTTCCACAATACATTTTGATATTTGGATCGCTGATAATAATGTATTGGAAATCCTTCTGTTAAATATCAACATATCACAAAAAAAAAAAAAACCTTCTCCATTTGAAAAGGTATTGTTTAGATGAGTGGATGAATGTTGATTATTTCTCAAAGAAATTTTAGAATTTAGTCTTATTTGACCTCTACATGAAAACTCTTTCAGATCATTAATTAGGTGATCTATCAAAGCTATTGCTACCACAAATTGTATTGTGTTTAAACTTATAACCTTTACAAAGTATACAAGCCTACTATTCTGGAAAAAAAGAGTAACTGCTGACTGTGAAAATGTGCTTCATAGTTGTTAATAACATAAGATCCTACCATCTTTTAATGAGTGGTGACACATCTACATTTCTATTGTGGCTTATTTAGAAGAGTTTGCTACTCTTAAATATACACTTTACCAAATTTTGCCTCCTTGTTATAATGAATGATGGCAGATTTACTGAACATTTTATTGCTAAATCTATTGTGTAGGGCAACGCCCGAAGGCTGCTTGACAATGGGAACAGTCGCCTAGGAAAGATTTCCAAATTAGGACTTGCTCCTGTCCTTTGGTGCCTAATTTTTGTGCTCTTGATTACCTATGTTCATTCGGTCATCTTGGGTATCCACCTTGACTTGCGCCTTTGGAATCATGTGTGCATGTGAGCACTTACATGCATACTTATGCTATATGCAATTATTGTCTTACTATCATTTCTATCTTTTATGTTACCTTTTTCTGCAGCAACAAATATGCCAAAGCTTACAGCCGCAGCTGGCCTTCTTGCATGGTTTGGAGTTTTTCTTGCTACTGCTGGATTGGTGATGTTTTACAAGTGTAGCAGGTAAGTAATTAAGAATATAAACATTACAGCCTCTCAGGAATACCCTCTAGAGTCAAGACCATTGTATGTGTATGGATCATATCTTATTTTCTTATAAGTTGATATGAGCTTGATTTCTTCTATGGGTCCAAGAGACTTTTCTAGGTTTTTAGAGTTATGTAAAATCTTTATCAGTGTTATGAATGATCTGACATGATTCTGAAATTGGTGTATTTGCTGCTGTTTGAACCTGATATGAATCCGAAATGGCAACTTATTAAAAAAGTAATTTTCTGTTTTTTAAAATTTTCATATTTATTTTAAACATATTTTTTAGATGTTTGTAAGTTTTCTTTGGGTGGGTTTTTAATATTTTTGAGTTTCTAAGCCATTATAATAGTTAATAGGAGTTTGTTTTAAATTTTAATGCCAGGGAAGCTAAATAGTTAATGGAATATAATGTGAGCATTAGTGAGAATTTATTTCCTCTAGAATTTCAATAGTTTAGTAAAGTCTATAAAAATAGAAGCAAATAAATCAACTTGAGTTTGAGTATCAGAACCATGCAACTTTCATTTGTGGCTATGTGTAAGTTTAAATGTGGAATACTTGAATTTCATTACTCAATTGTCCTAGTGGTAGAATGGTATGATTCCTCTTTTCCTCGTGAGGTGTGCTGATGAGATTGCCCTCCATGAATTTAACTAGTTGTCAGCTAATGGTTTGGGAAAAGTTACTTTATGTGTATTGGTGGAGGGGATGGTAGTGTGATTGCCAGAATACTAAAGTGGTATTTATCATATAGAACATCAAAGAATTAGAGGGAGATCGTAAGTGTAAACCATAGGATTCAATTGGATGGAAGAAATGAAGTGTGTTAACTGTGACATGAAGGTACAACTCAAGCTGAAAGGAAAATTTTACGGCATAACTTTATTGCTATAAGACATTGAGACTTACAATGTTGTATGCAACTAAATGTTGGGCGATAACAACCTACAAAGCACAAACACCTCTCTATTTTGTCATGTCCTGTGTCGGACACATTTCCGAACACTTATTCCACACATGCTAGACACTCTTTTACAAGTGTAGGTATTAAATTATATGTGATTGGCTTGAACATTTATGTTGATAGCCTGACATTTTTATATGTTTAAGGCATTTGAGTTGATGCTTCCAAATAGATGAACAAATCCATATCATTATTAAATATTAATATATTTAATATTTAATTTTAATCTTTATAAAAAGTTAAACTTAGAATATAATATAAAAATATTAAAAATGTATGTGTGTGTTGTGTCCTGTGTTTTAGACATTATTAGTCGAATGTTTGTGTCCAGTGTTCATGTGAGAATTTGTCCCTAATAAATAACAAGACAACTAGTTAATAAATTTAATGTAGCAAGGGTTAAGATGTTTCATTGGATGAATCAACATATTAGACAAGATAGGATTAGGAAGAAATACATTAGAGGAAGAGTTGTGGTAGAAAAGAAGGTAAAAACTTGCCTCGTGTGGTTTTTACCTTCTGTGATTTTGTCATTTGTGGAGAACTACAGAAGCCCTAGTAAGGAGAGTAGATTAAATGGAGGCTAATCTGATGCTGGAGGCAGAGGGAGACCAAGAAAATTTTTATGCTAAACCATTAAGAAAGGATAGGCCAATAGTTGGTATTTAGACACAATTTGTGCCCAAATATTATGGCGTTAATGTAACAGACCTTGCCCAAATATTATGTATTGTATGGTACATTGAAGGCTAATCTAACAATCTCTTTACTTGCTACCCTTAAGTTTCTAGTATGACTACAATCTACCCATTTACAATCCAATCCAATCCACTAATGCTTACCTCTTTGTGTATATTCTCTGAGAAGCTCCATTGTGCAGTGTAGGTGGAAATATATTTTATAAAATTATTATTGTTTGTTTAGTGTCTTATGTTACTTTTCAACAATTCCTTTCCTTTGTTCAAGTTCTCATGAGTCAAGATAATATTGATGACATTCACCAGAAGGAGGTGTTGGTTTGTATTTTGTAATGTGTGGTGATCAATATGAAATATATACGTTCCACAAATAGACATGCACCATCTACCAGTTCATTCTCAGTTGCTTATTCTGTAAAGATCTAGTTTCAAAATTCAAAAATACCTGCCATATTCTTTGGAAACAGTTTTCATTTGTTTTGTTATATTATTTAATTTTGTTTTCTTAATCTATATCTGTTTCTTTCTTGACTTAACAGCAAGGATCCTGGTTATATCAGAATGAATATGCATGACACTCATAATATGAAAGATGATGTGAGTTTTGTTATGTCACTTAATTCCTACTTTGAATCCCAGCACCCTTCCTCCCCAAAAGATTTTATGACTGTTATTTCCTTTTGCATATATACAGCATTGACTTTATTGAATGGATTATGGCAGGAGCCTCTCTTGAAGGTTGAGATAAATGACCCCGCCTTGCTAGCTGGAAATTGGTCTCAGCTTTGTGCAACATGCAAGGTTCTCTCATCTTTCTTTTGACTGACTTTTTGCTGTGAAGCCTTGTCCACATCTATGTCTTGCAAGCATAAATTCCCTATCTTCGCTTCAGATTAATTTGTACGTGATTTTATGTTTGTCTTTTCTTTAGATTGTCAGACCTCTTCGAGCAAAACACTGTTCTACTTGTGATCGTTGTGTGGAACAATTTGATCATCATTGTCCTTGGGTATCCAATTGCATTGGCAAGGTACTTCTGGATGAATTTTCAATTGGTATGCTTTGCATTTGACTATTAAATGACTATATTATGCCTTGTAATTTATCATTTAGTTCGATGGAAAAAATAGGGGGGAATTAATTTGGGGCATCTGTTGTGTTTGTGTTGCCCTTTGGCCTCTTCTCTATGTACAAACACGGGGTATGCCACTATTTAATAAATGTGCCTTTTTAATACCAAAGTGAAGCCCTTAATTGGTTACACGTTGGTCATGGGGATGTATATAGTGCAAACAGTTTAGATTGGTCAGTCTTGGTTAGGGGGGAGTGCTAGTGAAAAGGGGCTGTTTAGTTTAAATCTGTATTATAGCTGTGAATAAAATATATCCACTTGTCTAAGATGAGTGATTTGAGTTTGCTCATAAAAATTTATGTTAGTATTTTAGATCCAGTAAATCATATTTGAAGGATATCTTAGATGAGTAATCCAATCTCACTTGGTTATTTATGAGATGATATTGTTACTGTTCCTATCTCACTGCCATCTTTTTCTTTTCATTATTCTTAATATCAAGTGATCATTCTTTTTTTGACTGGTTGAATTGATCTGATTGGACCTGATTTAATTGGACTTCATGATTGCAGAAGAACAAATGGCATTTCTTTGCTTTTCTTGTTCTTGAAGTTTCAGCAATGTTGGTTACTGGTGGAGTTTGTCTTGCAAGTATGTGTGTGCTGAGACTCCACTCTTCCATTTTTTCTGCAATTTGAACTGCTGATTGAAAGTAAATTTTTACTCGCAGGAGTATTAACTGATCCACTTGCTCCTCCTTCATTTGGGGCATGGATTCAGTATGTTGGCAAGAGTCACATTGGTGCAATATCATTTCTTCTTGCTGATTTTTTCCTCTTCTTCGGGGTGTTTACTTTGACAGTTTTGCAGGCTAGTCAGGTATGTCATAGAAGCAGCTTTTTTCCTTTTTTGAATGGAGGGGAGTTGGTTGATATCAAGAAATTCTCTCTCCTCCGTTCTGAAGCAAGTATCTTGTTTCATTTGTTATCTTTCGTTCTTTCTCCAGATATCACGCAATATTACAACAAATGAAATGACTAATGCAATGCGGTATAGTTATCTCAGAGGTCCTGGTGGTAGGTTCAGAAACCCCTATGATCATGGTATCAAGAAGAACTGTTCTGATTTCCTGATCAATGGTTACAATGAAGATGTGGAATGTGATAAAGAGTCAGGTCAGTCAGAGGAGGGCACAGGAATGATGCACATTGCAAGGAGGAGCTCAAACTTAGCAAATGGTGACTCGCATAGTCATTCTGAATATGCTAAGGGCAATGGAAATGGCCATCATGTTATTAATGTGAATTCCAACACCCAAACAAATCATGGTCATATTAATGGTCACGCTAATTCTTCGCATTGTAACCATGGCAAAACCAGAAATTACAAGGTTCCTTTGGGCTTAGGTCTTGGCCTTGGACGGAACAGCAGATCCGTTGTTTCCTCATCATGATATTTACATATCTGGTTGAACGCGACCTTTAATGTATCATAGACACACATCTGGGCTGTTTATTCAATTTTTTGTGGCTCTTTTCTATCATACCCATGTGCAATTTTGTGTTACATTTTAGCCACCCACTCCTCATTTTCCTCCCAACTTCTGTAACTAATTTGAGTCGCATATAAAAGCTGAAAACCCTAGAAATCCGTATGAAATTCATATGTAATTGTTAGGGTTCAACCCCACCCTGTTCTTTCTCTGCCAACTTCTAGTGTGCTCCTTCCTTGACCGAGGTAACGTTGCTCAATATGGCTCCTATTTTGTACTTTGATGATATGAAGCTGATGATCACATTGTTAAATCTTGTAAATTTTATCATCTAGTATAATCTGTTGGCAAAATTTTTAGTAATATCTGGTATAAATCTTAGTGTTTTTCAATTTCCAGTTATATAGAAGTATTTGACACTAGAATAGTTACATCGATAGAATTAATGACATGACAAATCTTAAAATATTTTTAAAAGATAGGGGAATTTAGTTTATTAAAAAGAAGTTAGAATTCTAATTTAAAATTTATTAAAAAGATAGGGAACTAAAATGAAATAGTGTTTTAACCTATTTAATTTTAAAAGTTTGATACTAAATTTAATCTTTTAAAACAATTAATATAAAATTTATGATACATCATCATTTTTTTATACATATTTTTTATTGTGTTTAAAAGACTGGTTTTTTAAAAAAATAATTTTTAAATCTAATGGCTTTGAATTTTAGTTGTACGGGTATGATATGAGTGGAAGTAAACTTTTAAAAAAAAAAAATTACACACAATTTTTGTTGTTTGTAAATTAAGATAAACATATTAAAGAATCATTTTTTTATGTATTTTAAAAAATATTTATAACGTAAAGTTATTAAGTAATATTATCTATATTTAATTAAATTGTAGACATGTCATCATCTCTTAACCAATTGCCGATGTTAAGTCTTTTTACCAATTGTCTTACTGATCGATATATTTATAAGTTGACGAAAAGATTAAGAAATATAATTGACATGGAATGCTCTAAGTTAGAGTTACACCTAAAAAATTATATTATAAAGATACGTGGATAATTTGTTTCATGTTATTTGTAAAATAATTTCCGATAGCTCTTCCAAATTTAAAAATATGTTGTCATAATTGATAGAAATTAATAAAGTCATATTTATTTATAAAAAATATAAATATAAAGATCATGATAAAAAAAGGGTCATAATCAAAATTTAAAAAAGTTAGATAAAATTGTGAGTAGTTAAACCTGGAGATTTTGTGGTACAGCATTTGTATAGTGTTGCGTCTCTTTCTGTATATTATTGCCGGCCATTTTGTTGAATTAATTGACAGCGTTGCTATCCATCTTTTGTTGGTAGCTACTATCAATTCATTCCTTCCAATAATACATAACATTATATTTGCCTATATGGATAATATTATTAGCTTACATTACATTATCATATTTTTTGTATTTCTTTCAAATATTGTTGAACGTAATGATATGCTAACGTGAATACTCAATCGATGGATTATTATATAATTGTTGAGGTAAAATCTATATATATATAAAATTGCCTGAACGCTAAACCCAGAAAATATTTGTGGTGTCTTAATTGGTCCAACAAGTCAAATTACTTTAGTTAAGTGTGTAAAATTGATCAATCACTAATCAGCAATTATTTCAACCAGGGTTAAATATGTTTCTTTTCTGTATTTTTATTAAATTTTTGTTTTGATTCTTTGATTATTTTTTTATTGATTTTGGTATTATGTTATTACATACGTTGAAAATTGGTTTATAATATATTAAAATTGATAGCCAAAATATAATATCAGTAATTTAACTACTAATTAAATAAATACAAATGTTATATATTATATGTCTTTTATTTCATCCAACTTATTTTATGTTTATGGAATCAAATTTATATTCAATAATATAAAAATCAAAACTAAACTAAAAATTAATAGAAAGACATATTTAATAAAAAAATAACTTTAGTTTGTTGGAATTTTTTATATTAATATTTAGTGGATAAATATTATTAATTTATTATATCTATATTCTATTATTAATTGTAATACATAATAATTTGAATAAAATTATCTATTCGAATAAATACTGTAATTGAGTTTTTCGATGGGTTAACCTATCTTATTGCTCATTGAGAGATTCTTACTCCCTCTTGGTTATGTTATATTTGTTATCCCATTAGACGAATTATACAGTTGAGGAAAACTAAATAAATCAGATGGAGTATAAACGTTCAATTGAATCATAAAGGGTCATTGATTGTCTCTCCTCTGATATGTAATTATTATGTTAATTATTGCATGATCAAGTGAAATAAATTTATATTGTTATATTTAATTACATATTTAAATTCTTCATAGTTGAGTATGATTTGCAGCATAAGGAATGAGGAACATGACTTTTTCTATTGCTTTATATGAGGAAATTATGGTGATTAAGTTACGAGGAAAAAGTTAAAGTGCTCTCTGGACTGAAGTTTATGTATGGCTTGTTATTATTGTTGTTTTCACTCCTTTTGAAAACTTCATCAATACTTTATTTTAACCACACTTACGTTATATTTTTGTGATATTAAAATAATTTCTCTTCTACAATCAAGGGATTAAAACTAATTAAATTTCTCGTTAGCTAGATTTATTTACTTTATCATAATGACCCATAACATGGTATTTTCCCAATTATTACCACAATAAAAAAAACAAGTAGATTCAAATCTCGAATTTTACAGCTTTCTTATTTTTACTGTACACCGAAAAAGAATAAAACAAGTCAATTTCAAATTATAGAAAAAAAATGATTAGTTATAATAAGGGTATTGATATTAATTTTTTTATCATATAGACAAATGATGTTGTCTTCAATATTTACTTGGTAGAAAAATCTGCACAGATTTTATCTTCTATCTTTTTTAATGAATATCTTGTGGTTGTTTTTTCAACTTGAAGCTGAAGATATTACGCGTGCACTACTGAAGAAAAAGCGGAAAACATAATTATGATTAGTGTGGAACTTTCAAACCCTTGTAATTAAAATCAGATCGAATTAATAAATTTGATCAGTTAAGCAATAAATTTAAAAGATTAATTTTTTATTTCAAACAATTTAATTATAATTTAATCATGATTTATTTAAATCAATAATTTCCATTCAATCAAATGCACTTTGCAGTGTAGATTTCGCAGTCAGCAATTTTCAAAGTTAGGGAAAGCCGATTTGATATATTCATTATTCATTGAATTGGGATTTGAATCCAAATCCTTTAATTTTATTTTTGGTTTGTCACATCATGTGGTAGGAAAAACGAAAAATGACAATATGGTTTACAGTATTTGAAAAAGGCATTCTTGCATTAGAAGTGACGATAGGTCCATATGGGATTTTTGTTGGTTTTAGTCATTTCATTTTAGAAAACTTTCATTAATCAAGATTAAATCTAAAATAAAGAAATTCATAAATAAAATAATATATTTTTAGGCTAAATTTTTAAAATTTAAACATACGTTTATCTCTAATTTTTTTAAAATATCCCTATAACTTTTTTTTATAAAATTCTTACTCCTTATAATATTTGTGTCGATAAAAAAGAATCTTTATCATCAACTGATCCATATTAAACACAAAAATGGTCACATTTAACTACCATGACATTATCACATATCATTTTTAAAATAAAAATAAAAACATTCCACACTACATTTTCTTCTCCAACTCTCCCTCATCTTTCTCTCTCCCCCTTTTCTAGAATTTCAATAGGGTCTTTCTTTAGTATTGAAATTCATCATATTTTGAGTTTATGTTTTTTTTTTAAAAAAAAAAAGGATCAAAATTGGAAGGTAGAAAATGAGATGGAAAAGAAAGCTTTTTTTTTGTCTATTTTGAAGGGGAAGGGAAGAGAAAAGGGAAAAAAAAGAAATGGAACACGATAAAAAATAATTCCTTCTTTATATAGAAGGAAATGAGAGAAAATATAATAATATTTATGTTCAGTAAATATTTAATGGTTTAGAGTCAGACTTAGAAGGAGGTTGAATAAGTCTTTAACTCTTTTTCACGTGAAACAAGGAAAAACTTTCTAAACAACGTTTTAGACTTTTTATGAGATCAGACTTCTAATAAGAGAAAGGTGAGGAGAAAATAACATAACAGATTTATATTGGTTCACTTCCAAAATAGAAGTTACGTTTAGTACCTTCAAATTTGAAGGATTTTTACTATGTAAAAACACTTTTTACACAACCAGCACAACCCGTGCTTCAAGTATTGTAGACTCCAGCCACTTATGGCTTAACCTAAGTACTCTTTCAAACAAGTCACTCCTAACTCAAACCCAAATATTCTTTCGACAACCTCTTTGGGCCACAAAGTGTTTCCCATTTAGTCTAAGAGCTGGTGAACACACCAGGCTTGTTACACAAAGATGAGTGATAAAAGAGAGTTTGTGTTACAAAGAATAACTCAGCGTACATGGATATTGAGAATTGAAACAAAATACCCTAAGTTATAATAAGCTACAAGTTAAGGTCTGCTAGAAGCAGAACAATAAGAAAGACTTGTGCTTGAAAAACAAAAATTGAGAAAAACTTAAGAGTTTTTACAGACTAACACTTTTGATTTTTGTTCTTGTTTTTTGAAAAAGATCATCGAGGAATCGATCTCTAGAATCTCTTCAAAGTTCGAGATCTTCTCATATGTACAGGCCTCTTTGAAATAGCCGTTGATCAGCCATTGGAGAAGATATAACCGTTGATCATTTTTTGACTTTGAAGAGGTGCTGTGTTGCAGAGTCTGAATCAAGCATGCTTCAGAGGATATACCAAAATGGTTCACTTTGATACCAAAAGATACCTATTTGCTCAGATATTTCGAGCTAAAAGGTCTTATAGACGTTGACCTTAGGCTTTTGTTCTACCATGATTTCAGTTTTTCTGACGCTTTGAGATGTGCGAGGCCTCTACCTAGGTTACTGTGCATCGTTCTTCAGCTTTTTGACTCTTTTCTTTTTTGGATTTTAGATAAGAAAGCACTTGTTGACATTTATATGGAAAAGGAGAGTTGCTTTACTGAGAATGTCATTTGAGAAAGATGATACTTCAGTGTCTGATTGTTCGTTTAGACGTCTCTTCTCAGTTTACTGAGAGACTTCATCAAACTTATCTTTAGGAACGAATTTTGTTTGATGGACTCCCTCTCTCTGTTCTAACAAATACACTTCAAACTTTTCCTTAAACACTCGCTGAACTATGTTAGTAAAACACTCGAGTAGACTTTATTTAACTAAGAGTCTTGATAGATGTTACTAATAAATCTCAAGGGTTTAGTCTTCTTAGTCTTTCATTCAAATTTGGATCTAACAATATTAATAATTTATCAAATTTAATAACTATCTATAACCCGTTATCACTTAAAATACCAAAAGGAGTTCTAGATGAGCTATATGAGTATAATACAAAGAAGCTTTATTTGGGGTGGCACTTAGCTACCAAACGAGACTTATCAAACTAGCTGGGAAATCTTGACCAAACCTAAACATGAAAAAGGATTAAGGATCAAGAATCTACACCACATGAATAAAGCATGCCTTATGAAAATGGTATGGGCAACGACGAGTGACGGGAATGACTTATGGATCCAAGTCCTAAGTGGAAAATATGGTAAAGATTTTCAAAATGATGAAGAACTTGAAGTCAAATCACGTGACTCGACTATATAGAAAGGAATTGCCTCATCCTGATATGTTATTATTTAGAATGAATTTTGGATAATCAATAATGGATCAAAAGCTTCATGTTGGCAATACAAATGGTTGATAAAGGATTTGGCTCTGATTGGTATTTCACCTGCTCCCATAAAAATACAAGAAGTTATAGTTAAAGACATGACTATAAATGAGGACTAGAATTAGGGTTTGTGGTAGGATAGACTCCTTGATATCATCACAAATTTAGTGTTAAAAGTGTTACCTCCTTAAAGTGTATCAACAAATGATATCTGATCCGGTCCTAACACCGGCCCCTAGGGGCATGGCTTGAATGCTTTGACAGGTCAGCGATCCGGTCTCAATACCGGTATCCGATCTGTAAGACATACATATTCCAACGTCTTTGTCAAGACATCAACGTGTAACCGGTGTCATCGGTATACATCCGGACTGTGATTCCGTATCAGGCGTTCTCCCTATACCGGTTGTTCAGGATAACACCATGACACCGGACAACACACACGTCACCGCGCTAAAGACAAGGATTATTGCTACAGGGATCGATCAATAATTCCCTGCACTACGAGCCAAATTCTGCTCATGGGGATGGTCAACTTGTTCCCTAATCCTAGTCTATATTCTCCATGCTCAATATAAAATTGCCACTTGACCCAATCATGCTGGTAAATGCGCAATAAAATAATGCTAATGGGAGTTAGTGGTTCCCCACTAACGAGTCCTCGAAAAACGAGCCAATCAGGTATATGAACTCATTTCATTAATAAAGTGAGGGATCTTCAGCCCTTTTACGACTGATTACTCTCTGAATACATTCCTTACTTGGAATATAATCACTGACTTGAGCGTCGGAGAATCTTTGCAGGTGACACCACCATTCGCCCACTTCAACGCGCTAGGTCGGTGTGAAGGATCTCTAGAACGCCCAATCCGCTCTCCTCACTCAAGGACAACGGATACCTACACCGGATACATATACATCTTGCCTTTTTTACAGTATTTACATACTATTTGTGACTGGTCTGAGTCCGGATCTCTAGACCCCGGTTCAGGACAGATCATTGGCACGCCCAGTGGGACTCGTTAAAGTTATTCCCACCTCTCGTTTAAGAAGTTTGGTCTCTTATTATGAAAGGTAAATGGAGAAACCAACCAGATGGGCACGTGGAAGACATCACTGCCCAGGAACAACCAGTGAACAGGCACTTAGCTCTCGAGTCGCCTGTGGAAAGTTCAAGAAGAATGGTGCAGGTTTCAGCACCAAATCTAAAGGATGAGATGATAAGAAAGCTGAGGGAGGAACTGATGGAATTGGAACGTGAAAGAAAGAGCGTGGAGGAGAGAGCCATGTCTCTGATCAAGGGGACACATCACACAACCGAGGGAGAAAAATCCTCTACCCCCAGTATTCAAATATCCCCACATTTGAAGGGAAGGAACAGATCCACGACTCTGATAAGAGAGTTGTTAAAGGGAAGAGGAGGCTGAACACAGCCTCTCCAGTAACTTATAAGCTCACAGTCCCTTTTTCAAGGAGACTTATGAGTGTACGCATCCCTAAGCACCTACAGACTACTCAACCTCTCTCTATAGAAAAATACAATGGTGAAACTGATCCTACTAAGCATCTTGATGCTTATACACTCGAAGCCATGTACCTGGGGGCAGATGAAGATGTCATGTGCAGGATGTTCCCTCGGACTCTTGTTGATGATACCCTTAGCTGGTTCAGGAAGCTACCATCAGGTTCCATTAACTCATGGGAAGAAATGGCAACAGCGTTTGTGGATCACTTTGTCATTTCCAGTGATATTCCCAGAACATCTCATACCTTGGCTCAGATTAGGCAGGGGGAGCATGAAACTCTCAAGGACTTCTTGAAGAGGTTTCACAAGGAAGCAGCTGCTGTTCCAAACTTGGCAGAAGCACTTCAATTGCACATAGCAATAGAAGCTTTGCAACCAAGCTCTGCTTTTGCCATGTCATTGGCAAAGAATCCTCCAATGAATTTCGAAGAATTCAGGAGGAAAGCATCCAAGTATGTGAGCATTGAAATACACTTGGAAGCAACAGTGGCAAGAGAGAAATCCCCAACGTTACAACGGAGTGATAAGAGCAGATCCAGATCGGGTTTTACCAAGAAGGTCTAATGAGTCATAACCCCGACTCATCTCTCTTTCTCTCTTTTGTAATTCATAATAAATGAAATACTCTAAATGATTTACCCATTGTCTTTATGATTTTATTCGATGCACAACACTGTTGTGACAAGATACTTTCAGGATGGATGATCCTAACAATGTATCCGTTGTTAGCGATGAACCTCTTCGAAGGTACAACTGGGTGAATCACCCCATTCGAAGGCCCAGATTGTAGGATTAAACCGAACTCTGGGTACGGTTAGTAAGTTTGGCTGAACACCGGTGAAGGCTCGGATTGTAGGATTGAACCGAACTCCGAGTACGACTAGTAGGTTTGGCCGAACGTCGGTGAAGACCTCAGTTGTAGGATTAAACCGAACCTCAGGAAATGGGTAGTAGGATTGCACCGAACCCTATTTGAAGGCTGGTGAATGAGTGAAATCCAACACCGGTTGAAGAAGAACGATTGAGACTAATTTCCCCAGGACGGATGCTCTCAATCACATATTCTATGAGTTGACGAGGTAACTCCTGGCGCGGACAATTCCCATCATCAGCCTTATGATGGAAGTCTTTGAAGACTCAATCCGTACTCTTACGATTGAGATACATTTCCCCAGGACGGATGCTCTCAATCACATATTATGTGAATTGACGAGGTAACTCCTGGCGCGGACAATTCCCATCATCATCCTTATGATGGAAGTCTTTGAAGACTCAATCCGTACTCTTACGATTGAGATACAGTTCCCCAGGACGGATTCTCTCAATCACATATTCTGTGAGTTGACGAGGTAACTCCTGGCGCAGACTCAATCCGTACTCTTACGATTGAGATACAGTTCCCCAGGACGGATTCTCTCAATCACATATTCTGTGAGTTGACGAGGTAACTCCTGGCGCGGACAATTCCCATCATCATCCTTATGATGGAAGTCTTTGAAGACTCAATCCGTACTCTTACGATTGAGATACAGTTCCCCAAATTCGGAACAATACTCTCAGAATGGACGACATCGTTCTCTCCAGTGAGAGTAACGAATTAATAATAGTCATCCGTCCTGTTACAACGGATCGGCTCTTTCTCTCCCCAAAGGAATTAAGGGTAATGCCCTATGACAGGTACCAATCCCTTAACAAACTTATACTTGGGGACAATATTCATGTATATATTTCTCCGTTCTAAAACTTATTTATCTTAAATGATTTGATTAATTTTCTGAGGCAATTATTTCAATCCGACCTCAATATTAATCACGCTGAACGGATTATTAAATGCTTTACTCTTCATAAAACATTGAAGGCTTGGGCGCAGTAAGCTGGTTCTTCTTCAAGACCACGCTGAACCCCAAGTGACGGGCACAGTAGGTTCAGGATTAGCCCTGATCTGAACCCCGTGTTGAAGGCTCGGATTGTAGGATTAAACCGAACTCTGAGTACGACTAGTAGGACTGACCGAACGTCGGTGAAGAATCGTCATTGGGAAAAACCAAAGACCGATTGGAGAACGGTTAGTAGGATTAAACCGAACACCAAATACGACATGGATTGTAGGATCAAACCGAACTCCAAACACAACAAGTCTTTGGCTATCAAAATGCCTATGCATGAAAACGATAGTTATACGTCTCTATCCGTTCTCCATCTTGCATGTAAAAATCCGGAATGAGGGTTCTATGTCCATACCCGATCTTCACTACTTAAGTCCGGAATGATTCAATACACATGCAATTCCTCTATTAAAGCTGTTTTCTACTAAACGTACTACGATTGAAAAAATGTATCCAGGACGGATGATCTCAATCACCTATTCTGTGATTCGATGATGTAACTCCTGGTACGAACAATTCCCATCATTACTCTTATGATGGAGGCTTTTGAAAACTGAGAACTATTCACTCAATCCGTACTCCTACGATTGAAAAAATGTCTCCAGGACGGATTATCTAAATCACTTAATCTGTGATCTGACGATGTAACTCTTGGCGTTGTGTACTTTTCCAGAACGAATAACCTCAGTCACCCATTATGTGATATGACGATGTAACTCCTGACGTTGTGTACTTGCCCAGGACGGATGATCTCAATCACCCATTCTGTGATCTGACGATGTAACTCCTGGCGCCATACACACCCCAAGGACGGATGATCTCAATCACCTAATATGTGACCTGACAATGTAGTTCCTGGTATCGTACACATCCCCAAGACGGATGATCTCAATCACCTATGAAGTGATTCGACGATAAAACTCCTGAACTTGTTCCCATGCAGATAAGACAACAGCTCCAAAACTGAAGCACAGATGCATAACTCTTTATTCCATAAAGATCAACCAACATGCAACAACGCTTCGCAAACAGAGTCAACAAAAACTCCTTGGGGGGAAAGGATTGGTGTCTCAGCTATATGCTGCACCATACCGACCCTAAGGTCCTGCAGGCCGCCTATGGAAAGAACTGGTGTCACAGCTATATGCTGCACTAATTCGTCCCCAAGGTCCTGCAGGCTTCTTGTGGAAAGAGCTGGTGTCACAGCTATATGCTGCACCACGCTAATCCCAAAATCCAACAAATTCCTTGCAGGATGAATTGGTGTCACAGCTATATGCTGCACCATACCGCCTTAAAGGTTCAACCAAGTTCTTGCAGGAAGAATTGGTGTCACAGCTATATGCTGCACTATATCGCCTCAAGGATTCAACAAATTTCTTGCAGGAACAATTGGTGTCACAGCTATATGCTGCACCATACCGCCTCAAAGGTTTAACCAATTTCTTGCAGGAACAATTGGTGTCACAGCTATATGCTGCACCATACCACCTCAAAGGTTCAACCAATTTCTTGCAGGAACAATTGGTGTCACAGCTATATGCTGCACCATACCGCCTCAAAGGATAAATTGGTATCACAGCTATATGCTGCACCATACCGCCTCAAAGGATGAATTGGTGTCACAGCTATATGCTGCACCATACCGCCTAACTACCAATGTTTTACGAAGTACATAATCAACAAGTTCAAAAGTTCAACACTTGTAAAATTGTACTTCATTGAGTTTCCTAAGAGGCTACTCCGCCTTCTTACGGAATCCAATCTCATTGAAATTCCTAAGAGGTTATTCCGCCTTCTTACGGAATCCAACTCCTTGGAAATTCCTAAGAGGCTACACCGCCTTCTTACGGAATTCAATTTCAACCCATGCCTATAAAAGCTAAACTTAAGTGTTATAGCTCATTACAGTGACTCCGCCAGTCACTATAACAAGCTAGGGGGCATATGATCCGGTCCTAACACCGGCCCCCAGGGGCATGGCTTGAATGCTTTGACAGGTCAGCGATCCGGTCTCAATACCGGTATCCGATCTGTAAGACATATTCCAACGTCTTTGTCAAGACATCAACGTGTAACCGGTGTCATCGGTATACATCCGGACTGTGATTCCGTATCAGGTGTTCTCCCTATACCGGTTGTTCAGGATAACACCATGACACCGGACAACACACACGTCACCGCGCTAAAGACAAGGATTATTGCTACAGGGATCGATCAATAATTCCCTGCACTACGAGCCAAATTCTGCTCACGGGGATGGTCAACTTGTTCCCTAATCCTAGTCTATATTCTCCATGCTCAATATAAAATTGCCACTTGACCCAATCATGCTGGTAAGTGCGCAATAAAATAATGCTAATGGGAGTTAGTGGTTCCCCACTAATGAGTCCTCGAAAAACGAGCCAATCAGGTATATGAACTCATTTCATTAATGAAGTGAGGGATCTTCAGCCCTTTTACGACTGATTACTCTCTGAATACATTCCTTACTTGGAATATAATCACTGACTTGAGCGTCGGAGAATCTTTGCAGGTGACACCACCATTCGCCCACTTCAACGCGCTAGGTCGGTGTGAAGGATCTCCAGAACGCCCAATCCGCTCTCCTCACTCAAGGACAACAGATACCTACACCGGATACATATACATCTGGCCTTCTTTACAGTATTTATATACTATTTGTGACTGGTCTGAGTCCGGATCTCTAGACCCCAGTTCAGGACAGATCAATATCAATGTTTAGGGTACTGAGAATTTTGGAAATTTCCCTATCAAAAGTGCCTTCGTAATTGTGGCTACATAGAAGAAGAGAAAATAGACTAATACTTACCAAAACCTAGAAGTTGGAGGTCCCTAAAAGGTTAAGGCTTTTACCTGGAAAATCTACTAAAAAAGGTTGTTGACTAATGTATGTAAAGACATTATCCATGTATTGTCTAGCGGCAATGCATGTATGGTCACACCTTAGGCGTTGATTTGGTTTTGGAGGTGCCCTATGTTTGGTGAATAATAGCTTTTTTTGGTGTGAGAATTTGGATGTGTTTTCATTGAAAAGATGAAGAAACAAAAAGTGGTTCAATTGAAAGATAGGGAAGTCTTTAAAGCTTCGATTTGGTGAATGAAGTAAAGAAGGGTTGAATAATGGTTTTAGTTTTGTAACACAAAACCAAGAATAAGGTTGGGAAAAGAGAAAGAAAGAGCAAATGAGAGGAAACTAATTGAGAAAACAAAAAGGGAAGGAAAAAGGAAGAGAAGTTAATGACATGACGCTAAAATTATGACACGTGGTATTGATGATATGGCATTTTATTAGCTACATAACCACTTAACACATCATGACTAAAGATAGAGACTGAAAGTACATAGTCGAAACTTTTCAAGGACCAATTCCTTATAAAAGAAATTCACAAGGACTAAAATTTTTAGTCATAAAAAATGAAACATTTTATCAAAAAAAATAATACAATTATTATATAAAAGGTTAAATTACTTTTTTTTTTATCATTCATGTTTAAGGTTATTTTCAATTTGGTCTTGATTTTAAAAGTTTCTTTATAATTTTTTATGTTTGGAAACATATTTAAGTTAGATCTTTCGGGAAAAAAAGCCCAATGGAAGTAACATATGTGACATCCCGGTCACTGTTGAGGGCGGGGAGTGATCGCCGGTGCATAGGCATGGACAAGGAGCGGCTCCTGGCAGGCTTCTAGTGGGAGGGACACATGAACGAACCGAATACATACCAGAATGAGAGGGATCCGGAGAATGTATAGGTATGAGACTATACAGTCGAGGATAGCTTAAAGAAATGAATTCGTATACCTATACCAACAAATGCATTAGCGTGCTTAACTTGGAGTAATTCTGGGATGGGTGACCTCCTGGGAAGTTCTCAGGAAATGTGTGAGTGAGGACAAAAGCACATTGGAAAGGTCTCGTGTTGGTCTGTGGGGCGAGTCGTTCATTCCTGAAAAGCGGCTGGGGTATTACAACATACATGGTACACATGACATTGTTTAACTAATGGAGTGATAAATCAACTCACTGGAAATGTCGTTTGTGTCCCATATGTTACTTCTGTTAGATTCATACTTTTATACAAAAAAAAAAACAAAAGATAAACTTGAAAATATTTCCAAATGTACAAAACTAAATTAAAACTTTTATAATTTACATTATCAAATCGAAAGCTATCTTAAACATAGAGGATTTAGGTAGTAGTTTATCATATATAAAAATATAAAACACAATAAATACATACTTTTTAAATAGAAACTAGTATTTTAGTTAAACTCAACATTAAACAAACTCTCGCAGTTTAAACCTTGTAGATGTAAAATATTTTTGTTAAGAGTTAGCTCCACCATAAAATGAAAGCTTTTGATTCAAACATGATTATCCCTAGTGAAAAGCATGCAATCAAACAAAAGAAAACGTAAGCTAATCAAATTACTATAATAAAAACAAGTTTCATCAAAGGTATAATATTGATTGGGTTATGTAAAAAAAACAATATTTTTCTACTTCATTTTTTATTGTTGGATCAATGTAAAAGAAGATGGATTGTCCAAATTCATTACCAGTAACCAATTGTCCAAGTAGGTACAAGACACACACCTAGAATCTTATTCCAGTGTGCCTTTGATTTCACCAAATCTCATGACAAAACCCCTCACCCACACACCCTTCTTATGAGGCACAACTTCCCCACCATAATCACCATTGATAACTATCGTTACTAAAGCCTTAACCAACGATTCTCTCATAACCTATGCCCTATTGCACCGACCACGAAATCATATGAGAGTTTGGTTGGCGAGGAATCATGTTACATGAGAATCACAACTTAAGCTTTATACTAATAAAGATCCAAATATAACATAAATCAAAAGCGTATTAGTTAATTACAAGCATGAAAGCACTAACAAGGATGTAACTCGACTTATGCTTTGAACTTTTACAACATATCTAAACAATTATAAATGAAAAAACACAACTTGATAAAATTGATCTCAAATCGAGTTTCAAACTAGAAATTGGAAATATTAAGGAAAACAAAGTACAACTTGTGATCCAAATGAACTTCTCAAGCAAGATAGGATTTTCATCAATTTAGAGAAAATTGCCACCTACAGGGTTGCCGATCATGTCAAATTCGGCATGGTCCTCAACTTCAAGACCAGTTCCACCACCAAATACATTGTTCCTCAAATCGGATAACTTATCCACCAAGGAAAGCTAATTAAAAAACATCATTAAAATCCTTATTTTCAAAAAGAGCCATGGTCAGGCTCTGTCATTTTCCCAACACAACAAAACCCATCAGATATTAATGTTACTTTCACCGCTGTGTGCCATGGTGGATGGACTCACACCCACCACCCCAACCGCTAATCCAAGGGGGTCCTGACCACTGTCAGGACACACAAACCTAGCCTTATGCATGTTGGCCACCATATTCTTAATTTTCATCGTAATTGTCATTGTCACCATGTACTACATAGTCTTCAAACTTTAAGATCCCAAAATCACTATTAGTGCCATCCAGCCCCTCTCATTCTTTGTCATTAGCGACACCGTCAAGTTCAGTTTCTCCTGATACACCTCTATTTTATGACCTTAGCAAATCTTGATTCTCACCTTATCACCGATCTTGCCATTAATGGTGCCGACAAGATTGACCTTTACTTGAATGTCATGAAGACAGTCCCTCCTCAAATTGAAAATGACAAAATGCATATTAGAACCCATACCCGATGTGACTTAATTAGTTATTGTTTTTTAAAAAGTCAGCTAATCATCCAACTTCCTTTTTACTTTCAATAGTAAGTCGAAAAAGATTATGTACAGTTGGACAACGTATTATTGCTTACATTAGAAGGCATATATGGTAAAAATATGTTTTGTTAAATAAGAGGGATGAGATTAGGCATGGCAAAAAAACTCACGCCTGCGGATATCCACAGATATTATCCGTGATGGGGCAGATTCAAGTAGCTTAATAGGTACACGCGGGTAGATTAAACGGATATTTCAGAAACCTGTTAATAAACGAGGCAGGTAGCAATATAAGGTTACTCATGCCTACGGATATCCACTATGACCATGTAAATTTGCTTTTCCTATGAGTGAAATATATTAGATTTGTTACTTGACAACTATATTAAACTTGTTAGTGAAATGTTATTTGATTTATTTGGCTTATAAAACATATACTTAATAATTTGCATATCAAGATTTAGACACTTAGCAATTTACAAAATATTTTGTATAATGATTGTAATTTTTTTCTTTTAAAACTTGTATTTTTTTAATATTTTATTAAATAATCATTAACTATACATACTTGTAATATCTACATACACCCGTCAAACCCATTTAAGCAAGTTCGCATCCAGTAGTAAAGTGGACATAGGCACTAGTTGCTCATAACAAAGCGGGTAACGGGTAACTATTGTTCGTGCGTGCCTCGCTCCGTTACCATTCCTAGATGGGACGGTGAAGAAAATAAGAGAGAAGGGGAGGAGGCATTGGGTTCGGGAATGATCCAAGAGGGGCGGACGTGGGACCCGCATTCATGACCCCACACTCTTCTCTCTTATCTCCACTCTCACTGCCACGTCTCTCTCACACTCAATTTTCCTCCTCTCTCCTTTCTTCCACGCTTTCTATTTCTAAAATCATAAACAGCAATTCATTAACAATTTTTTCTGTCTACGCTTCAAACCATATCAATTAATATCAACTTTTTTTTTTAATACGATAAACATGTTAAAAAACCACACGTTGATCGTTTGAACCAGTTCGATGAGCGATATGCAGGTGAGTTCGAAGCATTTTTTCGTGTTTCTCTCTTGTAACTGAACCTAGTGCATATATATGAATACAATAAAGTGATAAAAAAAATCTTTCACTTGTCACTACTTTAAAGTTAATCAATATCATCTGTTTTTTTTTTCTTCTATTTTTTTGTGTAATTTTTAGTGTTTTATTTATAATATTCTATTTATTTGATGATAACTGTGACCTAGATTGCTTGATCAAACCATGATTAATACCGCAATGATGTTTTTTTCCCCAAAACTTGAACTGTAGCTAGTTTCACACTACTTGACAGTGTTGTTTGTTTAATTCAATTTAATTAAATGATTAAATAATTACTTTGTTCATGCAGTTCAGTGCAACATCATTTTGCTCTGGGATGGGAACTTGATTTTGTTTGGTGCATTCCATGCATGTATGATAAGAGGGTATCGAAGTGATGGGGGGTATCTGTTCTAGGAAGAGAGACCAACAGGTGGATGAAGATGATTTCCACAGAGGAGTCTCAGGGAGGTATGGTAGAAGTGTAAGCACAAAATGGTTGGGAGCTAAAAGTTTACGTTCTAAGGCTAATTACCCTTCCCTTATGGATTTGTGCATAAATAAGATGCGTCAGGTATATATGTTTCATACGGCTTAATTGTTTTTCTTTTGTTACTTTACTTTCAAGTGGTATTTGAGTTGATTCACATGTTTTGTGTTGTAACAGGATTTTCATAAATACGATTCCTTTTCGGTTCTTCCAAGAGATATAAGCCAACAAATCTTCAATGAGTTGGTTGATTCTCACTGCCTGACAGAAACATCGCTTGAAGCTTTCAGAGATTGTGCTCTTCAGGTACTCTTCTAGTGGCTTTGGTGGGATGAAGTTTCTGTTTCTGTTACTAAGATCAACCTACTTATTGAGCGGTTGTGTTGTGTGTGGCAGGATATTTTATTGGGTGAATATATTGGAGTGCATGATGGTTGGATGGATGTCATCTCTTCACAGGGGTTGTCGTTACTTTCAGTTGATATTTCTGGTTCTCATGTCACAGATAATGGACTGCGCTTCCTAAAGGATTGCTCAAATCTTCAGAGTTTGACTCTTAATTACTGTGACCAATTTTCAGAACATGGGCTCAAACATATTAGTGGTAGAGTTGCTGTCTTTCATGATTTGATTTTTTCGGACCAGAATGTCTTTTTTATTTTATGAACATAGTTAGATCATACAAATGATTCAAGTTTGTATGGGCTCTGTGCTGAGGTTAATGGTATTTAATTACCTATCTTGCATTCTATCTGTATTATTGTTCTTTTCTTTCACTTTCAAATAAACAACTGATTCTATTGCCATAAAGATTTTGGTATCTCTTACAAAAGAAAAAACATGGTGAAATTCATTTTATGTTAAAATAAAATTCACCTCCATTATGATTCTGAATTTCTGATTGATCTTTTCGTGAGCTATTCAAAAGTATTCAAGAGTTATACACTTTTCAGCCTGAATGCATTACTGGATATAAACATATTTGACACAGATAGGGTGTGTGCTCATGATTTTGGAGTTGAATAACCTGTACTAGTGGAACTTTTTTGAAGACTAACATTATTTTTGTAAATTTTCTCACAGTCCCTTTTTGTGTCATTGCTCATGTCAGTTTGTGTCGTACTGTGCATAATTGCTCTTAGGGATAAGCTAATATATATTTTTTCCATACAGATGTTGTAATATGAAAATAAATAACAATTTAATTTTGAAATGAATCCCTAATTGAACATTATGTAATATTGTAGTTTTGTTGTGCAATCAATAGAATAATGACATTATTTGCTCTGATATCAAATGTATTATTGTTGACTTGCTACAGGTATGGTTTGATTAACATAAACAGTCAATGTTAATTTGTTTGCGTAGGTCTTTCAAACTTGACTTCCTTGAGTATCAGGCGGAGCAGCACTGTCAATCCTGATGGAATGCGTGCTTTCTCCAACTTAGTTAATTTGGTGAAGTTGGACCTGGAGAGGTGTTCAGAGATTCATGGTGGATTTGTTCATCTTAAAGGTTTTTATCCTTGATCCATTGCTTAGTTATGAAGGTGCAAGAAGTAAACTTGTTCCTAATGTAATTGATAATGTTATAAACCAATATCACATCAGGTTCTCTG
This sequence comes from Clitoria ternatea, assembly GCA_037962975.1. Lineage (NCBI taxonomy): Eukaryota > Viridiplantae > Streptophyta > Magnoliopsida > Fabales > Fabaceae > Clitoria > Clitoria ternatea. Next base: position 86,546,583 of record CM075676.1, on the reverse strand, counting down.
AAATGAACTCAGTTGTTTGTTAATAAATCCTTAAGTATGAGATACAGATGGTTTATTGGGTGGCTTGGCATGGACTTTATCAGGCTAGGAGATGAATATGATCATTATTCTATATAAACTTTTTCTCAAGCTTTTCTTTTATGCCTCTTGCTAGAGTCTCTAACTTCTTTGTACTATAGATAATTTATTGAATATTCTTTGCAGCTTCAAATGCTTTTGATGAATTTTCCTTTTTCCTTTCTAATCAATAGTTCTTGTTTATGTTTCTAATATCTGCTAATCGAAGTTAATGATTTTTCATCATTATTGGTTAGTGGGGGTTGAGGGCTCTTGGTTGGTTCCCTGTCCTTAATGGCAGTGATAAGTTTTACTTTCATTCAACAATTATTTTTTACATACAAAATATGCTTGGAGGGAGGAGAGGTTGCCCAGGCCAATGAAGTTACCAATGGAGGACTACCAAGTATGAACAAGAGTTGTTCCCTGGACCTTTGAGTAAAATGCTTCTTGATCCCTACCAGTTGAGCCAGCCTTCACTGGCTTCTTCAAGGAACTTAATTAGATATCACTGGATGCTAACCTGCTTAGTGTGCCCTTTTATAGAAACCTGATTTTGGAAATATTAGGCTATGTATTTAATTTCCCTTGAATTTTGTTTCAATACAGGTTTGAAAAAGCTGGAGTCTCTGAATATTGGATGCTGTAAATGTGTCACTGATTCAGACATGAAGTCTATCTCAGGTATTGACCAAAGATGGTGTGATTTCTGTTGTAGTTAAAAGGCATTATTATTGCAATTCTGCATAGTGTCAAACTCATAAGTCAATTATCTTAACTTAGCTGTTGTTTGATATTTATGGTATCCAATCTCTTACTTCCATTGGTTCTTACTTCTCAATGTCTTTCCTAGTTGACAAATAGATATGCCTAAACCAAAATTGACTTCCTTTCATTTTTTTGAGTGCTTTCCTTTCTTAGAGCTGTCCAATCTCTATGAAAGTCAAATAGTAACCCCCAATATAACTACCATGAGTGGAACACCTAAGAGAAACTATTATGATGTGTCCAGCGATAAAGAAATGCACACAAAGATGTGGGTAATGTGCTTCAACCAAATACACTGTCTTCCCTCTTTATCAAAAGAGTACTATGATATTCATTGACATCTCTTTTGGGTGTGGGGTAGCTTTTTCTTATAAAATCTTTGGTTTTGACTTTCCTAAATTTGGATATTAGGTCTAACTAAGTCCTAAAAGTTAGCTCATAGGATGAGAATTACCCACATCTTATATACTATTAATTGGTTTCATCTCTTGTTAATGTGAGACTTTCAACACATCTCCTCACACCTAGGAATGAACATCTAGAGCGTGGACAAATACAAATGACCCAATAACATGAGACTTACAACGCATCTCCTCACGGGTGGCCAAATAATGAATTTAGGATAGACTTTGATACAATCTTATGAAATCTCTCTTGGGTGTGGGTTTGCTATTTATTCTGAAATTTGTAGAGAGAGAGGAAAACAAGAGAACATATAAATTCCGTGTGTTGTGATCACAACAGGCCTATTGCATTTTATAGAGGATTGTACATAATTACAGAACATACAATTACCCTAATTAAGACTAATTACATAAATATAGAATCAATTTAATTAATCCTAATAATGCATGGTTATTATATTTATATAACTCTAATATTCCCCCTTTAAGTTGGAGCATATAAGTCATTGCACCAAGCTTGTTACATATGTAGTCAATCTAAGGACCTCTTAGTGACTGCTTGAAAACATCTGCTAATAATCATTAGAACTATCAAAACTATTGGATATTCACTAGACAAGACTTTCTCTCTGACAAGATGATAATCAACTTCAATATGCTTTGTTTTCTCATGAAATATTGGATTCGAGGCAATATGCATGGCAGCCTGATTATCATAGATAAGTAACACCAGGGCAACATCTCCAAACTTGAGTTCCTAAGGCAACTGTTTGAGCCATATGAACTCTTGACTCACTATAGCCGTAATGCGGTACTCCGCCTCTGCATTGGATTTGGCTACGGCACTCTGCTTTTTGTTTTTCCAAAAGACAAGATTACCTCCCACAAAGATAAAATATCCGAAAGTAGATCTTCTATCAATGGGAGAACCTGCCCAATCAACATCAGAATATCCCACATGTCGAGTATGTCTTTTGTCTTCATACAACAAACATTTTTCCTGGAGCTCCTTTTACATGAACAATGCGAATTATTGCATCCCAATATTCCTTACATGGAGAGCTAAGAAACTGACTTACCACATTCATTGCAAAACAAATATATGAGTGAGTGACAGCAGAATACTATATCTGCCAAACCATATAGAGATTTTCGCAGTCAACAAACAAGTCTAGAAAACTCCTCTTAAGCAACAAAGCAATGAGGTTGCTCTATGTAAACCTCCTCAAGCAGATCATCATGAAAGGAATGTCTTCTTGATGTTTAACTGATAAAGGGGCCAATGACGAATGACAACAATGGATAGAAAGAGTCGTACAAAAGGAATTTTGGCAACAGGAGAAATGTGTCTCAATAATCCAACCCGAAAATTTAAGTATAACCTTTGGTGACAAGACGAGTCTTGAGGCGGTGAATTATTCCATCGGGGCCAACTTTTACCGTATGCACCCATTGACAACCAACAACAAACTTCCTTGGTGGTAAAGGAACGAGGTCCTAAGTCCTTATGCTTTATAATGCACACATCGCATCCATCATAGCTTGTTTCCCTCTTGGATGGATAAAGGTATCTTCTGCATTCTTAGGAATAGAAATAAAGAATAAAGAAGAAAGACAAGTGTAATAGGAAGGAGAGATGATATGATAACTCAAAGCAGTATAGTAAGGAGAAGGATTACAAGTAGAACGTAGACCTTTTCAAAGAGAAATGAGAATATCAAACTCGGAGACAAAATAGGAGGAGGGGTTAGATGAATTGGCTTTGGAGGTGACGGCAATGCAGGACGAGGACGACATTGATAAGCCTGCAAAGGAGGAGAAGCAATGTATGGAGGGGATGGCGACTCTCCGGGAGAGTAAAAGAGGACTGAAGTAGGTGTAGTCACAGGAGGAGAAGTCTTTGATGGAGGTGCTCTAGACCCAAGAATGGAACATTTTCAAAGAAGATGACATTAGCAAAGATAAAATAGCTGCTAAGAGTAGGAGGGTAACACGTGTCCCTTTTCTGAGAGCATGAGTACCTGACAAAGACACATTTGTGAGATCGAACAGAAAGTTTATCGATCCTAAAACCAAGAACATAAGAAAAACATGTAGAACTAAAAACCTGAGGGGGTAAGGGATGAAGTATGAGTATGCTTACTTAACTGACACGACTCATAAGACAAAGACTCTAATTTAGAAAGACTAGAAACTAATTTCCTTAACACATCAAGACCTGAATGTCTTGACTGAGCATGAACAGGAAGTGGAAATGCTAATGCCGAACCAACAGACCTACTGAGTTGGTAGAAGCCATGAGACTCACATCTGAAGCCAATTATCTTCCTCGTCTTTTGGTCCTGTAGAGAAACAAAATCTTCAACAAAAGAAATGAAACAATCAAGATTTCGTGTAAGCTGGTGAATGGATAATAAATTAAAAGGGCCACTAAGGATATATAACACATTATGAACAGAAAGAGAAGGAAGAGGATGAACAATACCGTCTCAGGACTGTGTTTGGGAACCCTTGGCCATAGTCACAGAAGGTAAATAACCAGTGGTAGAAAGAGAAGAAAAGTAGGATTTATTAGCACTATGATCGGTGGCCCAAAATCAAAGACCCAATGACCTAAACCTGGTTGGTATTTGCAAATGACACCTATTATGGGGGTGATAAATAACCCGCCTAATGACTTGGAGTTTGGATTCAGCTATTTATCCACAAATTCGTTGTCATTGAAGGAGTATTACTATTGTACGAGATACAATTGGATGTTAACCTTTCATTTAGTAGCATAGGTTTACAGGAAATTAATTTTTCACTTTTTGTCATTTATTATTAGATGTGTGATCGACCATGTTCTATACATCAATATTTATCAATGTATGTGATCATAAAGTTTAATTTGAGAGAATTGGTGGTCTTTGTGCTAATTAATTTATAACTTAATTTCATGGGAAAGTAAATTCCATATTGATAATGGTAGTGATTCACAAACATTATCATTTTTTAAGTAGCTCATTTGTTATTGATTGCTGGCAAACATTGTGATTGTCCTAGATATTTTATGATTACCATTTGCATGCTTGTTCAAAAGAGAGGTATTCGATGCTATACATGAAGGCACAAATGGCCCATGCTAATGGTTGAGTTTTTGATTTTTACTTGGAAAAACCATTAATGTGACAACTCTATGTGACCCCTCTCTCTTTCTCTTAAATGTGTGTGTGTCTGTCTATTTATTTACTTTTGTAATACTACACCCTTCCCCTCAAAATCAAAGATTTGGAAGTAAAACAGTTAAGGTTGATGGTATCATTATGGGCCCGTTTGTTTAAGCTTATTAAAAAAGTGATTATAAAAAAACGCTTTCTTTATAATCACTTTTTTAATAAGCAGATCAAAGTTGCTTCTTAAAATAAGCTGAAATCAGCTTATTTTCAGCTTCTGTTTATTTTTGAAACTTTAAACAAACACATCAAAATTTAAAATAAGTGTTTTTTTAATTAAAAAAACACTTATCTCTTAAAATAAGTTTAAACAAACGAGCCCTATATACTAGAACAAAGGGTCTAGGTCATGATCAACTTTAGCTGATTGTCAGTGTATAATGTTTCAGGGCTTACAAATCTAAAGGAGTTACTGGTTTCCAACAGCAGTATTACCGATATTGGGATCGCCTGTTTAAGAGGTATTTTACTGAGTGTTTGTCATCTGTTACAATTGTCTTTACTATAGCTGCCACGTGCACATCTCTTGTTTTTTAGGAAAATGAATCATTTTCTTGCCATTGTCTAAATAGGGTGTTAGTTTATTGAGTAAGATCATAACATCATAGTTTGCTTTATGTACTATGTTGTTCTGCTCTCTATGATCTACATTACCTGGGTATTTCTCTCTATATCTCTGGTTTATAGGGTTGGAGAAACTTACCACATTAAATATTGAAGGATGCAACATCACTGCTGCATGCTTGGAGCCTATTTCTGGTAAAACAAATTCTCATTTTATTCTTTCAAATGCTATTTCATTATTTTTTAGTTTTAGATAATGCATGAACGTCCTGTCATATTTGTTTGCAAAATTAATGATTTGACAAGTCTAGTATGCAGTCAAGTGGTGCTAAAGCTGGCAAGACTGTTTGAACTTGGAAACTCATATTTGCCCATTATTCCAATCTATAAAATTTTCCTAGTTAGTTTGTTGATCATATATTTCTTTTTGGTATAGCCTTGGCTTCCTTGGCATGCTTAAATCTCAACAGATGTGGTCTTTCTGATGATGGATTTGAGAAAATTTCTGGTAACTTCGATATATAATGCTATTCATACTTGTTGCTCTAAGAATGACAAAGCAGCACGTTTTTGGTTTACAGCATGCATTCCTTTTCTGGCAGGTCTCAAAAGTTTGAAGAGGTTAAGTTTGGCTTTTAACAGGATCACAGATGCATGTTTAGTTCATCTGAAAGGTATTCAAAACCTCAATATATTGTAAGCGTGGCTATGTTTTCCACAGGCTGCTTCCCTATGTTTAGAAGACACTCGATTTGTACAATATTTGTGTTTTTTTTCTCTTCAGTTTCTTTTCCCTTTTTCAGATGCTGAAAACATGTTTGAGATGGACTTCTTCCATTGTTTCTGATTCCCTTTTTCGTTAACTTTCTATGTGATCCTCTTCATGCTTTTTTTTTATCAGTTAAAAAAATCCAAACCGCTACAGATTAACAGGAGAGGTAGAAACCTTTACTGCCAAATATATATATATATATATATATCTTATAAGTTTTCGTGAAGAATACTTCATGTAGCAATATACTTCCTTTTGTCCTTCTTATAAGACTTTTTTTTAGAGTTTTTCTTGGACATTTTATAAGATTCTTTTTAATTTACAATGTATATTTATTATTTTTTTCAACACATATCCTTGTTAATTAATCTCTCTTTCTATCAATGGAATATGACAAGTGTTGAAAGAGAGAAAACAAGAGAACATATGAATTCCGTGTGTTTTGTGATCACATCGGAGCTATTGTATTTATAGGGATCTGTATATAAATACAAGATATACAGTTTCCTATTTTATATAAAAGATAAAATCAATATTTCTAATCCTAAAATATACTATTACTATATTTTCATAATTCTAGCGCTCTCCATCAAGCTGGAGCATATAAGTCATATGCACCAAGCTTGTTACATATATAATCAATTCGAGGACCCCTTAGAGATTTAGTGAAAACATCCGTCAACCGATCATTGGAACTAACAAAACTAGTGGATATTTCACCGGACAAGACTTTCTCTCTAACAAAATGACAGTCAATTTCAAAATGCTTCTTCCTTTCATGCAAAACAAGATTCGAGACAATATGCATAACGACCTGATTATCACATATAAGTGTCATCTGGGCAACCTCTCCAAACCGAAGTTCCGGAGCAACTGATTTGAGCCATATGAGCTCCTGGCTGGCTATAGCCATAGCACGGTACTCTGTCTCTGCACTGGACTTGGCTACAACATTCTGCTTCTTGCTCTTCTAAGAGTCAAGATTACCTCCGACAAAAATACAATATCCGGAAGTGGACCTTTTATCAATGGGAGAACTTACCTAATCAGCATTAGAGTATCCCACAACTCGAGTGTGTCCTCTATCTTCATATGATAAGCCTTTTCCAAGAACTTTTTTGGCATATCGAACAATATGGGTCACTGCATCCCAATGTTCCTTACAAATGAGAGATCTGGGTGAGTGACTGTGAGATAGCTCAACTTACCAACTAAACGTCTATATCTTTCAAGATCCAGAAAAGGCTCCCCCTGATGTGGTAGGAGCTTGACATTGGGATCTATGGAAGTGTCGACTGACTTGGAATTTAACATAGTTGTTTCTTCCAAAATATCCATTGCATACTTTCTTTGGGATTTGACTCTTAAATTTGGGTATTAGGCCTAACTCAATCCTAAAAGCTAGCTCATAGGATGAGATTTACCCTCCACCTTATATACTTTCGATTGGCCATATCTCTAGTCAATGTGGGTCTTTTAACACCCCCCCTCACGCTCAGGAATGGAGCGTGGATGAATACGGGTGGCCCACGTGACTTGTTAACACACCCCTTCACACTCAGGAATGGAATGCGGATGAATACGGGTGGCCAGTGGGACTTATTAACACACCCCTTCGCGCTTAGGAATGGAGTGTGGATGAATACGGGTGGCCCGTGGGTCTTATAGAACACCCCCACACAGGAATAGAGCGTGGACAACATGGGTGACCCAACAACGGATCTAGGATAGGCTCTGATACCATCTTAAATTTGGGTATTAGGCCTAACTCAATCCTAAAAGCTAGCTCATAGGATGAGGTTTACCCTCTACCTTATATACTTTTGATTGGCCATATCTCTAGTCAATGTGGGTCTTTTAACAATGACAAATCTATTTTTGGACCGTGCTACGTCTATCCCCAAGAACTATTTGACTCTGTCAATGTCCTTTGTTTCAATGTGTTTGAAGAGATGTTGCTTTACCTGTGTAATGCCAAAATGATCATTGCCGGTAATAACAATGTCATCCACATAAACCACCAAGTAAATACAACCAGCAACTAAATGGCGATAGAGGACAGAGTGATCGACCTCACTCCAGATCATGCCAAACTCCTGAATCATAGTACTAAATCTGTCAAACCATGGTTGACAGTGCTTGAGGCCATATAGAGATTTCTGTAGTTGACAAACAAGTCCAGAAGGCCCCCGCTAAGCAATAAAACAGGGAGGTTGTTCTATGTAAACCTCTTCAAGCAAGTCACCATGAAGGAAAGCATATTTGATGTCCAACTGGTATGGAGGCGAGTGGCAAATGAAGGCAATGGAGAGGAAGAGGTGCATCGAGGGCATTTTGGCAACAGGGGAGAAGGTATCTTCATAATCCAAGCCATAGATCTGGTATAATCTTTGGCGACAAGACGATCTTTGAGACAGTTAACTATTCCGTTGGGGCCAACCTTCACCATGTACACCCATCGACAACCAACAACGGACTTACCTGGTGATAGAGGAACGAGATTCTAAGTTCCATTGCTCTGCAAAGCACACATTTCATCCATCATAGCTTCTTGTTATCCTGGATGGGTTAAAGCGTCTCCTACATTCTTAGGATTCTTAGGAATAGAAACAAAGGACAAAGAAGAAAGACAAGAGTAATATGATGGAGATATGCGATGATAACTCAAAGCAGTATAGTGAGGATAAGGATTACGAGTAGAACGGATACCTTTGTGAAGGGCAATAGGAAGATCTGACTCAAGAGGCGGGACCGGAGAAGAGGTCAGATGAGTGAGCTTGGGATGTGAGTCTATAATCGGGTCGGTTGTGGTAGTAAAGGAAGAAACATCTTCAAAGAAGGTGACATCTACAGAGATTAAATACCTGCGAAGAGTAGGAGAGTTGCACTTGTATCCTTTCTAGGTGCGGGGATATCCTACAAAAGCACATTTATGAGATTGAGTAGATAATTTATCAATCCCAGGACAAAGGACATGAGAGAAGAAAGTAGAACCAAAAACTTGAAGGGGTAAAAAATAAAATGGACGATGTGGATATAAAACCTGATGAGGAATTTTGCCTCTAAGCACAGAGGATGGCATACGGTTGATGAGATAGCACACATTAAAAACTGCATCACCCCAAAACTGAAGAGGAACATGAGAATGAAGAAAAAGAGTTTGAGTTGTATCTAGAAGATGTCTATATTTGCGCTCAGTAGCCCTATTTTGTTGGGGGTATGGGGGCAAGAAGTCTGATGCAACACACCATGAGATGCCATAAAAGTCTGAAATTGGTTAGACAAATATTCAGGAAGTCATTGTAGGAGGGTGATGGAGACGGATCCAGCAGCAACAGTGGAGCAGCAGACGGTGCAGAAGGTACAGGTGTGTGAGCAACCTGAGCAGTGCGAGGAGGGCGACCACAAAGTTTCTAGAACTTATCAATGGTGTGGCCTGGTTTGTGACCGTGGTCTCAATAAGGATGTGGCTTGCCCCTTTTTTGAGGTGTACTGTTATTGCGTGAAAGCAAAGTGGAAGAATCAAGTAGAGGAACAAACGGAGCAGTGGAAGTAAGCATGGAGGCAGAGGCAGGACCATGAATGTTGAATCGAAGGATAGTGACTAAGGCACTATCTAGAGTAACCTCCGTGGGACAACCTAAGATTTGATCACGAGTAAAGGAATACTCAACAAGCAGGCCATATAAGGCAAGGGACAAAGTTAATTTCTTACGGTTCTCAAGTTCAGCCTCAGGAGTAGCATTAAGAGGAAGCATCTTATTGAGTTCATACAAGAGACTAGTCACCTTACCCACATAAGCAGTTACGGGGCCTTTAAACTGATGAGAGCCAAAGTGGTCATGAGGTCTTCACCAGTCTGGTAGAGTCACTGAATATTGTTGGTGAAGAGTTGCTTGGTGTGGTCCCAAACCCCCTTGCAGGATCTTTGAACTTGGAAACAATCACGATGGGATGGGGAAATGGTGTTCCTCATAATGGCAAATAACTGAGCATCAATTTTCTTCCACCAGGGGCGTTCGGTTTCTGGGATATCGGTTTCCAACCGTGTGAGGTGGTTCTCATAGCCTAGCCTAATAAGCTAAATTTCAATGTTAGAAGCCCAATAGGAGTAGTTGTTGTTATCCAACAACTCAGAAGCGAGGAGGGGAGTGAGGGAGGAGCTTGAAATCAACGAATATGACTTAGTGTCACCGGGAGCAGCCATGGGTGTGCTAGAGGAGAGAGAAAACCAGGGATAGTAATGGAAAACGGACCAAACGGATGGGGAAAAGTGGTAAAAACTGAAAGCGAACACCAGATTGGGATAAAGGAGACCAAGGCGAGAAAAGTCCAAGTAGTCTCGACCTCACCGGAGATCCGATGAGCTGTCACGTGCAGCAGAGATATGCAGCACGTGGGCTCACGCGCAGAGGACGATGATGGTGCGTGGGGGAGCGTGGAAGCTCCGATCAAGGCGCCGTTGGCGGGGATGGGACGGTCCTGGAGAGAGGAGGCCGCCTGTGGGGTCGCCGGTTGGAAAAGGCCGACGGAGGAGATGGCGGCGGCGGGGGGCCGGGACAAAAAACGAGCTACCAAGGGATAAAAAAATTTACATAGTGAGCAGTGGCTCACTGGAAGATCACGTAAAGGAGGGAACTCTCGTTAGGCTCTGGATACCATCTTGAAAGAGAAAAAAATGAGAGAACATGTGAATTCCTTGTGTTTTGTGATCACAACAGAGCTATTATATTTATAGGGATTTGTACATAAATACAAGATATACAGTTTCCTATTTTACATAAAAGATAAGATTAATATATTTAATCATAAAATATACTGTTACTATATATATTCATAATTCTAGCAAGTTCAATTCTCTCTCTTCATTAAGGTTAATTTTGAAAGAATAACAAAAGTAATTGACAATAGAATAACTAAATTTGTAAATGTGTAAAGTTAGGTAATTGGGTCCTATATAAATGACCAGAGGAAGTATGTTTAATGAATTAATGCAATTTTTGAAGTAAATGTAAATAAAGGCAAAGTATGAAAAATAGAAGATTCTGTAGGTACTGTTAAGTCATGAATATCTTTTTTCACTGTATGCTTTTCATAAAAAAATTATTCATTTTGGTACATGAATTATTATTATTTTAAATTTTTAATATCCACACAGAAATATCTGTTTTGGAGGATATGTAAATCTTGTCTCATATTGTGGCTACCCTCCCTTCTCTAAAGGAACACAAAAAATTGAAACAAAAGTAGAAAAGCGTGTAGAAATTATTAGGTGCATATTATACCTTCAAATTTCTCAAGATATTGCATATCTGGTTTTGTAAGTTTACTGACCTTTCACATTCTTAAGCACCTTCAAGATGACAACTAGTCCCATAATCCACAAATTGGGTCATTAATACTCCTGTGATTTTTACTATCATCATACACACAATTTATTCTCTACTTCTCCAATTGTTTTTATATCGTGAATTGTTTATTTGGGACAGGTTTAACTAGCTTGGAGTATTTGAATCTGGATTCCTGCAAGATTGGTGATGAGGGGCTGGCTAATTTGACAGGTTTGATCTAGATTTCACCTTTTACCTTTTTGCAGATTTAAGTTTAAATGGCCATTATTATTCAAAGTTTATACTTGTTATATTTTTCAATGCCTCTTGATCTATGATTGGGGATATATGGCATGAGGTCCTGGGGCTTTACACCTTGGTGCCATTTCCAGCTGAAAGACATTACTTTGTTAATTCAACATCGTCCTATACTGTAAGATAATAAAAGTAGGGAGGGAATGGAACAGAGCCATATGGAAATTTACATAAATTCATATACCAACTGGAATGTTTTGACTTGGATTTACAATTTATGATGGGGATTTAAGCCAGCATTTGGCTTGTCCTAGTATTTATACTGAAGATTTTGGGCAGGCAGTTTTAATTCAGTTTCACTTGTAAATTTTCTTTTAATTTACTTGTTTGTTCTGTTATTTATTTTCTGAAGGAGTAAAGATTCTGATTCTTCAAAAAATGAGATTTTAGTAATCAAATATTTTGAAGTATCACTTCTGGTATACAATTTATAGTCATTTAATCTTTCAGGACTTGCTCTGTTGAAAAGTCTTGTGTTGTCTGACACAGAAGTTAGGAACAGCGGGCTGCGTTATATATCAGGTTGATTACACAATCCTACCTGTGGTTACTGGTTATCAAATAAGAAAATAATAAATTATTATCATGAGTTTAATGGCAGATGCATTCAAATTATATTATTTATATGCTACTGTATTTGTTGGTTATGCTTCACTGCCATATAATATCAAAGTGCTAGTGGTAACTGGTAAGTCTGTGCGGTATTCTATATATCGTATGATATTATTCGGCACCTTATTCAGTTTTACAATTCAACTTCTAGTCAAAAAAGTTGAAACTGTATCCTTTAGTCAATTAGTGTACCATTATTTTGTTAAAATGTGATGCTCAGTCTTGTATTGTGATCATACTATCATAGATTGTCGGTATTATGCATAACATGCTGGAAGATAAATTTTGGAGAGCCCTTTGAGTTACCCAAATATAAGTAGTGATATGTGTGTGTGCACATTTCCATGTGCTACGAATCTGCCCCTGAAGGGCTAAGATGAGGTAACCGCTTGTGACATTTTAGTTTTGATTTGAAGTAAGGATCTTACATGGTTTCATTATTTCTTTCCCTGAGTGCCCACACATATATGTATCCATCCTTGGTCTATCCATCTGATTGTGTGTTGTTAGAGATCTTTACAGGCAATACTGTGTCAATGACTCAATACATAAAATTCATGTATTTATTATATGGTTCTTACATTTATCCAGGGTTACACAAACTAGAAGATTTAAATCTTTCATTCACCTCAGTGACTGATAATGGCCTGAAAAGGCTCTCACGGTTGACACATCTTAAATCACTTAATCTGGATGCCCGACAGATTACTGATGATGGACTTGCAAATCTTACAAGTAAGTAGTTCCTTGTGTATATTCATGAATCAATCTTGGTGGTTTTTAGGGCCTAACTACTCTTTTGGTCCTTCTAGTTTAGACTGTAAGTAATTTTGGATTTTTGGTTCCCTAGGTTCTTTCAAGCTAATCATGTCTTTAATTTTTAAAAATTAAACAAACCTGGTCCGCTTGTTAACCTAAAATCCTGAAAACCATATATTCTATTCAAATAGTTGGGTATTTGAAATAGTGAATCACTAATAAGTTCAAAGGTTGCTCAAGCCCTTGCATTGAAAGCACAAGATCGTCCTAATATAATTACTCGTATCTTTAAAATAAAACTTCATCAATTGATGACAAATTATAAGAGGGCTTTTGCTTATGCTACCAATGATTATATTAGTAGATATCAACCTCTCGATTATAACGGCTCTGAAGACTTTAGGGCACCTCTCCAAGGCCTATAAATGCAAGACTCCTTGAAGCTACTAAGAGCATCAAAATCCATCAAGGAAAAATCAAATCTTAAGTGCCGGTCATATCACGTCGGGACGGTGAAGAAAATGTCCTGGCAGCTAGCGTTTTCTCCCTTGAAAACGTCACTTGCCCTAGCGTTTTTGGCACAGAAAACATATGTTGAGGTAGCGTTTTGTCAGACGGTCAAAACGCAGGTCCTCCATGCGTTTTCAAGTGTGTCCAAGCCACGCGTAACGTCCCATTGATGCATAGCGTGGGCAGAACAGGTTGACGCGTAGCGTCCCACCCACGCGTAGTGTCAGCCTGTACAGATTTCTGTTACGCTCTTCGGCCTTTCCCACTGTAGCACTGCCTCAATCTTGGTGGGATCTCCTGATATACCCTCTGCTGAAATAACATGACCCAGGAACTGGTTTAGGGTTTAGGTATTAGGGTTGGGTTTAGGGTTTGTGGTTTAGGGTTTATGCATTTTTTAAATTAGTCTCCAACATAATGGAAACTAATAAGCAGTCCCTACTCCCTAAACTATTACATCCAATCCTGTAGGGACTAATCTGCCCCATTAAATCAATAGGTTAGGGATTAATATGAATATATATTATGTTATGGATTGAGTTGAAGTTGGTGGTAAACATTAAGGATGAAATTGGTGATTTACTAATTTTTTCAAACTTCGGAAGAGAGGAATATTTGAAAGGGTGATTTACTCATTAGTGGAGAACTGGTAAACTTTGGAGGTTTTGGTACACATGAGATTGGGGTTTGAAAGAGAGGAATATTTGATATTTTTTTTAATGAAACTTGGCATTTTGGTTGGTAGATTTATGAGTGGAAGTATGTTTAATTGACCTAATGGATTCAATTTTTTAAGATTTTGAGTGAAAATGAGGTGAGAGTTTTATGTGAAAGAAAAGTGATAGAGGGACTAGATTTTACATTGAGAGTTATTCAACAAATTATTGGGTAACCAAATTCATGATTTAGCTGTAGTAGAGGGCTAAACGTGCAACCAGTGCAGTTGTATGAAAGATTTTGTGTAGGTAATAGGTATAGTGTTTTAGTGCGTGGTGGTGAGCAAGCACCGGCATTAGTCATTAGATGTTGCCAGGGTGCAAGCAATTTTTCTACTTAACATAATTATCAGCAAGCTCTATGATTTAATGACTCGGATACATAGACTTTACTGAGCCAGTATTCTGGCTTGCAAGTTGAAACATTAGATCTTTGGTTTAGATTGACCACTGGAATAATGGTTTCTTTTGACACAACCCTGAATACAGCAAAATTCAATCCTTAACTGTACAAACTGATATTAAGTTCACCCTGAGCTCTGTTCTGGATCGTTTTCCTTTTGTATTAAGAGACGGCTGTTATATGTGTGTGTGTGCTTGTGTGTGTTGTTGTGACTAATGTTTCACTGTCCATATTGATGTAATTAACTTCTGCATGAGTTGTAATTAATTTTGCATGTGTCTGTAGCTTCAAATCTAGCTGTCTGATTGGCTCTAATTTGCAGGTCTGAGTGGATTGGTAGCATTGGATCTCTTTGGAGCATCCATTTCAGATGCTGGAACTTCATATTTACGATGTATGCATATATCAATTTTAAATTGTATTTCATTTACTTCATTTGTTTTGTTGTGCTAACAGTACTAGATTTTCTTAACCCCTCTGATTGCCGGTTGACTTTGTTAACTTGTAGGATACAACTGAGTAGTTTACAATTACATTTCAAATGGGGTTGCATGGTTCTTGGCATTTCTCCATGGTTTCTTTTTTGGGATATTTAACGTTAACATGTAGGAATTGTGCTGCACATGTTAATCTTTTCCTGGAATAAATGAAGATACATAGCATGCTATGCTTTCTGTTCTTAATTATGTAGTTATGCTATGAAAAATCTTGAACTGTGGAACTGGACAAACAAGTCTTTGTTAACAAAACAAGTGGTGCTAGGCCAAGATATCTTCCTTCTACAAGTGGTTTGTTCAATAATGTTTTCCCTTATATTTACAAATTCAGTATCAAATTTTATTCTGTGTGTAGTACATATTCCCATCTTGAATTGCTGTAAATCTATGGAAATACTCGGTAATTGGCAGTGCACTTTTATCATAATCGTTTAACTTATGAAATCAGCAATAAATTCATATTTCTTCTATTGTGCCTGTAGTTGGGAGTACAGTGTGATGACCCAATACAAAAACAACTAACTGATGCAGTACCAAGAAATCCCGTTCAGAACCTGCTTACATTTTTATTATTTTCCATTAGTTTATTACCTGTTGGTTGTCATGTTAGCCTCGAAATTGAAATTTTTCTTTACTCTACAAAACCTTCATTCAGGTGCCTCTAACAATGTGCAACAGAGAAATTGTTTGAAAAAGTTTGGTATATTGTACAAAATAGGTTCTGATTGAAGCCTTGGAATAAATATGCGTTTTATGGCCTTGTGCATAGAGTTATCCTACTGGTTGGAATGTTAATTCCTCTTATGTTTTCATTTTTTCCATCCTACAGCGTTCAAGAACTTGCAATCCCTTGAAATATGTGGTGGAGCATTAACTGACGCTGGGGTAAAAAATATAAGAGAAATCATTTCCCTGACACAGCTGAACCTTTCTCAGAATTGCAGCTTGACAGATAAAACTTTGGAATTGATATCTGGTATTTTCTACCCGTCTTCAGTACTTTACATCCCTCTTCTAAAAAATAATTTTTTGGCAGTTGTGATAGACACAGACTATAACTTCAATAGCTATCAATGATCTAACACTGTTCAAATTCAATTTGGCTGTGAATTAAGCACCACATGTATTGAAGGTGCAGTTAGCTTACTACCCACCCCATTATGCTTGCCCAAATCTTACTTTTTTTACATCCCAAACATGCCACTATTTTAAAATAACTCTAACCGTTCATGATTCCAATTAATTCTACTAAATTATAAAATAAAAAAGAAGTATAAAAAATACTTTTTGTAATGTAGTTGCACTTGTTGCATTGTCCCATATAGATTTATAGATTTTTAGGTGCTTTTAAAACACTTCTATAATGTGATTATTAATTAAGTCTAACCCCTAAAAACTTAATTTAACTTACAGGAAGTCAGGAACATATGTAACCCGTTGATCAGCTACAGCTACCTAGATAATCAGAATCAAATATGAAAGAAAAGAAAATAGATGGAAATTATTATTTGTTTGTATTTTTTTAAAAAAACTTTTTAATTCCTATCCTTGATCTGTAGTTGGATCAAATAGAAGTTTGTTCTTTCTGCTTCCGTTAACACATCTTTGTACATCTTTATGTTTGGAACTTTGGATACAGGAATGACTGCACTGAGGTCACTAAATGTTTCAAATTCTCGTATAACTAATGAGGGACTGCGGTATTTGAAGCCTTTGAAGAATTTACGCACTCTTACCTTGGAGTCTTGCAAGGTTACTGCTGCTGAAATTAAAAAGCTTCAGTCTGCTGATCTTCCAAATTTGATTAGCTTTCGGCCAGAATAGATCAGCAGAATGAGAAAACTGTTATCTGTCTGGTGAATGATCCTGTACATATTTATGGCTACTGTTTGGATAGTTATAAATAACTACCAAGTAATAGGAGGAGTGATTCTAAAAAATGTACATACAGTTGACATGCAAGAATGTAATTATGTCTCATTTTACATGTTGGTATTTTCCTGTCTAATGATAATTGTACATAAATCTTTCCGTGTACCTGTATCCCCTTATGTAGATGCCTGGTGGGGTTATTTGATACTATTGTCTGTGCATTATGTAATGACATTCAGATATTATATATGTAAAATATATTTGGATCAGAGTGATGGCGCTATTGTTCTGGTTGTGTAAAATAGTTGCTTAGTTGTATTAGACCGAGAAGAGTTGTGCACGTAGACTGGCTTTTATCGTGTTGTCATGTTCCTGGGAAAATACGTACTTACAATATTATACTGAAACAACTACTGCCGGCAGGTGTTTGTATCTGGTGCTTGTGGGACGCTTTCACTTTTTATGATTTCGAGTAACATTCTGTTTTAGTTTTGTATCTCATCATGGAATTTGGGTTTATTTAATGTTCAATTTTAATTTCATATGTTGTCAGAAAAGAAAAACCTGATGTGAGAATTAAAACAAGTTCTGAATCATCATCATGCCATGCTTCCACATCTCTGCAGCTAGTATTGAAGATGTTATAAGTGAGGGTAAATTAACATTATGGTGATCACTTGGCTCGATTGTTCACTTTACCATGTCTGCTATTCCTCTAAGCACCCATTTCTTGCTATCCAAGGAGTGAAGCAAGTTGTAAATAAGTTGTGACAGAATAAGGTTCCAGCTACCCAAACTCCTGGCTGAATAAATTGGATCCATTATTTTTGAATGTATTTATCTTTATTTGAAGAGGATTAGATTAACTTTTATGGAATTTATTTATTTAAATAAATGCAAATAACGTAAAAATACTGCTCCATAATATAAATATTTAGAGTGCGATTTTTTTTTCAAAGCTAATATTTACCAATGGGGATTATCTCTTTAACTTGATACAGAGAATGTAATAAAATCCAGCAACCACTCACGTTTTAAAAATAGGAGAAATACTATTTAGATTTTATATGATATAATCAATAAAATTCTTACTAAAATTATTTTTATGTTAAACTTTACTGTGGTATTTTGAAATCAATACTTGTTAATCTATTTACATGCTTATATTAATTGGTCTATACATGAGAGTAAGTCTATTAACTTAGGAACTTTTTAAACAATCCTTACTGTAAATCAATCTTTTAAAACAAGTTTAAATTTTTTATATAGAAAATAGGTCACAAACCATTGTGCAAGTATTAGACTAAGTGTTTTGAGTCAACGCTTTGTAGGAGTAAATTTGAATCCATTTTCATGTTAAAAAAATAAATACACTATAAATTAGTAAACCATACATAAATAGATAATACTGTGTCTGGCTATATTTTCCACTGGACTCAAATCGCATGAGAGCTTTGCAAATTAAATTACAGTTGCCACACTGCATGGTTTATTTGTAGGCACTAACATGAAAAGCTATACATTTTGGGACGTGTAACGCACACATTATTCTCTCGGCGGATGTTTGTAGAATTTAATGTTAGTCATGTCATCAACAAAAATATTCAGAAGAGGTGCAAGTAAAATGCAGGGCAATGACTTTTCTTTGAGACAGAAATAACAATAAAAATTTCAATGTTCAATAATGAATATCCATTATAATTATAGTATAACACTTTGTTAACACCATGAACCAATCATTAAAATCTACATTCTTGAAAAGCTATCAGACATGTCTTTGTCTTAGATGTTCGAATAAGAATGCAACCGGTAAGTTCCATACTATGTGAAACCTCTTTTAGAATTAGAAAGACTAACTCAAACAAAGAACAACTAGTAGTTACAAATGGATAAATAACCCAACAAGAAGACGGACAACATATATCTCTCACTGCTTTTGGTACAAATTCAACACCCTACCACCAAGTACCAACCACTAGAAATCTAACAAGGGTACATGAGCAATGGCAGAAACCAGGTAAAAGGTAATTCCTGCAATGCCATCTTCCCCATGTGTAAAGGAACTTGTAGACAAGTGTTCTTCGACATGTATACTAAATTAAGAATAATTTCTTGAAGTATAATGTTGAGTCCAAATTCTTAAATAGTAGCAAGAATAACCTGCAGAGTAGACAAACCAAGGTTGTTATCAAAGATGACTATAATCATATCATGAACAAATGAAGTATAGATAGAAAGGCCTCAAGGAGGCTAAATAATACACTAAAGCAACGGCAATCATGTAATGTGTATATAACTAAAGCTTGATTTACTAGCATTAAGTTGCAGCGGAGTAGCAAACACCATGATAGAACTCAAAGAACAGATAAGCAAAAAGAGAGAAAAGAAAGACTTCTGTTATTGTCTTGCACAAGAATGCAACAAACTTCGCTACACATATGCCCAGAGCAACAACTCCTACACAGAGCCTAAGCTCTCCCAAACTGACTCAACAAAAAACTCAACAGTCTCTCTAACCACTCCCCACCCCCCTATTTATAAACTCTCCCTTATTTTACAGCCGGCTAAAACAAACACTAACCGACTAACCACCAGTTAGTTTGGCCTTGGCAATTGCCCCCTCTCTCCTAGAATATACATATTGTATTTTGGATCTATGATTAACATCTAACACCTGCTCGGTCTCCACACACCACTTAAACATCACACAATTTCAGGTTCAGGACACAAAAAAATCTAGCATTTAATAATTGGTCCCTTTAAGAAGCCACATAGAGCCATGAAGAATGACAACAGTACGAATAGGCAGTATGTATTCAATACAAGTATAAAACCATTTAAAAAGTATGAATAGGCTGAGAATTTTATACTAAATTTTATTACAATTTGTTTTTAAGATAAAATGCTTTTGTAGGTAAAACCACCTATTTTCAAACTCAGTTGTAACCAAAATAAATAAATAGTCAAATTGATCTTCAAAAGATAGGGTGACCATCAACTAAATCCCTAAAAACTGGTCACTAAATAAGTCATCCAAAGATTTATTTGACCACCATATTAATTCCTAGACTGAAAAAAATGTCTTTCTTGGCAGTTAAAACCACTAAGAAAGGGTTACTAGCTGGTTAAGAATGACCTTTTATGTCTTTCTTAGTGGTTAAAACCACTTTTAACCACTAAGAAAGGTTACTATAATATGATGGCTAAATCAAATCTTGAAGGACTTATTTGGTGACAAACATCTTTAAAGGACTTATTTTGTGACAATCATCTTTGAAGGACTTAGTTGGTGACCACCTTTTCTTTTGGGAACCAATTTGACTGTGTACTTACGACAAATATTACAAAATTAATTAATATCATATCAAATCAAGTTTACAAGCAATTACCCAAACACTTGCTAAGAAGTTGATCAGATTCACAGATCCAAATACCTCTGGAGAAATAAACTTCAGTTTCATGAAAATTAGCAAAGAGATTAAGTATTGTGTAATGCACCAAGGTGCAATTTTCTGATCTAGGATTCTTTTCAATTATCTTCAGTTCTCCAATTGCATACATCTAAGCTAAAACATAGTCAACCTACAAATACCATATATGAGAACACGACCAACAAAGTGATTTATTGAATCTGTACTATAATCCAACCAGATATACATAGCATATGTGTTTTGAAAAATCAGCTTCACGATTAATCTTCGTTATGACACATTGAAGAAAAGATTACAAGAGAATAAGAAAAATATTCATTTATTTAAACACATTCATTGTTGGCTCTAATTTCATCAACTGATTCAACGACATATAGTTCTTGGAAATATTATATTTTTACTCATCCCTGAAGAAGAGTTGACTTTGGACTATAAACATATTTGTTAATAGTTTAATACTAATGGAAGCAAAAGTAGCTCTACTGAAGGATGCTTTATTCTACTTTCTACATAAATCAGTTTTGCCATTACATGGAGGGTAGCAATCTAAACTCATTTAACAAGTAACACATTAAAACATTTCACATATTAGTTTCTGAAATCATCAAGTTTTGTATTTTACATGAAGTGCACTGTGCGTATCTATCACTTGTTAGAAATATCATCCAAAACCTCTTACGATCTTTGTCAATCATTTTCTACTGCTACCAAGTAAGGTGCACACTGAACAGCTTGTGCATTGTAGAATGAATTCGGAGAAGAAACTGTTATACTACTAATGCCAAAACATTTGAGGAGGATGTCAATATTTTCTACAGTTACTTGTGACTGCTCAAATACATAAGATACTTTGGCAAGATGCAGCCATAGACTCATTCCACACAAAGATATATCAGTAAACCAATCAAGTAGATAAAATGTTAGACGACCAAATATACTACTTAGATAAAATCAATAAAATGAATGTTATTAGTATGTGTGTCAGATTCTCAGTTACCTCCTGATGAAAATAGCTTTTCAGGCACAGAAGCAGTCTAAGTGAAAGTGACCGGTGGCTCTATCAGTCTCCAAGTATTTGAAGAATATGCAACTCATACAAGCTCCAAGGCATGAAAAGTTTTTGAAATTCGCCTTCTAAACAAGGGTTCCAAACGAAATGATGGAACTCCACTCTGCCACTTTTTAGCTTTGTGCATCTCATTCCATGCCTGCACTATTTCATCAATATTGAATGCAAGACCTGTCAATGAAAAAATAAACATCATGAGTATATATCATCATATCCACTTAGCTAAAATTTCCAAACTATCTAAAGAACATACCATCTGCTGCAGCGTTATTTGAACAATGGTTCTTCAAAATTACAGCTAAATCTGTGGGAGAAGCTCCAGCAAGTTCAAACTTCTCAACAGCAGCTTCCAGAGATTCAAGCCACATCGGTAGCTCTAATTTGAGTTCTACAATTGATCGTTCATATAGCATGCTACCCCATAGGAGATTTATTTGAGACCTCATATTTTCCTCTTGTGATGCAATTTCATCTGAGGATATATTTTTAAAAAGCTCATCCAACCCCATGTTCTGCAAATGTAATGTGACCTCATTTGAATTAGATGTTTTACTCAACTCTTGCTTTTCTGATTCTTCCCATATCTTCATTCCTTCCTCCATTTTATCCTCAGCATTGTTGTATAGCTGAAGAACCTCCATGGAAGGCCATGTCTGTAAATCTACATTAGTACTGAGTGCATGATACCAAGAAAGTTTCGCTCTCTCAAACTGCTGCTGTCCCAGTGCCAGGAATCCTTCGTAAAAATCTGACTTGATTTTAATGGCTGCTTCATATTTTTCTCCTGCTTTTGCATATTCTTTCTGTGCCCATTCATATGAACTTTTGATTCGCTCAACTAGATGCTCTTTAGAAGAACCTTCTGCAACACATACTTTCTTCCTTGCCCTTGACATCTGCACATTTCCCCAGTTGAACAATGCTAGAGCAGTCATCTCTTGGAACTTATCTTCTGCCATGTCAAATAGGCCTTGTGCTTCTTCACTTGTAACTGTCTCCTCCAAAGCCTCAGAATATAGCTTCATCCCAAGTCTGTGATAATCCAAATATCTGTCAGATTCAAACCCAAGATGGTTCTTGAACAGCTTGGCAAACTGAATTATCCAATCCTCAATGCAAGAGCTAATGATTTCCGTAGCTTTTCCCGCACAACCATTCGCAGGTGCATCCTTAATGCCAACCATTTTCCCCTCTTTTACTCTGAGTTTCTCCATAAAAGGATCCTGCATAGGTGTAGTTTCTACTATGTACAGCCGAATAGAACCATTGGATTCAGTTTCAGCCCACCTTAATTCATCATCAGAAGTGATTGTGACCAAATCACCTTCTTCGTCCCTGTATTTGACGAGAACAGCTTCTAGGCTTGGGAATCGGTCACAAATAACTTCTCTTAACTGGAAGAGGCTACAATTAATAGGCATTTCAGCACATCTTATATCATCACCCAAAATAAGTTTTGCTGTTCTCTTAGGTACATCTTCCCTTTTATCATTACTTCTTTCCTCTATAACTTCCTTAATATCAGCATTCTTCTCATCAATTTTTTCCTTGGCCTTCTTCTTTTTGGACGTCTTGGTCTTCTTCGCTACAACTACACTACTGTCATCACCCTTCTTCTCCTCCAATTTCTCTTCGGCTTTCTTTTCCAGAATTTGGTTACTGGGAGCCTTCTCTTCCTCCTTATTGCCCTTCTTCTTGTGTGTCTTCTCTTTCACAACCTTTTCTGGAGGCAAAGGTGGTTCAACATAGTCTGGAGGCAACTCAATTATCGTATCATTCACTCTTAATCCTTTCTCCTTATTGCCCTTCTTCTTGCTTGTCTTCTCTTTCACAACCTTTTCTGGAGGCAAAGGTGGTTCAACATAGTCTGGAGGCAACTCAATTATCGTATCATTCACTCTTAATCCTTTCTCCTCAAGTGAATTTTTCACCTTTCCTAAGACCTCCAATGCCATGACATTATTTGGCTCCATCTTCACAACAGTACTAACATCTCTCAAAGCTAGATCGAGCCTATTTAAACCTTCATAACACCTTGCCCTCTTCAACAAAGCTATACTATACTTTGGTGTTACATTAAGAGCCAAATTGCACTCATGAATTGCCCTCGGGTACTCACTGATTCCCATCTGCATGTAACATGCAGCCATGTTGCTCCGCAGATAGGACACATCAATATGATTTCTTGGAAGCAATTTGAGGCCTTTCTCATATTTTTGTATAGCTCCTTCAAGATCCCTCTTTTGGAACAACCTGTTCCCTTCATTCTTCAATTCTTGAGCCATGGATATAAATGCCATAGTATCATTATCATATCCACTGGGGCTGCTGTCTCCCACTTTACTATCTTCCTTCTTTTCTACTACTTGCTTCTTTTTCTTCCCCATTTTCAACCCAACAATCTAACAGCAAAGGAAATAATCCAAACAACCACTCCTCTTACACTACAAGACTCAAACTTTCATCCAGTCAAGCCAACAAGGAAGAAAGATTCCTTCTTTATTTAATTAAATAGGGTACACACACACAAGAAAATCAAAGTACAAGGGCTTCTCAACAAAGAAAGACAATTTAAGAAAGAACTTCAGAGATAACTAACTTGGCAGTTGGTAGTATCCAAGGGCCAAGGAAATGATGGATAAGACACAACAAACAAACAATCATAACCAAGCTGAGAAACTTTATACATAGAACATACCCCAAATGAAACCCAAATGGAAGTTCAAGGACAAAACAAAATCTTTAATTTTCAGTGACAACAACTATCAAGAAACAAGTTCAAAATCTCAAAGTGGTGGCACTAAAGATTAACTAGGTTGTCCTCTTACCACAATGGCTAGAGTCCAAGAATTCAACACAAACACGCCCTTCTCTCTCAATAAGGATTTGTTAATGCTAATACAAATCCTATGTCTCAGAGAGGGACATGGAATGGACAACCCCAACTAGGATTCAACTCTGGTCTTAGGCAAAAACAAACAAAAAAACCCAGAATTTGGCAAGAGAATAAAACTTATCTGGACGACAAATTGTGGGGAAAAGCTTCGAACTTTGCAAGGAAAATCAAAACCCCAACACACGGCAAAGAAGTTTGGAATTTGGAATGGAAGAAAAACAAGTCGTGTTGATGTCGCTGTCCTTTTGTAATGTAGAAGGAATGGTTTTTCACATTCTTGACGTTAACGCCACAAAAGCAAACGAAACCAAAAAAAAATCACATAACGTGAAGGAACTTCTTGTTATCTGAACTTGAGAATCTGAAATCTCATATGCCGATGTGTTTTTCTTTCTTTCTTTCTCTTTTTCATTTTTCATTTTTTTATTATCTGGTGAGTCCCATGTTATGTGTAATTAATTAGACAATTAACCATTAATTGATAGGAAGGGACTCATGAATAAAATGTGACTTAATTCATAACATAGACCGATATTATATTAAAGGAAGATTTTAGAGTTTGATGTACTTAGTAAACATATCTTTAAGAATGAATGAAAAATTTTAATTGTAATTAAATTTTAAATAATATTCTTTTTGTGAACCCAAAATGTTTTTTTAAAAAAAAACTAATTCTTTAAAGATTATTGATAATAGGTCTGTTTTCTTTTCAAAATTTCTAATCCAACTAACGGTAGCCGACTTTATTAATACTTTAACTAAGATTTTCCCTAGTTACGAAAAAAAGAAAAATGTTAATTAATAATTAAAAAATAAATATATAAAAAATTTGTTTAAAAATATCATGAAAACTTGACGTTATTTTTACATATTTTCCAACAAAACACTAGTCCACAGGAACAAGAAAAAGAACACATGTATCTAAAAAACATGATGGGTAGTTGGTGTTTCACATAAAGCCAACAATTGTTGTTTCCCTCCTTCAATTTAATTGCAATAACGAATCCACGTACTTCTCATCTAATCATTTTTAGCTCATAAAAGGCTGTTATGTGTTCTAGTGACACTCACCTTGTTACATGTTACATTTAAATTTTAGTTAGTAGCCTGGATAATTGAATTAATAAAGCATCAAACCATCATTAAATTCAAAAGATTGTTAACAACAGTTGAGGTTCTATTTGGCTAGTTCACGTAAACAAAATTTTGTACAGGTTATTTTTAAAATAATTTTTGAGAGATTAATAATGAAAATTAACGTAAAAAAATGACAAAACTGTTCAGTATTAATTTAGAATTAGTTTGTTAAGTCTGTTAGATCTGTTAAAAGTTGTTTGGGTTGTTAAAAAGTTACTTTAAATTTGTCAGTTTTATACTAAAAATACAGATAAAGTGAAACAATTTAGATAATTTTTTTTATTTTTTTTAACAATCGTCTTTTTTTTTACAATGTAAAAAACATTAAGTTTACTTCAGTTTGGTTTTCAGTTGAGGAAACGGAGTCGGGGAGATAAAAAATTTAAAGGTTGATACTTTTACGCCGTTAAAAGATAATCAAAACTCTGTTTAACCGTAAGATCTACCTTTTAGAGTTGGTCAAACCGGTTTGACTAATCAAGATTGATATCCAAACATGTAGATACTATTATATATAATTCTGTTGTATTTACAGACTTACATCTAATAAAT
Organism: Clitoria ternatea; assembly: GCA_037962975.1. Taxonomy (NCBI): domain Eukaryota; kingdom Viridiplantae; phylum Streptophyta; class Magnoliopsida; order Fabales; family Fabaceae; genus Clitoria; species Clitoria ternatea. The sequence continues at coordinate 86,520,704 of CM075676.1, read as the reverse complement.
AAAAACAGAATAAGTCTAATAATAGACTTAAGGAAGAATTGTATGTCTTGGATTCTAGAAAACCTGCTCACCACGAAATACCATTGTAACATAACAGGTGGCAACTGAGATAAAATAAAATAAAATAAAAACCAAGACCGAACACTGTGCACAAAAACAAGGTAGAAAACTTGAACAGGCAATACGACTAGAAAAAGAATTAAAATTTTGACCAAGTATAAGAATTATATAATAAAATGATACAGTTACCCACATAAACAAAACAAAAAATAAACACAAGAACACAACACATCGATCACTAATGAAAATTAGCAAAAAATAAAAATAAAAAATCGCCGTCTGTTAATGTTTTCAACTTTCAAGAACGAAATTGACCCTTTGCTTATTAAGCAAAAATAAAAAATAAAAAATGAAAGAGAATTAAAAGTTGCTTATTACTATTTCAATTTTAGTTATTTAAGCTGTCTATCTTCTTAAAATATTTTAAATTAGATTATTTTCATCAAATTTTTACTAATTTCTATGAGTTATGTTTTCATTTGTTAACAATTGAAACTTATGATACATGGTTATACCCGAAATTCTAAAATATTTTCGAATTGTATTTTTCTTAATCACGATTTCTTTTCACTTTTTGTTACTTGTCAAAAGTGGTGGAGGGGAAGGTGGTTGGTCCTTAACATAAAGATAAGAAAAGCGAAAAAAGAAGAAGAAGAAAGAGCACGTGTCATGTGACTTCTGACAACACCCAAACCAATTATTCCTTCATATGATGAGACACACTCAATTAAGTAGTTAAAATGTTATTTTAAAAAAATTAAAAACAAAAAGACAATCAATTTTACTTCGGTTTTTTATTCATTATATTACTAGTATTAGGAAAAAGTAAAGAATTGTTATTTTCATCAAAAGACATATCACAATTATTTATTTATTCTGTGTGTCAGCGTCTGCGTGTTGTGCCTCCCACAAAGCATTTGTCATGTGTCAGACGTGTTTCCTTGCTTCCAAAGTAATGTAATACTAGGACCGAATATAAATATAATTGAATTTCACTGATTTTTTTATAAATATATTTTAAAAATAACTCATTTTTATGTAAAGAATCATATTAAAAATTATCTCTCTAGTATGAGAATAGAATGTATGATATTAAAACTCAGAAAAGGGAGTCATATTGTAAGGTCGTATAAATAAATAATTTTAAAAAACCATATCAAATATTTAATATTATTTATATAAATAATTAATAATATATGTAAAATTAATATTTTTTATTTATATTTAAGATATGCCAGATTCTTATACCATTGACATCGATACACCTTCCACGTTCGACAAATTTTCTGAAACAGAAAAGAATCTCATTACTTTTTTGGGTTTTCCCATGATTAGGACATGAATGGTTGATGGAGTTTGTGGTGGACTTGTAGTTTTTGGGACCATCATGGTCTCATTGTTGATTGACGAATAACGATGATGAGATATAGACGTATGGCATTCTATAGGCTAAATATGTCAATTTGTGTTCTATCTTTTAAGTTTGGTTTAGTTTCGTCCCTAATTTTTTTTTGTTTCAATCACGTCTCCTAACTTTTAAAAAATGCATTAAGTTGATACTTCCGTTAAGTTATGGGTAACACTGTCTGTGGAAGTATCTGACATAGGTAGAATAGAGACGTTGGAGGGTGGCTTGTTATCGTTTCCATGAAACCTTTCCTCCATCAAAGCTCTAAGATTTCTAATTTTGGATTCAATTTGAGGGAAAACTTCAACTTGTGCTCCTAATCAAATCCTTCATCATGGGAAACTCATCCGGTTTTGTGTTCAGCAATGGAAGCAACTTGATGCGAGAAGAGTCTCCTTACTGTGAATGCGTTGGGCATCACAAAGTTGTGCTTCAAACCTCGATAACTACAAACAACTACAGAAGACAATTACAGGGGTGTAGGAAGTATTGGGGTAAACTATTTATTTTGTGACTATCCTTTTTCTTGTTCTGGACAACTTGATGTGTGAAGAGTGTCCTTGATGTTTTGAATGGTGTTATTGTAAACAGATTATGGGAGTTGTAATTTCTTCTAATGGGTCGTAGATGTTGTTGAAACCGAGAGGAATTTGTTGATTATTAGACAAATGAGAAGAATAATTGCATTGCAAAAATCTCTTAAGGAGTCAAGAAGATGGAAAAGTGGATCTACTATATTTTTGTGTTGTTAACTTTAGTTAATGTATTTGAGGTGGAAATGGGAAGGCGTAACCTATTGTTATCATATTTGTAGTTTGGTTAATTCTAGGCCATAATGTTAGTTTCAGTTATTAAATTCAATAGTTAATGTTAATTTTAGTTATTAATGTTAATTTCACTTATTAATTTTAGTTGTTAATTTTAGTTGTTCAATTCAATAGTTAATGTTAATTCCAGTCGTTAATTTCAACTCTTAATGTTACTTTTAGTTACTACTATTAACTTTAATTAATAAAAATATTATAAACACTACCATTGAAAAAAAACATTAGTTCTAAGATAAATAGGCCTTTACAATGTGTAAACATCACCATTCACAAAATACAACATTGTTCCAAGATAAAAATACCTAATACAAAACCCAAGAGCTTTAAACATAAGACTTAAATGGTTCAAATATTTTTCCTCCTTAGTGTTAACTTTGACCTTAGTTGGACTGGATTTGTAGAAGCAGCAATGACACATTTTCTTTTGGTTGGACTTGTGACAACAATAGTTGTTAGGCCTGTGGCAACAACATTTGTTGTGGGTTGTGTATGAGTAGTGGATAGTTTTTCAGTTGTGGGTTGTGTCTCACCTGGAGTTTAAGAGGGGGAGTTTAGGTTTAATTATTGGAAGATTGTTGGGTTTGAGGCTCCTCGGGTTTCACACACACAACATTTGAACTTTAATCCATTCTTAGACATCCTGATGTCATCCTTCTCAGTTGGGTCCTTCTTCCTAGATTTCTTAGGTATCCCAGCTTGTCTCTTGAATGGTGGAGGTTATACAGTATTTGCCTCAACCTTCTCCAACATATTCTTCCCAATAGTGGGCAAGATTATAGGATAATAACATTTTGCATATGTTTCTTTTCTATACATGGAAGGGATGTAATTTTCTAGAGTTTCATTCACCTCTTTCATACATGTAATTACATGGTTACATGGTATCCCTGTCAACATCCATCTCCTGCAGTTACATTAATTGACTTTTAAATCTACAATGAATTTATCAGCAACATGGTTAATGTGGTTGATCTCATATATACAGTGCCCTGACCATCTACACATGAAAACATCACAGTTAGTATATTTGAACATGGTCTATAATATGGTAAACAACATAAAAAATTATCCAAATCTTACCTGACTTGGTACACATTTGTATACAACTTTGATTTCTCAATTCTTTGCTTTATCCTTGGAAGGACATCATCTGTGTAATTTAATGGTTTTGTCTTATTGTTGGCCTATTTTTCCATCATGTAAGTCTTAATGTCCTCTAGCATAGTAATGATGGGTTTTCCCCTGCTCCAACAATGACTGAATTAAATGTTTCCAACATATTATTGACCAGCATATCACACTTGAGTGTATAGGAAAACCTTGACTTGCTCCAATGTCTGGGAGGTAGTTTGATCAACTCTTCATAAGCAAAATCATTCACATCTTTAATCTCTGACATTGTCCTCTAACATGCCTAGGTATATGTGGACTTAGCTGCCTTCCATAGTAGGCCTTTAAGATGCTTTCCTAGATATCTCTTCTTGAAGTTGTTGTAGAGGTGTCTAACACAGAACCTCTTATCAACACCAGGGATGAGCTCCTCTAATGCATGTTGTAGTCCCTAAAACATCAGAAACCAATATGGAACAAAGACAATAACACTAGAGACCAAAATGCAAAAAATAAAACAAAAACAAGGACTAGATTACATGCAATTTTACAACATTCGGGACCAAAATCAAAAAACAAAAAACATGAGGGGTCAAAATGAAACCAAACTAGCAACACCAGGAACCAAATTGAAACAAATATGAAACATTAATTTGACCAACATAAACATGAGTTATATGCTCAGTCGAGTAGAGAAATCAAACCAACATCAGGCAGATAAATGAAACTAATAACAAGCAAAGAAATGCAACTAATATTAGGCAGCAAAATGCAACTAATATTAGGCAGAGAAATGCAACCAATATCAGGCAGAGAATTGCACAAAATCAAAATCAGGTACATGGCAGAAATGCAACCAATATCAAGCAGAGAATTGCAAAAATAAAAATCAGGTACATGGCAGAAATACAACCAATATCAGGAGTTAGAATTAGGTATATGACAAATGCAAAATTTTAAAAGTCAAAATTAGGTTTATGGCGGAATAATGGTACATGGCAGAAATGCAAAATTGTAAAATTGTAAAAGTGAGAATTTATTCCATGGAAAAAATGCAAAATATGATTTTAGGACCTACAGGGAATGATGGCTCTTGAAAATAACTAATTCAGAACTATCATGATGACAAAATTCCACAATTGACAAAATTCCACAATTATTAAGGTAAAGGATTCAATTCTTGTTGATGGGAAAAGTAGGTTAGAGTGCTTTGTTTCATATAAATGAATATGGATACACCCTTGATATTATTGTTGAGCATGGACCTTTCAAACTAACTGTAAATGGTCTAGTGAATAATGATTATAGTTGGAACAAAGGTAACACTACAACTATAGTACCTATGACTCTATGACAGATGAAATAACAGGTTCTTCAATTTTTTAATGTAAAACAACATAAACCCTAAACCCTAAAGAATCATAGTTTACTTAAAACAACATTCAAATTAACATTTAACCTTTTTTTAGTTTGGTAAGTTACTTTCAAATTATGATACCATGTTTCTTAACAAAATATGGAACCCTAAACACTAAATGATACAAAACATCTAACATTTAACATTTAACCTTCTTTTTAGTATTTTACGTAAACAATTCCTCTAATAGAATCTGTAGGCAGATAAGGAAAAAAATAGGCATTGTTATAAAGAAGGCCAACAAGAGGAAGTCTATTTCTATTTATGTAAAATAAAAGTTATGTGTATAATTGGCATGAGTATGGAACACTAAACACTAAATGATACAAAACATTTTAATTATACATAAAGGATTAGAGTGAAATTATCCATAAACATAAGGGACCAAAATGAAACCCATACTTTTTGCTGGTCAAACATGAATGTAAAGCCATTGCAAACCTCTGAGCCTCCTAGATCACTAACTAGTAAGTCCAAGAATCGCCTTCATGAATTTGTGTTTTCACATTTCCCCACACCAATTGTAATTGGTAGTATTTGGTCATTTGGGTCTATACCCACTACAGAAAGGAGTTGCCCACCAAAAGATCCTTTTAGAAAGCAACCATCTAACCCAATGATCTTTCTACAATGTATGAAACTGTCTTTACAAACCTTCAAATAAACGTACAACCTATGGAAGGACGTGATTATTGTTCTTGGGACATCATCAGTTACTCCACCTGCCTCTATAATTGGTTATATATTCAACTTGACTGTTGAACTAGGGTTGGAATTGAGTAGATCTTTACAATACTCCCACGGGTCTTTATACTAGTCAATGAAGTCACCATCCACAATCCTTATTGCTGCTTTTCTATCCCTATAAGTATTGGACCTGCTTACTTTTGCAGGCCAATTTTCTTGAGCCCTATTACAGATATCTTATAGTCTTAGCCTAGGATTCTCCTTAATACCAGTCACCAACTCCTTAGATAGCCATTTTGGACTCAAAAACTTGATTCTATGTTTCCTACCCTAGTTATGAATGTCAATTATGGTCCTTAGTTGCTATGTGTCCTCACCTAGCAGCTTACCACAATATGCATAAAACTCACAGCCTTCAATGCATCTCACTCTCACATTCTTCTTATCATTTTTTCAAACCTTAAATTATTACCATTGTGAACGATGTATGCAATAATCACATCTTTGAACTGCTCTTTGGTCCATAACAAAGTACTTTTATCCCAATGAAAATCATTCATATAAGTAGGCATCTTGAAAGTCGGAAACTTTTCATTTTCATTGTCTTACGAGTTACCACTACATAGTTCTTCAAATTCATATTCAAATTCTAATTCTATGTCAGAAACCACATTTTTACCCTTTTGTTCCTTTTGACTAGTGGATCGCTCACCTCTTCCACCACCAACACCTTTCATGTATGTCCTCGGGTTAATAGTTCTTGGGATTTTTTTTCCTTTTCCAAACCTTTTTTGTAATACACTAGGTAGTAGGCTCAGTAGTACCTTTGGTAGACTCGAGGTCAGTACAACTTTCACTAGATACAATGTCAGTACCACCATCAGTTAATGCAGGCTCATCAGTCCCTTTAATATATAGTTATAATTTACAGTCATGACACATGAAGTCTGACCATTCATCACATCTTCTTGATCCACCCCCTCATCATCCGAGTCATGGAAATGGATTTCCATTGCACTATCCCCCTTGTCGTTTGCTCCAATATCACCTACAACAACTTTAACCTCTACTTGATCATTCTGAACTTGAGCATTATTTGTATTTTCTAGGCTAGTTAGGTCCATAACAATCTTTAGTACCTCTATAGGGTGTATAATATACAATTAAACCTTCCCCTTAGAATGTGCAACCCTTGCCTTGATCATCCAATAGTTGCTTAAGACCAACATAAAACTCCTCGCCTTCAATTTTGTACCATAATTCTTTAATATTCACACACTTCGTATCTTTTAGTATCCCCATAACCTCAAAGTAACTCTATCTAGCCTCATCGATATCCCATTTAGATTCTGTATCAGTGTATGCCAACTTCTTCATATGTTCTTCAACAAAACACCCCCTATGAAAAATATCCAACTTGAAACGAGTATTCATCCTAAAATAATAATTCAACAAGATACTTATTTCAGAAAATGGCAAAAACCCTAGCAAAATTATAAAACCTTAACACATAAACCCCTATTTCAAGTAAAGCCCAAACCTAGCCTAACAAAATAATTTTCACCCTCAATCACCAACAAAAACCTTATGCTTCTTAACCCCGACCATGCTGACCAACAACAATGACATTGTTAATGAAACTAAAAATGAAGTTTGAATACAGGACATACCTCAACTATTGAAGAAAACTTCGGCAACCCAAGAACTTAAACTCTCTCACTATCTCCTTAGAGTCATGTTTTTCTTGTTGCTTAGGTCACCCCTTCGCTACGTAACACAAAGGAAGAAGACGAAGTCTCCAACTTGGTAATCATACATTTCCACATGTAAAAACAAGGTTGTTTTGCCAATGCTAACTCAATAATTAAATCATTGACACACGGGCATAAATGTTAGAATGACTACCCATATCAGATACTCCCACAGATAACGTCACCCATAACTTGATGGAAGGACCAATTTGACGTGTTTTTTTAAAAGTTAGGAGACGTGGTTGAAACCAAAAAAATAAGGGATCAAACTCAACCAAATTTAAAAGATAAAGGACCATTTGATATATTTAGTCCATTGTATAAGAGGGTTGTTTTTTTAGTATTTTTGGTTTTAAATACTTCATTTATAAATATAAGATTTTCTAAAACAATTGTTTTTAATATAATATTTTTTAAAATTTTCATACTATTAATTATTTTTTTACTAAAATACATTTATTAATGTATTATTTTTTCTTAAAATTAAAATAATAATAAATAAGATACATCAATTACATTATTTATCTTTCTCGGGATTAAGTAATAAGTAGAGAGAGAATAAATGGAAAAGGTTGATGAGTCATAATCATCTAAAGGTAATTTTAAAAAACTACAATAAATTTCAAACAAATTTAATAATTTTAACTAAATTAACTAACTTTCTTAATATGCATAAATTAGGTAAAGAGGTCTAAAATTTAAGGATAAAGGTAATATAAACAAATTTTAGTAAAATCTTTTAGTCCCTTAATATCAGTAAAATTATATTTTTTCAATGTCATTAAATGCTTGTTTACCAAATATGTCATCTTTATATATATTTTCCAGACCACTAATTTTTTATGTAATAAATGATAGTAAGGGTATTTTAGGAAACTAAATCAATTATGTGGTAACATTAATGCAAATAACTACTTCCAATCGTTATTCTTAATATGTGTTAAATTATGTACTCTTACTTATATTTGGAACCAAATGTAAAACTACTTCATCTTTTCTATTTAATTGTTCACCTAGAGAAAAACTTTATTTCTATTTATTTGTCCACTTAGACTTTTAAGATAGTATTAATTGATTTCTTCTAAAAATACCTTTATTAGTCCTCTCAACATTAGTATAATAAATTCATACTCATGTAATGATTCCCATAAAAAAATAATGGCTAAAGTCAAATGACCAATAAGAAATAAGTATTAATAAAGGATGAAATAGTAAAATAATTAATTATTCCATGAAAATTAATAAAAATAATTAGATTTATTAATATGCTTTTTTCTCGACAATTAATTAAAACAGAGTGAGTAATTCACAATTAATCATGAAATCAAATTTAATTAAACTACTAGTTCTATCGATTGTAAGGTAAAAAGTCATATATTTTGATGCGATTGGTTTGAATAGATTTTTAGTGTCCATTCACTTAACTGAATCATAGACTAAGGCGATGTTTGTGGTACTACCCCAACGGAGTTTTTCTCCATTAAATAGAAGTAGGTTTTTGATCCTACGGGTCAACGAAGTTTTGATTGTCTCAAATGGCGTGAAGAATTAATATCAACCTTTAAATTTTTCACTTCAACTCAACTTTGTTTCCCCAACTGCAAACTAAACACCCAGGCATAAAGACTATAGAGGTCATGGCCCCCTTAGTTTTACTTTATAATGAATGCTATAATATTATAATGCGCTAAAATAGAAGGCAGGAAAACAACAGAAAAAGAGAACAATTATATAATTTTCATAACAAGATACTTGGTGATAAATAATTTGTTTTGATATGTTTTGTCTGATTTTTTTGTTTTGATCTGTTGATTTTTTTATTAATTCTGGTCCTTAGTTGAAATTAATTTATAAATATGTCAATGGAAAAAAAGATATGGGAAGCAAGTAAAATAAGTTAGAGGAACTGAACAATAGTAATATGATGTATCATTTTTATTTGCCGGGCCAGAAATGTTAATAGGATTACTTTTAGACAACCAATTCCAACATATTAAATATCATAAAGAGTAAAACTAATTAAAAAGAACTAAGAGACTAATACAAAAATTATCAAAACACAAGTCAAGAGTACAACTCAAACAATCCTTGAAGTCTTAGTACTTCAACAAAGACATTATAGCTCATTGTTGACTTGTGCAAGTTCACTTTAGGGTTTGAAAAGCTAAACGTGTTGTTGAAAGTCAACAAACCTTACAAAGATAAAACTAGTTTAGGCTTGGACTACAACAAAGTGAAACCAAAGATCTCATGTTTTCATTGTGTAAAGAATGTCATCTCTCTTCTAAATGTTTTCAAAAGGAGAAGAAGAGAAAACCACCTGTTGAAACTAACCCAAAAGAACCCAAGAAAATTTGGGTACCTAAGAACTTTATAATTTATTGGGTAGATATCTTCAACAACAAGAAGAAAACACCAAAAATGGTACTTGGATAGTGGCTGCTTACAACACATGACGGGATAAAGGTTTATGCTCCTAGACCCCGACCACATGAAGAAGAAACAGTACCATCTAAAGGCAACCAAATTGGGCACATTATAGGAGTAGGTAAAATTGGTAAAGTTTCTTTTCCTTGCATTGATAATGTGCTTCATGTCAAAGTTTGAAATATAATCTACTTAGCATAAGTCAATTTTGTGACAGTGGATATGATATTGCTTTTGACAAAGAAAATTATACAATCCAAAACAAAGATAAGACAACATGTTTTTCTACTTTCAGACACAGATCTTTATAAAATTGAATGGAAGGTCTAACTGATGACACTTCTCATCATTTAGAGGTTCTGTAGTTTTGACAATGAAAAATTTGATGGTGTTAAAAAGATTGGTGGTTATGCATGAAGATTGAATTAGGGATTAATGTGAATAATGTTTTAGTGGTTATGAGAGGAAAAATGATGAAAGGATAGTACTTGACAACAATGTGAAGAATTGAGAAAACATGATGATAAAAAAAGTTAACATTGTTAACAATTTTATCTATAACAAATAAAAAATAATGTTAACAATTTTTTTTTAAAAAATAAAATGTAAATAATTAAATTGATGAAAAAATATATAAAAGATCAAATCAAATATTTAAAAAATATAAAGGACTAAAAATATATTTTTACTATAAAATTTAAATTTCTTTTTAAATTCTTATTTCAATTATATTAGAATTCTTATTGAGTTCTATGATATTTAAACTTATTGGTATATTTTTTTCTTAAAAAAATTACTGTTATTTCATTGAGAAAAACAATTTTTGATATTTTAATATTCAAATAAATTATTTTAATTATTAGTATTTAATTTTTTTTGTTAAAATAAGTTCTTATTTAAATTTCTCTACTCAACCACAAAATAAAAGAAATTTAAATTCCAAAATATAAAAAAATTAAATTGTAACAAATAAAATCATGAGATTTAATACACAAAAGTATTTCTAAAATTAGTTCAACTAAAGTTAGAAGATTAACATAAAAATAAAGTTACTTCATTCTCCGTTTCTTTCATTCGGTATAAATTTAAAAGTTACACATATTAAGAATCTTAAATCATATAATTTTATATCTAATTTCTCATTTTACCCTTATACTCATATTTATTACTCCTTTTAAATTTTTGCTAGTCATTTCTCTCCTGTAAAAATTAATTAGCCTTTTATTTAAACAACACGAGTATAATAGGAAAAGAAATAACGGGAGATAAAAGGAAAGGACTGAAATAAAACAAAAAAATTGAAGTTAAAAAATCAAAATAATATTTTTGGGCACAGGCATCAGGGTGGTTGGCGCCCAAGAAATAAGGAAAGAGAAGAACTGGTCTCTCTCTATAATCACTCCTTCTCTCACTCACCTTCGTTAATCCAACTCCATTTCATTTCTCTCTCCCCTTCCCTTCCCTTGTTAAATACACCTCTCTCTTCTTCTTCATTCGTCATTATCTCTAATCCTCTCTAACTACACACTCTTTCTTCTTATTCATTCCCCCACTTAAATTTCTTGGTAATTGCCTCCTCATTCCTTGATTTTTTTCTCCCTTCTTGCTTCATTCTGGTTTTTCACTTGTACATCTAAAATGGATCTGAATTCTCATGCCAGCATATTGTTGCAATTTTCTTCCGACAAAAAACAATAATCCTACACTAATGATAGGGTACAGTGATGCTATTCATGTGGCCAACCTCATTTAGTGAAACTGTAAACTAATCGAATGTTTTCAACTGCAATTACATTTAGTGAAATTTAAGTTGAATTTATATAAATTGCGGATGAATGTCATGATATTGTTGACCATACAATTGAGAAATGCAAATTTGAAGCCTCGAGGTGATAATCAATACTCGTTGTTAATCACTAGTTTAATCATCGCAAGATATGGGATCTTTGGTATAAGAATATCAGAATTGAGAATTGTTTTTCATATATAGCATAAGAAACTGAGTTTTGTTTTTGGAATTTGATCTCATGTGGCAGAACAATGGCATCTCATATTGTTGGATATCCTCGCATGGGCCCAAAGAGAGAGCTCAAGTTTGCTTTGGAGTCATTCTGGGATGGCAAGAGCAGTGCCGAGGATTTGCAGAAGGTGGCATCTGAACTAAGGGCGTCCATCTGGAAGCAGATGACTGGTGCTGGGATCAAGTACATCCCCAGCAATACTTTCTCTTACTACGATCAGGTGCTAGATACCACCGCCATGCTCGGTGCTGTTCCATCCAGATATGGGTGGAATGGTGGTGAGATTGGCTTTGACACCTACTTCTCCATGGCCAGAGGTAATGCTTCTGTACCCGCCATGGAGATGACCAAGTGGTTTGACACCAACTAGTAAGTCATGATGATTACTTGTTTTGTTTTGTTTGTTGCATTGGTTGTTACTTGTTTGGTTTTTAATGATGGCTTGGTTTTAATGTATATATGATTTGGTGCAGCCACTTTATTGTCCCTGAATTGGGACCTGAAGTGAAGTTCACTTATGCTTCCCACAAGGCAGTGAATGAATACAAAGAGGCCAAGGCGGTATGCATTTATAGCATTTGCATTAGTTCCCTGTTACTTGCAAATCATAGGTTAGGTTAGGTAAGGTATTAGAAGCTTAGTTAAGTTAACTGTGATTGTGAGAACTGAGAGGCATTGCTGCAAATAAATTGTGGCTTTAATGTGTTTTAGTTATCTTCTGTGTTTCTGTCATAGTTTCATTCAGCAGGAGAAGTTCTGATAATGGTTTTTGTGTTGTGTGTGGGTCATTATGATAATTTCAGGTGTTATCTATATCTACATTGTCATTGAAAATTTAATTTCTTTTCCAGCTTGGAGTAGATACAGTCCCAGTCCTCGTTGGCCCTGTAACATACTTGATGCTCTCCAAACCTACCAAGGGTGTTGATAAATCCTTTTGTCTTCTTTCTCTCCTCCCAAAAGTCCTTTCTGTTTACAAGTAAGAGTTTGTGTACAGATGTTAATTATTTGCATGATTAGATTTGTGCTATTTCTTTAACTTGACTATAACTGTAAACTCAGGGAAGTTGTGGCTGATCTTAAGGCAGCGGGTGCTTCTTGGATTCAATTTGATGAACCTACCCTTGTCATGGACCTTGAACCTCAAAAGTTGCAAGCATTTTCTGCAGCCTACTCAGAACTTGAATCTGCTTTTTCTGGCTTAAATGTTCTTATTGAGACTTACTTTGCTGATGTTCCTGCCGAGGCATATCAGACCCTCACAGCTCTAAATGGTGTAACAGCGTTTGGATTCGATTTAGTCCGTGGAACTAAGACTCTTGATCTAATCAAGGCTGGATTTCCCAGTGGAAAGTACCTGTTTGCTGGAGTGGTTGATGGAAGGAACATTTGGGCTAACAATCTTGCTGCTTCTCTTGATACATTAAAGAGTGTTGAGGGCATTGTAGGAAAAGGTATTTGTCAAAACATGATTCTCATGAAATGACTGGGGGACTAATGCAGTTGATATAGTCACTTGATAATCTATTTACTAAACTATATGCAGATAAACTTGTTGTGTCCACCTCTTGCTCACTTCTTCACACTGCTGTTGATCTTGTTAATGAGACCAAGTTGGATAATGAGATAAAATCATGGCTGGCTTTTGCTGCACAAAAAATTGTTGAAGTAAATGCTTTGGCCAAGGCATTGTCTGGTCAAAAGGATGAGGTGAACTCCATTGGATATATATTTATCTTACATCAGACAGAATGACTTGTTAAATAAATATTTATTAGGTATTAACAAAGTTGTCTTAGTGGGGTAAAATATTAATATTAACTGAATCACCGTTCTTGTGTGTTCATTTTCAGGCCTTTTTCTCTTCTAATGCTTCAGCTCAGACTTCAAGAAAGTCTTCTCCAAGAGTGACTAATGAGGCTGTTCAGAAGGCTGTGAGTTTCTGTTGTTTATTGTTCAAAATGCTCATTCTAGTCAAGCAGGATTTGTTATGAACTTTTTTCCTCAATTCTCATGTTACTCATCATATCTTTCTTTTCCTCACAGGCTGCTGCATTGAAGGGTTCTGACCATCGCCGTGCCACAAATGTTACCGCCAGATTGGATGCTCAACAAAAGAAGCTCAACCTTCCAATCCTCCCAACCACGACTATTGGATCCTTCCCTCAGACTGTTGAACTAAGGAGGGTGCGCCGCGAATACAAGGCTACCAAGTAAGATATGCCAAAGAGCTGATAGGCCAAGCTATCACTGATAACTTGGCTTGTTTTCTTGATCATTTGGCTTTCATTGACCAATTTGTTTTCTACTTTTTCTCAGGATCTCAGAGGAAGAGTATGTTAATTCAATTAAAGAGGAAATCCGCAAAGTGGTTGAACTCCAGGAGCAGCTTGATATTGATGTCCTGGTACATGGGGAGCCTGAGGTCAGCTCTCATCTTCATACAAGGACTAAAGATTAACATGCTGAAGTAGAGAATAAGAGAGTTCTATTACACTGACACTATTTTGATAGCTCTGTCATCACCCCTTTCATTTTGAAGAACAAATCTGCCCCTCATTGTGATGTTTTCCATTTTCCAATTTCACTTTGGACTAACGGTTGATGTCTTTCCTTGCAGAGGAATGATATGGTTGAGTACTTTGGTGAGCAGTTGTCAGGCTTTGCCTTTACTGTCAATGGATGGGTGCAATCTTATGGCTCTCGTTGTGTGAAGCCACCTATCATCTATGGTGACGTGAGCCGCCCAAAACCAATGACTGTGTTCTGGTCATCCATGGCTCAGAGCATGACCAAACGCCCGATGAAAGGAATGCTCACCGGTCCTGTCACCATTCTCAACTGGTCCTTTGTTCGAAATGACCAGCCTAGGTACAACAAACTTATGATCCATTAAAAACAATAAAATGCTAGAGAAACTGAAAACTTAGAAATTATTCTGTACTCACTTTCTTGTCATTACTAACATGGTCTTAAACCTGATACAGGTCCGAGACTACCTATCAAATCGCTTTGGCTATCAAGGATGAAGTAGAGGATCTTGAAAAGGCTGGTATTACTGTAATCCAAATTGATGAGGCTGCTTTGAGAGAGGGGCTACCGTTGAGGAAGTCAGAGCAAGGTCACTACTTGGACTGGGCTGTCCATGGCTTCAGGATCACCAATGTTGGTGTGCAAGATACTACTCAGGTACTTCTAGATTACAATTTACAAATCAATATTTTAGAACTAATGTTTTTAAAACCAAACTGGTCATCAGACCGATGAGGGTATTAGTTCAAAGGAACCGGTAGTAATAAAAAAAAAATCGGACCAATCACCTAACTGGTTCAAGGTTCACCGACAAAGTTGATTGGTATTGACAACAGTGGTTAGAATTAGAACTTAGATCTTGTTATTTGTTTTGTTGTTTTTTGTTTTTGCCATCTATATTTACATGCAAATATAATTAACTTTGGTGTTGTGTTATGGAAAATTGACAGATCCATACCCACATGTGCTACTCTAACTTCAATGACATCATCCACTCCATCATTGACATGGATGCTGATGTGATCACAATTGAGAACTCTCGGTCTGATGAGAAGCTCCTATCGGTGTTCCGTGAAGGAGTGAAGTATGGAGCAGGAATTGGGCCAGGAGTGTATGACATTCACTCCCCAAGAATACCACTAACTGAGGAAATTGCTGATAGGATCAACAAGATGCTTGCAGTGCTAGAGAAAAATATTTTGTGGGTCAACCCTGATTGTGGACTCAAGACACGGAAGTATGGAGAGGTGAATCCAGCCCTCACAAACATGGTTGCTGCCACAAAACTCATCCGTTCCCAGCTTGGCAAGTGAAGGAAAAGGAAAGTGGAATCTCGGTGATGGTTCTGCTTGGCTCATGCAGACAGGAAAATTTTTCTTTCTTCGTTTGATTCTTTTTCTTTCTTTTGTCTCAATAATTGAGTGTTGAATATTTAGGCGTTTAGTACGTTATTCTTTCCGGCTTTTTTTGTGGCTTTGCATGTCCAAATGCAATGTAATTGTGATATTTTTTAATGCATCAATACAAATTTCATTTTTGCGTCCTCGGCTAAGTTTGGAACGAAACTACAATTTACGAAAAGTAGCATTTTGTATATTACTAATTACTCCATCCTTTGGAAAATTAAATAGCTATCCTTTTAGTACAACTTTTTCTCTATTGACTGGCGTTATACGTTTTCAATATAACTGTAAATTTTCTATACCAGCTTTGGCCTCGAATAAATATATCACTGTTCCAATTTTGCATTGAAAAAACTGAAAAAGATAACAATCTTGAATCTTTTTTTACCAATTAAGTTATTTATTGAGTTTCTTATCCTAGTGAAAAGCTCTTAATAAATTAATATCATGTTATTTTTAGCTGTAACTTACATAAACAATGAAATTAATAAAAATTATCAAATATAATTAGAAATAATATTCTTGTAAAACCTTTAGTATTAATGAAAACTTATTTTGGGCAATATGTTTGCATTTGCATTCTATTTTGCAAAAAATATATTAAACTCTCCTTAATGTCATTTACGAATAGCTTTTGGTTTTGCGATATTGATTTGCAAAACCTTTTGATTGTTTATTATTTCTGATGGATATGTCAATTGATTTTAATTCATTGTATATTCATTTTTTTAATGTTTAATTGATGAGTTCTGTTGTGTGCTTGTTATGCAAGTTGATTGATATGTTTATTGGTTTTTAAAGCACATACATAGTTTTATTATATGTTCATAAATGAGATTAGAATCTGATTATGTTTGCAATTTGCATACACGTAATTGTGTATTATATGAAGGCTTAAGTAGATATGAAGGCTTAATTAGGCTAAAAATAAAAGTTTGTCTTTTATGTTTATTGATTGTAAATTTGGTTCTTTACGTTTCAAAACATTTTCATGTTGGTCCTAATTTGTTGCGTAGGCTAACAGGAATATCATGAGTTGGCTACACACAGAGAATAGATGCCTGGATTATGATAATAATATGACTATTGTTGAAATTATGGTTATAAGTGCTCTCGTCATCTTCTTCCTCTCTTACAGGAAAACCTCCGTTCACCCTCTGTTAGTTACTAATTTTAAGTTATTTTCCACATAGATATCGCTTTATTTAGGTGCTAAAAAACTCAGTTGATGTAATTTTAGTCCTCGTTTTATTTATTTTATTGCAACATTTCGACAACTTACAGGTTGATTTGGGTGGTTTTTACCCAATTTTGATGGTTGGAATAGCTGTTTTCAAGGATTTTGGAGGAGTGCTTATGGAAACCTAGCACTCGAGCATTCTTTGCGAGCATATCTTGTAGGGGCTCGTTTAGAAGACCCAAAACATATTTTTTAGACATCTTTTACACTTATGAAAGATAACTATTGCTATTGCATTTGGAGCTTGTCGCCACCATATGACATGAGACTTATCAGATTTAGCACATACGTATCCTACGCATGACTCATAATGGTTATTCAGAGTTAGTGGCAGCGTTTGACAACGAATTGCCCTAATTATAACTCATCCAATTCCCTTTACGAGCCTTACTCCCTCTTGAACACTAATCTCTCCCTCTCATCTCCATTACGAACCCTCTTCTCTCTGGTGTAGTGGTGCTGCTACACGTGCGTTGTGTTGCTCTCCGTTCCTCACCACTCTATGTTGTCTTTGATAATTCTCATCACTCCTGGCATTTTAAAAGCACAAGACCTGGTTCTATTGGCTTCGTTTGAACCAGTGGTTGTTGGTGGTAGTCGAGACGAATCGAGGACACTAAACCGTGGTCAGGGGCTTCGTGCATGCGGAGGAACAGCGACAAAGAACAGTCTCCCACGAGAGTCATTCAATCGGAGCTTTATTCTTGATGTTCGCAAGTAAAGGCTTAATTTTTTCTTCTTTTCCTTATAATTGCTTGGCTTTGATTTTGAAATATAGTTTGAATCTCTTCTGGGCAAGATTGGGGGACCTTGTGTTCATTGGATTAGGGCCTTAAAACCAAGCATCCGAGGAAACTTTCCATGTCCAACTGTGAAGGTAATTAATCGTTAAAATGATTTTTTATTTTTCATTTTTTATTGTTATATATGTTATTTCTATTGTGAAGGGAAGTCTTATATTGAATGGATATGAACAAGTTAAAGGGTTTATAAATAGATAGATTTATAACTTAAAAGTATGATACAAAGATGAATGAAGCTTTGGTAGCATGTAATTTTAATGTGTCAAAAACATGACTAAATTATGCCTTCTTTTGGGTTAAACTTGAATATTTCCTAAATGTTCTCTTAAATTATTTTCATGTAGCCTATAAATTATAATGATAATCCCAATTTCCCCCATTTTTATTTACATGTCTTTTTAGGGTTTAGGGTTAGTAGTTATGCTTAGAAATACATTGTAAGGTTGTTCCTAAAGTTTCATTAGTTTTTTCCAAGGGAATACATTTTTTTAAAACAAAAATATTTAATATAAAATACTAATAAACACGCTATTTTCTTATTCTCAAAGTTTTATAATTTTTCTCAACGATGAATTTTTCGTCAAATTTAAAAGCTAATACCTATGAAAAATGTTACAAAACCGAGCGGTTGAATTTTTACATGATTTTTTTATGGCTATGCTTAGAAAGTGATCCGGGGTACTAACCGAACTTCATAACACATGCCCGGAGTGCTCCTGAACGAAGCCATGTCATCAGAATTACCAGAAGAACCTAGTTAAAGTGTCACAACCGGAGTCTAAAACCAGAACAACTATGGACCTATGGTCAACACTCTGGTCCCTCTCTGACAGCCAGACAATGAGTCAGAATCGGTACGGGCAACATGTCCTCTGAAACATTGTTACTACAGTAAGTTAGGAGAAGGGTCAAATCACTTTTCATACTCAGGTATTCCCTATAAATACAATTAATTTATTACTGAACAATGATCTGATCTAATATGAGAGTTACCTCTATAATACCATTATTTCACCCGTACTGACTTAGGCATCGAAGAATCTTCTGCAGGTGTACCTCTGGTGTGTTTCCTTGACTCCAGTACAGACTTGAACATCAAATTCACCCTATACTTGAAGAAATTAGGATCCCCACTGGACCTAGGTGTAAAATACCGTACTCCACTAAGATGATGTAAAACTGAGTGCAAGCAAGGTAACTCCAGGCACCGGTCAAGACGGTCAACTCTTGACCCTGGTTCTTGGACAGAACAGAAAGACATTGTAAGGTTGTCCTCAAAGTTTCATTAATTTTCTTCAAGGGAATGGACAGATGTTTTTAAAATAAAAATATTCAGTGTAAAATCCCAGCAATTGAAAAATGGTAGTCAAAGCTTAAATTATTGCATCGATTTTTGTAACAATGCTTTGAAACACAATATCTTCTTGTTCCCTAAGTTTCATAATTTTTCTCTAATGATGAATGCTAATACCCACGAAAAATATGACAAAACTGAACTGTTGAATTTTTGCATGACTTTTTGTGGTCATGCTTAGAAAGACATTGTAAGGTTGTCCCTAAAGTTTTATTAGTTTTTTCTAAGGGAAGAGGCAGATATTTTCAAAACAAAAATATTCCGTGTATAATCCCAGCAAATGGAAAAGGGTACCCATAGCTTGAATTTTTGCATATTTTTTTGCAGCAATGCTTAGAAACACACTATCTTCTTGTTCCCAAAGTTTCATAATTTTTCTCCAACGATAAATTTTTTATCAAATTTGGAGGCTAATGCCTACAAAAAATATAACAAAACGAGCGGTTGAATTTTTATATGAATTTTTGCGGCCATGTTTAGAAAAACTTTGTAAGGTTGTCCCAAAGTTTCATTAGTTTTCTCCAAGGGAATGAGTAAATTTTTTAAAATAAAAATATTAAGTGTAAAATCTCAACAAATGAAAAATGGTACTCAGAGCTCAAATTATTGTATGTTTTTTGTAATAATGCTTAGAAACACGATATCTTTTTATTCCCGAAGTTTCATAATTTTTCTTCAACGATGAATATTTAGTCAAATTTTATGGCTAAATACCCTCGAAAAATATGACAAAACTGAACGGTTAAATTTTTACATAAAGACATTATAAGGTTGTCTCTAAAGTTTTATTAGTTTTCTCTAACAAAAATATTCAGTGTATAATCTTAGCAAATAGAAAATGGTACCCATAGCTTAAATTTTTACATATTTTTTTACAGCAATGATTATAAACACGCTATCTTCTTATTCTAGAGTTTCATCATTTTTCTCCAACGATGAATTTTTGGTCAAATTTAAAGGCTATGTCCATGAAAATATGACAACATTGAACGGTTAAATTTTTACATGATTTTTTGCGATCATGCTTAGGAAGACATTGTAAGGTTATCCTCAAAGTTTTATCAGTTTTCTCCAAGAGAATTGATAGATTTTTTTAAAATAAAAATATTTAGTGTAAATTCTCAATGAATGAAAAATGGTATCCGAAGCTCGAAATTTTACATGATTTCTTTTGTAACAATGCTTAAAAACATGCTATCTTCTTGTTTACAAAGCTTTATAATTTTTCACCAACGATGAATTTTTAGTTAAACTTAAAGGCTAACGTCCATAAACAATATGACAAAATCGATAGGTTGAAAAGATGTTGTAAGGTTGTCCCAAAAGTATCAATAGTTTTCTCCAAGTGAAGAGGCAGATGTTTTTAAAATAAAAATATTCAATGTAAAATCTCAATAAATAGAAAATGGTACCCAGAGTTTGAATTTTTGTATGGTTTTTTGCAGCAATGCTTAGAAACACGATATCCTCTTATTTCCAAAGTTTCACACTTTTTCTCCAACGATAAATTTTTAGTCAAATTTGAAGGCTATGCCTACGAAAAATATGATAAAACCGAGCGGTTGAATTTTTACATGATTTTTTACGTCTATGCTTAGAAAGGCATTGTAAGGTTGTCCGCAAAGTTAGCTTTCTCCAAGGGAAGGGGTAGATTTTTTTAAAACAAAAATATTTAGTGTGAAATCCCAGCAAATGGAAAATGGTACCCGGAGCTCAAATTTTTACGTGGTTTTTTATAGCAATTCTTAGAAACATATTATTTTCTTGTTTCAAAAGTTTCATAAGTTTTTTCCAATGATTAATTTTTAGTCAAATTTAAAGGCTGCCCATGTAAAATATGACAAATCCGAGCAGTTGAATTTTTACATAATTTTTTACGGCCATGAGTTGAAAGACATTATAAGGTTGTCCCCAAAGTTTCACTGGTTTTATCCAAGGGAAGTGGTAGATTGTTTTAAAACAAAAATATGCAATGTAAAATCCTAACAAATGAAAAATTGTACTCGGAACTTGAATTTTTGCATTTTTTTGCACTAATACTTAGAAACACGTTGTCTTCTTATTTCCAAAGCTTCATAATTTTTCTCTAATGATGAATTTTTAGTCAATTTTGAAGGCTAAAGTCCACAAAAATATGACAAAACTGAACGGTTGAATTTTTACATATTTTTTTACTGTCATGCTTTAGAAAAGCATTTTAAGGTTGTCCCTAAAGTATCATTAGTTTTCTCCAAGGGAAGAGATAGATTTTTCTAAAACAAAAATATTCAATATAAAATGCTAGTAAATGGAAAAGGGTACATGGAGCTCAAAGTTTTGGATGGTTTGTTTGCAGCAATGCTTAAAAACATGTTATCTTCTTATTCTCAAAGTTTCATAATTTTTCTCGAACGATGAATTTTTAGTCAAATAAAAAGGAGCCCGCAAAAAATGCGAAACCAAACAGTTGAATAATTTTATAGATTTTTTACGGTCATGTTTGAAAAGGCATTGTAAGGTTTTCCCAAAAGTTTAACTAGTTTTCTCCAAGGGAAGCAGTTGATTTTTTTAAAACAACAATATTCATTGTAAAATCCCAACAAATGGAAAATGTTACTTGGAGCTTGAATTTTTACATGGTTTTTTGTAGCAATGCTTACAAACACGCTATCTTATTGTTCCTAAATTTTCATAATTTTTCTTTAACGATAAATTTATAGTCAAATTTAAAGGCTAATGCGCATAAAAAATGACAAATTCGAGTGGTTGAATTTTTACATGATTTTTTACAGCTATGCTTAGAAAGACATGATAAGGTAGTCTCCAAGGTTTCATGAGTTTTCTCCAAGGGAAAGGGCAAATATTTTTAAAACAAAAATATTGAGTGTAAAATCCTAACAAATGGAAAATGGTACTTGGAGCTTGAACTTTTGCATAGTTTTTTGTAGCAATGCTTAGAAACATGCTATCTTCTTGTTTTCAAAGTTTCATAATTTTTTTCCAACAATAAATTTTTAGTCAAATTCAAAGGTTATGCCCACGAAAAAATGACAAAACCGAGCGGTTGAATTTTTCCATAATTTTGTGTTGCTTTGCATAGAAAGGCATTGTAAAACAAAAATATTTAGTGTAAAATCCCAACAAATAGAACATGATACCCGAGCCTCAATTTTAGCATGGTTTCTATCACCAATGCTTAGAAACATACTATATTCTTGTTCCTAAAGTTCTATAGTTTTTCTGCAATGATGAAATGTTAGTCAAATTTGAAGGCTAAAGTACATAAAAAATATGACTGATTCGAGCGGTAGAATTTTTGCATGATTTTTGCAGCAATGCTTAGAAAGACATTGTAAGATTGTCCCTATAGTTTTCTTAGTATTCTCCAAGGGAAAAACCATATTTTTTTAAAACAAAAATATTTAGTATAAAATACCAACAAATGAAAAATGGTACCTGAAGCTTAAACTTTTGCATAGTTTTTTGTAGCAATACTTACAAACAAGCTATCTTCGTGTTCCTAAATTTTCTCCAACGTTGAATTTTTTGTCAAATTTGAAGGCATACCCATAATAAATATGACAAAATCGAGTAGTTGAAATTTTAGTTTATTTTTCACGGTCATGCTTAGAAAGACATTGTAAATTGTCTCAAAAGTTTCATTAATTTTTTTCCAAGGGAAGGGGTAAATTTTTTAAAATAAAAATATTAAGTGTAAAATCCCAGCAAATGACAAATGGTACTCGGAGCTCAAATTATTGCATCATTTTTTGTAACAATGCTTAGAAACACGATATCTTCATGTTCCCTAAGTTTCATAATTTTTCTGCAATGATGAATATTTAGTCAAATTTGATGGCTAATACCCATGAAAAATATGGCAAAACTGAGCGATTGAATTTTTGCATGACTTTTTACGGTCATACTTAAAAAGGCATTGTAAGGTTGTCCTTAAAGTTTCATTACTTTTCTCCAAGGGAAAAGATATATTTTTTAAAATAAAAATATTCAGTGTAAAATCTCAACACATGAAAAATGGTACCCAAAGCTCGAATTTTTACAGTATTGCTTAGAAACACACTATCTTCTTGTTCCTAAAGTTTTTGAATTTTTTCTTCAACTTGACTTTGTAGTCAAATTTAAAGGCATTTACCTATGAAAAATTTGACAAACCCGAGCGGTTATGTGATGTCCTTCGTCATTTTGTATTTATTTCTACCTGTTTACTTAATTTTCACAATAAATTTTTCGCATTTAACTAAATTTAATTGGTCTTAATTCAAAATAACATTTATTTTCACTAAACAGATTCTAAATGATAATTATGTAACCCCTCAAAACTCTAAAACCCAATTATTCTCAAAAGAAACCAAAAACCTGAAACAGGGGCCTGACGCTGCACGTCAGCCCCACGCGTAGCGTCAGTCTCGCACTGCGCACCTCACGCTACGCGTCAGCCTCACGCGTAGCGTGGGCATGACAGTAACAGCACCTGATGCTGTTACATAATTTAGGCTAACCGGCTAACTTCTAACCTACCAAATGGCCTGTTTTAGATCTGATTGCCACGAAACTTCGCAGGCCACATGCTTTCCCCATTCCGAAACTGTTGGCGTCGTCCGTTCACCAAAATTCCAACATATGCGCAAGTTATGTGCGAAATGCAGTTTAAACCATTTATGTGTAAAACCCTTGCACCAAACACCCTAAATGGGTTCCAATTGGCCCAAGGCCAATACACATAACTTCTAAATATCCTAAGGAACCTATTGATGCATTCCGGGGGTCCCGGAACCCGTCGGATTTCCAATTCACCTATCCAGTTCCTTACATTTATAAAAACAACTATATGCATGATTTGTTAAATCAATCTTATCTATCAATCAAACATCAATCATGTAGCACACACATCAATCATGCATTAATACAACACCTGCCCATAGTATTCAACATTCATACGTCATTGGCTCCGTGCCACAAATTCACAATAATCTATGCATTAACCAAAAGCATCCCTAACTCACCCAGATCGTCATCATATCATACATGCCATTCTCATTCTAGCATATATATATATATATATATATATATATATATATATATCACAAACCTACCCATATCACACAACGGCTCAGTGCCACACGATGCACAACATAAACTAATACCACACAACATCATTACCCATCCTCATCAATAAAGTAATATAATTCAACATCTTACAAATCGACACATAAGTACATAACCATATAAATATATTTCTTCCCTTGTTGCTCTGGCCTCATTTAGCTCTCGCCTCCGCGGTGTGCATTCATACCTGTAAACAGTCACTAAAACCATAATACAGGGGGGTGAGTGACTGAAATTAGAATTAATACAGAAGTAAACATCAAAACTGGAAGATGATAATCTTATAGCTATGTTCTATTTTCATCAACAGTATTCCTTGCTACCCTTTCATTACCACACCTTCCTTACACATAAATCAACACATTGTTTAGCCTTAAGCTCCTATGTTCTTTCTCATCTGATAACCAACACCACACATTCTAATAGATCAATCATCATATAATATTACAATCGTCATCATAAGCATATAAATAAGCCAAGGAGTGTAAAACACAACTGATTCTCATATAGATAACATGACGCCTAGTATCCGGATACTAAAGGACTGACCTTCAGCTGGGAGTCCGACTTGACATCCCGTGAACCCCACTTGGTGCACCGAGCCCGACTTAGCTCTCCACCTCAACCACTAGATCTGACTTGACCACTAGGTAGCTCAACTGGGCACAAAGACCACGGGAGCCAGAAAATGAGGGGTATACATACCGTTGGCCATCCCATACCACATAATCACATATCATATATCATACATCATGGCATACCATTACAAGCATCATATGAAACTGTTAGAAACTGACATGTGCTCACAGCATAGGGCGACCGACTTGTCAAGCCCATCAATATAAGCAATGTTGTACCTTTTCTTAGTCACTATTTCATTATTCTTATCATGTTACGCCTCACTAAAATAATACACACCATGCCACACATAGCAGATGTTTATCATAATTCATACTCATAAATCATCTTATCATACATACAATCCAATAACCCGTTATCTCAATTATCGAATATTCCACATCATACAACACATATCACATATTCAATATACATATCATTGTAATCATCAATTTAACATAGGAAACCACATTGTTCATTTCCATCAATCTTTACACGATTCTAACCATATTAATCATCAATATAACCCATCATTATCTTTAACTTACCGATACATTACCTTATTAGTTCGTCCTTGGCTCACCATACTAGGGTCATTCTCATGCTTTAACTCAACAATATACATATATATACATATTTCTACAAGGATGATTATCAATCATAGTGATACTCATTATTCTCATACCCAAACATATACATATACATATGCATATCATCCCATTTTATCATGACTTTTCATCAAGTTATTCATTTTGGTTTTCAACTTTAGTCACATAATCCTTATATCATTCTACTATCATTCACGCATCTATACTACAACTTATCAGTCTCCCCCCACTCACTTACCACCCTTTCTAGTTCATCAACTACCATATACATAGTTCACAATTCACATATTTTATATATGCTATTCTAAAGTTCCTAATCATCATATATCAACATATTCAATTTCTTATTTATTCATTCGCTGATCCCTTACTTATTATTCTCTAATTCTTCATCGATAAATTCCTAATTTAATTTCTCATCTTAATTAATTTAGAATAATTACAAGTAGTTATAATATACCCATCTTCCATACGTCAAGCACATAAATTTAATTTCTCTATTAATCTTAACCCAGCACACCTTCCTTACCTCGATTCGGAGCTTTCCAAGGCTTCAAATCACTTGATGGGTCTTTCCTGAATTTTCAGAACTCTAAAACAAATTTAACGAAACTTCAATAAATTATTATAATTACTAAACCGTAATCCATAACCTTAAAACAAGTCTGAATTCCAACTTTAAGTTACTGGAGCTTACCATTTCTATTTCCGACCTTCATTTCCAAGTTCCTCCATATCAAACGGCTTTCCAATCCTTAAATCCGAACCTACAAGCATCGGAATACAAAATTGGTTAACTTTCCGCTACACCCGATACTCTAAGGTCCTCATCCAAGTTCCAGCAACCATTTAAACTCAAGAATTAAACCCCAAACACAAATAGGGTCACGAATTAGAGAGGGAAGGAGAAGGAAATCACATATCAAAGGTTTTAACGTGCTTACCTTACTTCTCCAAGACCAATTACGCAATTATTTTGAAGGATCCACTAAGCTCCAAGCAAAATCGCATGGGAGGAGAGAAAATGGAAAAGAAAGAGCTCGTGGGTTTCTGTTTTGCATGCCCCTGATTTAAACTGATCGCGACGCTGACGCTACGCGTCCCACTGACGCTATGCGTCAGCTCACTAATTCACACCTGACGCTACGCGCCACATCCATGTTACGCGTCAGGGCCCCTGATTCTATTTTCCTTGAAATTCCATTTAAAATTCTATTTTCCACTTTCTTCCTTTATTTATTATTATTTTACACCCTAAAACATATTTTATCTTATTTTCAATTTATCAAACATCCAGGATGTTACAGGTTAATTTTTGCATGATTTTTTAGGGCCATGTATAGAAAGGCATTCTAAGGTTGTCCGCCAAGTTTAATCAGTTTTCTCTAAGGGTAGTGGAATTTTTTTAAAAAAATATTTAGTATAAAATCACAGCAAAAGGAAAATGGAACACAGAGGTCGAATTTTTGCGTGGGTTTTCACAACAATGCTTAAAAACACGCTATCTTCCTGTTGCTAAAGTTTCATAATTTTTCTCTAACAATGAATTTTAAGTCAAATTTAAAGGCTAATGCTCATGAAAAATATTACAAAACTGACAGGTTGTATTTTTCATGATGTTTTATGGTTATGTTTAGAAAGACATTGTACGGTGTTTTATGGTTATGTTTAGAAAGACATTGTACGGCTATCTCCAAAGTTTCATTAGTTTTCTTCAAGGGAAAGGGTAAATTCTTTTAAAACAAAAATATTTAATGTAAAATCCCAAAAAAATAAGAAATGGTACCCCGAAACTTGAATTTTTACATGGTCTTTTCCTGTAAATCTTAGAAACATGCTACCTTTTTATTCCAAAAGTTTCATAATTTTTCACCAACGATGAATTTTTAGTCAACTTTGAAGGCTAATGCCCATGAAAAATATGATAAAACTGAGCTGTTAAATTTTTACATAATTTTTTACAGTCAAGCTTTAAAGAGCATTGTAAAGTTGTCCCCAAAGTGTCATTAGTTTTCTCCTAGGGAAGGGGTAGATTTTTTCAAAACGGAAATATTTACTATAAAATCCTGACAAATAAGAAATGGTAACCGGAGCTTGGATTATTGCATGGTTATTTACTGTAATGCTTAGAAACACTCTGACAACCTAAGTCAATTGATAATTATTTTTACCCGGTTTATAATTTTTACAATAAATTTTTCATAATTAAATAATTTAATTAAGACATAATTTAGGAAAATATTTATTTTCACCCAAAAGTCCCAAAACAGTAATTATATAACCATTTAAAAGTGCAAAATACCATTTAAAATGTAAAATCCAAAATCTGGAAACAGGGGGCCTAACGCTACCCATCAGTCCCACGCTACGCGTGAGACCCAGAACGCATTCCTGACGCTGCGTAGCAAGTAGCAGGTTACAGTAAGTAACATGTTACATAATACATGTAGCAGGTTACATGTTACAAGTAGCTGGTAGCAGATAACAAGTTACAGGTTACAAGTTATGTGTTGCAGGTTGCGGGTAGTAAGTTACAGATAACAGGTTACAGGTTGCAGGTAGCAGGTAGCAAGTTGCAGGTTGCAGGTAACAGGTAGCAGGTAACAGGTAGCAGGTTACAGGTAACAGGTAGCAAGTTGTAGGTAATAGGTAGCAGGTTGTAGGTAGCAGGTTGCAGGTAACAAGTAGCATGTTAGATATTGCAGGTTGCAGGTTACATGTTGCAAGTAGCTGGTAGCAGGTAACAGGTTATAGGTTACAAGTTACGTGTTACAGGTAGCAGGTTACATGTAGCAGGTTGCAGGTTACAGGTAGCTGGTTACAAGTTGTAGGTTACAGGTTACAGGTAGCAAGTAGCAGGTTATAGATTGTAGGTAACAGGTAACATGTAGCAGGTAACAAGTTACAGGTTACAGGTTACGTGTTGCAGGTAACAGGTAGCAGGTAGTAGGTTACAGGTTGTAGGTTATAGGTTGCAAGTAGTAAGTAGCAAGTAGCAACTAATAGGTAACAGGTAATAGGTTGTAGGTTACAGGTTACGTATTGCTGGTAACAGGTAATAGGTAGCAGGTAATGAGTAACAGGTTGCAGGTTGTAGTTAGTAGGTAGCAGGTAGCAGGTAGTAGGTTACAGGTTGCAGGTAGCAAGTAGCAGGTTACATATTGCAGGTAGCAGGTAGTTGATAGCAGGTAGCTGGTAGCAGGTAACAGGTTGTAGGTTACAAGTTACATGTTGTAGGTTGCAAGTAGCAGATAACAGGTAGCAGGTTATAGGTAGCAGGTAGCAGGTTACAGGTAGTAGATTTCAGATTGTAGGTTACAGGTTATAGGTAGCAAGTAGCAGGTTACAGATTACAGGTAGCAAGTAACATGTTACAGGTAGTAGGTAGCGGGTAACAGGTTGTATGTTGTAGGTTACAGGTAGCAGGTAGTAGGTTGCAGGTTGTAGGTTATAGGTTGTATGTAGCAAGTAATAGGTAACAGGTAACAGGTAGCAAGTAACAGGTTATAGGTTACAGGTTACGTGTTGCAGGTAACAGGTAGCAGGTAGCAGTTAGCAGGTAACGGGTAACAGGTTACAGGTTGTAGGTAGTAGGTTACAGATTATAGGTAGCAAGTAGCAGGTTAGAGGTAGCAAGTAGCAGGTTACATGTTGTAGGTAGCAAGTAACAGGTTACATGTTACAAGTTACGTGTTATAAGTTGCAGGTAGCAGGTTACAGCTAGTAGGTTACAGGTTACAGGTTACAGGTAATAGGTAGCAGGTTGCAAGTTACAGGTTGCAGGTAGTAAGTAGCAGGTTACAGATTGCAGGTAGCAGGTAACATATTACAAGTTACAGGTTACAGGTTACATGTTGTAGGTAGCAGGTAGTGGATAACATGTTGCAGGTAGCAGGTAGTAGGTTGCAGGTTGTAGGTTATAGGTTACAGGTAGCGAGTAATAGGTAACAGGTAACAGGTAGCAGGTACCAGGTTGTAGGTTACAGGTTACGTGTTGCAGGTAACAGGTAGCACGTAGTAGTTAGCAGGTAGCGGGTAACAGGTAACGGGTTGCAGGTTGTAGGTAGTAGGTTACAGGTTATAGGTAGCAGGTTACAGGTAGCAAGTAGCAAGTTACATATTGTAGGTAGCAGGTTATATGTTACAGGTAGCTGGTAGCTGGTAGCAAGTAACAGGTTGTATTACAAGTTACGTGTTGTAGGTTGCAGGTTACATGTAGCAGGTAGCAGGTAGCAGGTTGCAGGTAGCAGGTTGTAGGTTACAGGTAGCAAGTAGCAGGTTACATGTTGCAGGTAACTGGTAGTAGGTAACAGGTTGCAGGTTACAAGTTATGTGTTGCAGGTTACAGGTAGCAGGTTGTAGGTAGCAAGTTGCAGGTTGCAAGTAGCAGGTAGCAGGTTGTAGGTTATTGGTTACAGGTTACAGGTAGCAAGTAGCAAGTTATATATTGTAGGTAGCAGGTTACATGTTGCAAGTAACAGGTAGCTGGTAGTAGGTAACAGGTTGCAGGTTACAAGTTACGTATTGCAGGTTACAGGTTGCAGGTTGCAGGTTGCAGGTTGCAGGTTACAGGTTGTAGGTTACAGGTTGCATGTAGCAGGTTACAGATTACAGGTAGCAGGTAACATGTAGCAGGTAACAGGTTACGTGTAGCAGGTTGTGGGTAGCAGGTTACGGGTAGTAGGTTGTAGGTAGTAGGTAATAGGTTGCAGGCTGCAGGTAACAAGTAACAGGTAGCAGGTAACAGGTTGTAGGTTATAGGTTACATGTTGCAGGTAACAGCTAGTCGATAGCAGTTAGCAGGTAACAAATAACGAGTAGCAGGTTGCAGGTTGTATGTAACAGGTTGCAGGTAGCAGGTTACAGGTTATAGGTTATGGGTTGTAGGTTACAGGTAGCAAGTAGCAGGTTACATGTTACTAGTAGCAAGTAGCAAGTAGCAGGATACATATTGTAGGTAGCTGGTAGCAGGCAACAGGTTGCAAGTTACAAGTTACGTGTTATACGTTGCAGGTTATAGGTAGAAGGTTGCAGGTACTAGTTGTTACCTGGTAATTGGTAACATATAAGGGGATAACAGATCAATTTCAAAGTCAAGGTAACAAGTACCCTGGTCCCTTACCAAACCCCAATTAAACCCAAACTCTGCCTTTAGGCCCCTAACCATCCTAGTCGTAAAACCATAAACAACCTCATTCCTTCAAAAACCTTAAAACCTAAATCTGAAACCTTATTTATAATTTTTTTGAAAAATATGATTTTATTAAAAAATTTATTTTATTGTATTACTTTATTAACACTCTCAACCACTAAACCATAAATTAATGACTAGACCAATTTAATCACTGGTCGAGTTTATAAAATATTGAGTAAAACTAAGTGAAATTGTTTGTTATCACCATGTCAGTAAAAATTCTTTTGAGAGAACAAGCACGAGTAATTCAACATTCACTATTAATTTCTTAATAAAAATATCACATAATATACTAGTAATTAGAGGAGTAAATTTATTAAGAATAAACAAGAACTTTATGTCACTGTTTGTAGTTAGAAAAACAAACGCAAGAAAGGTTTTTCCTATTCAACTTAATAATAACAAATAAATCAAACCAATAAATAAGAGATGTCATAATGCCTTTCTAAGCATGGGCATAAAAAATCATGTAAAAATTCAACCGCTGATTTTGTCATATTTTTCGTGGGCTTCAAATTTGAGTAAAAACTTATCATTGGAGAAAAATTATAAAACTTTGGGAACAAGAAGATAGCGTGTTTCTAAACATTGTTGTAAAAAATGTAAAAATTTAAGCTTCGGGTACCATTTTCCATTTCCTAGGATTTTACACTGAATATTTTTATTTTATAAAAATATTCCCTTTTCCTTGGAGAAAACTAATGAAGTTTTGGGGATAACTTTACAAAACCTCTCTAAGCATGACCGTAAAAAATCATGAAAAATTTCAACAGCTCGGTTTTGTCATATTTTTCGTGAGCTATGCCTTCAAATATGACAAAAAATTCATCGTCGGAGAAAAATTATGGAACTTTGGGAATATAAAGATAACGTGTTTGTAAGCGTTGATACAAAAAATAATGTAAAAATTCAAGCTCCAGGTACCATTTTCCATTTGTTAGAATTTTACACTGAATATTTGTTTTAAAAAATCTACCTCTTCCCTAAGAGAAAACTAATGAAACTTTGGGGATAACCTCACAATGCGTCTTTAAGCATGACCGCAAAAAATCATGTAAAAATTCAACTGTTCGGTTTTGTTAAATTTTTTATGGGCATTATCCTTCAAAATTGACTAAAAATTCATTGTTCGAGAAAAATTATAAAACTTTGGGAACCAAAAGATAATAGGTTTCTAAGTATTGCTGCAAAAATTCAAGCTTCATGTACCATTTTCCATTTGCTGAAATTTTACACTGAATATTTTTGTTTTAAATAAATATGCCAATTCCCTTGAAGAAAATTAATGAAACATTATGGACAACCTTACAATATCTTTCAAAGCTGGGTTGTAAAAAATCATGTAAAAATTCAACCGCTAGGTTTTGTCATATTTTTCATGGGCATGCCTTCAAATTTGAGTAAAAATTCATCGTTGGAGAAAAAAT
Organism: Clitoria ternatea; assembly: GCA_037962975.1. NCBI lineage: Eukaryota > Viridiplantae > Streptophyta > Magnoliopsida > Fabales > Fabaceae > Clitoria > Clitoria ternatea. Next base: position 86,488,711 of record CM075676.1, on the reverse strand, counting down.
ATGAAACTTTGGAAACAAGAAGATAGTGTGTTTCTAAGCATTGCTGTAAAAAATCATGCAAAAATTCAAGCTTCGGGTACCATTTTCCATTTGCAGGGATTCTATATGAATATTTGTTTTAAAAAAATATTCTCATTTCCTTAGAGAAAACTAATGAAACTTTAGAGACAACCATACAATTCATTTCTATGCATGTCCGTAAAAAATCATGCAAAAATTCAACCGCGTAGTTTTGTTATATTTTTCATGAGCATTAGCCTTCTAATTTGAAAAATATTCATCGTTGGAGAGAAATTATGGAACCTTGGGAACATGAATATAACCCATTTGTAAGCATTGCTAGAAAAAATCATGTAAAAATTCAAGCTCCGGGTACCATTTTCCATCTGTTAGGATTTTACATTGAATATGTTCTGTCCTAGAACCAGGGTCAAGAGTTGACCGTCTTGACTGGTGTCACGACCGGGATCGCGGCGGCACGGCCGACCCTCGAAAATGAGATAAATCAGAGTAGGGAGTCGCCACCAACGTTTTAATCCGCAAGAAAAACATTGGAAAAACTTTTAACAAAGCACTGGTTAAAATGTGAGATTCAAGTTCGGGAGTCGGTTACGAGTAGGGAAGGTATTAGCACCCTACATCGCCTGTTAAAAACAGTAACAAGATTGAAAACACGCAGCATAAGTAGCCTCTAAAAAAACTATTTTATTTCTCCTTTTTTTTTCTTGCGGCGAAGGGAACAGAACGGACTAACGAAAATGATCAGAGCAAGGTTAACAGGACGTCTCGTCCAAATTAGCCTCGATTTTGATGGTGAAAACACCAAGAAGGTGAAGGACGCTAGCAAGACCTCTCGTCTAAGTTAATTGTCCTTTCAACATGACATAAGGTCAGGAAAAGAAATGGGTTAACAGGACGTCCCGTCCAAATCAACCCTGGCCTTTTAATGGGGATATGTGTATGAAAGCAGGAAAGAATACTAACAGGACGTCCTGTCCAAATTAACCATTCTCTTATCAAGGCGTTGAGTTGGGAATAAAGGGGGGTAAACAGGACGTCTCGTCCAAATTAACCTGATCTTTGTGAAAAAAAAGGCCGAGGTCAAGACAAAATGGAAGAAAATCAACAAGATGTCGTGTCTAAATTGATTTTATGCAACGATTGGAGTAAAATTAATTTTTTAAAAGGGAGAATAAGAAGGGAAAAGAAGTGGGCCCGACAGGAGTTAAGTCCTGCTCCTACGTATTCTTGAGTTTTTGAGAAATCGGGGTCATGTAGTTCTTAATGAGAGATGTTGTAGATGAAGCTAGAGACTTAGTGACGGGTGAAATTCATGGAAAAGGGGCATACAAGGTGAAGTTCTCCGCACGTGTATTGACTTCAGGAATAGTGTAGGCAGAAGTACTTCCCCACGACACTGGCTAAAATAACTTTTACATTGATCAAAATAAACACGAGAAAAATGCTTGTTTTTTTTATTATTGTCAGGAGACAGGATAAAAGTGAATTTTAACAGTGGAATAAATTTAACCAAGGGAATAAATTAAACAAAAATGACAGACTTGACAAAAGAACAAATAATGTAAAACTAACTAATAAAATGAACTAAAAGAGAGATAAAAGTGGAGAGAATTGTAACCGGTGTGGGAATATTGAAAAGGAGCCGGTCCTTGAGTATGAGCTGATGTGGGCTAGAATAACTGTATTCGAAATGAGGATTGAATGATTACGAGAGCCGGTGTGGAGCTTAGGGGAGAGACGGTATATGGTTTAATGGAGAATCAGATTGCAGTGGGGAACCGGTGTAGGATTGAAATAAGGAGTTTTGGTAAGGTTCTGGACGGAGTCGAAGCAATATGGGAGAATCTTACTCCAGGCTAAAGGTCGATATCCTGGTGACTGGATTCAGAACCTCGGGGCCATTGCTTTTCTCAAGAAAGAACCAAGAGTCGGAGTAATTATCTGAAAGACTTGGAGTTTTGAACACCGGATCAATTTCTTAGGATTCAGGGGTTTAAAATTGCGGACCCCCGTGCCTCTTTAGCTGAGGCATTTATAGAGCCCCTCTGGAGCCTGAGTGCCTGGACAGCTTAAGCTTCCACTCACCCATACGCATAGTGGTGATAGCCTGGCCATTATTAGTTGTGGGGGATAGTGGCTGGTGGTGAGTTTTTTATTGTTTAATTTCTTATTCACTGTCTGCCACTCCCAGGATTTGAGGATCGACTTGGGTGGTGCGATTCCAAGTCACAGCATGGGCAACCGGACTCTTCGAACGGCGTCACGTGGATCCGGTGTTGGGTTTATAAAAACACTTCCCACCTCAAATAATAACAGACAACAGTCTCTGAATGGAGTCCAGATGGTGTACTTTCTATTGGCCACATTGGTATCTCTCTGTCCCGGACCGGTGTTCCACTTGTTTTGTACATCGGACGTTGTCTCTTTCCCAAGCCGGTGTTTGACGATGTTTCACTTCATTTTGACATCAGACGGTGTTAAGGATGATGTTAAGTTCGTTTAATTACTACCGGTGTTCTCAGAGACTGGCCGGACCGAAATAGGTGTTCACAACTGGTATCCATAAATACCTCACTTACTCTCAGTCTTGCGCCGTCCCAGTAAAGTACGGTATTTTACACCTAGGTTCAGTGGGAATCCTAAGTTCTTCAAGTACAGGGTGAAATTAGTGTTCTAGTCCATACCGAGGTCAAGAGAACACGCTGGAGGTGCACCTGGAAAAGATTATTTGATGCTTAAGTTAGTAATAGTATTACAGAAATTGTTGGTATCACGGAGGTAACTTAGATTAGTTTTTGATGGCCTTTACGGTAATGAAGGAGATATATTTATAGTGAATACCTGAGTAGAAGAAATAATTTGACCCTTCTCCTAACTTACTGTAACTCCAGTGTTTACAGGGACATGTTGCCCATACCGATTCTGACTCATTGTTAGACTGTCAGGGTTGGACCGGAGTCTTATCCATAGGACCGTAGTCATATTAGTTTTTAGACTCCAGCTATGACAGTTAAGACAAGCTTTCCCCAGTAATTCTGATGACATGGCATTATTCAATAGGATCCCGTCCATGAATTATGGAGTCCAGTTAGCACTCCAGATCATTTTCCCCTTAGCTTGTTTTTGTAGCGTTGTCACAATAATAAGCTACTTCGTGACTCCGGTGGAATATCTTGTAATCTTATTTTTGACTTTTGGTCGTTGTTCCCTTGTAATCGTTGTGTAAATGTGTCCGATATACCATGCATGGATGGTTAGGTGGAGCATTTAATGCGTACCGCCTGAAAAAGCTGTCATTTCACGCAGATTATTAACGTGTCAATTCGTGAATGGTCATTTTACTTCACGCACCGTCTAATGACGTCACTCTGGTGCAAAGCGATGCTCACTTTTGGGCCGTGTCACTTTGACTTCCATCTCGTCCATGGGCCTCGACGCTTGAACTTCAGCCCATGGGATTTCGAAGCCTATATAAGGAGTAACCTTTACTTACTTTTTCACTTTGCATTTTTTCTCCTGAAACATTGCCCGTTCATAGTCTGCCTTTCTTTTCACCTCATCCTGGCCCGTACTAGAAGAACAGTTTACACCATACACATAGGTAGCCTCTCAACCCCTTCTTAATTTATGATGTCTGCTTTTCAGCTAACCATGGCCAAGATCGAGATAGCTCTTGTGAAATTATTTCAAATTCTTCAACCTGTTGGCCACCCAGGGTCCCTCATCAGGGACCTTGGCTCATATAAATGGACATCCATAGGTGGATGACTCCAGTCAATCGGGGTAATCCAAATCCCCAAGAGATGGAGTCTTTTACTTTGGGAGTTCAGGAGCCTCAATCACCTTTACCCCTCTTGTTTCTAGACCGAGGTGAGGATTCCAACGTAGTGCATTACTATACTGATGATACTGACTTTTACTCCACTATACCATTTTTAGAACACATCGTAACCATGGACGTTGCCGGTTCATTCGTACTGAGGAACGACCCTGATGACACCTTTATCATAGCTGATAAAGTGAATTGGTTAGCCTAGAAAGTCAAAGGCCTATACTTCTGGGTTTCACAAGACATTCTGGCCGCCTACAGTCGCCTTGCCAAGCCTACACATGACATGGAGCTTGAAATTGAGTACCACTGGCGTGCTAGGAAGTATGCCAACTCCTTCACCCTTTTTGCTCCTACACTCACAGAGCGAATTTACCACATTCCAAAGGACTACTTCTTATTTTTCCATGATTACACAATAACAAAGGTGGGAGTCTGGTTCCCCTTAAATAAATTTGAAATGGGGGTACTGTGTTTTTTACACATTACCCCCAGACAACTTTATCCCAATGCTTGGACCTTAGTCCTTGCCCTTGAAGTTCTTGGCAAGCACTTAGGCTTCACCCCGACCGTCGCCATTTTCTTCCGGTTCGTCCGCATAATGCACCGAGGTGGTTTTAGAATGGGATTTGTAAACATGCGATGCTAGAGTGACATCATCAATTTCAAGGCATGTAGAGTCCTAAAAGATTACATGAGCCTCCTTCAAGAACTCTTTCTTAAAACTCTTCATTAAGGGGACAGACCCCCTTTTCTAGAAGGATGAGGAATACCGGTTCAAGATCCACACCAGCTGGACTCATAAACATTTTCTTCTAAAGAGCACGGCTTATGCTGTTGAGGACTCTTCCCTCTCCGAATCTTCCAGGGTCATGGTCGACGTCCTTCATAATCTCTCCCGAGGTGCTCCCCTCAAATGTCGCTTTCTCCTTGGCACTACAGAGACGCGAAATGAGTACCTTACTTATTTGGGTATATTTTTCTTTTAATAATTTTTCATACTTCGGTTTTACTGACTACTTGTCTTTTTTTAGGAAACATGAGTGCTGATGCTTTGGATAACCTCTGACACTTTATGGAGGGTTTAGTGGCCGACGTCTCCGCTGAGAACAACGTCACTCCAAAGCTGAAGAAGGCCCTGAGTCTCCATATTTCGGGTGGGGCCATTGCTATTAAAGACGCCCCTAATAACAAAAAAAAAGGAAGAAGCAGACTTGGGGTACTTCAAAAAGACAGAGGGTTGACCCCGCCCCACAGGCTTTAGACAAGGGCAAAGGGGTGGCCACTGAGGTACCCACTGAAGATGAAAATTCTCCTCCTCCTTCCAGTATGGAGGCTCTCGAAGGGCTTCTTGTCCACACCACTCCTCTGAACGTCGACTTTTCCCTTCTATTCCGGCTCAAGAAGAGACTTAACCAGAACGACATCCTTGGAGACAACGATGTGGTACAATATCAAAACTCTCCCAACCATCTACGCTGCCGCTACTGAGGGACCCAAACGAGAGATAGAGCGGTTGAAGGATAAAAATTCCCGCCTCTTAAAAGATTATGGGCGGGCTCATCAAAGGATTAAACCCTCAACGAAACCAACTAGGTTCTTCAACAATCCAAGGAAGACCTGAAAAAGGAAAGGGATAGACTCTGCAATAAGGTGGGCAACCTGGAGCAACTTGTGACCAAGCTCCGAAAGGAAAATGAAGATCTGTCCATGGCGGTCAAAGACGAGCAAGCTAAATATAAAGATGACATCATGAAGTTTGCTCATGCCGCTATAGACTCCTTCAGCCATGTGGTCCGCCAGGTTACTTACCGGAACCGAGGTAACCCTCTCAACCTTAATGGAATTTGTTTATTTAACCGGTTCTGAAATGGTGAGCTGGTAACCGAGGTGGACGGACAGTCCTATATCCCTTTTGATGAGCCCTTCAAATTCACCCTTTTTGGCTGCGGGGGAAGATGACACCGTCCCTGAAGAGCACCAAGATAGAGAAGATGCCAGATCAGAGAGAGAGGGAGAGGATGGTGGCCCCTCTAATCCTTAGATTTATTCTTGCATTTTCTCTGTAGGCGGGATGAGCTCCGCCCTCTTTTTTTACAATGTTTGATTGGCCGATGTGCCTCCTTTTTTGTAACTATTTTGATTTTGCAATGAAGTTAATACTTTTTGTCTATATCACCTTTATTTTTAATTGCTTGTACCGACCGAGGTCCTAAAATGGATTCTTTCGATAATATCTAAGCAATATCACTTCGTTATGTATTATTTTAACAATTGACACTTAATTGTTTAATATTAACATAATCGAATCGCCCTAGAGGTTCCCAATTGCTCTGGGGTTTTAATATAAATATACTGCTCTAGCGTTTTTCAACCGCTCCAGGGTTTAACCACTCTGGGTTTTTCAACCACTCCGGGGTTTAATTGTAACTTAACCATTGGAGTTTCTCAACCACTCTAGGGTTTTTCAACCACTACAGGGTTTAATTATAACTTAACCATTAGGGTTTTTTAACCACTTCGAGGTTTAATTATAACTTGACCACTCTGGGGTTTAATTGTAACTACCACTCTGGGGTTTTTCAACCGCTCTGGGGTTTAATATAAATGAATCACTCTAGAAACCAAATAGTAAATAACAAATACTTCAAACTTGTATTTTATTTCTGAATAAGCACCCCGGCTGCATGCCTCATTAAAAACCTCCTAAGTAAACCCTATGGGGAAAACCTTAGGTAGGGAAAAAAGTGCACGACTTGTAGTGTCAGTTAGCTGTAGTATACACGTAAGTTCTTTACATTCCATTTATTCTTCAAAACTTCACCTTGTAAGGTTTCCAACAAATATGCTCCTCCCGGAGTTACTTCGTTCACTCGGTATGGTCCTTCCCATGTTGTAGCTAGCTTTCCCTTGTGTGCTAGGTGATTTCTAATCGATGCCTTCCCCAGAACGAGATCACCTGTATTAAATCTTCTTTTTTGCACCTTGACATTGTAACGCACTGCGGATTTAGCTTTAACTACTTGATCTTGTATGAATGCTGCTTCTCTAACTTCCGAAAGTAAATTTAGCTCGTTTCTTAACCTCAAGTCGTTATCTTCATTATCAAAATCTTGTATTCTTGGCAAAATTTGGTTAATCTCGACCGGTATAACCGCGTCTACACCATATACCAACCGAAATGGTGTTTCTCCTGTGGATGAGTACGGTGTCGTCTGGTATGCCCATAAGACGTGGCATAACTGATTGGCCCGTTCTCCTTTTCCTTTGCTGAGCCGTTTCTTTAGACCTTTGAGAATCTCTCTGTTTTCTACTTCGGCTTGCCCGTTAGTCTAAGGATGCTCTACTGAAGAGAAAACTTGCTTGATCTGGAGCCCTTCAAGTAGACTTTTAAAATTAGAATCTGTGAACTACGTTCCATTATCCGTGATGACCCTTCCTGGTATTCCAAACCTTGTGATTACATTTTTATATAAAAATCTTCTGGTACGTGCCGTAGTGATGTGTAAAACTACCTCCGCCTCTATCCACTTGGTGAAGTAGTCTACTACAACTATCAAATACTTGACTCTGTCGGGCACTTTTGGAAAGGGTCCTAAAATATCCATTCCCCACTGATGAAAGGGCCATAGGATAACCGATATGAATAATTCCTCTACCGGGATATGGTGTTCATTGTTGTTCTTTTGGAAAGCAACGCATTTCTTGACATATTCGACTGCGTCCTTAGCTAAAGTGGGCCACCAGTAACCTACCCGTAGAATCTTTCTAGCTAGACTTCTTCCTCCGCAGTGGTGGCCACATATGACCTTATGTACTTCAGTTAAAACATCCTCAACCTCAATTTCATTCAAACATTGTAAGTAAGAAGCCGACCTCCCCCTCTTAAACAAGTTTCCATCTACCAATACAAAGTTTGGTAACTCCTTCTTCAACTTCTTTTTCTTCAGTGGGCACTCCGGGAGTTGTTCGCTCACCATGTATCGAATGATTGGAATGACCTATGAGTCTTCTAGATGGGCCTTAAATTAGACGACACATACTTTGAGTAGATTTGAAATACTTAGAGAAGCTAAAGTGCTCTGTATGACTGTGGTTATGGATCCTGCCTTTTTGGTGCTTCCTAGTAGTGACAAGACATCTGCTCTGATATTTTCCTCCCCAGGTACATGTTTAAACTCCACACTCGTAAACCTTTCTCCTAACTCCTTGACCTTGGCCAGATATTACTGTAACAAAGGCTCTTTGACATTTTAAAATCAAACCTGAGGGAGATCTCTACGTTCACCCCGTCTTCACTTTCTATAACTATTCCAGCCCTACACTCTTTTCTATGTGATAATCCATCAACGTAAATTATCTAATGCTCCTATAATGGTGTTGGGGCTTCTCTAGTCAACTTCATGACAAAGTCAGCCAGTATTTGAGCCTTTATAGCCGTTCTAGGTTCGTAAGATATGTCGAACTCTGATAACTCTATAGCCCACTTCGTCATTCTGCATGCTAGGTCTGGCTTATGAAAAACTGTTCTCAAAGGGAGATCGGTCTGGATTATAATAGGATATGCATGAAAATATTACCTTAAACATCTGGACTTCCAGACTAACGCCAAAGCTTCCTTCTTCAACTTTTGATATCGGCCCTCTAATCCTTGTAGCACTTTTCCAACAAAGTACACCGGTCTTTGGCCTTCAATTGTTTCCTTTATTAGTATGGCCCCTATAGCTTCGTCTGATACAGAAAGATAAATAAACAGTTTTTCTCTGGGGTCAGGTCTTGTTAATACTGGCCGATTGGCTAAGACCTCCTTCAATTCTTAAAATGTTCTCTCTTTCACTTCTCCCCACAGAAACTCTTTATTCTTATTCAGCGCCTTATAGAGGGGTAATGACCGGTGTGCCATTTTCGGTATAAACCAGGATAGTGCTGCTACTTTTCCATTCAACGATTGTACCTCCCTCACATTGGTTGGACTTTGAAGTTCCTTCACCACTTTGCATTTGTCAGGGTAAGCTTGTATGCCCTTTTGGGTGAGCATGAACCCCAGGAACCATATTGCAAGCACCACTGCTGATTGTTTAGGAATGATATATTCACAAAACAGTCAGATGGTCAGTTTTAAATTGACTCGTGGCAAGTGCACCACTTTGTCGGTTGTAGTATATGTTCAAGAGAATAAATGTCGTTCCCACTACGGATCATTTCAATTCGATTTCAAACTATTACGGCAGAAATGATTAAATATTTTCATGATTTGTGGTTTCATAGATAAAAATGAAATATATGAATAGTTACTCAAATGAACAAAAAAAAGAAATATCAAGTGATAAAACTGGGATTTGGATTCACCAATCTTACCTTCCGATGCACGATATATATTCATGAAAGCAGGTTTTGAGCTATGACTCTTTACATCACAATCTAGATCATTCATATCAATTCCTTTACTATGAAATTCATAAGAATAGATTTAATAACATCAATCCCTTGTTCGTTTCAACTCTATGCCAACATTAAGAACGATTGTTTGGACGTCCATTGCGTTAGATACCATCCCTGGTTATCTACTCACAATGAGTGTTCCATTTAGATCCGTTTTCGAAAGTCATTTTTCAACAACAAACGTAAACTTGAATCAAGAAACTAGTGATCAAATAGATTCAGGCAATGAACATAAAATGGAAGACAAAGATTCATAGAACAAAATTAGCCGATCCATGAATATATCATACGTGATCTTCAAGCATGAATGGTTACATTCAATCCCAATGAGAAGTTTAGCTACTCATTGTAGCCATTACAAACTTAGAAGGATAAAGAAAAGAGAGTACAAAGTGTTTCCTAGAACTACCCATCCGTCCCCTGAAGTGTCCCTCTTGTATGCTTATATAAAGAAATACTCGCTCAAGCGAGTTTAGGTCTCGTTCAAGCGAAGAGACTACTTCAACGTGAAGAAAGCTTTGAGTCCTGCTTCATCTGCATGCTTATTCGCTCAGGCGATATCAGTTCGCTTGAGCAAATGTTCATATACTGATCCTTTATTCCATTTCGCTTAAGCCATTCCTTCATCCGTTGCAGTGAATCCTTTGAATTTAGGCTCTGGACGAATTTCGCTTTGATCCTTAAGTCCTTCGTTGCAGCGAGTCTTATGCTTTTTGATTCTGGACAAATTTCGCTTGAGCGAAATAAGGTCGCTCAAGCGAATTCAACATTGTAACTCACTGGAGGAATTTCGCTTGATGCTTTTATCTATACGCTTGAGCGAAGACATTGTTATTGCATTCTGTCACATTATCGCTCCAGCGAAATGTCTTCGCTTGAGCGACTTCTTTACCATTCTTCACTGGCCTGATTTCGCTTGGGCGAATAGGCTTCTCGCTCAAGCGAGCCTTCAATATGGTCTCAGCGATTTTGAGTCGCTCAAGCGATATAACCTTCACTTGAGCGAATATCACTTCTTTGCTCAAAACTTAGTAAATTTTCTTCTTTTCTTTTTCCTTCTTCTTTCTTCTTCAATTTCCCTAGAATTGCAACAAAATTAACCAATCAACTTGTACAATGTTCATATCACGATTTATGTTCTATCTAGCTTACAAAATGACAAACATTGCACATTATATCCAATTTATGCTTTATTATCACTACAAAATGTATATAAATTGGACATCTATCAACTCTCCCCAACCTAGAACTTTGCTTGTCCTCAAGGAAATGGTCAAGAGAAAGCTAAGTGAAACAAAGATCCTAATTAATCACAGCTGTAAATAAAATGAAGGACTACTTTTCACTATTTACAAATGATAAGTCCTTAATCATGCTTCAATTCATCTAACCAAATTCTAGGTTTGAAATGTGATACACAATTGCAAGTAACCACTCTGCTGTAAAAACAAGAAACCTTCTCTATTTATACCTTCCAGGCGAATGTTTGCTCTCTATATCATTGATCAAGTATTATTCAATCATTGCATTTCATTTCACTGCATAAGATAATTACTCAAACAAACATGGATCAAAAGGTCTTTAGTAGGTTGTAACTTGGCCAGGCTTACAAGAAACTTATTGGTTTTTCTTTAGAATGCAAAGGACATACTAAGGACAATCAAATTTCTTAGCCTTGGCTTTTGTTTTCTCATTCTTCCTTCACTTGAGCCATTGAATTCTTCTTTGTATTCCTCCTTACTTTTGTTTATTCTTTGACATTTCTAGGAGAACTTTGTTTCATTTTCCAAATTTTCCCTTTTTTTTAACAGTTATAGCCAAATTATTCACATAACCCTCTTAAAAGATTGTTCTTGTCTTTAGAATGCATTAGGGTTGGATCTTTTATACAAGCATGTTCTAAGGTTAAAGAAAAAATAAACTTTTTGGCTCAATGGGGTTAAAGAAAAAAAAATTGGATTGATTACTATTGAAGGTTAGCTTTTTGGCTCTTGTTTAAACCTATTCTACACAAAGTTTGCCTCTATCCTATCCATGTTTGACTAAGCAATGATCCTTGCTAGAAATTTATGCAATGAAGGATTACACCAGAATCAATGAACTCTCGGTGTTTAAGGCTGCACTCTCTCACTGGGTTAATTGTCTTGATTTCTTTATCTTCACAGAAAAGGGTTCAAACATTGTGAACTAATTCCTAACTCAAGATTTAGAAAGATTTCATTCAGCATTCAAAAGGAGTTATCATATTTTCCAAAACTAGTTGTCCTTCCTTTTATGCAACTCAAGATTAATTCACATCTTTCTTCACTTTTCCAAAACCTTGCATACATTAACCAAAAAAAATTTTGCGCCTAAACATAACAACTAGCGTATGCAACAAAATTCAGATAAACATAAGCATGTGAATCTATAAACCATATGAAAATCCTGCAAAGTAATAGTACTGAAACAACTGCTGAATTTAAAATAGCATAAACGTAAATAAATTGTACAAAATGAAATGGAACCACAGAGGCTGATCAATCACGCGACATCAAAATGTCAGTGACCACACGATCAAGCTGCTCCTCGAACTCTCTATCCTCAGCATCCTGCTACTCCTGAGTCTGTGCAGCAGTTGATGATGATGCTGGGATTAGTATCTCTACTGGTTCGGATGGTGGTGGTGGTGGTGATGGTGCTACCTGCTCAGCTTCAGCTGTAGCTGCTAGCCTCTCCTCCTCCGGGAAAGTTAGACTGTCCCCAGGCCAAGCAACTTTGGCAATGAACTCATCTAGGTGCATAAAGGGTCCCGATGGGTGGCTCCAATAGCTGGCACGGTAGAAATATATGAGTGCTCTGTTAAGAGCTGCTTGTTGCTGCTGGATATGAGTGAGATGAGTAAGAAGGATGGGATCTGTGGTGGTAGGTGGAGGTGGTACTGGTGGTTGAACTTCACTGTGTGGTGGGGTTTCAATGCGAGGTGGAGATGATCTAGGTCCTACTGATGAAGGTCCTGCTGATGCCTCAATTCGACAGTTCTGATCAATGAACTTCTTATCGATGGAAGGTCGAATAGGGGTAGTCGGATCAACATCCACTCCCTGAGATGCACATAAACCTGTAATAAAAGCAGGAAAACCCATAGTACCTTTTTGGCTTTGCATCTGCTATGGTGGTTTTTGGGTTTTGCTGAGCAAAACGGAAGATTTCATCGGAGAGAATTTGTGCAATGTCCACAGATATCCTCGGATCCAAAATGCAAAGAAGGAGCTCACACTTAAGGTAAAGGAAGATCGGAAACGTGAGCATTTGGAACCACGTTTGCTAGAAGAAATGCAGTCCACACCCTTGTCAGCATTTTCATGTCTTTTCTCAGAAGTCGGGTAGGATGTTGGTTGGCGCCCCTCTGAAAATGATGGTTAGGAAGGCAGAGAACAAATTCCAACTCGTGAACAGAATACACATAGCGCTCCTTCTTCAATCTGCCATATGTGCACAGTTCATCTTCCTCCAACTGTAATACATCTCCAAGGTGCTCATTGATGGTGTTTCTTTCATAGGAAATCCAATGGCCCCGAACCCAAGCTCTTCGGCCCATAGCACCTTCAGTCCACCAAGCGTTTGCATAGAATTCCTTCACCACTTTAGGGTCGTATTTTACCTGAGGATTGGCAACTCGCAGCCATTTTCTTTTTCTTAGCATGTTCATGAAGTCATCACATTCACCTTCTCTTAAATCCACTCGACGCTCTGGGAGAATGGTCCAGTGGTGAATGTTGTGGAAGCGCTTTTCGGTTTCCTTGGTCCTAAATTTCTGATTCAATGGAGGGGAAGAATCTGTAGTGCGCTTCCTTTTTCCACGATCTTTGTGTGCAGCAGCTCGTTCTTGCCCTCTTTGTATTTCCTGTGCATTTTTGGTGCGTGCCATAACTGAAATTGCAAATTGAATTTCATGGGTTACTTGTCAATCTATGATACATAACAATTGCAATTATTATGATTGTCATTCCTAACACTATTAAGTGCATATCATGTACTTGTCAAAACAAAATTGCAATCGGATCATTCCTAACACAAGGCACATGGACTATAATTGTCATTGACCATATTACTCTTTAAAGTAAATTATAGCATCATCAAAACATAGCATGTCATTCATCAATTTCTATCAATTGCATGGCATCACCAATATGGTCTCAGACATCATCTATACAACACTAACCTTTCTTTTAAAACTAAAACCCAAAAATAGAGTATGGTCTTAACAAGAGCACCAAACTTTCCAAAACATTGTACCAAATATAGTCTACTTGGTCCATCAGACATAGTTTAGTTGTATTCCAACATCACAATGATATTTACCAAAACAGAGCATGACCACTTATTTGTGCATCTTCTATTCACTTCACATAGTTGCATGCATTGCATTTAAAGAACTCTAGAAAAATAGAACATGTTTTATCCCATCAGTTTTACCACATTAACCTAGGGTATGGTTCATATATGAATTACCTTAGAGAAAATCAACTTGAAAATGAGAAAACCTAACCCTAGTAACATTAAATCTTCACCCTAAGCAACATTCAATCTTCAAGAACCTTAATAACATGAGAAAGTTGGAGAAGATGAACAAGGAAATGGGAGATGAAGAAACTTACTTGCGAATGGTTAATGAAATGAGGAATTGATGAAGAAGATGCAAAAGAAACCAGTGCAAGCCCTTCGGAAGTAGAAAATCAAAAATGGAGGTGAAAGGAGTTGGTGGGTTAGGAGGTTTTAAAAGAGAAGGGGTTTTATAACTGAAGACAAATGATTAATTTCCCTTTTAAAAACCATAATCGCTTATTTTTGCTCAAGCGAGATTTAATCGCTCCAGCGAATTTAAGTTTCGAAAATGAAGAGTCTCGGATTTCGTTTAAGTGATGGTGGTTCGCTGCAGCGAAATCGAATGGGAGAGGTACCTGATACTTTAAAATTTCCTTCGCTTAAGCTATATGGGTGTTACTTAGGCGATAATTGGTGATTTAGGTATTGGACAAAATTCGCTGGGGCGAAATATATATCGCTTAAGCGTATTTTTTAATTTTGTTTTCTGGACAAAATTCGCTCGGGCGAGTCTTAATCCGCTTGAGCGAATTTACTCCAGTAGCTAAATGAAGCAAAATAGTTATTATTCGCTTGGGGGATATTTAATTCGCTTGAGCGAATGTTGCAGAAATACAAAATTGTCAACATTGTGGGGATTTCTGCATAATTCGCTTGAGCGGCCATGTAGTCGCTTGAGCGGTTTTTGTCCAGTAACTATTTTCCTGGAATCCACCTGAGCGATTTACATTTTACGTTAAGCGAAGACTTTGTAAAAGCACTTTCGCTCGGGCGAAGGATATGTCGCTTAAGCGAAATTCTTCCAGTGTCTAAATGAATGAATTAAGTTTAAGCGACTTGCAGCGAAGCTTGTTAAAAACATATCTCGCTTGAGCGAAGTGAGATTCGCTTGAGCGAGATAACTTTTGCTCAAAGTTCTAATTTTCCCAAATTGACTCTTTCTCATTGTTTCACACTTCCATTTTCTAGTTCCTTGGGCTTTACACTTACTTGTCATTTAATTTATACATAAAATTTGTTAGAGATCATAAACACACTGGGTTACCTCCCAGTCAGCGCTTGTTTAACGTCATTTAGCTCGACGCCTGATTCATCTTAATTTGGATCATGAAAGTGGAGTAGCATATTCAACTTCTCCACATCTCCACCCATGTAGGGTTTAAGCCTTTGTCCATTGATAGTCCAAGTTCTTTCAGATTTTGGATCTTGAAGTTCCACTGCACCATATGGCTTTACTTCTTTGACTTGAAAAGGTCTTGACCATTTTGAGCGCAGTTTCCCTAGAAAGAGTTTTAATTTTAAATTAAATAACAACACAGACTGACCTGGATAGAAGCTCTTTTTCACAATTTTCTTATCATGATAAGCCTTCATTCGATCTTTGTAGATTTTTAAAGACTCATATGCTTCTAGCCTCCATTCTCCAAGTTTTTCCAGCTAAACCTTTCTTTCCTTGGTTGATGCTTCTGGATCAAAATTAAGCAACTTCATTGCCCAATACGCTTTATGCTCCAACTCTACAGGTAAATGACAACTCTTGCCATAAACCAGTTGATAAGGTAAAAATCCTGTAGGGAATTTAAAAGCGGTCCTATAAGCCCAGAGAGCATCATCTAACTTCAGAGACTAATCTTTTCTACTCTGAGAGATTGTCTTCTCCATAATTTTTTTAATTTCTCTATTGGACACTTCCACTTGCCCATTAGCTTATGGATGGTATGGAGAAGTCACCTTATGCCTTACACCATAATGCTCTAAACATTTTTGAAGTTGTGTATTGCAAAAGTGGGATCCTCCATCACTTATCAAAACTCTGGGGGTGCCAAATCTACTGAAAATATTTTTCTTTAAAAATTTTATAACAGTTTTGGCATCTGCCCTGGCACAAGCGGTTGCCTCAACCCACTTAGAAACATCGTCCACAGCGACTAAAATGTACTCATTAGAAAGTAAGGCTGGTAAGGGTCCAACAAAGTCTATGCCCCAACAGTCAAAAACTTCAACTTCTAAAATGGCTGTTAGTGGCATTTCATCTCTTCTTGTCATACTTCCTGTTCTTTGGCATACATCACAACTTTGTACAAATAAGTTAGCATCTTTAAATAAAGTGGGCCAGAAAAAACCTGATTGAAGGACTTTTGCTGTTGTCCTTTCTTCATTAAAGTGGCCTCCATATGCTGAACTGTGACAATGCCACAAAATACTCCTGGCTTCCAGTTGAGATACACATCTTCTCAATATGTGATCAGATCCAAGCTTAAACAGGTATGGGTCATCCCATACATATTGTTGTGCATCCTTCAAAAATTTCTTCTTTTGTTGCCAGGTGAAATCTTCCGGAAGTATCCCTGCAGCTTTAAAATTAGCCATGTCAGTAAACCATGGCCTCTCCTGAATCAATAACAGTTTCTCATCTGGGAACTCCTCTTGAACTTCAGGCTGTAGTGTTGTAACTTCATTGTTGATCAGCCTGGATAAATGATCTGCTATATGATTCTCACTGCCTTTCTTATCACGAATAGTCAAATCAAATTCATGTAAAAGCAGGATCCATCTGATCAATCTAGGTTTGGAATCTTGTTTGTTTAATAGGTACTTTATTGCAGCATGGTCTGTAAAACAAACAACCTTGGAACCAATTAAATATGATCTAAATTTTTCTAATCCATATACTACAGCTAGTAATTCTTTCTTAGTTGTGGCATAATTTATTTGTGCCTCATTTAAAACTTTACTAGCGTAATATATAGGATGGAACAATTTAAATTTCCTCTGTCCAAGCACTGCACCAATAGCATAGTCACTTGCATCACACATCAATTCAAAATCAAGTGACCAGTCTGGAGCAATTAGGACAGGAGCAGTAATCAATTTTTGCTTCAACAGTTGAAAAGCTGATAGACAAGCTTCATCAAAATGAAAAGGAGTGTCTTTTTGTAACAAATTACTCAAAGGTTTTGTAATTTTTGAAAAATCCTTAATAAACCTTCGGTAAAAACCAACATGCCCAAGAAAACTCCTAACACCCTTGACATTGATTGGTGGAGGTAATTTTTCAATAACTTCCACTTTAGCACGGTCCACTTCAATGCCTTTATTTGAAATTGTGTGGCCTAACACAATGCCTTTGGATACCATAAAATGGCATTTTTCCCAATTTAGCACTAAGTTAGTCTCTACACATCTTTTAAGTACAGTGTCAAGATTTTCTAAGCATAACTCAAATGATTTACCGAAAACTGAAAAATCATCCATGAAAATTTCTATACAATTCTCTACCAGATCAGCAAAGATAGAGAGCATGCACCTTTGAAATATGGCTGGAGCATTACAAAGTCCGAAAGGCATCTTTCTATAAGCAAAAACACCATAAGGACAAGTAAATGCTATTTTTTCTTGGTCTTCTGGTGCTACTGCAATTTGATTGTAGCCTGAATAACCATCCAGAAAATAGTAGTATGCTTGTCCAGCCAATCTCTCCAACATTTGGTCCATGAAAGGTAATGAAAAGTGATCCTTTCTTGTAGCTTGATTGAGATTCCTGTAATCTATACACATCCTCCAACCAGTTACTGTACGCGTAGGAATGAGCTCATTGTTGTCATTTTTCACCACTGTCATACCTCCTTTTTTTGGTACAACCTGTACTGGACTCACCCAAGCACTATCAGAAATTGGATAGATCATCCCAGCTTCCAACAATTTGATGACCTCCTTTTTAACAAATTCTTTCATTGTTGGATTTAATCTTCTTTGAGGTTGTGCTACAGGCTTATACTCTTGCTCCATAAAGATGTGGTGCATACAATATGAAGGGCTAATTCCTTTTAAATCACTCAGCTTCCACCCAATTGCCTCTTCATTCTTCTTTAGGATCTCAGTTAATTTTTCTTCTTCCTCCTTTGACAAGTTTTTGCTAATGATAACTAGTTTTTGTCCTTCATCATTTAAAAAGACATACTTTAAATGTGAGGGCAACTCTTTCAGCTCTAACTTTTGAACTTCTGAAACTTGCTTTTGAGGAAGGGTCTCCACTACCTCTTGTTTGCTAGTGCTCTCTTTGCTTGCATCTAATCTTTGCAGAATCTCCCTGACTTCTTCAGCTTCCAAATCATTAAGATTCTCAACAGCTCCTATCAAAGCCTTTTCAAGAAGACTTGAATTTTGCATTTGGTTAAACTGCCTTTCAATAACTTCCTCTTCAACATCAATCTTGAAACAACTTTGTTTATCTGCTGGATATTTCATTGCTTCAAAGACATTAAAATTCACCTCTTCATCTTGAACTCGTACCTTTAATTTGCCATCATCAACGTCTATGATTACTTTAGCAGTTTTCATAAATGGTCTTCCTAAGATCAATGGTACTTCAACATCCTCTTCCATGTCCATTATCACAAAGTCTACTGGAAATACAAATTTCTCCACCTTTACCAAGACATCTTCTGCCACACCATAAGGAAACTTCATTGATCTGTCAGCCAATTGTAATGTCATCTTTGTTGGCCTTATCTCAAGATCTCCAATCCTTTTAAGCATTGAGAGTGGCATTAGATTTATGCTTGCTCCCAAATCCAGTAATGCTCTTCTTACCGGCATGTGACCAATAGTGACGGGGATTGTGAAACTTCCTGGATCCTTGGTTTTAGGTGGTAATGCCTTTTGGATAATGGCACTACATCCAGCTTCTAATTCGACTATTTCTTCTGAAAATCTTCTCTTCTTTGTTAATAAATCCTTCATAAATTTTGCATAGGTGGGCATTTGCTCCATAGCTTCCATGAATGGAACATTAATTTGAAGCCTTTTAAAAATATCCATGAACCTTGCAAATTGTCTTTCTTTGTCCCGCTTTGAAGGATTCTTTGGGTAAGGCATGCTTTTTAATTAAGGCAACTCTTCATCTACCTTGCCTTTGCCCTTGTCAAACTCACTCATTTTATTGTTCTCTTTTTTATTTTCTCTATTTACATTTTCTTTTATTTCTTTTTCACACTCTTTCATATCTTTTTCTTTTTCTTTTTCATTTTCTTTTTCATACTCTCTTTCTTTTTCTTTCCTTTCTCTTAAAATCTCTTCTTCTTTTTCTTTTTCTCCTAGTTCAACTCCAATTTGTCTTCCACTTCTGGTTGTGATAGCCTTGCAATGCTCCTTTGGATTTGGCTCAGTATTAGCTCCATATTGAGGTCGTTGATTTTCAGCAATTTGTCAAGCCAATTGTCCTAGTTGAGTCTCCAAATTCTTTATTGATGCCTCAGTATTTTTCTGATTTGTCAAAGAAGCTTGCATGAATTTCTCCAAGGTATCTTCAGTCTTGAAGTCTTCTCCATCAAAGAAGGATAGTTACTTTGATATGGTCTATTTGAAGAACTTGGTTCTTGTTTCCATCCTTGTCCTTGATGTTGATTACTCCTCCACCCCTGAAATTGTTGGTTAGGATAATTGGAATTGAAATTATTTGGTTTACCTTGGTTATTCATATAATGAACTGTCTCCTCTTGTACTCCACAGTAACCATTTGGATGCTCACCTCCACAGAAATCACATCTTGCACTTCGTTGTTGTTGGTTGTGAAGACTGCACGGAATGTAATTGCTGTGGGAGTTTGGCTATTTGTTGAGTTAAAGCTTCAATCTGTTGAGTTAAGATCTTATTTTGGGCCAAAATAGCATCTGAAGTATTCAAATCTAAAACTCCTTTCCTCTGAATTTGTTGACGATCGTGCTGAGCTTGATACTCCGTTGAGGATAAAGCTTCTATAATTCTAGTAGCTTGATTAGCATCAACTATCATCATTGTGCCACCAGCTGCAGCATCCAAAATCATCTTTGTGTCTGGTCGAAGGCCATTATAAAAGATATTCAATTGAGCAATGTCTTCAAAACCATGATTAGGACACTTACAAAGTAGTGATTTAAAACGATCCCATGCTTCACAAAATGGTTCCTCAGCTCCTTGACGGAATGTTGAGATATCAAATTTAGCTATTATGAATCTTGATAGAGGAAAGAAACGGTGCAGAAATTTTTCTTCTGCATCAGACAACTAGTCAAACTCTGATTAGGGTGTGATTGCAACCATTCCTTAGCTCTTCCAGCCAATGAAAATGGGAATAAACGAAGGTATGCAGTTTCCATATCTTCTTGACCAAAACCCATGGTACCAACCAATTCATAAAAAGTTGCCAAATGAGTGTAAGGATCTTCATTGGACATTCCAGTGAATTGATGAGCACTTATCAAACTTAGAAAGGCTGGTTTCATCTCTAAAGCTCTTGTTTGTGGCATCATAATACTTGAGAAGTATTGTGGTCCTTGTTGATTTGCATAATCTCCCAAAGTACGCCTTGGTGGTTGGTTTTGTTTTTCCATATCTTCAATTTTTGGAGTTGATATTGGTGATGAAATTGAAGAAGATGATTGTCCTTCCTCTTGTTGTGCTTTTGCTTTAGCTTTAATTTTCTTCAAAGTCTTCTCAATTTCAGGATCTATTTCAACCTGTTCTTTCGATCCCTGACTTCTTAATATCATAAGCAAAACTTCCAACAAAGAGGTTAGCAAAGAAAAAGATATAACAGTAAAAAATTACAAGTACTATATTCACAAACCGAAATAATTGAATTCGATTTAAATTTGATCCGCGGCGAGCGGCGCCAAAAACTTGCTGATTGTTTGGGTATGATATATTCGCAAAACACTCAGATGGTCAGTTTTAAATTGACTCGTGCCAAGTGCACTACTTTGTCGGTTGTAGTATATGTTCAAGAGAACAAATGTCGTTCCCACTACAGATCGTTTCAATTCGATTTCAAACTATTACGGCAGAAATGATTGAATATTTTCATGATTTGTGGTTTCATAGATAAAAATGAAATATGTGAATAGTTACTCAAATGAACAAAAAAAGGAAATATCAAGTGATTAAACTGGGATTTGGATTCACCAATCTTACCTTCCGATGCACGATATATATTCATGAAAGCAGGTTTTGAGCTATGATTCTTTACATCATAATCTAGATCATTCATATCAATTCCTTGACTATGAAATTCATAAGAATAGATTTAATAACATCAATCCCTTGATCGTTTCAACTCTATGCCAGCATTAAGAACGATTGTTTGGACGTCCATTGCGTTAGATACCATCCCTGGTTATCTACTCACAATGAGTGTTCCATTTAGATCTGTTTTCGAAAGTCATTTTCCAACAACAAACGTAAACTTGAATCAAGAAACTAGTGATCAAATAGATTCAGGCAATGAACATAAAATGGAAGACAAAGATTCATAGAACAAAATTACCCGATCCATGAATATATTACATGTGATCTTCAAGTATGAATGGTTACATTCAATCCCAATGAGAAGTTTAGCTACTCATTGTAGCCATTACAAACTTAGAAGGATGAAGAAAAGAGAGTACAAAGTGTTTCCTAGAACTACCCAGCCGTCCCCTGAAGTGTCCCTCTTGTATGCTTATATAAAGAAATACTCGCTCAAGCGAGTTTAGGTCTCGCTCAAGCGAAAAGACTACTTCAACGTGAAGAAAGCTTTGAGTCTTGCTTCATTTGCATGCTTATTCGCTCAGGCGATATCAGTTCGCTTGAGCGAATCTTCATATACTGATCCCTTATTCCATTTCGCTTAAGCCATTCCTTCATCCGCTGCAGCGAATCCTTTAAATTTAGGCTCTGGACGAATTTCACTTTGATCCTTAAGTCCTCCGCTGCAACGAGTCTTATGCTTTTTGATTCTGGACAAATTTCGCTTGAGCGAAATAAGGTCGCTCAAGCGAATTCAACATTGTAACTCACTGGAGGAATTTCACTTGATGCTTTTATCCATACGCTTGAGCGAAGACATTGTTATTGCATTCTGTCACATTATCGCTCCGGCGAAATGTCTTCGCTTGAGTGACTTCTTTATCATTCTTCACTGGCCTGATTTTGCTTGGCCGAATAGGCTTCTCGCTTAAGCGAGTCTTGACCTGATACTTGTATCTGTTATTTTCCTTGCTCGCTCAAGCGAGCCTTCAATATGGTCTCAATGATTTTGAGTCGCTCAAGCGATATAACCTTCACTTGAGCGAATATCACTTCTTTGCTCATAACTTAGTAAATTTTCTTCTTTTCTTTTTCCTTCTTCTTTCTTCTTCAATTTCCCTGGAATTGCAACAAAATTAACCAATCAACTTGTACAATGTTTATATCACGATTTATGTTCTATCTAGCTTACAAAATGACAAACATTGCACATTATATCCAATTTATGCTTCGTTATCACTGCAAAATGTATATAAATTGGACATCTATCAACCACAAACGTGAATTTCAACGGATTTAACCTCATTTTGTATAACTGGAGTCTTTGAAACACCCATCTCAAATCCTCAACATGATCTCCTCCCACCGGGGTCTTGGTTATGATATCATCAACATATACCTCCACCATCTTCGATCTCATTCCTTCAAACACCTTGTTCATCATTCTCTGGTAAGTGGCTCCAACGTTTTTCAACCTGAACAACATGATCGTATAACAAAACTCCTTTGTCTTTTATGAACGCCGTCTTGTCCTCATCTTCCTTCCACATCGGGATTTGATTGTACCCAGCGTACGCATCCATAAAGGACAAAAATTGGTACCCCAAAGAATCATCTACCATCTGACCAATACTAGGAAGAAGGTACGAATCTTTGGGACAACACTTGTTCAGATTTGTAAAATCTGTGCACATCCGCCATTTGCCATTTGCCTTCTTCACCATCACCACATTTGAGACCCAGGAAGAGTATTGCACCTTCTTTATAAAGTTGACCTTCAGCAATTCTTCCTTTTGTTCGCATTGTCGCTCTCTGATTCTCCGGCCCCAATCTCTTTTTCTTCTATGCAACTGCCCTTGACTCCGGATAAATCATGAGTTTATGACAATAGAAGTTTGGATTTATTCCAGGCGTATTAGCCGTTGTCCAAGCAAATAGGTGTTTGAACTCCTTCAGCAACTTGACCAATCCTTCCTTCATTTCGACGTCTAGGTAGTCATTAATCTCTGTGCCCCTGGCGGGGTCTTCCTCCAGCATAATTTTCTTCACTCTGTCCTCTAGCATAGGCCTCTGAGGGTTCTCAGGGTTTAGCGCCAATTCCTCTTTAGGGTCCAGATCTATCAAATTTACCGACTTCGACACTGGTCTGCCATTATTCAACCTTTTTCTCTTGATAGATTCTTTTGTTTTCATCATTTATACACTGAGGTTATAACAGTACCTCGCCATTTGCTGGTCACCCCAGACAGAGGATACTTGGTTATCCTTGTCAATGAATTTTATCAACAAATGTGGGGTCGATACCACTGCCTCCAAGGCATTAAGGGAATGACGTCCAATAATCCCATTGAACAGGGATTTTATGTCTATTACTAGCACTCTTGTTCATACCATCTTCGACCCCAGCTCTCCTTCAAACGTTAACCTGGTGTCCAAGTAACCTTTGGTAGGCTGCGTAGCCCCATTAAACGCCTTCAACTCCTATGTGTAAGGCTGCAAGTCAGAGTCTAAGAGTCTCATCTTCTTAAAACATTCATAGAAGATGATATCAGACAAACTCCCTTGGTCCACCAACACTCTTCTAATTGTCTTATTTGCCACCACGGCTTCAATTACCACTGCATCATCTCCTCCTAGCACCATTGGACTGTAGTTGTCATTAGTAAAAGTGATTGCAGGGGTTTGGACTCCATCTCTGAATGGTCTATTGTCTGCTTTTGTCTGAACGGACATAATCATTCTTAAATGATTCTTTCTTGCTGAATTTGACACTCCGCCCCCAGCAAATCCTCCAACAATCATGTCAATGAAGTCCTTTTTACCTAAACTAGGTGGAGGCTTCATCCATGACTCATCATCCTCGTCAATGTTGTCTACCACAACTTTTCCTTTGTCTAACACAGACTTCTTTAAACTTCGGGCCTTTTCTAACTCAACCGGGCCGATCTCTTTTCTCCTTAGTGCTGCTCTTTCTGACTCCAGATTTGCTCTTTGCCTGAACAAGTACTATTTCAATTTTCCCTCTCTTATCAGCGTCTCGATAGCTTCCTTCAGTTGCTGACATTTATTAGTACCATGTCCTGCTTGCTTATGAAATTCATAATACTTATTGGTGTTCCCAGCTCTCTTCATGGGTAGTGGTTTCTTCACTCTGTACACCATTATTTCTCTTAAACCTACTTCCCTCAGAATTTGGCTAGGCCGTACTGCTAATGGGGTATACTACACCGCATTCACGCCTCTTCTTTCTTTTAGTCTTAGAAACACATCCCTACTGGACCCGTCTTCTCAGGCCTTGACATTTTTCTTTCTGGCCTTTGAATCTCCTCCTGATCTGCACTCTTTTGCTTGGCAGCTACTAAATGCATTTCTCTTCCAACATACTTCGCTGCCTTATTTCTGAACTCTTCAAATGTCCTGGGTGGTCCCTTTGCTAAAAATAATGCAAACGGTGACTGTAGTTGTAAGGCCTCCACCGCAATGTGCATATGTATAAAATATTTTTAGAAAATCTTTAGACTCTCATCTGCTCCCTGCCTATTTTGGGCCAACATGTGAGCCATGCCATCCCATGAGTCGATTGATCTGGCTGGCAGACTCTTGAACCACCCCAAGGCTTCAGCGGATAATGTCCTTGGGAACATCTGTTGGTGTATGCACTACGAGCTATTAATGTATCAATTTTAACTTATTAATAAAATTAGTATTTTTAGTTTTAGACAAATGCTATTTATCCTGGAATAATCGGTCATATGAGAATTATTCCTAAAACGTCCCTAATCAAGTATTTACATGGGGAATGTAAATACATTAAGATTAGTGTGTAAATATACTGATGATTTGATCTCACAAATCATGGATATATGATATCAAGTCTTTACACGGGTACACATTAAGGGTAATGTTGTACTGGACAGACCCACCATGAGAACGTTGCATGGATCGTTACATGAGTGTCATAAACGGTTCTCAATGTGATAATGGTATGTAGTCCTTCGACCTGAAGTCACTACGATTCCTACATAAGGAGTTTATTGTTTTAATACAATCAAACGTTATCTGTAATAAGATGACCATAAAGATTGTGATTAGGCAATAGATAAATTATGCAGAGGGATGTGAGTGATGTAGATGGAATTTGTCTCTCCTATGTGACAGGAGTGATATCTATGGGCCACTTGATGGAGTGAGACTAATGAAATGCATGGCCATGCTAGGAAGAATAAATATTAGATATTTATTCTATAAAGTCTACTCTGGTATCAAGTAAAATGAATTAGGCCATACAAGGATGACGACGACCATGCCTTGGGCCCAATTAGATATTGTGACAAAAGGAATAGATTTATAAAATAATTATCACTTATAGGTCATGTCGATGATAAATAATATTCAGACATAATGATGTATTGCTAGATACCGCTCTTATTTTATATTAATAATAAAATAGTTTATTATTAATATAACCGAATATTTTACCTATAGGGTCACACACATAGAGTAAGCCCCCCAGAGGATAGTTTTATTTTAGTTGGACTAAAAATAAAACTATTTGGGCCTAACTCATTTAGAATGAGTAAGGAGCCCAATGTTTAATGAGAGCTCAGGTCAAGACCTAAGCCTATATATAGAGCATGAGATGCTCATAGGCTGCTGCTCAGAAATTAGACCAAAACAAAATTCCGTACTAGCATTCGGAGCTCTGTTTTTCTGGTGGGAGTGCTCGTGTGGACTCCTAAGGGCGAAGCTATAATTGCTTCGATAGAGGATCTTGTTCTGCGTCTACAAGAGGTAAACCCTAATTAAAATTTTAATTTAGCATAATGTTTTGAGACATACGTGTTTGCAATTCTTTTGGGAATCCTTTGTGTTTCCGCTGCCTGACCCTAATAGGATTCCCTAACAACATCTGTACATGGCATCCTCTTCTGCTTCTAAAAATAAGGACTCATTCATGTAGGCATCCAAATGACTGTTGGGGTCAGATTCCCCAGTGTACTTCCCAACGGACAACGGCTGCGGGGTCTGAAGATGCCTTGGGATTGGGACACTCATCAACCCCCTGGTGAATGGTATTTTAAACAGATATTCATCTCCCTTACTATGCTACATGGCCCTCCTTTGACTACTCATATCTTTAATTTGGTATACGGACTCCTGCTCATCGTAGGCATGGTTTGAGATCGCTCGAACTGGTGAACTTCTTGCTGCCTCTGGTTGCCACCGGGGTTTTCCCTCCGAAGCTCCTAGATTTACTGGCGAAGTATCCTTATAATCTCGTCTCTAGGATTTGGGCCCGCTACTGCTTGTGCCCTCAACTCCGTCCCTGGGGTCTCTACTATCCATTCATTGTATTCCAATGTCCTTGCCATATTTTGGATATGCCCCTCCGTTCTTCTCTGGCGATCTATAACTTGCTCCTTTGTAGCGATATAGGACTCACAATTTACACTATCTCACCGGGCGTGCCAATGTTCTGTCCTAGAACCAGGGTTAAGAGTTAACCGTCTTGACTGGTATCCAGAGTTACCTCACTTACTCTCAATCTTGCGCCATCTCAGTAAAGTATGGTATTTTACACCTAAGTTCAATGGGAATCCTAAGTTCTTCAAGTACAGGGTGAAATTAGTGTTCTAGTCCGTACCAAGGTCAAGGGAACACGCCAGAGGTGCACCTGTAAAAGATTCTTTGATGCTTAAGTTATGCAAAAATTCATCCGCTCAGTTTTATCATATATTTTATAGGCATTGGCCTTCAAATTTGACTAAAAATTCATCGTTGAAGAAAAATTATGAAGTTTTGGGAACAAGACGATAACGTGTTTCTAAGCATTGCTGCAAAAAAAACCATGCAAAAGTTTGAGCTCCGAGTACTATTTTTCATTTGCTGAGATTTTACACTGAATATTTTTGTTTTGAAAAAATGTGCGCCTACGCTTAGAGAAAACTAGTGAAGCTTAAGGGACAACCTTACAATGTCTTTCTAAGCATGGCCGTAAAAAATCATGCAAAAATTGAACCGCTCAGTTTTGTCATATTTTTCGTGAGCATAAGCCTTTAAATCTGGCTAAAAATTCATGCTCCGGGTAACCATTTTACATTTGCAGGGATTTTACACTGAATATTTTTGTTTTAAAAAAATCGGCCTCTTCCCTTGGAGAAAAGTAATGAAACTTTAGGGACAACCTTACAATGTCTTTCTAAGCATGGTCGTAAACCCTAAACCCTAAACCTTAAACTTGGAACCCTAAACTCATACCCCAAACCCTAAACAATAAACCATAAACCATAAAATATTTAGAACCATGTTTCATTAGTATTTAGAAGAATCCTGAAAAGGGTATCTAAATGAATCGATGATAGCATCTTTTCCAAAACTAAGGCATATAGGGTTATGAGGGTAGCAAGTGAACTTGTTGATGGAGATTTCAATGAGAAATATCCAAAGCTATAGGACTACACTCAAGCTGTATTGACTTCTAATCCAAGGTCCACAGTCAAGTTGGTTGTGCAGTTACAGAGAGGATGCTTCATTCCACATGCTGTAGAAATGTTTTACGATAAAATTCGAAAATAACTTAACATAATCATATATTTAACCTATATTTTTATTTTTCACCCTAAGAAGCTTCTAAATGCTTCATAGTTAGATCTTCAAATTCAAATTTTAAATTTTAAAAGTTAGGCCAATGTTTTCCACTTTGTAATTTATTTTATCAAAGTTAGGTTAATGGTTTATTCTTTTTATTTTAAAACTATAATGCTCTTCATTAAGGGTGTTCATAAACTGATCCAATGTAATACAAATCGTAAAATCGATACAAAAATTTGAGATCCAAAAAACAATAACCGAACTAACTGAAAATCTAAAAACCTGATCCTTACAAAGTTGTTGCCTCTCTTTATTCAAAATTTAAACCTCAACTATTAGTACAATAAGTAGAGCACACTCAGGCTCTTCAGACCAAACTAGATGGTGCCAGAATAGACATGTTTCGGCTCCTCTTTGTAACACCCCTATTTTTATTTTTATATTAAAATTTTGAAGTAATTAGATTATGGCTCTTTAGAACTTTTTAATCTACGTATTATTTACGATTTTTTGGAATTTTTTGGAAATTTGGAATTTTTTTATATAAAATAATATTTTTTAAATAATTTTAAATTCATATAAGTGACTTAAATTAAAAATATTTATAAGAAAGTGAATGTAAATTATAAGAAAATTTTCTAAAATCCGTTTCAAGTAGACTTATCTAAAAATTATCGTTTTGAGAAAAATCTTGATTTTTTCCAATCGTTAAAAAATTGGAAACGTATTAATAAATTTTTATTAACAGAAAATTTTAGATTTTTAAAATTTCAACTTTATATTACATGTTATAAAATTAGTAAGGACTGATATAATATCGCTGAATTTCAAAAAGGACTCATTTTGAATATTTAAAATATACCGAGTGAAAGGTTACTATTTGGCTTAATAATTCTGCCGACAGTTACTATGCAAAACACTGTACATGTACGAAATTTTCAAAAGGTGCACAGTAACCTGGAATAAAAAATTCAAAAATGTATAGTACTTTTATATTAAAATAATGGAATGCATAGTAAATTTTTTTCCTATAAATACCGAAGGATTTCTTCTTTAGAATTCACAATTTCAGATTAAGTTTTCTTAATATAGTAGTGCTAGTGAGATAGTGGTGGAAGTGAGAGAGAGAAGAAAAGTTTTTGGAGAGAAGGTTCTGCCAAAATCCTAAGGTAAGAATACTTCTCTTTTATATTTTTTGGGTTATTTTCATATCATTTTTAGAAATCTGTTATTATACTAGAAATAATATTATTTTAAGTTACTATTCTGCATAGTAAACATTATTTCAATAGTAAATTACTATTTCAATAGTAAATTACTATTCAAATAGTAAATTACTATTTACTATTACTATTTACCGTTACTATTCACGATTTACTATTCACCGTTACTATTCACGACTTACTATTTACCGTTACTATTCACGTTTTACTATTTACTGTTACTATTCACGATTTACTATTCACTATTCACTATTTACTATTCACTATTCAAAATTTACCATTTTTGTTTTAAGTATTAATCTTAATCTTCGTCTTATGCTTATACTGAAATAAGATTGGTATTAATATTTCTAGAAATCGGAGGCGCAAAGCAAATCTCTTTTTGGTAACAACTCAAGGTAAGGGGGAGTGAGATAAGAGTATAATATGAAAAGACATAAGAATAATGGGAGGAGTCCCCTACTCCTTTTAAATTTAATAATATTATTATTATAAAATATTAACTTTTTAACTTAACATTTTTAATAAATTTTAAATTAAATATCCGGTTTAACTAACTCTAACATACCTATGCAAGGACTTGGACCATTATGACCTATATGGACTGGACTATACCTATGCAAGGATTTGGACCATTATGAACCATATGGACTGAACTATACCTATGCAAGGACTGAATTATATGGACTTACATAGACCTATACGAGAAATTGATCAAAAGGACTCAAATTGACTATATTAATAACCATTAAACTTTGAATTATAATATTTATAAATAATGCTTTGTTGACTTGATTTTGATTGATATTTAATTGTGATTAATAATATTTGATGTGATTGATGATATTTAGTTATAATTGATAATGCTTGATTTTGATTGATGATTTTGTGACGTGGAGTTTGAGCATATAGCGAGCATGACGGAAAGCTAAATTCAGTAAGAATTTTCTTACCTTACTCTTTAAATTTTTACTTTAAATCTTCTCTTCTTAGAAATTATTTTTATTAACTTTATTTTCAATATTTAGAATAAAAAAAATTAGTATTTATTTTAGAAAGAAAACATTTTATGAGAATTAATTAATTAAATCTTGAGTTAAAGAAAAATTTTGTAATTTTAAGTATTTTTGGTTAATAATTATTCTCTTTTAATAAAACAAAATTTTTTAAAAGAAAATTATTTTATTTTTTCCAACTTAATAACTAAAGATATTTGGAAATAATTGAGATTACTAAATTTGATTTTGTTAAGATTTAATTTGAGAAAGATTATGTAAAGTTTTATATGAGAAAGTTTTTAGATATTTAAGGCTTAGAAACTCAATTTCAGTGAGATTTGAAAACTGTACCAAATTTATTTCTGTGGGACAGAAATTCAGAGAATTGAGAAAATGTACAGTTTATTGAAATGATATTGTAAACCTTTAAGGGATTTAATAATTGAGTTTCTAAAAGCCTTAACCAACTAAATACGTGAGTAGTTCATGCATCATGAATCATTAAAGTGAAACAAAATGATATTGTCTGGGGACGGATTATAGAAACCGAGGATACATTAGAGGAGGCTTAATTACGAGCCTTGGGATGAGAGGGTGTGAAAGGGTGCTTCAGGGGACCTGGGGTAGCTCCCTAGTGTCGGGTACTTTCACAATAAAAACTTTCTCAATCTGACTAGTCTCTAAGTGTTTCCATGCCAGTTGAGCTGTTCATATTATTATTATCCGGACTTATAGAACAGTGTAAACTCCTGGTTGGCCCAGTGCAAATTAAAATTTAAGGGCCCACATATATAGGTAAGTTATGATGAAGATATTGCATACATTCATGCATTCATAATTGATTGTGCATGTGATTGTGATTGATATTATTATGTATTGGTTTGTGAAAACCCTTTGTTGCTTATGTCTTAATCAATAATATTATATTCTGTTTCTCACTCCTTTCTCTGTGTCTTTGTTTCATATATTCTAAATTGATGGTTCAGAGGGAAGGATCGAAGAATTTCGGCAGTAGATATAGCACGTTCTAGAAAAGGAGCTCAGTATGAATACCGTGGTCCAATGAATAAATAATGTTAATAAGTAACTTCTTCTGGGCCATGGAGTTTCCTCTCTTTCTTATAATGTTTAATATTTATTTTCTTCGGATGAATGTACAAATACTTTATAAAGTTTTAATAATATTTGTGAGGTATTTCAGAAATAATGTATATAATTTATTCCGATAGTTTCTTTTAACAATCATATCTTTAAAAAAAATTATGAATTTTTCTAGAATTTATTAAGGTGTAACAGAGGGTGTTACAAAGTGGTATCAGAGCAGTTAATCCAATAGGCCTGGGGAAAAGGTCTATCTTGCTTTGTCTGTAAACTCTGTATTGGGAGAATATCTGACTTGGTAGTAACTGTGATTGATGTGACAAATCTCAGTTACTGTGAAACAGGAAACTAATGGCTGGAAACGATCTTGCTGGAGTTGTAGAACGCTTAATCAATGCAATGGGAGCACGTGAAGGTCAAGGTAACGATGCCTTGAGAAGGCTGGACCTATTCGTAAAGCGCAATCCACCTCGTTTCAAGGGAGGATATAACCCTGATGGAGCACAAATCTGGATTCGAGAGATAGAGAAGATCTTTCGAGCATTGCAATGTAATGAAGCTGATAAGGTAGTCTTCGCTACTTATGCTTATCTGAGGATGCCAAACATTGGTGGGATAGCATGCGTAGACAATTCAAAGTCAACGACGTGGAGATTACTTGGGATTATTTCAAGGATATGTTTCTGGAGAAATACTTTCCAGCTAATGTTAAAGAGAAAAGACAATTCGAATTCCTGTCGCTGACCCAAGGAAATATGACCGTTGGAGAGTACGCATCCAGGTTTGAAGAGCTATCTCGTTTTCATTCTCATTATAATGATGCTACTAATGAAAGAGATCGGTGTGCAAAGTTTGTAAATGGATTGCGGCCAGAAATTAAGGAAGCTATACGAATGCAGGAAATCCGTGAATTTTCTGTATTGGTAAATCGCTGCAGGATCTTTGAAGAAGATCATAAGGATAGAATGACCAAAAGTCGTAAGCCCATTCACAAGGCAGGAGAAATGAGAAGTGGAGGACCTCACCATCACCAAAGAAGAGACTTCAGAAGGAATAAGCCTTACCAAGCGCCATTTCGCCGGTTTGGAGCAGCATCTGTTCCTAACAGACCCCAAGCTTCAACTGGAAGCTATTACCCGACATCTGCACCAAATTTTAAATGTTTTATCTGTGGAGGACCCCATTTGAAAAGGGATTGTCCTAAAAATACTTATGTTTGTTTTAAGTGTAACAAACCAGGTCATCACATCAAGGATTGTCCAGAGATGAAGAGGGAAAACCCTGAAGGTGCGAGTACAAACATAAATACTCAAGGAGGCGTGCACAGTGCAGTCGGAAGGCCGAAGGAAAAAGGAAAGGTTTTTGCAATCACTGGAGAAGAAGCATCTCATTCTGATTCCATGGTGGAAGGTAAGTGTATCATTAATAAGATTCCTTTAACTGTTATGTATGACTCAGGTGCATCACATTCCTTTATTTCTAATGACTGTGTAGAAAAACTAAAATTACCTGTGATAGAACTGCCATTTGACTTATCTGTACATACTCCTGGAAACAATCCCATTGTCACTTCTAAAGCCTGTTGGAAATGCCCTATTGTCATAAATGGTAGGGACTTTAAAGCTAATCTTTTCTGTTTACCCCTTTCTGGCTTAGAAGTTATTATTGGGCTAGATTGGGTTCTGACAATCATGTTCTAATAGATTGTCATAATAAAACCATAATGTTTAAAGAACCAGTGAATTTGAATCCTGAGGATTCGAGATTTCTAACCGCCAACCAAGTGAGTGCCTCTTTAAAAGGAGGGGCTCAAGGATTCATGCTATTGCTTTCAACGAAAGAACAGCAAGAATCAAAAATCAAAAATCTGCCGGTTGTGTGTGAATTTCCTGACGTTTTTCCTGAAGATATCCCTGGTTTACCCCCAGAAAGAGATGTGGAATTTGCCATTGATCTAGTACCTGGAGTTGGACCCATTTCAATTGCACCATACCGAATGTCACCTCTAGAATTAGCAGAGTTGAAGAAACAACTTGAAGAGATGATAGAGAAGCAGTTTATACGACCCAGTGTATCCCCTTGGGGTGCACCAGTGTTGTTGGTTAAGAAGAAGGATGGTAGCATGAGGTTGTGTGTAGATTATCGACAACTGAACAAGGTGACAATCAAGAACAGATATCCTCTGCCAAGGATTGACGACTTGATGGATCAGCTGCGTGGTGCCATGGTGTTCTCCAAAATTGATTTAAGGTCTGGATACCATCAAATAAGGGTAAAGAAAGAAGATGTACCAAAAACTGCTTTTAGAACACGCTATGGCCATTACGAATATCTAGTAATGCCTTTTGGTGTAACTAATGCACCAGCCGTATTCATGGATTACATGAATAGGATTTTTCATCCATATCTAGATAAATTTGTAGTGGTGTTCATTGATGATATATTAGTGTACTCTAAAAGCAGAGAAGAACATGTTGAACATTTGAAGGTCGTGTTGGAAATCCTGAAAAAGAAACAACTGTATGTAAAGCTGTCGAAGTATGAATTCTGGTTGGAAGAAGTGAACTTTTTAGGACATGTAATTAGTCAAGGAGGAATAGCTGTAGACCCTTCCAAGGTGGAAGCAGTTTTAAAATGGGAGAGACCAACCATAATCACTGAGATTAGAAGTTTCTTGGGTTTGGTTGGATACTATAGGAGATTCATTGAAGGATTTTCAAAGCTAGGATACCCATTGACCAAGTTAACACGGAAAGGAGAACCTTTTGTGTGGACGACACAATGCGAGAATAGTTTTCAAGAGCTGAAAGATCGACTTACTTCTGCGCCGGTGTTAGTACTCCCCGATCCACATCGAAGTTTTGAAGTTTACTGTGATGCGTCTAAACAAGGACTAGGAAGTGTACTCATGCAAGATAAGAAGGTTGTAGCCTATGTGTCGCACTAATTAAGGCAACATGAGATTAACTGTAACACCCTCTGTTACACCTTAATAAATTCTAGAAAAATTCGTAATTTTTTTTTTTACTAAAGATATGATTGTTAAAAAGAAACTATCGGAATAAATTATATACATTATTTCTGAAATAC
Organism: Clitoria ternatea; assembly: GCA_037962975.1. NCBI lineage: Eukaryota > Viridiplantae > Streptophyta > Magnoliopsida > Fabales > Fabaceae > Clitoria > Clitoria ternatea. Next base: position 86,454,785 of record CM075676.1, on the reverse strand, counting down.
CTCACAAATATTATTAAAACTTTATAAAGTATTTGTACATTCATCCGAAGAAAATAAACATTAAACATTATAAGAAAGAGAGGAAACTCCATGGCCCAGAAGCAGTTACTTATTAACATTATTTATTCATTGGACCACGGTATTCATACCGAGCTCCCTTTCTAGAACGTGCTATATCTACTGCTGAAATTCTTCGATCCTTCCCTCTGAACCATCAGTTTAGAATATATGAAACAAAAACACGGAGAAAGGAGTGAGAAACAGAATATAATATTTCCGAATAAGACATAAGCAACAAAGGGTTTTCACAACCGATACATAATAATATCAATCACAATCACATACACAATCAATTATGAATGCATGAATGTTATGCAATATTTTCATCATAACTTATCTATATATGTAGGCCCTTAAATTTTAATTTGCACTGGGCCAACCAGGAGTTTACACTGTTCCATAAGTCCGGATAATAATAATATGAACAGCTCAACTGGCATGGAAACACTTAGAGACTAGTCAGATTGAGAAAGTTTTTATTGTAAAAGTACCCGACACTAGGGAGCTACCCCAGGTCCCCTGAAGCACCCTTTCACACTCTCTCATCCCAAGGCTCGTAATTAAGCCTCCTCTAATGTATCCTCGGTTTCTATAATCCGTCCCCAGACAATATTATTTTATTTCACTTTCATTATCCATGATGCATGAACTACTCGCGTATTGAGTTGGTTAAGGCTTTTAGAAACTCAATTATTAAATCCCTTAAAGGTTTACAATATCATTTCAATAAACTGTACATTTTCTCAGTTCTCTGAATTTCTGTCCCACAGAAATAAATTTGGTACAGTTTTCAAATCTCACGGAAATTGAGTTTCTAAGCCTTAAATATCTAAAAACTTTATCATATAAAACTTTACCTAATCTTTCTCAAATTAAATCTTAACAAAATCAAATTTAGGAATCTCAATTATTTCCAAATGTATTTAGTTATTAAGTTGGAAAAAAATAAAATAATTTTCTTTTAATTTTTTTTTATTGAAAGAGAAATATTTATTAACCAAAAATACTTAAGATTACAAAATTTTTCTTTAACTCAAGATTTAATTAAATAAATTCTAATAAAATATTTTCTTTCTAAAATAAATACTAACTTTTTTATTCTAAATATTGAAAATAAAGTTAATAAGAATAATTTCTAAGAAGAATTAAAAGATAATAAAATTTAAAGAGTAAGGTAAGAAATTCTTACTGAATTTTAGCTTTCCGTCATGCTCGCTATATGCTCAAACTCCACATTACAATATCATCAATCAAAATTAAACAATATCAATCATAACTAAATATCATCAATCAATCAATCATAATCAAATCATAATCAAATCAATTAAATATCATTAATACATATCATAATACAAAATTTAATGATTATTAATATAGTCAATTTTAGTCCTTTTGGTTAATTCCTCGCATAGGTATATGTAAGTCCATATAATCCAGTCCTTGCATAGGTATAGTTCAGTCCATATGGGTCATAATGGTCCAAGTCCTTGCATAGGTATTGTCCAGTCCATATAGGTCATAATGGTCCAAGTCTTTGCATAGGTATGTTAGAGTTAGTTAAACCGGATATTTAATTTAAAATTTATTATAAATTTTAAGTTAAAAAAAGTTAATATTTTAAAATAATAATATTATCAGATTTAAAAGGAGTAGGGGACTCCTCCCATTATTCTTATGTCTTTTCATATTATACTCTTATCTCACTCCCCCTTACCTTGAATTGTTACCCAAAATGGATTTGCTTTGCGCCTCCGATTTCTAAAAATATTAATACCAATCTTATTTCAGTATAAGCATAAGACGAAGATTAAGATTACTACTTAAAACAGAAATGGTAAATTTTGAATAGTGAATAGTGAATAGTGAATAGTAAATCGTGAATAGTAACGGTAAATAGTAAAACGTGAATAGTAACAGTAAATAGTAAAACGTGAATATTAACGGTAAATAGTAAATCATGAATAGTAACGGTAAATAGTAAATCGTGAATAGTAACAGTAAATAGTAATAGTAAATAGTAATTTACTATTTGAATAGTAATTTACTATTGAAATAGTAATTTACTATTGAAATAGTGTTTACTATGCAGAATAGTAACTTAAAATAATATTATTTTCAGTATAATAACAGATTTCTAAAAACGATATGAAAATAACCCAAAAAATATAAAAGAGAAGTATTCTTACCTTAGGATTTTGGCAGAACCTTCTCTCCAAAAACTTTTCTTCTCTCTCTCACTTCCACCACTATCTCACTAGCACTACTATATTAAGAAAACTTAATCTGAAATTGTGAATTCTAAAGAAGAAATCCTTCGGTATTTATAGGAAAAAAATTTACTATGCATTCCATTATTTTAATATAAAAGTACTATGCATTTTTGAATTTTTTATTCCAGGTTACTGTGCATCTTTTGAAAATTTCATACATGCACAGTGATTTGCATAGTAATTGTCGGCAAAATTATTAAGTCAAATAGTAACCCTTCACTCGGTATATTTTAAATATTCAAAATGAGTCCTTTTTGAAATTTAGCGATATTATATCAGTCCCTACTAATTTTATAATAAGTAATATAAAGCTGAAATTTTAAAAATCTAAAATTTTCTGTTAATAAAAATTTATTGATACGTTTCAAATTTTTTAACGATTGGAAAAAATCAAGATTTTTCTCAAACCGATAATTTTTAGATAAGTCTACTTGAAATGGATTTTAGAAAATTTTCTTATAATTTCAATTCACTTTCTTGTAAATATTTTTAATTTAAGTCACTTATATGAATTTAAAATTATTTAAAAAAATATTATTTTTATTAAAAAATTCCAAAATTCCAAAAAATTCCAAAAAATCATAAATAATACGTAGATTAAAAAGTTCTAAAGAACCATAATTTAATTCCTTCAAAATTTTAATATAAAAATAAAAATAGGGGTGTTACAACTCTACTCCCCTTAGAAAATTTCGTCCTCGAAATTTACATAATCAGTAAAACAAATGAGGATGAGACTCTTTCATCTCAGTTTCTAGTTCCCATGTAGCATCTTCTCCTCTCGTTTCACTCCAAATAACCTTTACAAGCGGAATTGTCTTGTCTCTTAATTGTTTTATTCTTCTGTCACTTATTCTAACAGGTGGTGCATCATATGTAAGATTATCTTTAACTTGTATGACATCAGGTTCAATAACATGTGTAGGATCAGATATATACTTTCGCAAGTTTGACACATGAAAAACATTATGGATATTAGAAAGAAAAGGTGGTAATGCTATTTGGTAGGCAAGGGGACTAACTTTATGAATTATTTGGTATGGACCGATAAATCTAGGAGTTAGTTTTCGAGATTTCATTGCCCGACCGACCCCAGTCATAGGTGTGACTTTCAAGAATACATGATCGCCTTCTTGAAATTCGAGCGGCTTTCTTCTTTTGTCATAGTAACTTTTCTGCCTGCTCTGTGTTGCCTTCATCTTTTCCTGAACTATTTTGATTTTATCCGTGGTTTGTTGTACCAACTCTGGTCCTAGCATCAAGTTTTCACCAGTCTCAAACCAACATAGCGGGGTCCTACATTTTCTTCCATATAATGCTTCAAAAGGTGCCATGCCAATGCTAGCATGGAAACTGTTGTTGTAGGTAAACTCCACATATGGTAAGAATTGATTCCAACTTCCTTTATGCTCTAACACACAAGCTCGTAACAAGTCTTCTAGAGATTGGATTGTTCTTTCTGATTGTCCATCCGTCTGAGGATGATATGCTGAACTCAGACGCAGTCTTGTTCCCATAGCCTTGTGCAAGCTCTTCCAGAATTGTGATGTAAAACGAGGGTCCCGATCAGAAATGATACTTGAAGGAATTCCATGCAATCTCACAATCTCCTCGATGTATAATTTTGCCAGCTTCTCCATAGAGTAACGAATATTGATGGGAATAAAGTGGGCAGACTTTGTTAGTCTATCAACTATTACCCATATCGAATCATGTCCTAATGGAGTTTTAGGTAGAGAAGTCACAAAATCCATGGTAATGCTATCCCATTTCCATTCCGGTATTTCCATTGATTGTAGCATTCTAGGGGGTTTTTGGTGTTCCACTTTAACCTTCTGGCAAATTAGACATGCAGCCACATACTCTGCCACCGCTTTCTTCATTCCAGGCCACCAAAATAACTTCTTCAAATCTTGATACATTTTAGTAGTTCCGGGATGAATGCTCATATAACTTTTATGGCCTTCTTCTAGAATTGCTTTCCTCAACTCCTCTTTGTCAGGGATACACACTCGATCCTTATATCTCAATAATTGGTCGTTTCCCACATTGAACTCGACTTCTTTTCCTTGTTTCAAGAGTTCTTTCTTCTCTTGCAGGAATTCATCCTCTCGTTGAGCCTCTAAAACTTGCCTCAGGAATTCATTTGTCACTTGCAACGTTCCTAATCTGTAGCTGTTAGCATTAACCTTTACTGCTAGGTTAAGATCTCTGAAGTTCTCTATCAATTCCAGCTCTTTTATCATCATCGTGGACGCATGTAGAGACTTTCGACTTAAAGCATCAGCTACTACATTCGCTTTTCCAGGATGGTATTGCAACTCAAAATCGTAGTCCTTTAAGAATTCCATCCATCTCCGTTGCCTCATGTTTAACTCCTTTTGGTCGAATAAATACTTGAGACTTTTATGATCGCTAAACACATCGAATGTTGCACCGTATAGATAGTGCCTCCAAATCTTTAAGGCAAAAACTACAGCGGCTAACTCTAAGTCATGGGTAGGGTAGTTGATCTCATGTTGCCTTAATTGTCGTGATGCATAGGCTACAACCTTCTTGTCTTGCATAAGTACACTTCCTAGTCCTTGTTTAGACGCATCACAGTAAACTTCAAAACTTCGATGTGGATCGGGGAGTACTAACACCGGCGCAGAAGTAAGTCGATCTTTCAGCTCTTGAAAACTATTCTCGCATTGTGTCGTCCACACAAAAGGTTGTCCTTTCCGTGTTAGCTTGGTCAATGGGTATCCTAGCTTTGAAAATCCTTCAATGAATCTCCTATAGTATCCAGCCAAGCCCAAGAAACTTCTAATCTCAGTGATCGTGGTTGGTCTCTCCCATTTTAAAACCGCCTCCACCTTGGAAGGGTCTACAGCTATTCCTCCTTGACTAATTACATGTCCTAAAAAGTTCACTTCTTCCAACCAGAATTCACACTTCGACAGCTTTGCATATAGTTGTTTCTTTTTCAGGATTTCCAACACGACCTTCAAATGTTCAACATGTTCTTCTCTGTTTTTAGAGTACACTAATATATCATCAATGAACACCACTACAAATTTATCTAGATATGGATGAAAAATCCTATTCATGTAATCCATGAATACGGCTGGTGCATTAGTTACACCAAAAGGCATTACTAGATATTCGTAATGGCCATAGCGTGTTCTAAAAGCAGTTTTCGTTACATCTTCTTTCTTCACCCTTATTTGATGGTATCCAGACCTCAAATCAATTTTGGAGAACACCGTGGCACCACGCAGCTGATCCATCAAGTCGTCAATCCTTGGCAGAGGGTATCTGTTCTTGATCGTCACCTTGTTCAGTTGTCGATAATCTACACACAACCTCATGCTACCATCCTTCTTCTTAACCAACAACACTGGTGCACCCCAGGGGGATACACTGGGTCGTATAAACTGCTTCTCTATCATCTCTTCAAGTTGTTTCTTCAACTCTGCTAATTCTAGAGGTGACATTCGGTATGGTGCAATTGAAATGGGTCCAACTCCAGGTACTAAATCAATGGAAAATTCCACATCTCTTTCTGGGGGTAAACCAGGGATATCTTCAGGAAAAACGTCAGGAAATTCACACACAACCGGCAGATTTTTGATTTTTGATTCTTGCTCTCCTTTCGTTGAAAGCAATAGCATGAATCCTTGAGCCCCTCCTTTTAAAGAGGCACTCACTTGGTTGGCGGTTAGAAATCTCGAATCTTCAGGATTCAAATTCACTGGTTCTTTAAACATTATGGTTTTATTATGACAATCTATTAGAACATGATTGTCAGACAACCAATCTAGCCCAATAATAACTTCTAAGCCAGAAAGGGGTAAACAGAAAAGATTAGCCTTAAAGTCCCTACCATCTATGACAATAGGGCATTTCCAACAAGCTTTAGAAGTGACAATGGGATTGTTTCCAGGAGTATGTACAAATAAGTCAAATGGAAGTTCTATCACAGGTAATTTTAGTTTTTCTACACAGTCATTGGCAATAAAGGAATGTGATGCACCTGAGTCATACATAACAGTTAAAGAAATCTTATTAATGATACACTTACCTTCTACCATGGAATCAGCATGAGATGCTTCTTCTCCAGTGATTGCAAAAACCTTTCCTTTTGCTTTTGGCCTTCCGACTGCACTGTGCGCGCCTCCTTGAGTATTTATGCTTGTACTTGCACCTTCAGGGTTTTCTCTCTTCATCTCTGGGCAATCCTTGATATGATGACCTGGTTTGTTACACTTAAAGCAAACATAAGTGTTTTTAGGACAATCCCTTTTCAAATGGGGTCCTCCACAGATAAAACATTTAAAATTTGGTGCAGATGTTGGGTAATAGTTTCCAGTTGAAGCTTGGGGTCTGTTAGGAACAGATGCTGCTCCAAACCGACGAAATGGTGCTTGGTAAGGCTTATTCCTTCTGAAATCTCTTCTTTGGTGATGGTGATGTCCTCCACTTCTTATTTCTCCTGCCTTGTGAATGGGCTCACGACTTTTGGTCATTCTATCCTTATGGTCTTCTTCAAAGATCCTGCAGCGATTTACCAATACAGAAAATTCACGGATTTCCTGCATTCGTATAGCTTCCTTAATTTCTGGCCGCAGTCCATTTACAAACTTTGCACACCGATCTCTTTCATTAGTAGCATCATTATAATGAGAATGAAAACGAGATAGCTCTTCAAACCTGGATGCGTACTCTCCAACGGTCATATTTCCTTGGGTCAGCGACAGGAATTCGAATTATCTTTTCTCTTTAACATCAGCTGGAAAGTATTTTTCCAGAAACATATCCTTGAAATAGTCCCAAGTGATCTCCACGTCGTTGACTTCGAATTGTTTACGCATGCTATCCCACCAATGTTCGGCATCCTCAGATAAGGCATAAGTAGCGAAGACTACCTTATCAGCTTCATTACATTGCAATGCTCGAAAGATCTTCTCTATCTCTCGAATCCAGATTTGTGCTCCATCAGGGTTATATCCTCCCTTGAAACGAGGTGGATTGCGCTTTTCGAATAGGTCCAGTCTTCTCAAGGCATCATTACCTTGACCTTCACGTGCTCCCATTGCATTGATTAAGCGTTCTACAACTCCAGCAAGATCGTTTCCAGCCATTAGTTTCCTGTTTCACAGTAACTGAGATTTGTCACATCAATCACAGTTACTACCAAGTCAGATATTCTACCTATACAGAGTTTACAGACAAAGCAAGATAGACCTTTTCCCCAGGCCTATTGGATTAACTGCTCTGATACCACTTTGTAACACCCTCTGTTACACCTTAATAAATTCTAGAAAAATTCGTAATTTTTTTTTTTTTACTAAAGATATGATTGTTAAAAAGAAACTATCGGAATAAATTATATACATTATTTCTGAAATACCTCACAAATATTATTAAAACTTTATAAAGTATTTGTACATTCATCCGAAGAAAATAAACATTAAACATTATAAGAAAGAGAGGAAACTCCATGGCCCAGAAGCAGTTACTTATTAACATTATTTATTCATTGGACCACGGTATTCATACCGAGCTCCCTTTCTAGAACGTGCTATATCTACTGCTGAAATTCTTCGATCCTTCCCTCTGAACCATCAGTTTAGAATATATGAAACAAAAACACGGAGAAAGGAGTGAGAAACAGAATATAATATTTCCGAATAAGACATAAGCAACAAAGGGTTTTCACAACCGATACATAATAATATCAATCACAATCACATACACAATCAATTATGAATGCATGAATGTTATGCAATATTTTCATCATAACTTATCTATATATGTAGGCCCTTAAATTTTAATTTGCACTGGGCCAACCAGGAGTTTACACTGTTCCATAAGTCCGGATAATAATAATATGAACAGCTCAACTGGCATGGAAATACTTAGAGACTAGTCAGATTGAGAAAGTTTTTATTGTGAAAGTACCCGACACTAGGGAGCTACCCCAGGTCCCCTGAAGCACCCTTTCACATTCTCTCATCCCAAGGCTCGTAATTAAGCCTCCTCTAATGTATCCTCGGTTTCTATAATCCGTCCCCAGACAATATTATTTTATTTCACTTTCATTATCCATGATGCATGAACTACTCGCGTATTGAGTTGGTTAAGGCTTTTAGAAACTCAATTATTAAATCCCTTAAAGGTTTACAATATCATTTCAATAAACTGTACATTTTCTCAGTTCTCTGAATTTCTGTCCCACAGAAATAAATTTGGTACAGTTTTCAAATCTCACGGAAATTGAGTTTCTAAGCCTTAAATATCTAAAAACTTTATCATATAAAACTTTACCTAATCTTTCTCAAATTAAATCTTAACAAAATCAAATTTAGGAATCTCAATTATTTCCAAATGTATTTAGTTATTAAGTTGGAAAAAAATAAAATAATTTTCTTTTAATTTTTTTTTTATTGAAAGAGAAATATTTATTAACCAAAAATACTTAAGATTACAAAATTTTTCTTTAACTCAAGATTTAATTAAATAAATTCTAATAAAATATTTTCTTTCTAAAATAAATACTAATTTTTTTATTCTAAATATTGAAAATAAAGTTAATAAGAATAATTTCTAAGAAGAATTAAAAGATAATAAAATTTAAAGAGTAAGGTAAGAAATTCTTACTGAATTTTAGCTTTCCGTCATACTCGCTATATGCTCAAACTCCACATTACAATATCATCAATCAAAATTAAACAATATCAATCATAACTAAATATCATCAATCAATCAATCATAATCAAATCATAATCAAATCAATTAAATATCATTAATACATATCATAATACAAAATTTAATGATTATTAATATAGTCAATTTTAGTCCTTTTGGTTAATTCCTCGCATAGGTATATGTAAGTCCATATAATCCAGTCCTTGCATAGGTATAGTTCAGTCCATATGGGTCATAATGGTCCAAGTCCTTGCATAGGTATTGTCCAGTCCATATAGGTCATAATGGTCCAAGTCTTTGCATAGGTATGTTAGAGTTAGTTAAACCGGATATTTAATTTAAAATTTATTATAAATTTTAAGTTAAAAAAAGTTAATATTTTAAAATAATAATATTATCAGATTTAAAAGGAGTAGGGGACTCCTCCCATTATTCTTATGTCTTTTCATATTATACTCTTATCTCACTCCCCCTTACCTTGAATTGTTACCCAAAATGGATTTGCTTTGCGCCTCCGATTTCTAAAAATATTAATACCAATCTTATTTCAGTATAAGCATAAGACGAAGATTAAGATTACTACTTAAAACAGAAATGGTAAATTTTGAATAGTGAATAGTGAATAGTGAATAGTAAATCGTGAATAGTAACGGTAAATAGTAAAACGTGAATAGTAACAGTAAATAGTAAAACGTGAATAGTAACGGTAAATAGTAAATCATGAATAGTAACGGTAAATAGTAAATCGTGAATAGTAACAGTAAATAGTAACAGTAAATAGTAATTTACTATTTGAATAGTAATTTACTATTGAAATAGTAATTTACTATTGAAATAGTGTTTACTATGCAGAATAGTAACTTAAAATAATATTATTTTCAGTATAATAACAGATTTCTAAAAACGATATGAAAATAACCCAAAAAATATAAAAGAGAAGTATTCTTACCTTAGGATTTTGGCAGAACCTTCTCTCCAAAAACTTTTCTTCTCTCTCTCACTTCCACCACTATCTCACTAGCACTACAATATTAAAAAAACTTAATCTGAAATTGTGAATTCTAAAGAAGAAATCCTTCGGTATTTATAGGAAAAAAATTTATTATGCATTCCATTATTTTAATATAAAAGTACTATGCATTTTTGAATTTTTTATTCCAGGTTACTGTGCATCTTTTGAAAATTTCATACATGCACAGTGATTTGCATAGTAATTGTCGGCAAAATTATTAAGTCAAATAGTAACCCTTCACTCGGTATATTTTAAATATTCAAAATGAGTCCTTTTTGAAATTTAGCGATATTATATCAGTCCCTACTAATTTTATAATAAGTAATATAAAGCTGAAATTTTAAAAATGTAAAATTTTCTGTTAATAAAAATTTATTGATACGTTTCAAATTTTTTAACGATTGGAAAAAATCAAGATTTTTCTCAAACCGATAATTTTTAGATAAGTCTACTTGAAATGGATTTTAGAAAATTTTCTTATAATTTCAATTCACTTTCTTGTAAATATTTTTAATTTAAGTCACTTATATGAATTTAAAATTATTTAAAAAAATATTATTTTTATTAAAAAATTCCAAAATTCCAAAAAATTCCAAAAAATCATAAATAATACGTAGATTAAAAAGTTCTAAAGAACCATAATTTAATTCCTTCAAAATTTTAATATAAAAATAAAAATAGGGGTGTTACATTAACTACCCTACCCATGACTTAGAGTTAGCCGCTGTAGTTTTTGCCTTAAAGATTTGGAGGCATTATCTATACGGTGCAACATTCGATGTGTTTAGTGATCATAAGAGTCTTAAGTATTTATTCGACCAAAAGGAGTTGAACATGAGGCAACGGAGATGGATGGAGTTCTTAAAGGACTACGACTTTGAGTTGCAATACCATCCTGGAAAAGCGAACGTAGTAGCTGATGCTTTAAGTCGAAAGTCTCTACATGCGTCCACAATGATGATTAAAGAGCTGGAATTAATAGAGAACTTCAGAGATCTTAACCTAGCAGTAAAGGTTAATGTTAACAGCTACAGATTAGGAGCGTTGCAAGTGACAAGTGAATTCCTGAGACAAGTTTTAGAGGCTCAGCGAGAGGATGAATTCCTGCAAGAGAAAAAAGAACTCTTGAAACAAGGAAAAGAAGTCGAGTTCAATGTAAGAAGTGACCAATTACTGAGGTATAAGGATCGAGTGTGTATCCCTAATCAAGAGGAGTTGAGGAAAGCAATTTTGGAAGAAGGCCATAAAAGTTATATGAGCATTCATCCCGGAGCTACTAAAATGTATCAAGATTTGAAGAAGTTATTTTGGTGGCCTGGAATGAAGAAAGCAGTGGCAGAGTACGTGGCTGCATGTCTAATTTGCCAGAAGGTTAAAGTGGAACATCAAAAACCCCCTGGAATGCTACAATCAATGGAAATACCAGAATGGAAATGGGATAGCATTACCATGGATTGTGTGACTTCTCTACCTAAAACTCCATTAGGACATGATTCAATATGGGTAATAGTTGATAGACTAACAAAGTCTGCCCACTTTATTCCCATTAATATTCGTTACTCTATGGAGAAGCTGGCAAAATTATACATCGAGGAGATTGTGAGATTGCATGGAATTCCTTCAAGTATCATTTCTGATCGGGACCCTCGTTTTACATCACAATTCTGGAAGAGTTTGCACAAGGCTTTGGGAACAAGACTGCGTCTGAGTTCAGCATATCATCCTCAGACAGATGAACAATCAGAAAGAACAATCCAATCTCTAGAGGACTTGTTACGAGCCTGTGTGTTAGAGCATAAAGGAAGTTGGAATCAATTCTTACCATATGTGGAGTTTACCTACAACAACAGTTTCCATGCTAGCATTGGCATGGCACCTTTTGAAGCATTATATGGAAGAAAATGTAGGACCCCGCTATGTTGGTTTGAGACTGGTGAAAACTTGATGCTAGGACCAGAGTTGGTACAACAAACCACGGATAAAATCAAAATAGTTCAGGAAAAGATGAAGGCAACACAGAGCAAGCAGAAAAGTTACTATGACAAAAGAAGAAAGCCGCTCGAATTTCAAGAAGGCGATCATGTATTCTTGAAAGTCACACCTATGACTGGGGTCAGTCGGGCAATGAAATCTCGAAAACTAACTCCTAGATTTATTGGTCCATACCAAATAATTCATAAAGTTAGTCCCCTTGCCTACCAAATAACATTACCACCTTTTCTTTCTAATATCCATAATGTTTTTCATGTGTCAAACTTAAGAAAGTATATATTTGATCCTATACATGTTATTGAACCTGATGTCATACAAGTTAAAGATAATCTTACATATGATGCACCACCTATCAGAATAGGTGATAGAAGAATAAAAAAGTTAAGAGATAAGACAATTCCGCTTGTAAAGGTCATTTGGAGTGAAACGAGAGGGGAAGATGCTACATGGGAACTAGAAAATGAGATGAAAGAGTCTCATCCTCATTTGTTTTACTGAATAATGTAAATTTCGAGGACAAAATTTTCTAAGGGGAGTAGAGTTGTAACACCCCTATTTTTATTTTTATATTAAAATTTTGAAGTAATTAGATTATGGATCTTTAGAACTTTTTAATCTACGTATTATTTATGATTTTTTGGAATTTTTTGGAATTTTGGAATTTTTTTATATAAAATAATATTTTTTAAATAATTTTAAATTCATATAAGTGACTTAAATTAAAAATATTTATAAGAAAGTGAATGTAAATTATAAGAAAATTTTCTAAAATCTGTTTCAAGTAGACTTATCTAAAAATTATCATTTTGAGAAAAATCTTGATTTTTTCCAATCGTTAAAAAATTGGAAACGTATTAATAAATTTTTATTAACACAAAATTTTAGATTTTTAAAATTTCAACTTTATATTACATGTTATAAAATTAGTAAGGACTGATATAATATCGCTGAATTTCAAAAAGGACTCATTTTGAATATTTAAAATATACCGAGTGAAATTTGGCTTAATAATTCTGCCGACAGTTACTATGCAAAACACTGTGCATATACGAAATTTTCAAAAGGTGCACAGTAACCTGGAATAAAAAATTCAAAAATGCATAGTACTTTTATATTAAAATAATGGAATGCATAGTAAATTTTTTTCCTATAAATACCGAAGGATTTCTTCTTTATAATTCACAATTTCAGATTAAGTTTTCTTAATATAGTAGTGCTAGTGAGATAGTGGTGGAAGTGAGAGAGAGAAGAAAAGTTTTTGGAGAGAAGGTTCTGCCAAAATCCTAAGGTAAGAATACTTCTCTTTTATATTTTTTGGGTTATTTTCATATCGTTTTTAGAAATCTGTTATTATACTGGAAATAATATTATTTTAAGTTACTATTCTGCATAGTAAACACTATTTCAATAGTAAATTACTATTTCAATAGTAAATTACTATTCAAATAGTAAATTACTATTTACTGTTACTATTTATCGTTACTATTCACGATTTACTATTTACCGTTACTATTCACGATTTACTATTTACCGTTACTATTCACGTTTTACTATTTATTGTTACTATTCATAATTTACTACTCACTATTCACTATTCACTATTTACTATTCACTATTTAAAATTTACCATTTCTGTTTTAAGTATTAATCTTAATCTTCGTCTTATGCTTATACTGAAATAAGATTGGTATTAATATTTCTAGAAATCGGAGGCGCAAAGCAAATCTCTTTTTGGTAACAACTCAAGGTAAGGGGAGTAAGATAAGAGTATAATATGAAAAGACATAAGAATAATGGGAGGAGTCCCCTACTCCTTTTAAATTTAATAATATTATTATTATAAAATATTAACTTTTTAACTTAACATTTTTAATAAATTTTAAATTAAATATCCGGTTTAACTAACTCTAACATACATATGCAAGGACTTGGACCATTATGACCTATATGGACTGGACTATACCTATGCAAGGATTTGGACCATTATGAATCATATGGACTGAACTATACCTATGCAAGGACTGAATTATATGGACTTACATAGACCTATACGAGAAATTGATCAAAAGGACTCAAATTGACTATATTAATAACCATTAAACTTTGAATTATAATATTTATAAATAATGCTTTGTTGACTTGATTTTGATTGATATTTAATTGTGATTAATAATATTTGACGTGATTGATGATATTTAGTTATAATTGATAATGCTTGATTTTGATTGATGATTTTGTGACGTGGAGTTTGAGCATATAGCGAGCATGACGGAAAGCTAAATTCAGTAAGAATTTTCTTACCTTACTCTTTAAATTTTTACTTTAAATCTTCTCTTCTTAGAAATTATTTTTATTAACTTTATTTTCAATATTTAGAATAAAAAAAATTAGTATTTATTTTAGAAAGAAAACATTTTATGAGAATTAATTAATTAAATCTTGAGTTAAAGAAAAATTTTGTAATTTTAAGTATTTTTGGTTAATAATTATTCTCTTTTAATAAAACAAAATTTTTTAAAAGAAAATTATTTTATTTTTTCCAACTTAATAACTAAAGATATTTGGAAATAATTGAGATTCCTAAATTTGATTTTGTTAAGATTTAATTTGAGAAAGATTATGTAAAGTTTTATATGAGAAAGTTTTTAGATATTTAAGGCTTAGAAACTCAATTTCAGTGAGATTTGAAAACTGTACCAAATTTATTTCTGTGGGACAGAAATTCAGAGAATTGAGAAAATATACAGTTTATTGAAATGATATTGTAAACCTTTAAGGGATTTAATAATTGAGTTTCTAAAAGCCTTAGCCAACTAAATACGTGAGTAGTTCATGCATCATGAATCATTAAAGTGAAATAAAATGATATTGTCTGGGGACGGATTATAGAAACCGAGGATATATTAGAGGAGGCTTAATTACGAGCCTTGGGATGAGAGGGTGTGAAAGGGTGCTTCAGGGGACCTGGGGTAGCTCCCTAGTGTCGGGTACTTTCACAATAAAAACTTTCTCAATCTGACTAGTCTCTAAGTGTTTCCATGCCAGTTGAGCTGTTCATATTATTATTATCCGGACTTATAGAACAGTGTAAACTCCTGGTTGGCCCAGTGCAAATTAAAATTTAAGGGCCCACATATATAGGTAAGTTATGATGAAGATATTGCATACATTCATGCATTCATAATTGATTGTGCATGTGATTGTGATTGATATTATTATGTATTGGTTTGTGAAAACCTTTTGTTGCTTATGTCTTAATCAATAATATTATATTCTGTTTCTCACTCCTTTCTCCGTGTCTTTGTTTCATATATTCTAAATTGATGGTTCAGAGGGAAGGATCAAAGAATTTCGGCAGTAGATATAGCACGTTCTAGAAAGGGAGCTCGGTATGAATACCGTGGTCCAATGAATAAATAATGTTAATAAGTAACTGCTTCTGGGCCATGGAGTTTCCTCTCTTTCTTATAATGTTTAATATTTATTTTCTTCGGATGAATGTACAAATACTTTATAAAGTTTTAATAATATTTGTGAGGTATTTCAGAAATAATGTATATAATTTATTCTGATAGTTTCTTTTAACAATCATATCTTTAAAAAAAAATTATGAATTTTTCTAGAATTTATTAAGGTGTAACAGAGGGTGTTATACTCTTCGTTCAAGCCATCCTTTAACTAAAATGGCAAGGTGTAGTGTTTGGCATGCTCCTCAATAGGCTCAAGGAAATGAATATAATCGGGTCCACTAGCCATGTCGAATGGTATTATTAAAGCATTTAGATGCTCCTCATCACTAAGCGTCACTTGTATCTTGAATGTGTTCCTTCAATTCCACGACATTCTTGTTTCCTTTGTCTTAGACCTTGTCCACATTTTTTTAGCATACTAGACACTATGTAACTCTTCTTCTTTGAACATTCTTCCTTATCCCGATGATGTATTTTCTTGTCAAGAGCAGATCCTCCTTTCTTGTGCATCTCGACCACTTTCTCTACAATTAGGCTCACAGTTTTAGTCTTCTTCATAGTTAGGAAAATCCAATTTTCAGTTGAGCCATCCCCGAGGTTGGCATTGCTTATTTAAGCCAGTGACTTATCCAAAGTGTTCCCTGCCATGCTACCTGCATAACGAATAACAAAGCAAGTGGGAAATAACTAGGCAATGGTATGTCATAAAAAATTAGACGAGATAACAACCAAGTGAGCTCAAATAATCAACCTTTCCCAATAGACTCCGGCATTTTATTAGAGCAAAATAGGTGACCTCAGATAAGGTTTCAATCACCTGCCTCTTCCCTAGCGATAATTGATCTTTAGTGGTCGTAAAAACCCCACTCTCCAGCTGAAAGTGTTGATGTATCCATTTGGTGTAAAACTTTAGATATCTGTCAGTATCCTCCTAGAACACCAGTTTAACTAGTCTCATGCAGACTTTATAGAAAGACTGTTTGAAAGATATTCTAGTTGTCTTGGCCAACTACGTAAAGGATTCAAAGTTTACTATGTCACTTTGACATCGAAGATTAATGAAGCTTAGCCCGTCTTCAGGATTACCTTGCCACACCAATTGGTTCAAAATGGAAATGCGTTCCCAAAATCTCCAGGGATAGCATTAGTCCCTAACGTTTGGATGAAGTTGGTTGGGGAGGCATCTAAAAATCACAATCTTGAACTCATTTAAAGGAAACTTTACACTTACTTTACTAAACAAAATCACATACATGTACAGATACCGCGACCTCGGTATGTGGCAAATTTGGTTACTCTGTGTAGGGGCAACAATTGTTAAGTCATCTTTGTGCTTGGTTGAAGCATGAATGGGCACTTCATCCAATTCCATATCGTCATATTTTTCAGCATATTACGATCGAATTAACAACGGTTCCCAATTCACCTAGCAATAATGGTTCTTGTTACTTTATGTTTTTGATTATTGAGATCCTTCAGACGCCATGGGTTGGATGATATGTCAAAGAAAAGACACACACTAGTAAAATGGAATGTCTTTAGAATAGTATAAGGCAAAACTCAAGTCCGTATCCCGAGAAAGGGATTTAGATGGTATAAGCAATTTATGGTTCAGCTCATATATGTGGTCAAGAGAGAAGGTAGAATCAATTAAGGAAAATAAGGTATCTACATATCAATGTAGGGCATCACCAGTCAACTTTTCCACCCTGGGGGATGAAGGCATCTGGGAGGACGAAGGTGCTTGTAGAGCTGTTATACAATCCTTATTACTCATCCCAACCTACCTATATATGCCTATTTATGTAACCCGTGATGAACATTGGGATTTCATAGATGGTCACAACGATGGCTGAGAGAGAATCTACACTGACTCGTTACTCATGCGACTGGCTCCCATATCCCATAGTTTAGAAGGAAAATAACTTAAAGTAAGAAACTAAGATAAAAAGTTGGGGCCATGAAGGTACCTTGGGGGACGACGCAAACTATTTGCTTGATGTGAACCAGGGAGCCAATATGCAAAAATCTTATATCGGTGCGAGAGTAGAGTTTTTTAAAAGCAAAGTGAAAAATGAGGAAATAAAGACACCCTTGTATAGAGGGAGCTTGGAGGGTGAAAAGTCACGAGACATTATGATGCAATCATGACGCCCCACACATGTGTCATTTTAAATCAAAGGCAATCTGCATAAAAACCAAAATTTCGCCATCAATCAAGGTATGCCATGTCATAGGCTGTCAGACTCTCCTTATATACGGAACCCTCATCCCGGTCATATGCTTGTTGTATATTATGATGTATACTGATGTGAAAAAGGAATCATCGACATCAAGCATTAGCCCATTGAAGCAATCCCCTAACTCACCTCAACAGGTTGAAAGGCAAGTGATTTGGGCTTGATATAGACCTTGATTCGTGGACCTAACACCGATTATAACATAAGCACAGTTGATGTACATATAATCAACATGTCGGTACGGTGCCCACATTTGAAGGATCCTGTACAAATTCCCTCTTATTAGGATATCAAGGATTCGGTATTGAGTGGAGGATATGAGATGAGTTAGAGGCATATCGGTTCTAAAACCTACAGAAGGTGTCAGAAATGTTTGTACCTATGTCAGTTTTTCCCGTATTTTACGGAAAGGTACTAACACAAGTCACGTAAGACTCAACTACCTCCTACCTCTATAAATACATTGCATTTACTATAGTTAAAGGTACGTTCACTATTCCAATGTTTAAGCTTCAGTGTTAATTACCAGATACTGATTTGCGCGTCGAAGTGTCTTCATATATGACATCCTATTTTGCCCATGAACGTGAAATATTGATATGTTAGTTGGACGAACTGACTACAAAACTCTTAGTTCCCATTGGACTTAGAGAGATAATTTTGAATCCTCATTGGATCAACGTGTAATGCTGAAAGAGAGATTTCACCTGATACTCATACTAGAAGTTTTATCCCTTGTATCGAATAGATCAAGAACACAATTACATCATACTATAAACACCATTAATTTATGACTTATGAAAATAAAAAAATCTAAAATTAATATTTATCATTCACGTCATTCGAGACAATGAAAACTCCGTTTGACGATAAAAAAAATTTTAAGATTTGCCAAACCACCCAATGGGAACCAAATACCCCTTTAGGCAATAACACCAAGCCGGTATGGCTATGAGATGTCTTCCTTAACCACCAAATTAATTACCAAAAACAAACACCCCGAAAGTCTGGTTTATCAATTTTTAAATAATTACTGTAAAATATTAAATGAATTATTATTTTTAGGCATAATAGTTCACTTATTTGTGTAAATCAAAATTACAAATAAATAAATAAATCACTGGAATAATAAACGGAAGTTTAAAATAGGATATGATTACATCTATATTTGGCGTCGTAAATGAAAATCTGAAGGAACATAACAGGTTAGGGAGTGGGTTTTCTTCTTCCTCCCTTTTCGTTTCTGTCTCAAGCAATCAGGTTTGCTTTCTATTCTTCTGTGTTGCTGCTATTTATGTTTTTTCTTCTGGCTCTTTTGTCTCCCTCTTTCTAGCAGATACCAACTAATTCGCAGTTGCAGCTATTTTTTTTTAAATTATTATAAGCTATGGGCAATTTTGATTAAATTGGTTTTGATATCTCAAGATTGGGCATTGACTCTCTTCATATAGCTGTGCTTCATTTGGATTCTGTATTGGGTTTAATTGTTCAACGACTGTGGGTTGACGTTAACGTCTGCACTTATTTGTTGATGGTAAAAGATCGGAGGATTGGAATTCTTAATCTAATTCTTTATAATAAGTTCTTATTTAATCATATGCATATCATGTTTGCTATTAAAACGAAATAGTTCAGGCCAACATTTTATTTCCGACATTCGACATTTGCTCCCGTGTTTAGGGTTTTGAATTTCGTATTTGGGTTTACCTCTCGGCGGAGCTATTTTTTATTTTTGTTTTCTTGACAGAAAACCAAAATTTCACCAGAAATCTTTATTAATTATACTTTCCTATTTAGTACTCGCTTTTCATGAATTTGAAAGTCAGAGGCTAGAGTTCTCCTATCCAGTATCTTGTGCTTCGAAGAATGGCTGTTAGCTTCACCTGGCTTGTTAAAGAGAGCAGCGGGCAGGCAAATTAGAACATGACATCGGTCTAGTGGAGTGATAATCTATTTGTGATGGATGAAACTGAAGTGGACAATTCTATATTCATGGAAATTAAATCTGAAGATAACAAAATTGGATTCCAAAGAAATGAAAATCAAGGTTTTGCATCAGAGAAAGGAGAAGGTAGTGGGGTAGTTTTCTCAAGAGAAGCACCACTTATGAGGAAAGAGTCAAGAATGTCTACTTCTTATTGTTGCAATGCCAAGAAGCTCAAATCCAGGGCTGTTACAATAGATTGTGAGCTTGGAAGTAGTGATAAAATTGGGGTGGAGAAGAAACTATGTAGACAAGACAGGATTGAGCTGGGTCGGTTGTTTCAGGGTGCCGTGGGTTCACATGACTGGGAACTTGCAGAAAGTTTGATTTTGGTTGCTGATCCGCAGACGCTTAATGATGCCTTGTGTATCACACTGGATTCTATCTGGTTCTTGAGCACAGAGTCAGAGCTTAATGGGATAATGGGATTTATCAGAAAGATCATTGCTAATGGTGCTTACGATTTCACAAGAGCTGCTCTAAGGACTTCATTCCTTGCTTCATGTGTCTCTGCTTGCCAGAGCAGAACAATGAGTCTTGCTGATACAGTTACTGTAATGGCCCAAAGGTAGAACTCACTCACATCTGTTTTAATTTAATGTTTTGGCCTCTATTTTGGCACATGTTTGGGAATGAATTCAGTCAGAATAAAGTAGATCTAGAAGAGTTCTTTTTTACCGGGAGAGAGGGGGGGGGGGGTCTCTTTTCTGAGCTATATTAGATTAATAATAGCTTCTCTATCACCTGGTCTGCAACTAGGTGATTTAGAAATGTGCCTTTTTTACTTTCTGGTCTACTTCATATGGTAGAAGGGTTTGAATAATGTTGAAACTGGAAATAGATTATTTACTATGTTTCTGCTAATTTCTGCAGCTATTGTGATTGCAACTCATGTATGAACTATGCTGTTTGCTAGGTTGCATGAGCGTCTCCAGGAATGCAATGGAGATGAAGTCTTGAAGGCTGAAGCTGGCGCTAAGGTTCAGAAATTTACTGAATGGGCTCTGAAATGTATAGGCATTCATTCACGACTGCAGGATGATAGGGATAATGTGATACACAGCTCCGCAGTTGAGATCCAGCTCCGGTTATCTGCCTTTAAGACATTCCTTGATCTTGCTGGGAACCGCCTTACAGGGAAGGACTTCAGTGAGGCCTTTGATGCGGCTTGTTTTCCCCTCACTCTTTTCTCAAGCTCATTTGATCCAGGTTGGGCATTTGGCTTGTCAGCTACTGTGATCCAAGGCTTGCTAGGCATGCTAGTGGAGGGGGGTGCAGACAATGTCAACCAGTGTTTCTTGGAAGCTTCACGTTTTGGCAGTACAGAACTTGTGCGCATACTATTGCAGGTGATATGGCATTGGTTTTTTCTTTTCCTTCTTTTTTTTCAGTTCATAATTAATACTTTTCAGCCCTTTTACTGCCATTAGCCAACTTTGGTTAGAAGCCAACGTTGCAGGATGACTGAAGGTTATACTTGTTATTATGGTGCATTTAGTTGTAGGTTTACTATTAATGAGTGTCATTTCAAGGAATTCTGTAGGATGTTATTGCCTTTAATAATGACATCATTTTATAAAGGATAAATTATATCTACACTCCTCTAAGTGTAACAAAATTTCACTTGATACTTCTATTTTTATCTCACGCAAATATCTCCCAATTTATATAAACATAACACTGAATATTCTTTCCATTGACGTTGACCTCATGATTTTTTATGTACTTATATAAGAGAAAATGAAAAATGATGTCAAAGTAATGTAAAAAAAGGAAGGATACCAAGTGCAATTTCATCAAACATTAGGGAATGTGAGATTAATTTGTCCTTTTATAATGGGTGTCCTTTCTTTTTGCATGTGTGTGAATTGCTGATTGTTGGTGTTCGAAAAGTATATAGTCTGCTGAAAATATTTGGTGCATGTTTGTGTGCCATTCTGGGAATCAAACTATGCAGATTGCACAAAGAAACAGCTTGGATGTTGATGTTGACTTGGCGTTGGGCTTTGCCTCCCATTACTGCAAGATAGGCACTATGGAATGCTTGGTGGAAGAGGGAAATGCCATAGCCTTTTTGGGCCCTTTGATGAGAGCTGCTGAGAGGGGCTGCATGCAAGTTGTTGAGTGGTTTGTGCAGAGGGGCTGTCGAGACATGGAGCTTTGTCTTGCTCTTACTGCAGCCACTTCTAGCTGTCAAGTTCACATTGCATCATATCTTCTTCCTCACGTACCTCAACAAGTCCTTACTGCACTTAGTGTTGAAATTCTCAAGGCTGCTGGGGAACGCAGTGGTGGATCTCTTGATGGTGTAGCTTTTCTCCTCCAATCTGACTTTTTAGGTGACCCCACAGCTACTTATGCTGTTGCTGATATTATTGCTAAATCAGAGGATGAGGCTGTTGCTCCGGAGTTGAAGACTTTTCTTAAGGAGCATTGGTCAGAAGGAGCTTACATGGAGGGATTAAGGTTAGGGCAAGAGCATTACATGAACCTTGTAAGAATCATCAAATGGGGTGAGTCTCCTATTTGCTTAAGAGATCTTCCAGCCCCACTGACCGTTGCAATTGCTTACCTCCCACTCTATAGGGAGTGTGTCAAGGCGGGGGGGCGCTTGTTTTCACAACGGCTTAGGGGACAACTGGTTGAAGCCGCAAGAAGGCTTGGGGATAGGGTCTTGGATGACGTGACCCACGGTAGAGAACTAGTGGTTGTTTTGGAACAGCATCTTCCGCACTTTTTGCTCCATCCCGCCCGTATTGCATAGCTAGATTCAGTTACCAATGTTCTGTATTTTTTATTGCCGCCCCCCGCCCCCCCACCACATGTAATGAATGCCACCGTTGCTACCAATTTTCATCTGGGAGTTAGCTTTATATGGTATGTGGATACAAATATTTCAATCAATGGTCCATGAATCAAACTTAATTGTAAACAAATCAAATCGTGAAATGATAGCAAACAAAGGGATTTGGTTCTGAAGTTTATTTCTGGACTTAAGATAATAAAGTATTACATTAATCGTAAATTTGAAAATTAGTAATTCAAACTTTAATCATTATGTACATGCGAATATATTTTATAACAGTGACAATTGTTGATTTTCTAATAAATACGTGGGCTTTTTGTTTGGTTCTCTCTTTGACTTAACATTATTTTTTAATTTTAAGTTAAAGATAAAACTGTTCTCTCTTTGACTTAACATTATTTTTTAATTTTAAGTTAAAGATTAAATAAGAGTTTTCAAAATAAAGGATTTGTTTGGTATTTTTTTAGGTTTTTCACCCATAGTTATTTTTAAGTTAAAATTTGTTTTCATGTTGGTGGTCTGGTAAATATAATTCAGGCTTTGGTTTGGTGATTTAGCACCTGTTTGTTTTGTCATTGGTCCTTTATTTGTGGCCAAAAAATGGAGCTTTCCTGATGGAGGTTTCTTAAACCCTCCATCGTCACGTTTGGCAGAGTACTTCCTTCTCTATCGTGTTCAGTGTTCTCCATTGGTGTGTGCCAAAACTTTGTTTTGGAGTAGGCCATTGTGGTTTTTTTATGCAAAGGATGTTGGTGGTGGAGGTCGGGTGGGTGATTTTTTTGATGGAAGGGGTATCGATAATGGAGGTCAAGTTGTTGTGGCGGAGGGTTTTGTGGGTGGGTTACGGGTTTGTGGCAAGGTGGTGATGACTTAGTCTGTGGTGGTCGTGGGTGGTCGTGAGAGGTGAGAATGGTTGATAGGTGGTGAAGGGTGTGTTGGTGGTGGCCATGAGTGATGGCCATGAGAGGTAAGGATGGTTGGTGAGGTTGTTGTGGTGAAGGGTTTTGTGGGTGGGTTACGGGTTTGTGGCAAGGTAGTGATGGCTTGGTGCATGGTGGTCGCGGGTGGCTGTAAGAGGTAAGGATGGTTGGTGGGTGGTGAGGATGGTGGACCATGGGTGTGGATGAGGGTTTGTGGTGTATGGTAAAATTTGTGCAATGAAGATGGATGATTGGTATAGACATCGGTGTGGATAATTGTTGTGGAGCATGTTAAAAATATATCAAATTGTATTTATATAAAAAATGTATTAATTTATATGAAAATTTATTTTTTTGTATGATGTTGTGGTGATCCTTTTGTACGTTGTAATTTTAAGCGAAAAACAATGATATATATTATGACAACTTTTTGTATGTGGTAGTTTTAACCGAAAATGATAAATTAATACATAGGAAAAACGTTTAGGTACAATTTGGTTTAGAGTTTTAGGGTTTTGATAGATTGATTAAGACATCGATGTTAAGATGGAATATCATTTTTAATTTTTATCACGACCTTGTTAAGAATGCATTATGTTGGTTAATAATTAAATATGTATATATAAAATTAATTAGAAAAAAAGTAGAAGGGAATTATGAGTATATACAAATAAGGAATATTATATTTAATTACAATAAAAATATAGAAGAAAATAAAATGAGTTTGGGAATTCGACGCATAACTTGATTGATGTTTAGCATATAGGGGAAAATAATATACATAATTCTGGTTTTTTAATAGAGGGTGTTCATGATTATTAAGAATATATATACCCTAAAGTTAGAACGATGAGAGCCATAACTTGATAGATGTTTAGGGTTTACGGAAAAATAATATACATAGTTATGATTTTTTAATAAAGGTAAAATATGGTGATTAATAATATAAATATGTCAAAAAATAAAATAAGAACCATGTGAGGCATTACTTGATACATGTTTAGGGTTTAGGGAAAAAAATATATGTAATGATTAAATATTATTAGAAAGTGCCTATGGTTAATATGAATAAAAATATATAAAAAAATAATATACTTAATTACAATTTTGATATTTTTTATGCTTCACTGTAGTATAGTGAGAATGTCAACCCAACCCGTTGATAAGGGAAAAGGCTCTGCTTACTCAGGTAAAGCCAGTTAGAATAGGCATACAGTCAGAGTCTTTATTAAGGGCTCAATCAAACAAATTAAAAATGGAGAACGTAAGGGAACCTCTTTTACAAAGAGGGGATGAGAAAACTTGGAACAATACTTTAACGCCAAAACTTGTAGGACGTACACAAAAGACCAGTTCAAGAACACCTGGGACAATCTTCGGAAGGAATGTGTGCCTGGTACAATTTATTTTGTAGTACAACAAGGTTGGGATAGGACAATGAACGCCATGAATTCATCATAGATGACGAATGGTGGGATGCGAATGAATAGGCATGAAAAAAGGAATTAAATATGCTGTGAATTATTATTTTAATTTGTATATACTTAAAGTACCATCATATGTGACCCAACCTCTTGTTTTTTTCACTGACATACAGGAAAACCCTCTGTTTGTGAAGTATCGCCATAAGGGCCTCCCCTATGCTCCTAAGCTGGAAGGGACAGTGTGTCAATTATCAGGATGCTTGCCCTTGAGATGCTTCGCAAGCTGCCAAGATGTGTTAATGATAAAACCTTTTTTGTAAAGTGTGTGCGGGCACTTAGGATAAGGGAACCCGTCAATGGTTTAGCAGTGTAACATCCTATTTTCTACTCAAATAGAAAATAGATATTAATATATCTTTAATGAGAAATACTTACTAGTAGTTAGTTTATTATTATTTTTTTATGAAATTTTGGTATTTATATTTAATTATTTTGTTTTAAAAAATAAAATAATAATAATAATAATAATAATAATAATAATAATATATGTCTTTTGAATGAGAATTTTAAAATGACCTAATTAGTAGTCATTGATTAATGAAATTATATTAAGAATTTTGTATATTTTTATTATTCACAACTTTTATTTTATGTTTTTATATTTATGTTTTTACATATTTATGATCTAACTCTTATTAGAATTTTAAAATACAATTTTGAAGGAATTGGACTATAGTTCTTTAGAACTTTTTGATTTACATAATATTTATGATTTTCTGAAATTTTTTGAAAATTTTGAAATATTTTAATAAAATAATATATTTTAAAAAAATTTAAATTCATATAAAGTTACTTAAAATTAAAAATATTTACAAGAAAGTAAAGTTAAATTATAAGAAAATTTTATAAAATCCATTTCAAGTAGATTGATCTAAAAATTATCGGTTTGAGAAAAATCTTGATTTTTATCAATCATAAAAAAATTAGAAACGTATCAATAAATTTTTATTAACAAGAAATTTTAGATTTTTAAAATTTAAATTTTATATTACTTATTATAAAAATAGTGAGGACTGATAAAATATCGCTAAATTTTAAAAAGGACTGATTTTGAATATTTAAAATATACCGAGTGAAAGATTACTATTTGGATTAATAATTCAGCCGACATTTACTATGCAAAACACTGTACATGTATGAAAATTTCAAACTTACACAGTAACCAGAAATGAAAATTTCAGAAATTGTACAGTACTTTTATAATAAAATAATAAAATGCACAGTAACTTTTCTGCCTATAAATACCGAAGGAATTATTCGTTAGAATTCATAATTTCATATTAAATTTTCTTAATATAGTAGTGCTAGAGAGATAATGGTGGAAGTAAGAGAGATAAATATTTTTTTTGAAGGAGGTTCTGCTAAAATAACAAGGTAAGAATACCTTTCTTTTATATTTTTTAGGGTTATTTTCATATTTTTTTAGAAATCTATTATTATACTGGATATAATATTATTTTAAGTTACTATTCTGAATAATAAAATACTATTTGAATAGTAAATTACTATTCAAATAGTAAATCACTATTTACTATTACTATTTACCTTTACTATTTATGTTTTACTATTTACTATTACTATTTACATTTACTATTTATTATTACTATTTACGTTTTACCATTTATGGTTACTATTCATGTTTTTACTATTTACTATCACTATTCATGTTTTACTATTCACTATTCACTATTCAAAATTTACCATTTATGTTTTACGTAGTAATCTTTATTTTTATCTTATGCCTATACTGAGATAAGTTGGCTCAGAGGTGCAAAGCGAACTCACTTTTGGTAGCAATTCAAGGTAAGAGGGAGTGAGATAAGAATATAAAATGAAAGACATAAGAATAATGGGAGGAGTCCCTTACTCCTTTTAAATTTAATAATATTATTATTTTAAAATAATAATTTCTCAACTTAAAATTAATAATAAATTTAGTATCTTGTGTAACTTATTCTGAAATACCTATGCATGAATTTGGATTATTATAACTTATATGGACTGGACTAAACCTATGCAAGGACTTGGACTTTTATATCCTATATGGATCGAACTAAACCTATGCAAGGACTTGGACTTTTATATCCTATATGGATCAAATTAAACCTATACAAGGACTTGGATTATTATAACCTATTTGGACTTACATAGACCTGTGCGAGGAATGGACTATAAAGACTTAAAATTAAGTTTATTAACTTAAATAACCATTAAACTTTCAATTATGATATTTATGAATGATAAGTAATTTATTTGATTTGATTATGATTGATAAATTGATTGTGATTGACAATATTTGGTGGTGATTTATGAATGATTGATGACCTTATGATATGGAGTTTGAGCATATAGCAAGCATGACGGAAAGTTAAAACTCAGGAAGAATTTTCTTACCTTACTCTTTAAAGTTTTATTCTAAGAGAAAGTATTTTATAATTATTTTAGTCTTTTATTTCTTCTTAGAAATTATTTTTATTAACTTTATTTTTAATCTCTAGAATAAAATCTAGTATTAGAAAGAAGCTATTTTATGAAGATTAAAGGTTGAGATAATTAATTCTTGAATTAAAGAAAATTTTTATAGTTTTAAGTATTCTTAGTTAATGATTTTAAAAATTATTTTCTTTTAGTAATCAGAAGTTTAAAGTAAATTATTTTAGTTTTCCCCAACGAAATAAATAAAGGATATTTTGTTATAGTTGAGATTTCTAAACTCAATCTAGTTAAGATTCAAATTGAGAAAGATTATGTAAATATATGAAGTTTTTTTAAAAGAAATTTCTGAGATATTTAAGGCTTGGAAACTCAATTTTGGTGAGATCTGAATTCAGAGACTGTACTAAATTTATTTCTGTATAACAGAAGTTCAAAGAAGGACTTATAAGAGTTTATTGAGAGATTCGTGAACCTTTATGGTATTTAATAATTGAGTTTCTAAAAGTCTTAACCTACTAAAAATACGAGTAGTTTATGCATCATGAATCATTAAAGAGAAATGGGGTGTGATGTTGCCTGAGGATGGATTATAGAAACCGAGGATACATTAGAGGAGGTTCAAATGTGAACCTTGGGATGAGAGGGTGTGGAAGGGTGCTTCAGGGGACCTGGGATCGCTCCCTAGTGTCGAGTACTTTCACAATAAAAACTTTCTTAATCTGACTAGTTTCTAAATGTTTCCATGCCAGTTGAGTTGTTCGTATGCCATGAAGGCATTTATGTTATTATATGGAATTATGGAACATTGTAAACTCCTAGTTGACCCAGTGCAAACTAAAACTTTAAGGGCCCACATGCATAGAATGAATGAGATAGTAATATTAAAATCATTACATGACATTCATGTGATTGTGACATTTTATTAGGGTGGTTGTGAATGAAAGTATAATTATTATGTTTATGAAAACCCTTATGCTTATGTCTTATCTGTAAAGTATTATATTCTTTTTCTCACTCCTTCTTGTTTGAATTTTGTGTCCAAAATATATGTTATGTGATATATAACTAACAGTTCAAGATGGAAGGATATGTAATTATAAAAGGGTAAAGTAGTCTTATCCTCAATCAGATAGATGAAGAGATATGACAAGAGTAGGATTCTAAAACTCGATGGTTCAAGGACTAGAAAATGATTGGTCACATTTGTAGTAGAGGTATAGTTTAGTTTTACTTTGCCATATTACAATATCAAGTTAGATAATTGTAACAAGGTAAAGGTTAAACTTTGATAAACTTTCTAATTCGGATATAATACTGTAATGATGTATCACTTATGATTTCTATAAATTATTTTATCATTATAGACAAATATTGAAAGACGACATTTTTTTTACTTTCAATATTCAAAGGAAATCAGATGTATATACGTCCTTTTATATGCGAGATAAAGAGTGATAAATATGTATATCTTTCCAAAAGTTTTTTTAAAAGCAAGAAGAATACATATATATATATCGTGTATATAAGGGGGTGTTACAAGAAGGATGAAGGATCAAGATAAGCAGTTGGTGTTTCTGTTGGATTCCACTAAGGGTTTAAATTAGGGAAACCCCAGGGTTCAGGGTTCAGGGTTCATTAAATAATGTTGTTGTATAACTTTAATGACTTCTATTTGTCTTTTAATTTGACATAAGTGTTGTATTAACTATTTTAAAATTTCTTAGAATTGCATCAATGACTCCAATGTTCTATATTTCCATGTTATGTGTTGTATTGATTGCATGAATTTTAGTCTTATGTATACATTATATGACACCCATTAATGTGTGCCTTCACATGCAGGGATGGAACCAAATGTAGGTGGAAGGGTTACGACCGGTGGTGATGATTCATCCTCAAGTGATGATGACTTGGGTGAACTTTATGTGAGTATGTTAGGTTCTTCATCCTTTACAGTCAGGGAATAGGCAGTGAAATATTTATGCAAGGAACAATGCAGGACAAAAGAGACGGGTGGCCATGAATGAGTGCAAGAGATACTTCGTGGAAATGACACTAGATGTCATGAAATGTTTAGGATGAACAAACAAGTATTTCAAAGTTTGTAAGCTGAATTGGTAAACCATAGATTAAGAAGGTCCAAACACATAAGAATGCATGAAATAATTGTCATGTTTTTACATGCGATTGAGCGTGATGCAAGAAATAGAGTAATCCAAGAAAGGTTCCAGCGTTCCAGTGAAATCATTACCAGACATTTTCATCGTGTACTACAAGCATGTCTAAAGTTATTAGTGGACATTATAAAGCCTACTGATCCAACATTTATGCAGACACCACATAAACTATATGATGATAAAAGATATTGACCATATTTCAAGGATTGCATTGGGGCAATTGATGGGACTCATATCCTATGTATAGTTCCTTAAATGATTCTGATCCGGTCTCGATACCGGTATCCGTTCTACAAGACATATTTCAACGTCTTTGACAGTTCTCCAACGTGTTACCGGTGTCATTGGTATATATCCGGACTCTAAATCCATATCAGGCGTTCTCCATATATCGGTTGTCCAGGATAACTTCATGCACATCGGATAACACGTATATCACCATACATAAGACAAAGGGCATTGTTACAGGGACAAGGATAAAGATTCTATTTTCCACATTACGAGCCATAACCTGCTCCTGGAAATAATCAACTTGTTCCCTAAGACTAGCCCTACTATCTCTACGCTCAATATAAAATAGCCACTTGACTCAATCATACTATCAAGTGCATATAAAATAATAATTTATAATATTAATAGAGGTTAGTGGTTCCCCACTAACAAGTCCTCGTATATCGAGCCAATCAGGTATAAGAACTCTCTTCATTTATGGAGGGAGGTTCTTCTTTTTTTCCACTGACAATTATTATCTAGAAAACATTCCTCACTGGGAATACTATTACTGACTTGAGCGTCAAAGAATCTTTGCAGGTGACACCACCTTTCGCCCACATCAACACGTGAGGACGGTGTGAAGGACCTCCAGGACTCCAAGACCACTCTCATCTTTTTGGAACTCTAGATATACAGACCGGATACTCGCAGAACCGGTCTTCAATCCTATTTGATCTTTGACTTTTATGACTGGCCCCACACCGGATCTATTGACCCTGGTTCAGGACAGATCAGATTCTATAAGGTTCGCTGGTAGAAAAGGTAACACCACACAGAACGTCATGGTTATTTGTGATTAGGATATGTATTTCACATTTGTATTGTCAGGCTGGAAGGGAACTGCCCATGATGCATATATATTCAAGGATACACTTACAAGTGCGGTCTATAATTTTCCACATCTTCCCACAAGTTCAGTTTCACACTCCTTGCACCCTATATATTTTTATATGGATTAGGTTACCAACCCAATATACTAACTTGCACCCTAATATTTTTTATTTGCTAGGTAAATACTACTTGGTAGACAGTGAGTATCCAACACCAATGAGATACTTTGGTCCGTATAAAAGTGAGAGATATCATCTCCCTGACTTTAGGCATAATCGTAATTTTGGAAATCACAATGAGGTCTTTAATTATTTTTATTCAGGTTTAAGGTGCACGATAGAAAGAACATTCGGTGTGTGAAAGAATAAGTTTTCCATTCTACGTCATATACCAAGTTTTAAGTATCAGGCTCAAGTGCAACTAGTGTGTGCCACGATGTCAATCCATAACTTCATCGTAGATGTGCTCAGTCTAACATTGAGTTTGACAACATCCCTCATATTGATATCGATGACAATAATGTCGAGCATTCAGATCAAACACATTATACACCAAATGATGAATTTGACACGATCTCATCCCCGAACATGAGTATTGTTCATAACTCATTTAGGGATCAAATTGTGCTTGTTGAACTTACCAATTAGTATGTATTAATGTAAATTGTTAATAATAAATTAACCTTATACTTTGCTCACCCAGTCTAGGTATTCGTAATCTTAATTTTCAAGTAAGTTATCAGATAATATATTTAATATTATTAAACTCAATGCATTTATTAATATATTATTTATAATATATATTATTATAATAACATATATTTAAAATATATTATTATAATAATATATATTTAAAATATACATTATTGATAATATACTTATTATAACATTATAAAATAGTAATTTAACTTTTTGTTCATAATATTTTTAATACAGTATTTTAATATATCTTTATTAATAATTATTATTAATAAATATACTTTGTTCATATAATTTTTAATAGAATTTTTAAACATTATTTACAATAAATGCCCTACTTTACTATTTTTTAACTAATACCCTTTTTAGTAATTTTCCATCAAAATTCTATTTTCCTAAATCAAGTTTACCAAAACACTTTCTAACCAAACACAACCATTACTTTCTAATTGACTTTTACAACAAATATCCAAACACAAATCACTGTTTTCAAAACCCATATTTTTACAATCACGTTTTTAAAATCCCAACTTCTAAACTTTGTTTCACAAACCTTACACCACCTTTAAACCAAATGGGTCCTTAGTATTACAGTAGGGACTTCCAAGGGCCATCTTCTACTTTTATAAAAGGAAGATTTACTTCATTGATATTTGAACGCCTAGCTTTTAGCTTGGCTTTGAAGGGTAATTTTCTGCATACTTATTTTGAATCGTGAGTATCAGTACTCATAATTTGGTAAGATGAGTGTGTTATGTGAATGGAGAAGCAGGGAGGGACAAGGAGTAATTTGTGTGTGTGTGCGTGTGCGTGTGCACACAAGACATGAGAGAGAAGAAGAGAGTAGGGGAAAAGATAAAAAAAATATTAGGAAAAAGAAGAATTAAATTAAATTAAAGGTAAGACCAAAGTTATTTTGAAATTTTCAAATTTAAGAAATAAGATAGAACAATGACATTTATTAATTTTTTGAAATATTTTTAAAAAATTGAGGATAGAAAAAAGGATATTTTTATATTTTCATTTAAAATAAGTAAAATCAACCTGATTCATTAATGTTTAAAAAAATTAAATTTTATTTTGTGATTTTATTTAGGAATAAGTGATTCAAACAAAATTGGTGTTAACAGTTTGCCCTTATTTACTTGTTTTTTATTAGACAAAATGAATGATGATGGTTTACTGTTTTGTCATAATAAGAACAAGTAAAGATGGTCACATAAATTTTGTTTGGTCATTGCAAACTAGTGAAAATTGATCAGGTGAGAAATGATGTGGAGAGAAACAAGTGAAATACATGTCAACTAAATAATATTCTAGTGTGAGAAAAACATATGATGTGAAGCATGGAATCATGAAAGCAGTGCGCTGGTTTTGGAAAAGAGAAGTTGTAATATCCCTGTTATTAAAATTAATTATTCGTGCCATATAAAATTAATTAATAAATTATCTAAGTATTATTGGGCATACAATTAAATAAATTAAGAATTTTCATAGGCGATAAAAATTAGTTTAATTAATTTTGGGTGATTAATTATGAAATTAAAGTTGAAATAAGTTGTGGTGGAAGTCAAAACGCTAAACTTACCTTGTAATAAAAATAATTTATTGGGCATACAATTTGGGACTGTTTCGATAAAGTGAGTTATGGCTCAGAAGTCAAAACGATAAACTTACCTTGTAAATTCCTTGGTTCTAGACATTTGGTGAAATTGGCATTGAGGAAGAAATCCCAGAAGCTTGGGACGAGGTAAAGAAGTGTACTTGGTATATGAATTAATAAAAATAATATTAACGTTAATTCGGCATCTAGGAAAAGGGTAGGTGAAACATCCATATTTTTAAAATTAAATTTCAATAATTCAAATAAATTTTTCATAAATAAATTTCAGATTTAAAATAGAATTTGGATTAACATAATAATAACAACCATTATTACATCAACCGGCTCATTCATGTTTACATATACATAAATAAACTGGTATACACAGGAGTCGGCCAAGGCTACTACAAACAACTATGTGCATCATGTACTATACATATATATACATAATGCTCCCTGCAGGCTGAGTGACTTCATATGTCATCGCTGCGTCCTATATCCACTGTAAAAATAACAATAATAGGGGTGAGCATAAACATGTCAAATGATAGTTATTGAGTCGGTTTAAGTATCCAACTCATAACTATATATAAATCATAACCAGATTACACAATCTCATCATATATCATTCATTCTCATATCATCAAATGATCATATCATCATATTATTCTCAATAACATATATCAATGCATTCATATGCTCAATCAAATGGATACATTATTAAGTTTTTTAATTTGTGTTGCAACACTGGCTCTCAGCCATAACTCAGCTCTCAGCTGATCTGGCCGTTTTACTGGTACCAAATTGTTTGCCCTCTCACATGACACAATCACTCCTAGTG
The DNA here is from genome assembly GCA_037962975.1 of Clitoria ternatea. Classification (NCBI taxonomy): domain Eukaryota; kingdom Viridiplantae; phylum Streptophyta; class Magnoliopsida; order Fabales; family Fabaceae; genus Clitoria; species Clitoria ternatea. The sequence continues at coordinate 86,420,995 of CM075676.1, read as the reverse complement.
ACAACGGTAGTGTCACGGGCTAAACCCCGAGCCCCGCTCAAGAGGTTTGCCTTGAGTCCCACCCAAGGTCTTTTGTGGAATCCTCGAAACCACAATAATATTTCATATTTGTTCAGTACACAAGCATCTCATGCTTATCAAATGCATCCCATGCATTCATACATCATGATATAATTCATGAATAACATTCATATCATCAATCACATATCAATATCATATTTCCTACTGCATCTCATGCATAGGGATAATCATAAATACATACATCACGTATACCATTCATACATCATAATATATCACACATATCATACATATTCAGGATTTCTTGTTGAAGATAACAATATTATCCCGATTCCGTTCATAAACTATACATTTAAAATGTAAACGCTCCCCCTACCTGAAATAAAGAGTTCCAGCAGTTCTTCAAGTTATATCCAATTCACGGTTCACAAATTCCGACTGGAATTTCAGCTCTGAACTAGTTCAAAGCTTCTTCTTCCTAAAAGCCAAGCTTCCTCGTGAAAGAGAAGAAGTGAAGATTGATTTCTTCTTTGTTTGATAATTTTCAGTAAAGATTGGAAAGAAAAGGATAGAAGTGATGTTTTACACTTTCAAAGTTCCAAACTGATTCAACAGTAGAAGTTGATATATATATATATATCGTTCATGTAAAAAGAGACGTGAACAAAATGAAGAAGTCTGCTACACGTATCTTTAAATGGTAAGGAAGAAACAAGATATTTAAAGAAAAGAGGATAGGACAACAAAGAGGGTCCCATACTTAGAAAAATATCAGAAAAGAGAATCTGCTAGAAGTTAGAAGAATAGAGTGACGTGGAAGTCTCAAGGATTGATGTAAGTATCAATTCTGACTCGGCTTCGGTATCTTGGGCATACCCCTCTTTTCGAGAAGATTCATCATAGCCTCTTTCCGTTCAGAATTACTTCACTCAGAGGAAATTCACTCGAAAAAGTTTCTACATGAAACACAGTCATAGATTTTATTTCCTCGGAAGTGATCCACTCGGAATGTCTCACCCAAAGACATTTCATTCAGAAATATTTCACTCGGATATATCTCTGCCCGAGTCAAAGCCTTCACTTGCGTCACTCGGAAGTCTTTCAACCGAAAAATCACTCGAAATTGAAGTTCAGTCCTCTCTTGAAAATCTTTCCACTCGAAAGGATCACTCGGGGTCAAAGACTATCTCGAAGACGAACCCGAGCACAAACTCTCAACAACTCTGAATATGAACCCGAGCACGAATTAAATGAATTCACCACTCAGATATTTACTTCCCTCGGAAAATATTCACTCAGAAACATACTCATTCGGAGTTAAAGTCTTTCTCTGTCCAGAAGTACTCTCACTGGAAAAGACTCACTCGGTATATCCCAATCGGTGCCATCCTACTCGAAAGTATCGCACTCGGAGACACCCCACTCGGGAAAGTTGCACTCAACTCGGAGATGCCCCACTCGGTCACTTCAAAAATCTTGGCCCGAGAAGTACTTATTCGAAATCAAAACTTCTCTTCATTCGGAAGTACTTTTCTCGGAAATGATCCATTCGGAAACGTTTCACTCGGAGACATTTCACTCGGATTTGCCTCACTCTCATTCGGACATAGTTTTTCTTAAATGATTCTCTCAATCATGCTTCACTCGGAAACATGTTAACCTTCCTTCACTCGGAATCATATCCATTTTTCACTCGGAAGGTCTTGACTCAGACATAATTCACTCAGAATTTTTCCACTGATCCTTAATGAATTATTTTCTAAAATTCTAAATTTTAGGATGTTACAATAGGATAGTTTAAGTATGTTAAATTCTATATATGTGTGTGTGATAAATTATGTTTGATATATTTAATTAAATTATGATGATGAGTAATGAATTGATTGATTATGTGAATATTATATTTTATAGTTGTAAGTATGTGAATATTGTTGAGAATTGCAAATGAAGGGTGGAAATGTTATGCTTAAAAGATGTGAATGGAAAGTTATAATTTATATAAAATTGATGGAATGTTTGTGTGCATTGATGAGAGAAATTATTGATGATTTTATGAATTGAAGCTTAAGAATGTGATACGAATTGAGATAAGTGATAAGAGTATGCCTATGTGGCTTGATTTAGGTCTTAGGGTAATGGTTATGATGCCAAGACGAGAAATTAAGAATTAATTGAGTTATGTTGAGATATAAATGCTATATATGTATATTGTGTGGTGTGAACGGTCGATCGAAATATTTTACCCCTTGTTTTGGCTATAGTCGTCGAGCATTGCCCAGTTGAGCTAGCCAGAGGTCAGGTAAGACCTAGTAGTGAGGTGGAGATCCATGCAGGGCTTGATGGACCGGATAGGGTTCAGGGTGGTCGGGTAGGATCCCCAGCTGATGGCAGGTCCATTTTAATATCTGAATACTAGAGAGTTTTATATCATCTTGACTGGAGTCAGTTGTGCAATTATTTAAATTTATTATGACATCTAATAAATTGAATATTATGTTTAGAATTTGGTTGCCTGATTGTAAAATTGATGAAATTGATGGCTTTGAGTTATATTTAAAATTGAATAAGAATGAATTAATTGAATATGTAATTGAATGAGAAACTTGACTATGTTATGTTTTTCCTATAAATTTTGAATTATTTACATTGATTTATATTGTCAGTCATTCACCTTCTTGTTGATAGTGACTGAAGACAGAGACCTTATTGATACCTAGAGACTAGTGCTAGATGAATCAGGTGGATCAATGTCAAGGAAGGGTGTGATGATGATGTGTATATTATTATGTTTTTAGAAATTAGTGTTGTATGATATTTAGTGTATGTGTATATGACTCGTGTTTGTGATAAACCATGATTGATGATAATTCGTCTTTTGAGACTTGGTGATTGTTGAGGACTATGCTTGAAGAAGTTTATTTACTAATGTGGTGAATGAATACAGTTGAATATGCTGGAATGAATGATGTTATGTTGGTTATGGTGGATTATATATATATATATATAACTTGACCAAAAATTGTGAATATGTCGTGAAGTGGCATTGAGCTATTGCATTGCTATGGGCAGTTAATCTTGTTCGTGTTTATGGGCACCAATAATTTTATCAAAATTAATTGAATCAACACACTAATGAATTAGAAAAAAAAAGCCTTATAGGCTTTCTTCTTCATTTCGCGAAGAGTGTTTCCTTTAGCTTCACTCGTAGATTCTTTTGAATATCCATTTTTGACCACCTCTAATACTTCTTGATACCCAAAGATTGCTCTCATCTTGACACACTACTTTTCATAGTTGTCAGGACTCTTCACATCAAGAGTGGGTATGCTTGTTGGTATATTTCCATTTGAAGCCATCTCCTGTAGTCTTCAAACTCTTCCACATAATGCAAGGTTCACTTTCTTGTTGTAGAACTACAAGCAACTTTATAAGCAATGTACGTATCACAGGTTTAGAATCACACAACAACACAAAAGCTCTTGATACTACTGTAGAATCTCATACTTAAGTCTACAAATACAGCAGACTCACATACAATGATGCCTAAGTCTGTTATCGAGACTCAATGCTTTTACACGTGGAACATAAATGAAATGAAAGAAAACTTAGCTAAATTGCCTCTCTTATTTCATGAATCAATGTTGTAATTATATTACAAATTCTAAACAACATTCTAACAACTTAAACAACTCTTAAGAAACTTAGTTATAAATTAATAATCATCATAAACAAAGTAACAACAAGCATTTACAAATGAAAGATAAAATGGGGGAAGTAAAATGTGAAAACCACCACAAATTTGTTCCGTCTTTACCTATTAACTAAATGCCAAGTAACTAGTAATATTGTTTAGGAGTTGTTTAATTAATTTGTAGTAAGTAAAAATATTTAAAAAAAAAACATCTATGTTAATTTTAAAATGTAAAAAAAATTATTAATATGTATTGCAATTTGAGTACTTTAAAATATTTCCAGATATTAAATTTGTATAAGTATTATTAGTATTAATGAATGAATAAATAAATAAAAGAAAGGAAATGATTTATTCAACGGTTTATGAATTAATAAAATAAAAGAAAGGAAAGGATTGATTTGTGTCCGTAGGCTTTTAGTAAGCCCCGCCTTAGTTCCCGCTCGTCAAAACTCTTACGTGCTTCCCTCTCTCTCGGCAACCTCTTGAGACGCATTCTTTCTATCTCTCTGCAAATGCAAATGCAAATGCAAAACTCCTTCCTCCTTGGAACAAAATAGTTAGCCTAAGAACTATGGATGAACGAATCGACGACGATGAGAAGGACAAGGAGTTGGCAGGCTTGACCGCCCTTCCACCACACCGTAAGGCCCATTCGTACAGCCAACAGCTACGAGGCACGTCTACACAGAAACGCCACCAGCAAGTACGAAAACACAGTCTCGACGACAGCCGCATATCCAGTAACATCGAGTCTTCATTTTACGACTCCGACTCGGACGACGAGATATTTTCTCGTTCGTCTTCAACAAATCTTGCCGCTGAAGAAGAGTTATACAACGAAGGCGGTGATTCGAGTCACTATCAGCCTTTGCAAGAATTCGTTGGGAGCGTGGGCGGAACAGGGATATTTAAGGCTCCATTTAGAGCGGCAGTTCATCCGGGTAGACCGCCATGCCTTGAGTTAAGGCCACACCCGTTGAGGGAGACACAGGTGGGGAAATTCCTGAGGAACATCGCATGCACGGAAGCACAGTTGTGGGCAGGTCAGGAGAGTGGGGTGAGGGTGTGGGAGATTCAAAAGGCATACGACGCCGGTTGCGGTCTGGGTGGGAAGGTTAGAAGGGGGGACGAGGACGCTTCTCCGTTTTACGAATCAGCGGATACCTCTCCCACCTTATGCTTGGCCGTTGACAAGGGGAATAGGTTGGTTTGGAGTGGGCATAAGGATGGTAAGATTAGGTCTTGGAAAATGGATCAGCCCTTCACTACCCCTTTTAAGGAAGGTCTTTCTTGGCAGGCACACAGAGGTCCTGTTCATGCCATCGTCATCAGTTGCTACGGCGATCTGTGGTCAGGTTCAGAAGGTGGTATTATCAAGATCTGGCCCTGGGAATCAGTCGAAAAATCTCTTTCCCTTTCCCCTGAAGAAAGACACATGGCAGCCTTGCTTGTTGAGAGGTCATTCGTAGACCTCAGAAGTCAGGTCACCGTTAACGGTGTGTGCAGCATATCTTCTCAAGAGGTTAAGTGTTTGCTGTCTGATCATCTTAGAGCTCGAGTCTGGTGCGCTTCTCCTCTATCATTTTCACTCTGGGATGCCCGTACAAAGGAGCTTCTCAAAGTATTTAACATCGATGGTCAGGTTGAGAATCGGGTTGACATGTCATCGGTTCAGCAGCAGGATCAAGCCGCTGCAGTAGAGGACGAAATGAAGGTCAAGTTCGTTTCCTCCTCAAAAAAGGAGAAATCACAGGGCACTAGCTTTCTTCAGCGCTCGCGTAATGCCATAATGGGAGCTGCTGATGCTGTGCGTCGAGTTGCAACCAAGGGAGCCGGGGCATTTGTTGACGATACTAAAAGAACAGAAGCTCTTGTGCAAACAGGCGATGGCATGATTTGGAGTGGATGTACCAATGGCTTGCTCGTGCAATGGGATGGCAGCGGGACCCGCCTCCAAGATTTTAATCGCCATCCTTGTTCTGTCCAATGCTTCTGCACTTTTGGAACACGGATATATGTAGGCTATGTCAGTGGTATTATTCAACTACTCGACCTAGAAGGCAATTTAATCGCAGCATGGGTTGCTCATAACGGTCCTGTCATCAAACTGGCTGTTGGCAGTGATCATATTTTCAGCCTGGCTACTCATGGTGGCATACGCGGATGGAATATTGCATCTCCTGGTCCTGTTGATAACATGATAAGATCAGAGTTGGCTGCAAAGGAACTTATTTATACAAGACGCCACAACGTCAGAATTTTGATTGGCACATGGAATGTTGGTCAAGGTAGAGCTTCTCAGGATTCACTTTCCTCCTGGCTGGGTTCCATTGTATCAGATGTCGGCATTGTTGTTGTTGGTTTGCAAGAAGTCGAAATGGGTGCTGGTTTTCTTGCAATGTCTGCAGCAAAAGAAACTGTAAGACAAATCCAAGCTTGTTTGACATACATGTATGTATGTATGTATGCATGCATGCATGCATGCATGTATGTATGTATATGAAGCAACTTATCTTGTGTAGTATGTATGTTCTGTCCATGCATTTACTGCCTATATCCCAATTTTAGGTAGGTCTTGAAGGAAGTGCAATGGGGCAGTGGTGGCTGGATACCATAGGAAAAGCCTTAGAAGAAGGAAAAGCTTTTGAGCGTATGGGTTCTAGGCAGCTGGCTGGCTTGCTTATATCTCTTTGGTGAGTGACTATAATAAGTGTGTTCTAGATAAAATCAATTAGCTAGTGTAAGAGGTCTTTTCTTCCTGTTTTCTTCTTTATGGGAAGTCATCTTAAGTCTCCCTGTTTTGTATTTTGGATATCTATCTTTAATATTGTTTCCATCCATATATTATGAGTTGACATTTCTCATTCAGGGTGAGAAAGAATCTTAGAACACATGTTGGGGACATTGATGCTGGAGCAGTCCCGTGTGGTTTTGGACGTGCAATTGGTAATAAGGTTTGGATCAATTTCCCTAACTACTTAATACTTTTTAAATTGGAACGTGGTGCTTTAATTATGCCAATGGAATGCAGCACCATTCTGTTAGAATTTATCAGTCATTATGATTTGAGCCAATTGTTAAAATGAAGTTCAAGAGGGCAAGGCCCAACTGGTTAAAAGCTTTCTCTGTAATAACACAATGATTTTGTGTCGTATATATTGTCTAGTTATTCTAGTTACCCTTGAAAATCAATTGTGAAATTTCATGCAATTACTCTAGTCCAATTTCTTCATATCTTAATTAATTCTTAATCATGGTTAAGGAGCACATCATTTCTATTTTTAGACTGCTGTTTGGGGGTGTTATTTTATGTGATGTATTATGTATATCTTACCAAACCATACTATTTTAACCAGGATAAAGACCTATCAAAAGAATGATCCTTGATTGGAAGTATTAACCATTGGGGACCATAGACTGCCTTTTCTGTTTATTGCAAATATTGCTTTTATAGTTTTTCTTGAATAATTGTTAATTTGTTATTGCAATAATAAGTTATTGCTTTCAAATTCCTTTTGGTATGTAAGTTATTTCAAATTTACTTGTACAAACACTAGATCACGAAGAAAGGAAAAAGAATGTGCTACTAATGAACTTTTTTAAATTGTGAACTTTGACTTCTCTTTATTGAAATGAACACTTATCACATGGAAAAAAATTGATCAAGCAGGGAGGAGTGGGTTTGAGAATCAGAGTATATGATAGGATAATGTGCTTTGTGAATTGTCATTTGGCTGCACATTTGGAAGCAGTTAATCGGCGAAACGCTGATTTTGATCACATTTATCGAAATATGGTGTTCACCCGATCATCCAACCTACTTAATAATGCAGCTGGTATGGTACCATACCTGTTCTTGTCTTGCTCTCTTGCCTTCTCCACATATTTATTTTGGCTACTTTACTCTTCTGGCTTGCCATTGGTCCTCTCTGTTACAGCTGGTGTCTCTACTGCTGTTCATACGCTTCGTGGTACAAATGTGAGTCTTATGCTTGCTTACAGCTTAGTTCCTTGAAGTCCATGCTTTTCCATCAATGTCTTTTTCATAGCAGTTCATGATCCTCATTATGTGTGCCATAGGCTAATATGGGTGTCAGCTCTGAAGAAGCAAAACCTGACTTATCTGAAGCTGATATGGTGGTATTTTTTGGTGATTTCAACTATCGCCTTTTTGGTATATCGTATGATGAAGCCAGGGACTTTGTTTCTCAAAGATGCTTTGATTGGCTTAGAGAAAAGGATCAGCTCAGGGCAGAGATGAAAGCTGGAAAAGTTTTCCAGGGAATGCGGGAGGCGCTAATCAAATTTCCTCCAACATATAAATTTGAGAGGCACCAACCAGGTTTAGGAGGTAAATACATGGCATGTCAAGCATTATTTTTCATGCTTATCTGTTAGATTCTGATTTCAAGTTGGTTCCTCCCTGTCTAAGTGATTAAAGATTAGTGATTCAACAAACATTGCAGTTTTAATGTGGTCTACTGTGAACATGCATTTAATGGAATGTTGCTTGGTCGCAATTGCTAGTAAGAAAAATGACAATGACATAACTATCATATACTTTCAGGGTATGATTCTGGAGAGAAAAAGCGAATTCCTGCCTGGTGCGATAGAATAATATATCGTGATACTCGGTCAGCTTCAGTTTCTGAGTGCAGTTTAGACTGTCCTGTTGTGTCATCGATTTTACAGTATGTCACATGATCACCATGACTTTTATGTTTCCAGTTTTTCCTATTCGCTACAATTTGTCATCACTGAAACTGTTTTAATAGGTATGATGCTTGCATGGATGTGACTGATAGTGATCACAAACCTGTCCGGTGTAAGTTCAATGTAAAGATTTCTCATGTTGATAGATCAATAAGGCGAAAAGAGTTTGGGGAAATTATGACATCAAATGAGAAGATCAGGTCTATTCTTGAAGATTTATGTAATGTTCCAGAATCCACTGTCAGCCCGAACAGTATAGTCCTGCAAAACCATGAGTCTTCATCGTTGCTTATTACAAACAGAAGTACAAAGGATAGGGCGATATATAAGATCACTTGTCAAGGCCAGTCTGTAGTGAAGAATGATGGACAAGCCCCCGATTACAGCCCAAGAGGTGCCTTTGGCTTTCCTAGATGGCTTGAGGTACTGTCACCAATACTTAACCAGTGTTTTTATACTGCATACTCCCATTCTAAATATATAACTAAATTTTAGTAGAATTTTTTAATTTACAATTATATTTTTTTAATGTCATTAAATATTTGTTTAAGAAGTATATATTTTTTAAACATATTTTTAAGACAATTAATATTTTATGTAATAAATAAGATATTTTAACATATTACATCAAATATTTGATAACTTTAATACAAATAACTAAAAGTAGTTACTTTTGTTTATATTTGAAATCAGAGAGTTAAGGTAAGGAAATTTTGTTGGAAACAAATTGTAGAACCGCATATAAAATGTTTTCTTCACGTATCTTATTTCAAATTAAACAATTTTCAGAACAGATCATTCTTACATCAAACTCATTAAAAAAGTTTACTACCTTTTGCCTTGGAGATACATGAATTTCTATGTAATCTAATGAGATGGTCTGGTAAGAGTGAGAAAGGGGGTCTTTGATATTGATAATGAGTCATGGCTTACATAAAATGCCGAGGCATTGTTACCTATTGACTTCAAATTGATGGTATTTTACAAATGTCTTTAATAGGTTACTCCAGCTGTGGGCATGATTAAACCTGAGCAGAGTGTAGAGGTTTCAGTCCGTCATGAAGATCTTCATACCTCAGAAGAATCTACAGATGGCATACCACAGAACTGGTGGAGTGAAGACACCCGAGATAAGGAAGTGATTTTAATTGTTCATGTACAAGGCAGTTCCTCCACCAAAACTTACAGTCAGAAGATCCATGTGCGCCACTGCTTCTCAGGGAAGCCAGTTCGAAATGACTCAAAATCCAACAGTGCTAGAAGAAATCAAATAAGCTAACTACATAGATTATTAGTTTCAGAAATTTTGTAGGAAGGAAATGCCAATGTGACACCCATGCACAGTATAAGAGGCATTCTTTAAATTGTTGTTGAGCCTCTAAAAGCACTTTCTGCTTTAAGTCTTGGGGCAGGTTAGGTTTGTCACAATCCTGTGTTAGTGAGTTTTATCTTAATTTGTTTTTGAAGAAATAACTTTTTCGAATAATGTTATATTCTCTAATTGAACTTCCTACTATTTTATAAAATAAGAATTATATAAAAAATAAAAAATGTATTATTTGAGAAACATAAAATGTATTCCGTTCTTTTAGGATTTACATGTTCCTCTTTAAAAGGTTCTTGAAAGTTTTTAGGGTTTCTATAAAAAAATCTATAATTTATCTCGAACAGTGTGAACATAATATTAACCTTATTTTTATTTTCATAACTTTGTTTTTTAACTGCATACCAAACCAAACAAAGACTTAGTTGAAGATTTGTATTCATTCAATGCTAAGGGTACTGTGGGAAATAAATTCTTAAAAAAAAATCTAAGAATGTGAACAACAAATTGACATAGGGTGCAATAATCTCAATTCAAACCTTTTTAGTCTAACAAAAAAATATACCCGCTAGTTTATTACTGACTGTGTAACTTGTTCTATCATTCTATTAATTAATTCGATGAAATTGATTAGTAAATTTTGAGACAAACTAGAATTTTTAAAAATATGTATGAAACAATTATGATTTTGACCTGATTTTGCCCAATATCTTCTTTTACGAAGTCTTTCTTTCATTTTACATAACATCGTTGAAACAAATTAAGTGGAGAAAATTAAGAAATAGAATTAACAATTAAAACAAAGTTGACAAAAAAAGAATTAAAATAACAAAAATGAAGTTAAAAGACCATGAATACAATTCTCGTTTTACCAAATAAACGTGATAAAATTTAGGTGAACATTCTAAAATGAGAACATCAACAAGCTTATTCATTTCGCATCAACTCAATCCTTTACGTTAACACTTTTGTCTTTCAAAAATAGTGATTTTCATCTTCATGAAACCAATATAACCAACGAGTTATTATGAGTTTGTCATCGGCCATCAAAACAGAGAAAATGATTATTCCTGTCCCATGCCCCTTTGAACTTTCCATTTCGAACTATCCCAGTTGATTTTTATGTTGTCGTCTCCTTAACACCCTTCGTGGTTCTACAAAGAAATTGGAATTGATCGAGTGATTGCTGAAAGTAAACTGAAATGAGAGTTCTTGTTACTTGTGTGTCCGAATCAATCTCAATTTCAAAGGCGATTAGCAAACATCTCATTATAAATGGAAACATTCATATCTATTTGTTTTCAATAAGTTGTGTTATGAGCATGACGTAGTCAACTATTCGAGCATTTGGTCAAAGGACTATTCAGCCAACTCCAACCCAATTTGTTTAACTTTATCTCTCCAAAACGTGGAGAGAAATTTGTTTAGACAAAAGAGCTTGCAAAGTCGCATGGCCTTTTGCCAAATGCATTACAATTAATTTCAGGATTGTCACCGTCCGATAACCATAATCTCTGATAACTTAAAAATCAGAAAACCATCTTTACAAAACCAAAAATCGTTCTTATCAGAAACTCGGAGCAATCTTGCCACGTCGCTAAGAATATGCTGATTAGGAGAAGTATCAAGTCGATACCATCGAATTGCTTAAGACCATGTACCAATTTTTTCTAATATAAAACACATACAGCCGCCAGCCGGCCCTCAAATGTCCCATCTTTTCTTGACCCGAAACATCAAAACAGATGATTTTATGTCATCTTGTGGCATTTGAAGCATGAATTGAACTTTCATCTTCATCGGAGCAGTCTTGGCTTTCCCACCTTCATCTCCAACCTGAATGAAGCTAATGTGGTCACCAAGAGTAACAGATAATATACTCGTACTTTTGTTAGAACACACTGCCATTCAGGACAATTTCTCTTTATACACTTCAAAATAAACTAGTTTCGCACCACTGAAAATCGGATTCTAGTTTAACAGTGCTGAGAGATACTAAAATAGTCATTGAGCTTTGGAAACACAAAAAAAATTATTAGTACAAATGTACAATAGAAGATCATACCAAAATATATTAAAAGAAATTTAGTCAAACCTAGGAAAACAAAAAACCAGTTTACCTTAAATCTACTTGTTAGGATCCAATTGCAATGTATGGAATTTGAACTCAATATTAAGAGTATAAGATTATAGTGTGGGGTTTATATTAATCTCTTCAACTACAACAGCCAGATCAGTGATGTGGTTCTTCTAAGGTTTTAGTTAATTGGTACAAGACTCTCAGCTTCAAACTGGGTGGTGCACATGGTGACACCAACATTGAGTATTCATTCAGGACAGGACCAGACAAGAGACTAGAGCACAGCCAGACTGCATAGGTGCCACTGTGCCAGAACTGCAGCATGGTGGGATGTTAGGATCTAATTGAAGGTATGGGACTTAAGTCTCACATTGGAAGTATCAAGTATGGGATTTTAGTGTGAGGTTTATAAGGTCTTAAGCTCTCCAACTACAATAGTTAGCTTTTATGGTGTGGGTAATTCTTATCAATGCTACAGTCCAAAAAGTTTAAAAAAGGAGTACAAGTATCCCATATATGCAAGCAGTATCATGTGTTTGCCTAAATGTAAACCACAATGCAGGTAGAATGAACAATGAAAGCTATCAAACAATTATAATCTGAAATATAAGAGCTCAGAACTTAACAGTCACCCAATAATGCCAGGCAGCAGAGGGAGGGTCAGGGACAGAGTAAAGGAACTACCATTAGAAGGATGCAATCAATGATATCAGGCATGAAATACATTATTGCAAAATGAGACACTTACCCAGAGAGATGCCCAGCCAAGACGAACCTCTGAATCATAACCAGCTTTAAATTTGAAATCTTTACCATTGGTGTGCTTGTAGACTGCACTCCAATAGTTTGAATCACAATTGTACCAGTAACTACCCATAAAGTGTTCAAAAGGCCACATCAGCAAAAGGAAAATCTTATTATTTCAATTAAAATTGACACTGAAATGTTAAACAGAAAAAGTTCAGATTATACAATCAACTTCTGAATTGGTTAATTAAACAGGGATAAAAGGTAAAGGTAGCTATGAAGAAACAATTCATGTTTATGATTTTTTTGTGTTAATTTTGGGAACGGCCAGGATTTCAAGATAACCAACAACAATAACAGTAAAAATATGGGAAAGCTAAAGAATAACTAAACATAAATGTTCAACATGTCAGGTAGCAAGCATATAGAATAAGTTACATACTGTACCGCCACTTTACCAATAACTTGTGTGTTTAAAAGGCATAGATACGTATCGAGCAGAATGTTTAAAATAAGAACAAGCTCACTAAGATTTCAATAGATACCCTTTATCATTCCTATTACTGAAGTGGATGCCAGGATGAGTAAAGAAAAGTTTGGACATGAACAAGAGAAGTGAAGTAGAAAGCAACGTGCCTTGTAAGTGCCTATGGTCTAGGTACATGAGAGTGGGGAAGACAGGTGAGGAAAGTGAGAGTTATGTTAAAAGAAAATGCTAAAAGGGGTGAGGGTGAGAGTGAGAAGGCAGCAAAATTGTGTACAGATCATTCCTAAGGCAGGGATTCTTCCTCTGAGTCTTATTTGTTTTTGATCTCTTTTCAAGTCCGTTTGTATTCCAAGAAATCCTTAATTCTTTTCTAGCAAGGAGCTAGTATCCACTTCTGTTATCGAGAAGATCAGTTCCAGCCAAATTCGAACTTGACACCAAATGGCAAACACTTTTAATATCACATTTCAAAGTTGCTCAACTCAAGATTTTATTAGATTATCAGAGAATATTGTCTATAAGAAAGCAAGTAATAAGAAAAACAAGTCTCTTCCTGGGCATTTAGACGAGTCAACTGAAAAGATGATGCCAAGTTTCATAGCTTTTTATAGATTTCTTCCAAACTCAACTTAAAGCAACTTTTATCATCTACATGAAAACTCGAGAGCAACAAAAACAGTCAAGATATAAATGAAGGATTCTTAAGAGTGTATTCTTACCTTAACTTGTCAGAAGGTCCAAACCTACGCTTAAAAGCGAATGCCAGAGCATTTGAAGGGAGTGAAAGGATTGGGAGAAATGACATTTCGTCATCCTGCGTTTATATAGAACATTCAACACTAAGCTCAATGAAGAATCAAACAACCAAATACCAATGATGGACAAGATAAGTGGCACCTAATGCAAAATCAACGGAAACACTGAAAATATAGTCAAGATGACAATGCAGTATCTTAATTTGAAGTACCTTATAGCAGTATCTTAATTGGGAAGACGGGGAAAGTAAGTAGTAACATAGAAAAACCAAAAACCCTTTTAGCAAGAAAGTACCTTATAGCAGTATCTTAATTTGAAGTCTTCATCCTTGTACTGGGCAGTGCAGACCCCATTTAAAAATTGACCTTTAAGAATCCCACTCACTGACAACAAATTGTTGACTTGCTCCTCCTCCCCCTCCTCTTTCTCCTGTAGTGAAACTTCACCGACCGGAAATTTAAAGGTTGCTTTTGGCTGCGAAAGAAACAAGGACATTACAGAATTCAAAAGATATGATAATTGTGTTTGTCCAGTCCAAGAAAGGGATATAAAAGGATACAGACCAATCCAAGGGATGGAAGTGGTGTTGATAGTTCAACGGAATAGCCGGGATGAGGGAGGTGTGCAAGCATGGCAACCTCTCCTTGTTGAGCCTTGACATCATGGGCAGCAGAGAGTTGTAATCTGGGACCAATATCGATGGAAGACTTAACGAGAGCATTATGCTCTTCGAGGTCGTAGTGGAGACTAAGGTGCTTGGACACGAAGCTGATTTGAGGTTCGGAGACGTCGCCTTTACTGTCATTGTGGAATGAAAATTTGAACTTGGCAAGGCTGTCCAACAACTTACATGAAATTTTATGGAAGAAGATTGCGCTTTCACTGTCGAACTCAGTGGTAATTCTCAGGGCCGGCCTCCTCGGAAATGCGAACAAAGGTCGCTTCTCGTTGTGGGTTGATTTCATCGTGTGATTAGGGTTTCCACTTCCTGATTCCATCTCCACCATATCCAACCAACCACTTCCTAATTTGAAAATGCAAAGGAACACCTTAAGAAGGTTTCTTTTCACTCTATACCATCCATTTTGTTTCGCTACTTAAATGAACTGTTATTATTACTTGTTACTTAGCGATTCGATGGGCCAATGGATTAGTCAAACTCAAATCAATTAATTATTATCGATTAAATCGATCCTTTAACTTAAAATGTTTCCTTGTTATTAATAACCTTATCAAAAATTATTAGTATTAGTTAATTCTTTTATTAAAATATTCTCATTATTAATCAACATTAATTAACTAGAAAAAATAAGATATTCTCGAGTTTTATTAAAAATAAGAAGATATTTTTAAAAAATAGTACAATTTATAAATAAATTAAACTCAATTTGGCTTATATGTTAATTTTTTATTGTCTTTAATCTCTCTTTTATAGGAATGGGCCGAAATACATCTTTATACCATATTAAATTTTCATTACTTTTAGTTCATTATAGGATGAATTTTATCTTATTTCTAAAGCAAAGAGACCAAAGACAATAAAAATAAAAACTTAATATAGAAAACAATTTTAGTTAGGCCATGAAATACAAGGACCTAAAATATATGTAGTTTAAAATTTTTTTTTAAATACTATCTCCATATCTAAATATAAATAAATTTTAGTAGAATTTATTTTTATAATATAAGTAAAATTATATATTTTTAATATTATTAAATATTTGTCTATTAAATATGTCTTCTTTATATATATTTTTAAAATAACTAATATTTTTCTAATAAATAATAATAATAATATTTTAAGATATTTTATTTAATAAATAACTACTTTTCACTGTTACTTTTTAACATATGTAAAAATACTTACTTTTTTTATATTTAGAATCAGATAATATATTTCCTTTTGGCAAAAAATTGGGAAAGTGGAATCTTCTAGAGAGTCAAAGGTCCTCTTTCTGGTAAATTTTGTGGTGTACTTTGGCCTGGTGGGTGTATGGAAGACAAAAAAATATCAATCATTGGATCTTAATCAACAGTCGATTCATTGAAGGTAACCTGTTTAACAAGTCACAATGTAAAATTTCTAATATTTTCATTTTCCCCTAAAATCTAATAAATTCTAAATATACCAAATTTTAATATATCTTATTAACATTTTGTATTAATTTAATTAACAAAACATTTAATTTATTTTAACTTAAAAAATAGAGAAATCCTAAAAAAAAGTTTGGTTGGTTCTTTTTCATCTTCATCTTCTTCAAGTCAGAATCCTTCTTAGAAGCCATATTCTGCGTTACGGTGATCCTCACTATTTCGATCCTCACTAATCTTTTCTCTTTCATCCTCATCCTCGGCCTCCATGTCTCTTGGACCTTCCTATACCTTTTCCGTCCCGCCGATTAACCTTTCGTCATTCTTGGCCGCACCTTATCCGATGTCTAAACCCCATCTCTTCTCGTCGCACTTACTGTTTTCGTCCTTTTCCTCACCAGTGTCGGTTCTGTTATTGTCTCCACTTTCATGCTCGATGTTACTATTGTTTGCCTCCATGGCGCATTATGCGCTACCGAATCTGTTCCTTGACGAGCAGGATAATTCTCAGGCCACCAGATTCCTCTCATTCCTTCACAATCCCATCGTTATCGCCGTCGCCGGTGTTCCTAACGTTTCCACTTGTGTTTGATTAAGGACCCCTTAAATATAATGTCGGTGAGGGTAGATTTCTTCTAATATGATGAGTTTTGTTGCTTTAGAGAAAATTCAATGTGAAAACATAATTTCTTTTCTTTGCTATTATCGTCTTCCATGGGGCTAATACCATGGGGCTTTCAAAGCAAAGATGATGTTGAAGCAGCATCAGCTAATAATACAAGTTGCTTCTTGAAGCTTTGATGTTTCCCCCCTGAACTTGTGTGCATAGCAGTGTGCACAATAATAAAGGCAGATGCAAGAATTCTGATTAGGATCTAACTGCAAGCAGGTTAGAGTTATGGTTGTTACAACAAAGACTATACAGATCCTTAACACAAGCACACAAATTAAAAGACTATGCATAAATGAATTAATACCCCGAAAGGCTAGAAATAATTAAATTGATAATTTTTATGACTATCAATAATTTATCATAGCTTTAAAAGCTGGAATTAATACCCGATTAAAATATAGGTATCGAACTAAGTATCTCCAATCAGGGAGCTATTAGTCAGGGTGATTATGGATAATATTGGGAACCCAAATATGTATTCAGAATAATTTTTAGATAAAGTATTATGCCCTAACGAGAATCTTGTTTGTTGTAAAACGGGGAA
Organism: Clitoria ternatea; assembly: GCA_037962975.1. NCBI lineage: Eukaryota > Viridiplantae > Streptophyta > Magnoliopsida > Fabales > Fabaceae > Clitoria > Clitoria ternatea. The sequence continues at coordinate 86,403,868 of CM075676.1, read as the reverse complement.
ATTTTAATGAGGAGTCAAAATATAAGACTAAAACCTCTCTTTTCTCTCTACTTTCACATTCATTCTCCCTCTCAAAACACAAACACTCTCTTTTCTTCTCCTCTCCAACTTCTTCTTCCTCTTCTCATCTCACCTAAACCCCATCAAAGCTTGGTGTATACCTCCTTCCCTCTCCATTTTCATTTCTCTTTAACAAGCAAGGAAGAGCTTGTGTCATTGGAAGCTTCTCCCTTCTCTCTCTATTTTCATCACTCTCTCTCACTCTCCTAGGAGCTTCTTTTTCTTTTGCTTGAGGTAAGCTCTCTTCTCTATTTTTATGAGCTCTAAGCCCTAGATTATGGTTTGTGAGAGTAGTGCATGAATGGGACATGGTTTAGAAGCTACTCTATGCAAGCCCTAAGGTGGGGTGTAAGATTTTGGTGTGATAATGTGAGGGTGTATGGTGGTACATGAAAATGGTGATATGTGGAGTGTAAAATGATAGGTATAGATGATGGTTGTTGGGTTTTGATGAAACCCTAACTCTTAAATTTGGGGAAAATGAGAAATGTGAATAGATAATGGTTTGTCCATGTTGATTAAGGGATATTGATGAAGAAAAATGAGAATGGGGATGGGAAATGGTTATGCATGTGGGAACCCATTGGTGGTTATGAGTTTAGAATGCTTAATAATGGATATGAGCACCTAACCCATGATGGTCATGATGAGTTCAATGAAATGGAAATGATTTGGAGTGTAAAATGGCAAGAACACCATGTAACTAACCAAAAAATATTTAAATCTTTGTGGTTGAGATAAAAAAATAATTATATGGCATATTGTGTGATGTAGGAACCGATCCCATTAGTGAAGCAGAACCTTCAGACCGTGTCGATTACTACTTCTCTTAAGGTAGGAGGGGGTAACATTTTCTAAATTCATGATTTCATCCATTGTTGATTTATGCATGTTTATGTATATGTGTGATCCCTCGTATTATTTGGATGAAAGATCAAATGTGATATATATGATTTGAATGCATTTGGGACAATTGGTGTGGTGTTGTGAATATGTGAGATGATGCCTTGATATTGAATGATTCATGGTTTGTGATTGTTTGAAATCGATGGTGTAATTGCGAATAGATTGATCTAGTATGAGAATATTCTATGAAATGTGTGTTGATAAGATTGATGAATATGTGTATGCCACTAACCATTGATATGATTGAAATCCAATATGGATGATGATTGAGAATGATAAGGATGTTGAGGTTCACCAAGTAATGGTGGTAAGATGTTCACTGCAGAGTGGCATTAGGATGTATAGTATGAGAAATGTATTATTGACATTTGTATTCATGGCATATCATAAGCTGTCTATATGGAATGTTAAGGGTTCCAATAGACGGGCCCAATGGGAAGGCGACCCAGTGCAGGAGTAATTTGTAATATTCCCCAGTGATTCATTGGAATCACGAAGCTGTCCGTAGTTAGGGGACGAGGCACCCTACGTGGTGGGCCCGGTGGGTGGGTGGCTTTGTGATGAGCGAGTATCCTCGTAGTTTCTAATAGGAAATGACTCCCTTGATGTGTGTCTGGGAGGGACTCGTAGCACTTTTGGCAGTTATAGCCACATTGTTAAATCTGCATGTCACGGGATGATTAGTGCTACAAGGGGGCGATAGCGGTTTGGTACCAGTAAAAGTTTATGATTATGCATGCAAAATTTGAGATATATATGTACACATTTATTACTACAGTAGGGGCATGGTAGCATACCTATGCTTAACCCACATATTGTATGATGTTATATCCCATAGTCGGATCCACATTTGATGTTGATTTATTTGTGCATATGCATTAGTCATAAGAGCATTTGCATATAGTCTGAGATATGCCGAGTATGTTAGCTTTTAAGAAAATAAAGTATTGAAAGGGAATGGTGTTGTTGTGGTACTAACCCAAACAAATGGTTGTGATGTTTGATGATGATGATGATGATATCGTTGTGATAAAGTGTAAGACACGATTGTGAAATGTATGTTATGAACATGTATGTACATATTATCATAATGTATGATGTTGATTCATTTGGTTTATGTTACTCACCTCCTAGTTGCCATTTTTTAAAGGTTGATGTAGATTCCTTTGGAAACCTAAGCCTTTTTGGAGGTGGAGCTTTTAGAAGAAGGTAAATATGGAAGTAGAAGCTTAGGGCCGTGGCCGGTATTTGTATGTATATGTAAAACGATAGTGTGTTTTGGATGTATGACTATTGAGTTGGATATATAACCCTTTTGAGTAGGTCTTATGGGAAAATTAGGCCTACACACCTCGTATGACATATCTATAATGAATGTATATCTTTGAATTAATTTGATTGATGATAAAAATGGATTAATGATGATGTACTTATGATGTATGTATAAAATCAAGAAGTTGATATGCTATATTCCCGTATAATGATAATTAAACCGTGTAGAGTGTGCCAATAGGTTATAATGTCCATTTGGGACTTGTATGCATGGGTGGTTGTGGCCAAATAGGCCTAAATGACAAAATGGCATGGTAGGTTGAGGCAAAATGTGCCTAGAATGACATTTTTTGTATATGATGATATAGACCCAAAATTCATAGGCGGGACTTGGTGGAACAAGTCCTAATTAGATCCCCGAATGTGTGTAAAATGATGGTTTAGGCCAATTTATTAAATAATGTGATTTTCCACCCCTTGAAGTTTGAATTGCTTAAGTTTTTAGGCAGAAGCTGATAAATTCACTCAAGCGAGATGAATCTTGCCCAAGCGAATTGGTTATGTATCGGGTATATGGTCCTTGGTCTAATTTCGTTCAAGCAGGTATGACTTTGCTTGAGCGAATTTCTTCGAATTGGATTCTGTCACTTTTTCGCCTAAGTGAGTGTGGCCTCGCTTGAGCGAATTCCTTTGAAGATGGTTCTGGGGAATTTTCGCCCAAGCGAATTTGTCCCTGCTCAAGCGAATTATTCATATTTAGCTATTGGACTGATTTTGCCTGAGCAAACATGTTTCGCTCGAGCGAATTAAAAGGGATTTAGGCACTAGACATTTTTCGCTTAAGCGGTTGTGGCCCGCTCAAGCGAAGTGGTAGCGTTTGATTGTGTTGTGCAATTCGCTCAGGTGAATCCTGATGCGCTCAAGTGAATTTGGACGATTTCGCTTAAGCGAATTAATCAATTATTGATTTCTTCACTTCCTTCATAATTTTAAGGGTCTTTTCTCATATCTTCATATATGGGACTTAGCATATGCCCTGTATACGTATTTCTTTTCGCTGTATACTCTGCTATGACGTATATACATTGAGGCTATTTATTATCAATCTATTTTATGAAACCTTAAAACTCTCACCCTTCAGTTTTCCGTAATTCGGTTCTTGATGTAATGCTGAAGCGTTGAACCTCTTTTAATAACGTGAAAAATTTACCCACACTTTTATTGAATTAATTAAATTAATTACATTGGATCCGGGTTATGGAAATCGGGACGTGACACTCTACACATTCATAAAACCACGGGGTATATTGGCATCGTAGCGCCCATCAATCACATCAGATCCCTTCTCAATATTCTTTCATAAATCAGTCACCTCAGGACCCTTAGTGAGACATGTCCTCATTTATTCTTTTCTCACACTTTCTTCCATCACATAATCTTACTATTCATCACACCATTTATTTGCTTGTAATATTCCACAAGCCATCGAATCACATTTTATTAAACATTTCATAACATATATCTACCATATACTTTATACTTATACATCCATATTCACAATTTCAGAGTAAATGCCACACATAATTCATTCATCGAATAAACATTACAATAATCATCATGAAGCCACACGTCCTAATACACACATGCTCATGATGATAGTTTTACAACGACTCAGTATAATATTTATTTTATGTACATACTTACCGTCTTATTAATCTTTTCCTTACTCGATTGCTTTCTTGCCAGTAAGGTGCTTTATTCATCATTCTTGATTTATTCCAGTATCATTACTAAGTACATTACCCGAGAAAATTTAATTTAATGTATCTTTTAATATCCCCTAAGTACTTAGCAATAAGTTATACTTATTTTACCCACACATTAAATTGATTCAAGGTGTCAATATTCCCTATTACTAACGTGTAACTAGCATCACTAGGTATGTTAGCCTAATTCCTTTTTCATTCACTAACTGAATTAGCATTGACATTGGGTAAGTTGTCTTAATCCCTTTTAAACTAAGTAGGTACCATTATTTTGTTAGATTTTACTTACTTATTCCTAGTATAGCTTTTCTTCTAGTGTCTAATTTTTAACGTTCTCTTTAGCCCATTAATCCATATTAATTGTTATGCCATGTGACATTTTCATCCTTTCCTTTCTCTGATGTTAATGCCATATATATATATATATATATATATATATATATATATATATATATACTTATACTTTAATTCCTTCATTTCATAGTTTATTCTAAGTAGCCCATTTAAAAACTTCTTCATATTATTTCTTAAAAATGTTATTTTTCCTAATATCTTATCAAAGCATGTTACTTTTTATATTTTTCAAAATACTATCTCCCAAATTAAAACTTATAGTTCCTTCCCTTATTAACTACTTTGCTTTCTTTAACTTGTAATGTAAGGTTACCATTCTTTACTAAGTAAGGATCCTTCTTTTTCTAAAAAAATCTTTTTTCTTTTTAATACTAAAAAGTCATTTTTGGTTTAGTAACTTCTCCTATCCTTTAGAAATTTCATTTCTTTCACATGTGTGATTTAAGGAAAAGTGTTACACTTGACCCTTTTTAACTATACACTCCTTTTATTATTAAAATCTTCTTCAATCACTTTATAAAGACTTTCTTAATATTTTTCTCAAAACATTAATTATACCGCAAACTCTCAAAATATGGCATAATGGAGTTAAACCAGAAAAAACACCTTTTTACACGTGATTGGCCCGATTCACTTTTAGAACATTAGTCGATAAATTAATTTAACCTAGTGGGACTTGCCAGACAAATAACATAAATTACATAAGATCACAAAAGAAAATTTATTATATTTATAACCATATCGGATATTTTAACTTTCGGTACTTTCGCGTAATAACTTTATTTAGACAGATTCTTAACAAGATAATTAAATTTGTATACGCTTTCTACGAAGGCCATTGAAACACATAATGGTACAAAAATATAAACGTAATCACAACGACGTCAAAAATCGTATAATTCCTAATCTAACTGTTGGATCGCGTGAGATTTGAAAGAGATATTTTTAGATACCAAAGACATGATATAGAGCAGTTTATAACGAGTAAAAACAATGTGAGACCTCCTTACCTCATGGTGTGGTCTCGGGTTGGGTGGGGAAAAAGGAACGGATGCTGTAAAACTTTCCGATCATGACCGAACTTGCCGTGGTAGCTCCTAATCGCTTTCGGGTCACTAAAAACTAACATGCATAACTTTTCAAGCCATCAAGGGTCACAACCAGCCAATGAAATCACCAAAACAACCATGCATTGATCAATTTTAAAAGAACCATTTACCGATAGTTTGTCGTGCTCCTCTGAATCCTTTGTCGCTTCATTATCGATTATCACTGATCGATCCATGGTACCTAAGATCAAGTCATGCAACCTAAATAGCCAATGGAAGCTACGGTTTCGGGGTCCAAAAATAGAGAAAAAGATGATCAAGAACACATGCATGTGGTTGAAAAATTAAATGAAAGAAATGAAGCAAGGTCTCAAGAACAAAATTCAAGAACTCCACCTTACCTTGCCAAAGAGAGTTCACGATGGAAGGATGATGAACTAGGGAGGTATAGTTGTTGGGATCTTGCTCTTTGGTGGTAAAATAAATGAGATGAAGCCTAGATTGAGGGAGGGTTCACGACCCACAAGGAATAAAGAAAGGAGTTTGAATTATTTTGAAGTATGATGATGGTTTTTTGGATGGTGATACCGTGAATATGAGAAGGCAACTGGTGAAGGATTGGACGTTAGGTAGGTGGCTGGAAGGAGAAGAGATTGGTTGCGGAGGGAGAAAAAATTAAGAGGATAGGATAGTGATGATAGGATGCCAAGAGAGGGAATAAAGCTCAATGGAGGGTTTGTGTGATACGTAATTAATGATACCTTGGTTAGGGAAATTAAAAGATTTGCTAAGATTTACCAAGATTTGTAATAGGTTGAAGTGATGCAGAGGTGACACATTGCCTCTGGAACATTGAGTGAGGGTGGTAGCGCCAGAAATCAATGATCGAAAAATTACCTTACCGCGTAAGAAATCGAAAGTGTTCATGATTTTCAAGGACTAGAAATTAAGTCGATTAAAATAAATAGATAATAATTCATGGAGTGGAAATTTGGAAAAATGATCAACACAAAACTTGTAGATCTTTATTTCCCCTTCGATTTGATATATCATTCATGAAATCCTAAGGTTGATAGCCTAAGTTAGTCTTTGTGTTCTTCATAAGACTTGTAGAGTTTTTTTGATACGGAGCCATAGAAAAAATAACGAGTTGATTCTACTATCGTATAAGGAAGATACGAATTTTTTTCTAAAAGGGTGTAGTGTTGATGTGGAAATGGATCAGGTCTAGAAAGATCATGAAAACTGTACCGAATAGGGCAGATCTAGCCTTTGAGGTCCCCACAAAAATTGTAGAGAATTTTGTTATAAAAATTTTGAGACCAGATTTGCGTGAATCTGAGGTTGCATGAGAAAGTTATGATTTTTTAAAGGAACCCTGCACAGATAAAATGAATTAAATAACAGGTATTTAGAGTACAAATACTTGGCCCTCGATTTTGAGGGTGACAAAGTGTGAATCAGAGTTCGGGGGTCAGAAATTGAGATTATAGATCTTTAATGTTGAAGAATTTAGGACCAGAATTGTTTGATTCTAAGCTCATACGCAAAAGTTAGGTCCTAAACATTGAAGGTGTCTAAACCGGATTTGGGGATTCAACTTGAATTAATCGTTTCTCTGAGAAACGAGGAAAATAAGGCTCGAATTAGGATTCGGTCTCTTCAGGAAAAGTTCTTAAATCATCGAAACGAGTCATGAGGGGCAGACTGTGTTGCCATTGAGTATCCCCACGATTACACGTAAGAGGTATGTGAGATTTAGGTCGGGTCGGGCCGGTCGGACCAGACGTGTCATCCTCGATTTACCACAAGAGGGTCCTAACAGGACTAGTCTCCCTATTGTATTACTAGTCTCAGTCTGAAATATCGAAATCGAATCGTTTACTGGGTCTTACAGTACAAGTTTGGGAATCTGATAATATTTTATTATCAAATATAATAAATCAATAAACAATTTATGCGATAAAAAATCAAGTAACAAGTGATTAATTCTGAAATATTTCTCAAATAATTATCAAAAAATTTAATAACTTATTATGCTTAATTAAATAATTGCCAAATAATTAAATAGCTATGAGAAATTTCTCAACCTATTAAATAATCACTTAAGTACACATTATTAAACAAATAATGAAATTAACCATAATTAATTATATACCTTATTAAATAAGCATTAACATTAGTCATCAAATATTAAATGAATTATTAATCGATTTATGTCTTGATCATCATAAATTATTACTACTCATACTTAATCACAATCATCAGAAATAGAGAATATTACTAACTATTCATACTCAATTGAACAAAATTAGATAATTCTCTTACTATCATATACTTATCTCAGTCTTTCTCTATTCACGGATACATTTCTTATCGTTCCCTCTAGTTCTCAATACCCTTCCAAATCAAACTTCTTGCTCGTACCTACTTGATATATCTATACTTACCACTAGGGAATGTGTCAAAAGCCTCAAGCTTCCTATTAAAAGCCTAACAGAATATTCGTAGGAACTTTGAGGGTCTGGCATCTTACTCTAAAAAACCAAGGCTGTTACTATAACACCCTCTGTTATATCTCAATAATTTCTAAAAAATTCATGATTTTTTTCTACTAAAAATATAATCGCTAAAAGAAACTATCAAAGTAAAATTACATACAATATTTCTGAAATACCTCATGAATTATCATTAAAATTTATAAAGTAATTTTACATTCATCCAAATAAAATAGATATTAAACATCATTAGAAAGAGAGGAAACTCCATGGCCCAAGAGCAGTTGCCTAGTGACATTATTTATTCATTAGACCACGGTATTCATACCGAGCTTCCTTTCTAGTACGTGCTATATATACTATCGAGATTCTTCGATCCTTTCATCTACAATCCATTAATTCGAACATATAAAACAAAACACAGAGAAAGGAATGAGAAACAGAATATAATATTCCCAAATGGGACTTAAGAAATAAAGGGTTTTCACAAACTAGTATAATAATATCAATCACAATCACATACACAATCAATTATGAATGTTTGAATGTTATGCAATATCTTCATCATAACTTACCTATATATGCGGGCCCCTTAAATTTTAATTTGCACTGGGCCAACCAGGAGTTTACACTGTTCCATAATTCCAGATAATAATAACATGAACAGCTCAACTGGCATGGAAACACTTAAAGACTAGTCAGATTGAGAAGGTTTTTATTGTGAAAGTACCCGACACTAGGGAGCCACCCCAGGTCCCCTGAAGCACCCTTTCACACCCTCTCATCCCAAGGCTCACAATTAAGCCTCCTCTAATGTATCCTCGGTTTCTATAATCCGTCTCCAGACAATATCATTTTGTTTCTCTTCGATGATTCATGATGCATGAACTACTCGCATATTTAGTTGGTTAAGGCTTTTAGAAACTCAATTATATTATCAGGGCCTACGAATCGCGACATAGCCACCCCAGTAAACTGTACTTTTTCAACTTCTCAAATACACACATAGAATTTTAGTACTGTTCCTTTTCAAATCACAAATCAAATCTCCTTATAATTTGAGTTTCAAAGCCTTAAATATATTTCACAACCTTCTTTAGAAAGTTTATAGGCCAATTCAAAATCAATTTCTAAAAACTTGAATTCGGAATTATCAATCTTTAAAACCTTAGTACTTGAAAATTTTGTATAATATTTTATACATTTTGAAAATAATATGTATATATATATATATTAAAATTATTAGTAAAAAATTATTTTTATAAAATAATTTCTCTTTCTTTTTCTTTCTAATAAACTAACTGAAAATCTAAATTTTAGTAAATACATATACATATATATTAAAAGATAAAAAGAGATTTCTAAAAACTGATGTAGTTTTATTGAAATCTAAGAAATTTCTTAAAAGTAATTTGAATAAAGATGAATAAGTAAATAAAGAAGTAGGAGATAAGTAAATTCTTACTGAATTTTAGTTTTCCGTCATGTTTGCTATATGCTCAAACTCCACAGTACAAGATTATCAATCATAATCAAACATTGTCAATCACAATCAAGTATCATAAAGCATAAATAAATATTAACAATCATACTCAAATCAAATAATTAAACATCAGTTATAAATATGATAATTTAAAATTCAATGATTATTTAAATTAATAAAGTTTGCTTTAAGTTCTATGGTCAATTTCTCGCATAGGTCTATGTAAATCCAATATAGTTCAGTCCTTGCATAGGTCTAGTTCAGTCCATATAGGTCATAAATAGTCCAAGTCCTTGCATAGGTTCAGTCAAGTCTATAATAGTTCAAGTCCTTGCATGGGTTCAGTCAAGTCCATAATAGTTTAAGTCTTTGCATAGGTCAATCCAGTCCGCATAGGTCATAATAGTTCAAGTTCTTGAATAAATATTTTAGATATTAAGTTACACAATATGCTTAATTTATTAATAACAATTATCATAAATTTTAAGTTAAAACCCCCACGTACTTAGTGGCTTTACACCTGAACTCTTTGAACGTGGTGGGTGGTCCCTTCTCCAGACACAGGGCAAATGAGGACTTGGGCTGTAGGGCTTCGATCACTACATGTAGCTGGATGACTTCTATTAGATTTGACAACATAACAACTTCCTTGTATAACCTCTTCAAGAAATCCTTCAGAGATTTTGTTTCTCCTTACTTGATCTGAGCAAAGGCATGAGACATCCTAGCGATGTCTCTAGAGATAACAAAATGTCCTCTAAAAGCTTTAGTTACCTCTTCCCATGAATCAATGGATCTAGAGGGTAGACCCTTAAACCATGCTAGGGTTTCCCCTGTATATTTGCCTATAGAGAGGCTGGGTGGTTTGCAGGTGCCTAAGGATGGACACATTCACGAGTCTCCTAGATACAGCGATACTTAGCCTGTATCCAGACACAAGAGAGCTGGAGTGAACACCTTTATGCCTAGGGTTTTGTTGCTCAGTCTGAGACTGAGTTTCCTACTCCTCTTTGAAGATAGGAATTCTTGAATATGAAAGTATACAAGACACTTCATGCCCAAAGATCTCAGGTTGTTGCACCTTGTTAGGGCTCACCTTCTCCACCCGAGCAGAACGCTTAGGCCTTAGCTCAGTAAGCTCCTCGCTGAGCTGCTTGATGATCTCATCCCTTGGGTCAGGATAACCACGAGGACCACTTTCTTAGCTGAAGTGCTGGAATTGCCAAAAGCTAAACGCCTTGGCTCTAAGAATGTCAGATCTTTAACATGACCTTTGGGCTCACGATTCTCCATGACTTCTGAACTCAAGAATGTGAAAATGGGACTTAAAGTTTACAGGTCCCACTGGGCGTGCCAATGAACTGGTCTGGGCCGGGGTCCAACAACCGGCTCGCGACAGTCCCTAAATCTTTCATTTACTCTCAAAAGCACACCGCTTCAATAGGGATTTAGTATTGTATCCTCGATTCCATTGGGGAATAAAGGTCTTGGAGTGATTCCTCGTATAAAATCATCAGCCTTTATGCGTTGCAAGGACACTCCGACGCTCAATTCAGTGAAAGTTCTAAGGAATTTCAATGCTCAAGCGTAAGGTTAAAGAGAATGTTCTTACATGGTACGTTGATGCATGAGTATTTATACCTTAAGGGGGTGGAAGAGCCTTCTTGCTCTCAAAGTTTTCCGTACATAGTGTTAGTATTTACTCTGCTATTTTGCAATAAAGCTGACTTGTTGATGAAAACATGGCCAAATGATGAGGACATGGCCAAAAAGCTTCATTTTATCTTTTATAAATAATTTTATATATTATTTTGTTAGGTTCTGGACCTTACATGGTCAAAGGGTCACTTTTGGGCTTGTACTTTCATTTTGGGCCTTGTAGTTAGCCACCTCTCCTAGTTTAGCTACTTTGGGCCTAGGAAATAGGAGAAGCCCGTTAGTAAAGTGCATTCCCTTTGCCTATATAAGGCTTACCTTTCCATGTATTCCACACACTTTGATTTTGAATAAATTCTAAATTTTGTGAGATTTTGAATGCATACTCTCTCCTTAGCTAGAGTGGCCTTTAACCTTCTACCAAGCTCTTATCCCTAGGCTTTCATCCCTTAGGATAGCGAGTGGACTTATCCTTTCCAAAGATGGCGTCCAAACCTTTCTTCTATTCCTAATCATTTCCTTCAACCATCATTTCACTCCTCCATTCATCCATAGGTTTCCATTCCTTTAGTCTTAGAAGTCTTTTTCATTTCTTTTGCATTTCCCATATTCAGTCTCCATCTCTATTCATTGGCTGCCCAAGAAATCATAAAAAAAAATAGCAAGATTGGAGGGGAAAGAACCAAGATCCACCTTTCTTAGAAGGCAAGCCTTCATCACTTGTGATGATGACGTTTCGTGGCGACTCTACCTACCCATCAGTCACTTCGCATGTGACTTGTTCAGCACTCTAGGTCATAGGTCAACTCTAAACCTCCGGTGTTGAGTGAGTAACTCACAACAGGATCAGTTTGGGGACCCTTCGTGTGACCACGGATAGTGGTGTTAAACCGACCCGTTACATGAGATGCTGACATTAAGAGAATAACTCACAATGGTCATTACGTCATATCGGTTCCAAATGTGAGATTTTAGACAAATTACCTTTAAGTCCAGGGGCCGGTCTTTGGACCGGATCAATTATTATTATTAAAAATATTTATTATTTTATTTATTTTTAATATTCTTAAAAACTATATTTTTAATAAATATAGTTGTATTAAATAAAATTCTATTTAATAAATATATTATCAAAATAGATATTTAAATATATTATAATTATTATATTTAATAAAAATTATGATTAAATACGGTTAATAAATATATATTTTAAATATAAATAAATCCAAAAAGTTGGATTTAATTTGAGTTTATAATGTAAAGCCCAAAAGGGAATGGGGCCCGGTCCCTAGGTTCGGAAGTTCTCAGCCTTTCCGATTTTCAGAAGGAAAAGGTGTGTAACATTTATCTTGGTTTGGATTGGATTCCATTATTGTAGAGAATATATTCTTTTTTAATTTTTAAGCAGCGAGACGAAGGTAAAAAAGAAAAGGCGAGGGGGAAATCGAGGAAAAGGAAAACGGAAAGGGAAGATAGTAGGATTAGGAAGCAGAATGAGTACAACCGTGACTCTAACTCTAAGCCTAAGCCCTTCCTCCGGTTACACCAATGCCATCACCTCCTCTTATCCTTCTCCACATTATTATTCCTACAACCACAATCCAAACCCTAATTTCAATGCCGTGTTTTGCAAGAAGGCCATACCCAAATCCTTCCCCTCGAGACGGACGGTATCTCTCTCGCCACATCTTTGAAAATTACATGTATGCAGACCTTGTTTATACACACACACATATGTATAATTACTCAAAATCCATCAGACCTTATTGCGTCAAAACTTGTTGATTTGGATTTTTGATGGAATTACCCAAATCGAGAACTCAAAACTACTAGTATCTTATATGTATATATATATGAATTGATTATTTCTTCTTGTCTAATGCCTGCCTCATAACATACATACTCTTGTGAAGTCTAGTCTAGTATTATCATGTGCTGGAGTAGGACAGTATCACGATTGTTTTCTTGGTTTTCCTTCTCATGTCCGCTTGATCTTGCATCATCACTACTCTTTGTGGTTTGTGGGTAGTTGTTGTTCACTAATTTTTACTACCAGGGACTCTGTTTTTATGTACTGGTATAGTGGCTTTGTGGACATGCGAATAGAGATCGAGATATGTACAGTCACAATAATGAATTGGCGAATGGGTTGGGCTTATTTGGTTCCGATGAAGAACTTGGCGCACAAATTCCAACTCAGGCCCAATCAGTTGTCGAAGGATCAGGGTCTGTTCGTGTGGCAGAGTTTAAGCCTGCTCCTGATGTTGATTACCTGCAGGTTTGTAACTGTTTTACTGCAAACTTACAAGGACTCCGAACTAATAATTGTACATGTCGTGGAAACTACAATTTAAATTTGATCAACTATTGGTATAAAGACATTTACATGATTATCTAATGAATAATGATGCGTTGAGACATTGTTAAAAAACTAGAGGTCTCTAGGTAGTGGTTGATTCAAACATCTTTAATGGTATGCTATTACATGATTGAATGATATATTGACATTTTATGTAGATGGTGGATAAAAATCCTCACACAGGAATAACTAGGTTTCTTTTCTAATGATGGTATATGTTACTTCTTTTGAATATTACAGACACTTTCTGTTTGACCTTGGCCTTGCATTTTAACACAAATGACAAATATTCTTAATTTTGAATTTTGCAACCTCAGTTGCCTGCCTGATTTATGCTGTGCAACATTTTGAACTTAGTTTTGATTTTCTGTAGGAGTTATTGGCCATTCAACAGCAAGGACCTAGAGCTATTGGCTTTTTTGGAACACGGAATATGGGATTTATGCACCAGGAACTAATTGAGATTCTTAGCTATGCTATGGTTATAACTGTAAGATGCTGTGATTTCACTCAAGTATCAGATGTTTGCTTGTAGCACACAATATATGGCAATGAAGTACATGTTGTTATGATTTTGTTTGACAAGTCATCTGAGTGTGTGTCTCATTAAAGATCATGTGCATTTGTTGTTGTAAATTTTGTTTGTAGAAAAATCACATATATACATCTGGAGCATCTGGGACTAATGCTGCTGTTATCCGAGGTGCTTTAAGGGCAGAGAAACCAGAGTTGCTTACAGTTATATTACCTCAAAGTCTAAGCAAACAACCTCCTGAGAGCCAGGAGCTATTATCCAAAGTAAGGTTTAACTTTGAAGGTTTTATGTGCTCTTAAATGGTTAGAATTTGAAGTGTTTATACTTTACAAATTATAGACCTTTTTAATAATAAAAAAAATCATTTGCTTTATTGTGATTGTTTTAAACCTATGGTAGGTTTTTGTGTTGAAAATATGTCTTTTCTGTCTCTCTGTGATAGTGTGATATAAGGGAGAAAAAATGCATGAAATCTTCAATTGATTTCCTTATCTGTAGTTATACTGTTATAAAGGGAATTACTTTATTTCATCTCTATTTTATGTTTTAGCTATGGTTATTGATTAATTATTAAATGCAAGTTTTGTAATTGTATGCCCTTAGCAGTCAAGAAATTTAAAAAACAAGGAATTTAAATATCTTGAAAATCTAAAGATTTTTTTATCAATGGATAGTGGAAAGCCATAAATCTGCCATGCAAAATAGCCTATGTTGCATGGATACGGCACCTGGTACTTGGTATGGGTTGGGTACAAGGATACAAAATTCTTCAAAAATCTAGGGTATGGGTACTTTAATATAATTAATTATTAGTTAGTTATATATAATTAAATATATGTAAACAAAACCAAATTACATAAAGACATAAAATTGTAACCTATAATTCACAAGTCTTTACCTATAACATAAAAATAGATTAACAACTAACAAGTCAACAACAAATCATAATAGGCATGTAAACATTAAATTTCCAAGTTAAATAATGATTATAAAATTTCAGCAATCTGCATAATGGAAACATTGAAAATCTACTATAGAATCAACTATTACAACCAAAAAAACAGCATTGCAACAAATAAAAGCAACCAATAAAATAATATTTCCAAAATCAGCTATTGCAACAAATTGCACAAGTGCAGTCCAAAGTGCACAAAATTGAACAAGTTCAGTCCAGTTCAAAATGCACAAATGTCCAAAATGCAGCGGCGGCTGTGGTGGTCTTGTCCAAAATTTCTCAAGAATTGGAATACAATCAATACATGACACTTGAGCAGCGACGCAGTATATGGAGAACACATGAGAATGCCAACTTGGGAAGGCATGAGTGTGAAAAGCAGCAGGCAGCAGCGCAGGTCTCCCAATGGCACAGGTCAAGCTGCGGCACTGGTGGAGGAGAATGTGGCATGATAGCGGTAGCAAACTGGTGTGGTAGGGATAGTAATGGTCTCAGAGACCTTGTTGCACTGCTATAGCGTCTGGAAGGTAAGTTTTGGCCTTCTTGCTGCTCATTTGTACCCTAAAACATATGGGGTTGTATTGTAATTTGAAAAACAAACCAGGATAAAAACCGCATGATATTTGAGCATACCCCCTTCTTCTCGTACCCATGCCATATCCTGGAGCACCCACCATGTACGCATAGCAATACCCAGATTTTTTTTTGTTTGAACAATCATTCGCGTACTCACCGCATACCTGAGCTGTACCCATACCTGGTATGTACCCAATATGGATACAGTATCGAAATAGCCATACCCGTGCTTCATAGGAAATAGTGGATAATTTTTGGAAGTCACATAGCAATTGAAATAAAGTTGTTATATATACAAAGGAATGCCTTACATGAACGAAGGGTGATGAAAAACAATAATGTGCAGTTTTGCACCCATTGGGAATGTTCAAATTATTTCTTAGGAAAAACCCAAACACAATTCAGTCAACATTGATTCCTGCAACCACTATTTCAACCTTTTTTCGGAAACAGGGATTCCTCCACACCCACAATGCTATATTGCCACTATAAGTATAACCACTATTTAACAACACTGTTATACGTCATAAATGCTATTTTATTCTTTAGTCTTTTGTGCTCCTACTAACAATATGCTTTAAAATAATGATAAGTAAGCATACCAAGGAACTAAGGATAAAATTATAAATTTATAACCATATCTTATTACCTACTGAATTATTTAATGTTAATAAAATTGTAAGTAGTTGTTACCCTCCAATTACAAAAGTTCTGAATGCGTCTAAAATCTTGCTAGGTAATTATAATTTACTTTGAACATTCATCATTTTTTATATTTTACATCAATAAAAAGTAAATGAGACTTGATATACATGCAAATAGTCAATACATTAGTCTAGTATAACTATAAAGTGAGAAATGCTGTTGGAAAAATGGAAAAGAAATTCTTCTGAATTTAATTTTGATTCATTGTTAATGTTAGTCTTTTTTGCACTATGCGATAGCTTTTTGTTGTCAAATGATTAAAAGAATTTGATCTCTTAGGTTGTCATTGTTGTAGTTGGATCAAACTTTTTTACTAATGTGTTAACACATGACTAGATCATAGTCTAAGTAGTTAATCCCGGATCATAGCCTTTATTTGTTGTTTTACAATCTTACACTTTGTAATTAATGTATGTTTAGTTGAAGAATGCAGTGAGCGTTTATGTGATTTGTTATTCCCAACAATATTCAATAAGGGTGTAATAGAGAATTTTGTTATTAATTTTTATAGAATCAAGAATTTCAATGATTTTTCTTAATTCTTGTGCAATTGCTGAAGTTGTAAAAAAAACCGGAGGGGGTATTGTAAAACATTTGTCCAATTTTAAAGTAAACACTATGCTTCCAAATGAAGATAATTCTCCTGGTGTCTGTTCAAAGTTTTAGAAACAAGGTCTGTCATTTAATGTGTAAAGTGACAGTTGAGGGTTTGAAGGTTGATTGGAGCAAAATGCATGCATCAAGGATGTCTTTGCTTTTATGTTTACTCTAAGATTGAATTAACTTTTAGAGTGAACAATCAAATTGATCATTGAAAGATAGAGTGACTGCCAACCAGGTCCTTCAAAGACGATACCCACCAAATAAGTTCTCTAAAGATTGATTTGGCCACCATGTTATTCACTAAAGGTCGTTCTTAGTAGCTAAAGTGTTTAAAACTGTTATGAAAGGATTATTTTAACTGCTAAGAAAGACTTGATGACTTGCATAATGGCAAATCTATCATTGCTGTTAGGATCCAATTGCAAGGATTTGAGTCCCACATCGGAGATATGGGATTCTGGTGTGGGGTTTATAAGGTCTTGGGCTCTCCAACTACAATACCTAGCTTTTGTGGTATGGTTCTCGCAAGGTTATTATCAATTGGTATTAGAGCCTTCCACCCTTTCTTACAGTTGCAATCGAGTGACGTGGGTGGTGATGCTGTCATTGCAGTGTTTGCCCATGATTAGTCAAAGGGGCTAGTGCCCAACCAGCCTGCGTGGGCGCTGGGGCTGTGAATCGTGGTGAGATGTTAGGATCCAATTGCAAGACATGAGACTTGAGTCCCACATTGGAAGTATGAGATTCCAGTGTGGGGTTTACAAGGCAATGGGATCTCCAACTACAATAGCTAGCTTTTGTGGTATGGTTCTCCCAAGGTTCTTATCACCATCATTTTTGAGAACCCTAGGTGGGCACCCTATCTTTTGAGGATTAAATTGACTATTTACCCTATCATTTAGCATGTCTTTGGTGTTCAGCTAAAGGCTGCTCCAAAAGAGCTGTCATGTCATCTTTGATGTACCATATAGAACAGCCTTGATACATTCTTATTGGGTGTGAACAATTTACTTCTTGTTCCTTTTTTTGTTTGGGTGATTTTTAGCTGCCTGAAAAGGGGTAGAGGGAGGTCAAGAAGGACATTGGAGGAAATTGCTTAAAGGGATCCGACGGTGAATGATATCCCAGAGAATTTGGTTTTGGCGAGCCTAACAATGATGTGTGATCCATGTAGATAGCTTCACCTAGTGGGATGGGCTGCTGTTTTTTTTCCCTGTCAATTTTGTCTCTGTGTTTTATGCATTTTAAAGATATCTTCTCCCAGTACTTTCATTTTCTCTTTATTTTTCTTGTTATTAAACAACAAATATAATATAAGATAAAAATAGTATTTTGGTCATCTAACTTTGAGATCACTTTGGTCCTTTAATTTTACTTTGATCTATTTTAGCCATTTTATGTGTTAAATTTCACTATTCTATTTGTCAGAATCTTTGTTTTTTCACCCCTCTAGAATCTATGTTTCTTTTAAATAAAATGATTATTTTACTCAATTTTGACAAATGGAATTGTGAGATTCAACACACAAAAGCACTAAAGTGGTGCGTCATTGAAACTTGGATAGAGGACTAAAATACTATTTTTGTCAATATATGAGTTCTGTGTGTTGTCTCAATGTAGTGTACCTATGAAATATCTGGAGCATTTCTGTAGTAAACTACTAAAGCAGGACGGAAATTTATTAGGAAATAAGGCCGTTTAGGAAGAATTAGGCAATGGGTTTTTCATCATTTTACTTTTTTTTATAAAAATTACGTAGCCAAAGATAGAAAGAAAACCAGTAGTTTGTGGCTGTTGGGCTTCCCTGGTTCTTTGGTCTGACTCCAGTTTTGTACTCACTGGTTTCGATTTGAATGATTTTGTTGAATGTGCAGGTGAAAAATGTGATAGAAAAGCCCCACAATGATCATCTACCTTTAATAGAAGCCAGCAGGTTTGCACCATCTTTTTGTTTTCTTTCGTTTTGGAGTAGTGAAACACTAATTCTTGCGCAAACTTTTTCTCACTTCTCACCAACCTCTCAGACCAAACAAGCCATGGACACCATAGTCCCGCCAAAACTTTTCCCGATTGTTCCATGACCTCTACTTTGTAGAGTACTTGAGTAGTTTGTGAGTTCAAAGTCTGCAAATACCATTATTGTTTTTCTTTTATTTTTCTTGAAAAGATTGTTAAACTGAAAAAAATAATATCTGATCACAGTATAGAGAGCATAATGTAGAATTACTACAGAAAATTAGGGTTGTTATTTTTCTGCAATATGTGTCACTTAGCTTACAAAAGGAGCCTATAAACTGCATTTATACAATAGTTAATCAAGGGGGGAGGGGGGGGGGGGGGTAAATCTGGCCTAAAACCTGTTAACTAGTAAATTATTATCTGTTAAAATAAAGGGATGAGAGGGTACCGTGGGAGCCCTTCCGACCCGGTAGGGAACAATATGGGAACAATATCTAAGAGTGTGTTTAGTAAAATTTTCAGTTTGTTAGAAGCTTATTTTCCTAACCGAAATGATATTTTAAGTAAAATAGAAATGTTTGATTAAGTGGTTGGTAGCGTTTCTGTAGATGTTACTTGGAGAACTGTTTCTACTTTTTAGCCAGTAACTTAAGCTTTCTTTTCTATTATTATCATCCACACTTTTTTATAATCAACTGTTTATCCGTTATTACATTGTTCTATGTTTATAGATTAAAAAAATTCAAAATTGGAAAGAATTTCTTCAAAGGAATATTATTTAGAGTTGTATTTATCCAAAAATAATAAAGTATTTTAAATAAGAAAAATTATTTAATTAAACTATAGTATATATTTTTTGTTGAAAAAGAAATAAACAATTCATTTTAAAAAATAAATCTTTCGCATAGTTTCGAAAACAAGACCGACCAGCTGGGCAACAGAAAAACCAGTGAAGCATGCCATCAGATGGTCACTAGTCCATTTTATTTAAACCATGAAATTGATTGGTGATCGAACCAATCATAATGGTGAAAAATGGTTATTTATTGATATTTTGCGGGTTAAATCATTAAACACCAAAAATAGTAAAATAGTGTTTTTAATATATATGTGTAAATGTTTAAAACTATTATTTTAATAAAAAATGTTATTTTATATTGTAACTTTTTTTATAATTTTATTTAATTTTTTATGTTGTAATATTATATTTTTTATTCATATTATTTCATATTTCATGTATAATATAAATTTTACTGAAAATATTATTTTATTAATATTAGTGTCATTACGGTTTAATCGCCAAAACATGAATGAATGGTTTGCTTGATTCAATCAATGGTCCATTTTTTTGAAACATTGATCTTTTAAAAAGTAATAGAAGAAAAGTGTTAAATTTCTGTTTTTTTAAAATAATCATGAAATAATGATATATTAAATAAAAATATTTATAAATGAGAATATATTTGAAAAAATCTGTTATCATAATATTTAATTAGATAAAAATAAGAATAATAATTATTTTTAAAATATATAATAATCAAATTTTAATTTCCAATCAAATAAGTAATTATATCATTTTATGTTATTTTACCTTCATCAAACTAGTGTGACAATGAACAGTCTAGACTAGTCATCATTATCAATGTTCTTTGAAAAGTGTGTGTTTTATATCTTTAAATGCAGAATTATTTGGTCTCTTTAAACAATTGCAGGAACTAGAAAAAAAACCATGGTAGTCAATCCCAAATCACGTTGTGATGCAGTCGACTCTAGTGGAGCAAATCACGGATGTAATTTAATATTATCGTTTGTTAAAACACATAAACTTGTGTATATGCAGAAACATAAAAAACCAAATAAATATGACTAAAAACACTCCAAATTCATAGGTGATAATTGAAAACCAGCATTATCCAAATGAAACCATGGTCCAAAACATTCAAAAGCAACAATTCAAGCCTCTTAAGTCCTTAAGGCAACACTAAAACCAAAAATATAACAAGAAAAGAAACATAAGCTATGAAGTGAACTAGGAAATTTATTAATCATATTCATCATCTTCATCTCCTAGTTCCAACTCTTCTTTCCCTCCACTTGAGCTCTCATGATTACTTCTATATATTTCTTTCTCTTTGGAAGTCTCTTCTACAATAGTGGTTGTTGGAGCCTGCAGCAGGTGGTTGGAGCTAGTTTGGAGGTCTTCAGAGGAGTATACAGTGTCATCAGAAATAGGGGTGGGGGTGCTCGTTGAAGACTGAACAGGTGTGGGTGTGGCCGCCGGGGCCTAGCAAGGAGGTGGGAGAGAAGGTGAAAAGAGTTAGAAAGATGAAGAAAATGATGGGGTTTTGTCGAAAACCCTAAGTAAAAAGAGATGGAAAGATAAATTTATCATTTTACCCTTAAGCAATTTGCTGCGACCCATGACGCCGTGATTGTGCTGGTCCTGATTCAATCTGGTCCGCATCAACCACCCGCAATTTAATTACTAAGAAAAAAACTATGTAAGAAAAGGATCAAACTTCTTACCCAAGTTAAGTTCAACATGTCCCTAAACCTCTTTAGATGCTTTCTCGTGTAACTTCCATATCAGCAGATTCAGCACCCACTAACTTATAAGTTGGTTAATTCACAGTGGGTCAGTGGGTCTGAATTTTTCGTGACATATTGCATATCAAGTAACTTATAACGATTTTGATTGCATTTTGTCAGCTTGTAATTGATGTTTTGAGCTTTATTATATCAGTAAGACATTTTTTTTTCTTCCATCGTTTCAATGCAGGCTATGTAATATGGATATCATTTCACACGTGCAGCAGGTCATTTGCTTTGCTTTCCATGATAGTAGATTGCTCATGGAAACTTGTCAAGAAGCAAAAAATTTGCGGAAGATTGTTACTCTTTTCTACCTTGATTGACATAATTTTTATCCACGGCCATACATTATTTCTCTCTGCATAAGTGTGGATTCGAAGAGAATGCTTATTTTTGGTTTGTAATTATTATAATATTAAACAATAAATGATAATGCTTTTAACTTGCTTATTGGAAGTTGAGATAGAAAAGTAATTTAATCACATTCTTGGGGAATGTTCGTCGATTTTATTCTATTGTGATAGATTGTTAATATGTATTATGTATATGGGAATGGTTAGTACTAGTGGTGGGTGGCAATGCTCCTCCGGTCCCATGCCCGTCGCGGAATGTGCTCTATGACATCAAATAACAACAATAAATCCTTAGTCTAGCAAGCTCAGTTACATGAAAGACATGAAAGATATGATGTTATTGTAACTTAACATTCATCAATTTTTTAAGGGCTCTATTCATCAAAAGCTCTTTATTAGTAACTTTTTTAATTGTTTGTTTTGTCTTCCCAAATTTTTTTATAGAGTTACAATATATTTGTCCAATTTTTCTGATAGATTTTTTTAAAGATCTTCTTTGCACATACTCAAACTACCTTAGATGATTATCTATCATTTTCTTTTTAATAGGTATCATGCCAACTTGATTTCAAATATTATCGTTATATATTTGTGTTTTTCTTGTATGTCACATTTATTTTGATATCCTTATTTCAGCTATCTTCATTTGATGTTCGTATTGTCCTTTTATTGTTCAACATTCACTCCCGTGTTGTTTGTATGACAGTAACCTTCTTTTAAGTTTAGGTGTTAAATTTTTCTCTATTTTAACCACCCAACTTCTAATGAGAAACATTCATCATTTTGAATTACGATCCAAAATAGGTTTTATTAAACAAAATATAAGAAATGGATTGGCTACAAAATGTTGTTGGTTGTTACTTTTAACACCTCTTATGTATTATTTGCATCCAATTTAAACCTTTTTTGAACATGGAAGGAAATATAGCTAGCAATATATTCCTTTTAAACAAACTTTTTAATGTACCTAATGTGATTAAATAGTTTTTTAAACCTCTAAAGTAATATTTGCATCTGATTCAAACTTTTTTTGAACATGGAAGGAAATATACATAACAATATATTCCTTTTAAACACAATCTTTAACATACCTCATGTGATTAAATAGTTTTTAAAAAAGTCAAATTATATATGCCTTGTAAATTATTTTATAATTTTGACTTCTAAAGAATACTAACTAAACACAAAGTGTGTTTTAAATTGTGCATCGCTAGTATTTCCCTTATGTACAAATATCCTCTTCAACCTTAAATTGGTCATGTACTATTTTTAATTATGTAATGCTTAAAACATATATTTAGATATTTTAAGATTTTATTATTTTTTATATTTATATTTTTTTGTTTTTCTAAATGGTTGAAAATGAAATCACTAAAAGATAAATAAAAATATAATAAAGTGGATTTTTTTTTTATTTTTTTAACAAGCTCACGTTCAACCAAACCTGAATATTTTCAACACACCTATAAAAAAATGTAAAACATATTAGGTAACCAATTGAATGCAAATAATTAAGATGAAAGGTCCCCGACAATGGTGTCGAATTTGACACGCTGTCATTGTCGGGTCAAATAAAAGTTAAATTATTATAGTATAAGGTAAGCAACCTTGGTCGTTTCTGGAGGACCTTAGTCAAATTAGTCACACTTAATTTACTTAACAAAAAAGGGGGTTTGTAGTTAAGATTGGAAACGAAACTAAATAATAATAATGCAAAAAGTAAATTTATGAGTGAGTGATAAATCAAATTTAGAGACAACCAACCCAAGAAATTAATAAATATTTAGTTAACTAATCATTGATCACAAGTATGATTAAATATAATTAATTTCTCAACCTTGAATCACTTGGAATCCCTAAATGATTATATTCTAGAAAATCTTCTAGAATCAAATTAATAAACTAATAAGAATATTCAATCGATATATTCTTATTAATTACTAAGATAACTTTAAAACCATAATTTGGTTGAGTTAAGAAGCTAAATAGAAATCTCTTATTTAGTGACTTAATCTTTGTTCTCAAATTGATTATTACCAACCAATATTATTTTAGATTATAAATTGTTCAATTGTATACCAATCAATTAAATAATCTACCATCATAAGTGCTTGAGAGACAAAGAAAAATAATTATCTTCAATCAAAATATTAAGAGCAGAACCCAAAGTTAACATAAAGAAAAAATAAATTCCTTAAGTTGATTTTAAAAGATTAAGCTTCCATGATTATTTTTAACAATGAAAGATAAATTTAAATTAAGTATAACTTTGATTATAAAAGTAAATAACAAATAATACAATTAACTTACTTCACATTGAGAAAATCATAACTTGAAGAATGGAATATAGAGCAAAGAAATAAAGCAAGAGAAAGAAGAACTAAAACTTAAGAAACTAAAGTAAAAACATAGAAATGTAATGGAAACTTAAGCATGTATTTATTATGTATCTCTCTTGTGTCTTCCTTACAACTTCAAGCATCAATTTATAGCCAAGGTATCAGAGCACTATGCACTCATGTGTTGAATATTGATGCAATTATTTCCACATTGGTGGGGTTGAGATTACAATAATTCAAAGAAATGATAATGGTACTTTTTGAAATTCATTCTTCTTCACGTTTTCCATCTTGCACGCCAGATCTGACCCTTTAGATGACATAATTTTACCAAACCTTCAACGTAAAAGTTGTAGATCTTTATCTTATTGAATGTTTGGCGCAAGAACCAGGTCATTTGGACATCTACAACTCAAGATATGTGTATTTTAGTGAACTATGTCAATGCTGGTAGGACACATACGGACTAATTGATTCAAGCTCCATTTCTTCATCCTTTTTAAATGCAAAATAACCAAATGTGATCATCATAATGTAGGTCTTTGTCTTAGCTTTTCATGGGCCTCAAGATCAGCTCAATTGGATCACAAAAGCCCAAGTTATGACCAAAACAAGGCTAGACACTCAAGATACAAACAGAAAATGAAAATTGAAATATATATACATAATACTTCAATTAAACTAAACAACATAAAACTTAATTAAAATACTATCATTAAATATAATAAATATATAATAAACCCCAAGTGTAAAACTATAATAAGTTTATTAAAATTGATTCATCACTGATATCTTGCACACATACTGACATTAAACATTATATTTGGTTTGCTAGATATTAAATACAATAGTGATCCTATCATGCCTCTGTGTAAAGTCTGATCAACTACAGTACCGGACTCATCTTTACTAATTATGCAACTGGGACATATAGGAGTACTCATAGGCTTTACATAAGCAATTTTAAACTTTTTGAGCAATTCTTTGGTGTACTTTTATTGATGGATAAAAATTTCATCTTTAGTCTGTTTAATTTGCAAACCTAGAAAGAACTTAAGTTCTCCCATCATACTCATTTCAAACTCCGCTTGCATTATTTCTGAAAACTTTTTACACAGACTTTCATTAGTAGCACCAAAAACAATGTCATCCACATATATTTGCACAATAATAAAGGGTTTGTTAGAGCTTTTTCTATATAAGGTAGTGTTTACCTTACTTCTAGTAAAGCCTTTTGAGATTAACAAGATACTGAGTCTGTCATATAAAGCTCTTAGTGTTTATTTCAGACCATATAGTGCTTTACTAAATTTGAAGACATGGTTTGAAAAAGATGTGTCTTTAAACCTATGAGGCTGTTTTACAAAGACTTTCTCTTCAATAAAACCATTTAGAAAAGCACTTTTAACATCCATCTGATTGTATCCTTGAGCAAAAGTTTCAATAAAGTCTATACCTTCTTGAAGCTATTTCAAATAGTCGTTACTATTTTATTGAGAGAAGATAGCTGTTTAAGCGTGCAAACTCGAGAGATTAGAAGAGAACAAAGTTTTGGTTCAAGGATAGCCAAATTTTACACTAAAACAAAGTGCCTTGAACATAACAGTGTGAAAGTCCTTTTTGTTGTCTTTCGTCTAACATGGACTATCACAAAATAAGCATGGTTGACCTTTTGAAGCTTTAACTCACAACTGATCTTTGTCTGCTTTTTGATTTGCGTAGAGCAGCTTCCTCGATTCTCTCTTTATGTGAGCCTTGATTTTCGAACTTGTCTTCTTTTCTATTTCAGGTTGGAAGTAGATTTGCTTGAAGAATGCTAGGACTAAAATATCTTCAAAATATCCTTGAGTAGAGTGAATCAACATTAAAGGACCTTTCTATGTGAAAGGGGTTTGAGTTGATAACTTGAGCTTGGATAGATGAAGTAGAGAGAGTGATGTGCGTGCTAAGTTTGAAGAGAGAATCTCATGAAGATCGTGACTCAACAATTCTAAGTCTGGAATACGCACACTTGAAATATTGCCTTGTAGCAGGCTTGAGTTGGGGCAGACTTAGATAAAATTTGATTTGGCCCCACATAGACTCGGTTTGAAAAGACTTGAAATATTTTACATTGGTCATTGCAGACTTTAAATGATGGACTCTCTTAACATATGCATCACAGACTTTGTGACCTAAAACACTCAAAATAGAGGGGTTAAATAACATATAGGCAGACTTTATTTAATCAAAGATCTTGATGTGTGTTGTTAACAAATCTTAGGGTCTTTAAATAATATTTAAAAATCTCTAAAGTCCTTTATGAAATAGACTTGGTTCTAACACTGAGTATAATTATGATTCTCAAAAAATAAGATTGCTAGAAAACATGATTCTTGAGAATATAAAAACATTCTAGATGTCAAACACTCCTTTAGAATCGAGTTTAACAAAACCTACATTATTAATTTCTAGTGGATTTTGCAAGACTACAAGAATTTCAATATGCGTTGTGTACGGGCTCACAAATTAACTATTTCATATTTTTTTATTTTTAATTTTAGTATAAAATTTGGTTATAATTATAATTCATATTTTAAAATAAAGAGAAAAATATAGAAATTTATGAATTAATATAAAAAATTAAATAAGTCTTAAATATTTTATTGGTTCTTATGTTGTTATCAATTTTTGGTTATGGTCTTTGGGCTATTTTTTTCCTGGTTTTGGTCTTTATGCCATTGAATATGTTGAAATTGGTCTTTAAAAGCGTTAATGGAAAAGAAAATAGGGTCCGTTTTGAGAAGTTAACGAGTGGAATAATTTAGAGAGATAGAATAAGAGACACATGGCATAATATTTCTATTTACTTAGTTAGGATTGTGAAACGCTTTAGATGAGAGGCCTTAAAATCACCGTCACCACCACCGTTGTCGCCACCTTCCTTATTACCACCACAATCATCACCACCACTACTGTTGTCATCGCCACTACCCTTGTTATCCTCGCTAGCGCAATTATCGTTGTTGCCACAACCACCATTGTTGCGACACCGCCGTCATATCATCTCCACTTATATTTTAGCTTAAAATTATAATTCCACATTTAATTTTATATGATCTAAACATAGAATTGGTAATTCTATGGGACTTCCAATTCTATAGGAATTCCATTTCTATAAAATTGAAAATGGAATTATAATTCAAAATTACAATTCCAGTTTCATACACCAAATAGACTTTTATGGAAATTCAAAATTAATAATGTCTTTGGTTGTAAAAATAAATATGAGAATTTTGTTAGGTTATGTTTGGATAAAGTATTTAAAAATTTTAAGAAATTTAAAATCTTAAGAAATTCAATTCCTATTAATTCAATTTTCATCATTGTTAACATTTTTTGTTTGGGTAAATTAGCTTAAGTCCATTTATTTTTAAAATCACTAATTCAAATTAAGTATTTAAAATTTTCACAATATTAAAATTCATGATGGTGCAATAGCTGCAGGAGTAGAAAAGGTATTGGCAACAATAGGAGTGATGGTGTCAACGAGGTATTGGTGGTGGTGGTGACAAATAACAACAATGGTGGGGTTGGTGGTGGTGCAAGTGTTGGTTATGACCGTAACAACAATGGCAATAGTGATGATGAATACATTAGTAAGGGTATGGTGGCAGTGATGGCACTGGTGTCGATGTGGTAGGGCAATGATAATGGTGACGGTAGTAATGGAATGAGAAAGAAATGAAAAATGTTCATGAGTTTATATTTTTGTTTTATTTAGAATTTCAAATTCTTGTTTTTTAGTTATATTAATTAACATTCCTTTAAGAATTCCATAATGTTAAAATTATTGGTATTTCAATATCCAAAAAGTATTTAATTAAATAAAGTTTGCCTACGTGTTATCTAACCTGTTCAATTAAGTGTTTCAGGTTATAAACCTAAGATGCACATATTACAAATGAAAAGGGGAGCCCACAAATCAAAAAGTCTGCCTTAAGTCATGCAAGTTATTTTAGAACAAGTCTGTCTGGGATCAAAAACAACTTGCATACAAGTTTGTCCCAAGAAAAGTATGATCCTAGAACAACACTCAAGAAAAGTCTAATTCAAGTGTGCTTATCCATACTTTTGGACTGCTAAGTGATATGCTTTATGTTCTCTAAACTTAGTACGCATACTTGCTTCATCAATCAGACCCTAAACTTTTGAAGCAACAAGAATGTTACTCTAAGGAGGTTTGCATCAAACAAAAAAATCAAGAACGTTTTTAAAGATGCTCTGAATCAAGTTCTTATCAAGAGAAACTGCTCTTATCAAGAAAAGAGGAAAGAAGACAAACCAGTGCAAGAACTAAAGCTTGCATGGGAAGAAACCACTGTAGCTGTTCTGCGTATTTCAGAAAAGGTAATGAAGATTAGTACTTGTATCAGAAAGCTTTCAGAAGGTCAACCTTATATGCTCTACACGTTTTAGTTGAAAGAAGAAAGCCAATAAAAGGTCTTTTGCTCTGAAGCACTCAAGGAACACCATTTTAGTACAAGCTTTGAGGTTCCTTGTTCCAGACCTTTTGTCCTCAACTCATCTTCAAGGCTCAATGCTCACAACGGCTACATTCATTCAACGGATTCACAACGGCTATCTTAAAGGCCTATATATATGAAGGGATCTCAAAACTTGAAGAAGTTAATGACTCTAAGAATCAGATTCACGAAATTTTCTCTCTGCTCTTTCAAGCTCTTTGCCTTAGCTTTCTTCTCTAAAGCAAAGACTTTCTTTGTTGTTCTGTTTCTAGCAGACCTTAGTATTTGTTTTCTATACTTAGTGTATCAGCTTTTTATCTTGTATCTTTTATATACATTAAGTTCTCAGAAACTCAAACATAAACACTATTGCAAATCTTTATTTGTGTAAAGTCTGGTGTGTTGTCAATCTTAGTTTCTATTGGGAAACAATTATTTAGCCTAAAAAGGCTTTAGAAAGAATACTTGTGATTGAACCAGGAGTGACTTGTTGAAACAATACTTGTGATTAAGTCAGGAGTGACTGAAGTCAACAATACTTATGGCATGGGTGGTGTTGTGATTGTAAAAGGTGTTTTTACAATAATGAAAATCTTTCAGGTCTGAAGTTACTGAATGTAGCTTCTTCGTTGAAAGTGAATCAATATATATTCTCTGTGTTCAATCTCTCCATCTCTTATCTTATAAAGTCTGGTTCAAAAGTCTGCTAATTTCACATTTAAAAAGTGTTAGTTCCACTCGAAAATAGTCTAATACTTATTCAATCTTTTTCTAAGTTTGACTCTGAACTATTAATAAAGTTATAGATTTTGAAACTTTTTTTATGTATAATAATTATATCAAAACATTATTATTTTTACGTTGAAAGATAATTCATTCATAAATAGGATCAAAGACTACAAATAATTCTTCACTCGAAATAGCCTCCAACAATCGTGGAGGAAGTGAATCAGTCATCCTACAATCCTAAGCAATACCAAAAAGGTATGAGAAATTTTTTGGATTTTGGTGCCAATGAAGAAACAACTCCTTGCAATTTGTTTCTGTTTGAATGAGCAAACCCTGCCTCTAAAGCTAGTCCACCTCAAAGCTCTTGCCTCAGCTATAGTAACATCTCAAACTCAGCTGGTTCTGATTGGGAAGCTACTAACAAAACACGACCAAGATGATTTCCGATAACCACACCCTCTACCTCATTTAATAGATACATTTAGCTTAATAAAAGAATTTGGTGGAGGAGACCAAGTATTTTGCATTAAGCTGACTATGTCATCTTGATATTTTGGTGGAAGCATAAATTGGGCCTTCTCAATCGCTACATCAACAGTCTACCAAAGACCCAGACCCAATAATTGAACAAAAAAAAAAAAATCCACTCCTTGAAATTAATATCATGTGAATTTGGAGCATGTAATGACAAACCACAAGCAAACCATATTTCCTGGGCAAATTTGCATGTTAACAATAGCATGAGATATAGTTTCATTTTCAACACCAACTATGTTGAAGCACACCTTCATTTGCCAAAATATCATTGGCATGACTTTTACATTCCACAAATTTTTCCACTGTTCCGATATTAGATTTGATGTTCCCCGTGAATTATCCTCCTGAAGATAAAGAAAATTATAGGCAGATTTAATAGTGAAAAAACCATCTTGAGTACCAATCCAAACTAATCTATTCTTTCCTCCTGAATTTGATATAGGAATTTCCAAGATTTTTTTAGCTTCAAAAGCAGAGAGAAACAGCTAGATAATTTTTTTCTTATCCCAAATTCCTTCATCATCAAATAAAATATCTCCAACCATCTCAATAGAACTTTCCTAATTTTGGCCATTTATAATTTTTAAATCAGAAAGTCTATATAAACCCACTTATCCTCCCAAATATGCACCATTTTCCATCTCTCACTCTCTAATAAACACATTTATTTAAACACTGAGTTGGCACCAAAATACTTGGCCCCATGAAACTAGCATTTCCTCCTACCTTTGCCTTATGAATTAAGCATGAAGGAAAATATTTTCCTTTCATCACCTTAGACAGTCACCAATGACTAAAGATGCAACAGTAATGTCATGTAGATTTGAAATCAATCTCAAACACACGAATTTAAGTTCCTCACACAATATTATTTTCAACGCAGAATCATGGTTAAGGCTGAAACTAGCACATCCATATAACTTGTTAATTGTTACAAACAAATTTACATGTATACATTTTCTCTTCTCGTTGAAACTTTCTTAGACTTCCAACACACACATAGTTCTAAAACTTTAAAAATCGTACATTGCTCACATCACCTTATCTTGTTATTGATTACAAATTTAAAAGTGTTACTTTTGTTATCTTTTGCACACACTATATCTTTAATTTTCTAAAATAAATTTTCCTAAAGCTGAGTCGAATATTATATTTTAGTTAACATGTTCTTTTACACTCTGTTATACGTAAAATTAGCATCAATAAATTATTTTTTTCTATTTCTAGCATTTTTTAAGTTTGACCATATAATTGTATTGGTTACATTGATGTCTCTAACTTTTTACAGTTTCAAACTATATCTCTACATTTCCTAATAGCAAACAGAAATTTTATTATATGATCATCTTTTATATTGAACGAAAAAAAAAGCTATACTATTAAATGCCTAGATATTTAAAACAAAAATTTGAAACTGCATTAACCTAATCAATACAAATACAAACCATACTAATTTATTTATATTTTTTTATTATCCATAAAAGGGCCGGAGCCCTAGGAAAAAATATTTTGTTTTGTTTGATACAGGGGGCGAATTTCGGTATTAATATCTGATCTATCTGGTATAGGAGATAGAATTTTCAGTGTTGATATCGGGTCAATCTCTCTAATTTGTTACAATGGTCTAGTTGAGATTTGATATTATATTTATCTGTCCAGTGAGGATTTAAGAGCCTCGTAGTGATTCCATTTAGCTAACACGTTGGTATCTCACGTTGAAGGGTGAAATAGGATGTCACCTACAAAAATACTTTGACGCTCAAGTCAATACTAGATAAACTAATATCGGAGCTTAAGCGTGGTTGGTGAATGTGCTTTAATGAAGAATAAATACTTGATATTTATAGAGTTGGTTAGTTTTGGATGTCCTACATGACATGTGTCAATACAGATTTCGTAAAAGACGAGTAAAACTGACACAATCCAGATATTCCTGACACCTTTGTAGGTATAAGAGTGGTATGCCATAAGCATGCTCCTTATCTTTCTCCTAACTGGTCATTATGAACTCCAGTAAGGAATTCGGTCAAGAGAGCACGTGCGTGGGATTATCCGATGTCATAAGGTGCTCATATGAGGTGTTCCATAGCGAGGAGCATCGTCCAAAGCCAATACCATATAGGCTGTTATTAAGCCTAAATCAATAACAGTCTCTCAAGGTTTGGATGCTTCCTGTCCAACAACCACCAATATTTCACGTTGAATGGTGAAACAAGGTGTCACCTACAAAGACAACGCTCAAGTCAATATCAGGTAAGTAATAACGAAACTCAAGCGATGGGTTGATAATCATACCTTAAAAACTATAGTAAATGTAAGGTATTTTATGGAGTTGAGTTGTAATTAAATTCTATGTGACTTGTGTCAATATCTTTTCATAAAGTAAGAAAAAAAATGATAAATAGTGACACCCTCTATAGTTTTTTGGTCGTTATGTCTCCTGCTACCCCCGACCTTCACCCAATATTGGACCAATTGCATCTTGGTGGGGTGTCTCTTGTGGGATTTCCTCACATGGATTCCTAACCAGTTTTATTGGTGATGAGGTATACCAGATATCCTTACATTATAATCGATAGTCTGTAGGAATCTAGGCCACTACTGGACCTAGATGATATTTATATTTTATTTCAATTAAACAAATTAAATTACACAACACCATATGATGCTACTACAGATGTAGACGAGCAAAGTGGCGGATTTGAGTTGATTAATTAATTGAAATATTGAATGAGAAGTTGAAGATGACGTACAAATAGAATTTGAAAAGGCATTTAGGTACCTGACGTTGAAAGCTCAAAAAGAATTGCGATTATCGTTCAATTATTGATATAAAATACATTAATGGCCTTCTTTTTAGGGAATGGCTTTGGTTTTTGTTGTTTAATACATTCCTACAGTCATTCTTAACATTTTTCATCTAAGAAAACAGAATGTGATTAGGATATTGCCCACATGACAATGACATCACTGTTGTCTATCAATTAAACGTCAAATATAGCTTGAAATAAACGGGTCTTTTTTTCTTAATAAAGACTTTAATTGGAATATACCAACTATAAATAAAGTACTTTTACATAGCCAATTAATCATAGATTAATATATCATTAAAATTAATTTTTTTAAAAAAATTATTTTAAAAGTAAAAATGTTTTTGTGAGTAGCCGTGTGAATTAGATGTTATTTTCTTATGCATTTCTGTACTCTTTCCTGCCTATGAAGCATTTGCTTTATTCCAGAAGTTACCCGTTACGCGTTTTGTATAGCATACAAGTACTAGTTTTGCAGCCCCACCTATCTTTTTTACATTTTACGCATCCAACATGGAAGAAGGAAATAAACCATTCATAAGTATTTTTAATTGTTGAATAAAAGAGTTCTAGTATAATTTAAATGGTCAGGTTAAAATTTAAAATTAATTTTTATAATTGTAACTGAACAGTATTATATTCCTATCAACCTAGAATTAAAAATAAATATTTGAGTATGTTTTCCCACAAAAAAAAATGTTTTTAAATGTTTACTTTGTTGGGAAAAAAACTAAACATTATTACAATCATTATTCATATGTGTCTTTAAATGTTTAATTTGACAAATTTTCTAAAAATATTTTTTTTTACAATTATAACAACTTCTAAAAAATTGGACCCCATTTAATTGTGGGTACTAGATGACTAGACCTTTTTCCCTAAGATGACCCCTAGCTCTACCTTTTTATTTGGGGTTTAGAGTTTAGAATTTAGGGTTTAAGGTTTGCATTATCATTTATGAATTACACTCAGATGATATTGATTGTCGTGTCAAAAGTAGTATAATCTTCACAAACTCATCACTCATGTTTTCTCCATTATTTATCCAAGTAATACAAACAAACACTAAACAAGAGAAAGGATAGAGTGACTAGGTGTGACAAGGCGAGTTATTCTTTTTGTACGAGCCAAGAGCTCTATAGAGGAAACATCAGTATGCAAGGTCGAAATTGGAGCAGAGTTTCAGTATTTGAAGGTAAGGTACCCTCAATGTGCAAATGAGCCGCCTTTTATAGGTAAGGTTGGGGTTAGTTACGCGAGAAATTTGAAGGCTTGCATTGCTTTGCATGCCACCTGATAGACCTATGAAAATGAATCGTTGCAAGTCAATCCACACACGCCATGTGTTCACAACTCTTTTGTCACTAACATAAGACTCCAACATTGGCTGCAATTTCAAGTCATGCCCATCAAAGAGTGCCATACCAACCAGAAACAGAAAACACGTAGAATAAATCATCCCATAATTAGGTTATGACTTAGCTCAGTGAAGCAACACATAGGTCACTCCAATAGGCACGGGCAAATAATTCAGGCTAGACATCGAATGATATTTGAGTTCATAAAGACGTTTCACGCGAGCTCATCATAATACCGATCAACCCAACAAAACTTCGATCCGATGATCGATGTATCTCTAGACTGGTGTCAGGGGGAATTATGTTGAAAGTTGGGGGGCATGTTGATAGCTGTCTGCAAAGGATGTCAAGAATACCTACGGAGGTATTAACTTTTTCCCATAATTCACATATTCATACTAATAGAAAGTCACGTAGGACTCAACTATTACCTACCTTTATAAATACTCTTTAGTTATGACTCTCAAAGATACATTGCATTCATTAACTTACGTTTGAGTTTTTTTATTAAGTATGTGAATTGATTTGGTATTCTTTCAGGTGACACTCTCTTTTACCCCTCAACGCGTTAGGCCGGTGTGGTAAACGGAGACCAGATACAAAGACTCTCAATTCCCCACTAGATTAGGAGAGATAATACCGGATTTCACTGGACACCAATGTTATATATAAGAGAGAATTGAGTTCTAATTCATGTTTTATTTATAAGAATTGAACACACATAACAAAAAAAAAAAAGAAGAACTTATAATAACCCGTGCCCCTCGCTAAATACGCATTGACAAATAGAATGGTTTAGGAACGAGGGAACTGTCACTAAAAGAAGGGGGAAAGGAAAATAGGCATATAGATTGGAGAAGTTAAATGTGAAAAATTATATGTACATATATACATTGAAACTGAACTCCTAGCTCCCTACTAATTATTTTGTAGCAGCAGCCACATAAAAAGTGAAGAAATAATGAATCCCCTAAGCTAAGTGGCAGAGAGTAAACAAACAAAAGTAATTAACAAGGCAAGAGATCATCCCCAAAGAGATAAAGAAGTCTCTCAACAGCCCAACTAGGCTGAGGAGGAGCCACACACTGATCAGATGATGATGATGATGAAGTCAGCAAAGGGGCTCTACAGAGTGGACAAGTGGGCTTCTGCTTCTCATGCTCATGCTCATGCTCCAACCATCTATCTATGCACTCTCTGTGGAACACATGGTAACAGTTCACCAACTCCCTCACCTCCTCTTCCATCTTCAGCTCGTTCAAGCACACTGCACATGTGTCCTCCTTTTGTGGCAGCCTCTCTACAATCTCTCCAAACGTTGTCAACGCCAGAATGTTATTGTTGTTGTTGTCACAACCTGAGTGTGTCCTTCTGTCTTTCATCAGTCTGGAAACAAGGCACAAGACCCATCTCAGAACGGCAATGATCAGAGCAACCTCGTATATGGCTTGCCCTATGCTCAAACCAGACACAGGATCCTCAACAACGTACAAGCCCATTGAAAGGAATCAAGGATGAAGAAGAAAGGGAAAAGGGGGACTTGAGAGTATGGATTTGGCTTGTTTATAAAGCCAATGATATGGAGTGGTGCTCTCTCTGGTGGAGGCTACTACTCTGCTTTTTCTCTTTCTGCTTTTGCTTTCACTCTCTTCTACGTTCTTTCTTCTTGGTGTCCCTTTTTTTAAGTTGCTGATTAATGTTATTTTATTGTTTTTCTTAAATGTTTATGCACCGTCCTTTTGTGATTAGGAATAAAGGGTCACCGACTAGTGCCTCAGACGCTTCCGCGTGTGAGTCATACGCCACCCTTAACGCATGATTAATTCTTTTCACCAAATTGCTGATTATTACAGCTAAAGCAATTGGATCATCACCAACATAATGGATCTTCAATTCTATTATTTTTCTCTATTTTTAGGCATAGTATCTAAAAGCATATATTACTAATACCCTTTTTTTTAAAGAAAGAACTATTAAATACCTATTTTCAACGTAAAAAAAATCAAACTAAACTAATTCGACTAAAAACTAGTAAATCATTCTGGTATCTAGTCACGAACAATCTCGGAATTGACTAACCATAAAACTAGTCAAATAAGAAAAAAAAACTAATGGTTTCCTACTCAGACCAATTTTGTATCAAATTTCATAAAAATTACAAAATGCTAAAGATCATATTTAAAATCAAATTTAAACTCCAATTAAATATGTAGACATAAAACTCTTACCATCCATCCACCATGGTTTAATATGGCAAATCATCGCAGGGCCCCTAGAAAAATTGTGCACTGTAATGTAACTGAACCATGGGATTGGTCGTTTTTAACTTTAATAACACTATTGATTAATAAACTATTTGGTGCGTCAATTTCGGGTTTGATTAAGAAAGTTGGTAGAATAATGAGACTTGTTAAGTGAAAGATAAAGGGTACAACAGCAAGTGAGTTTGCTTTTAAACAAGATCACGTAAACGTCATAATGGCCCCCATGGCATGTGTTGATTCCTAACATCCTAGTCAGATCCAACACATGCACACTACCAATTCCACAATTTGGTTAAGAAGTACGATGAACATGACAAAGAGGAGAGGGGGTGCGTGAGTGGAGGAGCAAAAGTGGTTGAAAACGGCACAAAGGAAAATATCAGAGTCTTCTATGACTCATTGCTTGCATTAGAAGAGAAAAGAAATCACCATGGCATGAAACAGAATTTAAGAGATCTAAGAGAAGCATACTAAAAAAATGCTCTTATGTCATAAACCAAACAGATTTACAAACTGAGTACTGCCTAAGTTGCATGGCTGAAAAGGATGTGCCTTATATAGGTCTGCATACTCAGTATGCCATTTTTGAAAGAGATGAACTCAACTCCAGCTCACAATTATATAGAAGGATAAAACTTCTGTTCTGCTAACACAACTTTTAAAAAGTGGTAATATTCGAAGCTATCTTTTGGGCACTGCATAAGACGATTAAAAATTCAATAGTAGATTGCTCAAATGTCTTGGTTCATTGCTCCACCTTCTTCCATCTTCTTTCGCATTTTGTACTGTAGTGTAGCTGGAGCACAATCTAAAGGTGTTTCTCCTGAACAAGAAATAGTCAGTTAATATTTGCACTAAAGAATTTTGCAGCTTACTATCATTCCTTTAGGATCCTTCTTTGCACTGCATTTGCACTAGAGCAACAGGAAAAAACAAAATTATAACTAGCTGAATTCAAGGAAGGGAAAAGATTAATTACCTTGTGCATTTTTGTAATCCAGGCTTGCCCCCGAATCCATGAGAATGAAAGCTATGTCAGTTTGATTGAAGACTGCAGCCTACAGAGAATATTAAAGAATTATAGAATCATTGACCATCATATGATCAAGAAATAGAATTACTTTCATGCTTGCAGTTATGAGCACGAACAAGTAAAAGAGTGAGAGAGGTACCAAATGTAATAAAGACAGTCCTTGTTTGTCCCTGTAATTTGCATCCACACCCTGCACATTATAGAATCCATAAATACTACTTCAAAAAAAGTTAAAACAATGAAGTTGATAGTCTAATTTGAAAGGGACAAACCTCACTAAGAAGTTTCTTGACAGCAGCTATGTCCCCATTTTTTATTGCTTCTCTTAAACCCTGAGACCATCACAGTCAATCCCACCTATGACTTTCAACAGCAAAAATCGTTTTGCACAATGGATAGAGTAAATGTTTAAATCTACTCAATATAAAACGTGTACCTCTCCATTAGCTTCATAATCAACCAGGGGTCTGTCTGATATGCCATTGGTTACATTACCAAGGTTAAATGTATAACTGTAAATTTGGCATCATAAACTATCAAACAATGATGTCATAAAGCATGCAAGAGCAAAATTAAGTAAAAAATTAGCAATGACCAGTTTGAGCCTGGAAAAAGTGAGGTTTATAATAACTTTACAAATGTAGAACATCTTAAAGAAACATTGGCATGCTAAATAAACCGAATTGTCCAGATGAAGATACAGTATCCCTTCATTTCTCTTATTTACAACAAGGAATAGATTATGTTGTCTATGGCTGAATCATAATTTCAGTCCAGAATACTTAAAGCTTTAAGCAGAAATGCCCTCCGTCATTTTGTCGGAATCGTTTGTTTTCTTGGTTTATGGGTTTCATCTGACAGGACAGAGAAATCCTACTTGGCTAGACGTTCCCTGTTAGCATCTCAGCCAAGGAACACTTAACATGCAAGGATACAATTTCTGGTCAACTGGAAATTAAAGTTCATTGCAGACGAAACTTTGAACTAGTATAGGAACTAGACACAAAAGGGGAAATAGAGCGTGATTTTAAGCTTAAACAAAAGAAATCTTTCCTATTACTCAACGTTATCAGTTTTTCATTGATAGAAGCTGAAAAATGATTACCCTCAGATGGAAACAACTGCATAAAGACTGGTTAAAAATATACATATTTCCAGCAAAAAAACAGATATTAGTTAGTCAGTCCGTTACCTAAACTTGCTAGATGAACCAGAGCTTTTATTTTTTGGAACATTATCTGTCTTCTTAGGTTTAGGATTTGATGGAGCAGTAACAACTGGAGTTGGCTTCTTCTGTCGCAAAGGAGTAAACATAAAACCAGGGAGTTAGTGGATTGCACCGCAAAAAAAAAATAATGATATTAAGAATTGTTACCTCCTGGGGGAGCACATCAGAGGAAGGGGCTGGAGCTTCACAGATGCAAAGAGGCATTCCACACTTACACTCTTTAACACCTGATACAAACTTATTCTCTGTAGATGATGTGGTCTTTGAATCAACATTTGCATTAATATCTAATTTGGAAATTGTATCTGCTACACTGTCTGAAGAAGTCTGTGGTACATCCTTCCCAGATCTGTGCCAAGGAAAAGATGTAATGTATAAAACAATCCTAGATAATATTGAACTCATGTAGAAAATAACGATATTGTTGCAAGAAGAAAGGGGAAAAAAATACAAACAGAGGAAGGCTAAAATAAAAAAATAAAAATAAAGAGAAATATAGGCAAGTGGAAGTAAAACAAATGGTCCGTCAGCATCACCAAATTACAGGTTACAGAAAAAGGAGGAGCACTTATTCCTGCCATTTAGACCATTGACCCACTGGGCATTCATTTAAAAGAGAAGTAAAAAAACAAAAACTAATATTTGCTTTGTTTTGCAAAAATGAGGAGGGGTTGATGCACATTTTCAATCTTAAGTTGTAAGTGGAATAACAACTTGGAAATTTCTCATTGAGACATGTATTCAGGCAATCCATGTAACTTTTGTAGGATTGAGCATTTGACTTCTCTCTGGTGTACTGTTTAAAGGGTTTCCGATTAAATATGTTGAAGGATTGGGTAATGAGTAACTTTATTTCATTGATGCATTCTTTGTTCTCTCTTGATTGGTTTCGCTTTTCATTTACTGAGGAGAAACTTGTCCTCCCAACTCTTTGTGATCCTCATCTCTACATATTCATGAATTAAAAAATAAAGCTTTGCTTTGAACATTTTGTCTTTAAAAAAAGCAAGCCCAGATGTGCTTGATTCCATGGATTTGATCCCTTTGGTGTCCCCTTTTCCAGGTATATGATGCTTCCTGTTAAAGGTTCCATCCCAAAACCAATTGGCAATGGTTGGAGTGGCCCAACAGGTATTTAAACCATGCGAAATATTATGAGGCAGGCGATGTGGGACTTCCAACATGCCCCCTCCAACGAAGCCTGCCGGACCAGGCAAGGGGTAACTTTTGACCCACAACGAAAGGGCAACTCTTTGCCCATAAGAACTGGAAAGAATGCTCTGGCTCTGATACCATGTTAAAGGTTCCATCCCAAAACCAATTGGCAATGATTGGAGTTTGTTAAAAGTCCCACATTGACTAGAGATATGGTCAATCAAAAGTATATAAGGTGGAGGGTAAACCTCATCCTATGAGCTAGCTTTTAGGATTGAGTTAGGCCCAATACCCAAATTTAAGATGGTATCAAAGCCTATCCTAGATCCGTTGTTGGGTCACCCATGTTGTCCATGCTCCATTCCTGAGTGTGGGGGTGTTCTATAAGACCCACGGGCCACCCGTATTCATCCACACTCCACTCCTGAGCGCGAAGGGGTGTGTTAATAAGTCTTACTGGCCACCCGTAGTCATTCGCGTTCCATTCCTGAGTGTGAAGGGGTGTGTTAATAAGTCCCGTGGGCCACCCGTATTCATCCACGCTCCATTCTTGAGCGTGAGGGGGTGTGTTAAAAGTCCCACATTGACTAGAGATATGGTCAATCAAAAGTATATAAGGTGGAGGGTAAACCTCATCCTATGAGCTAGCTTTTAGGATTGAGTTAGGCCCAATACCCAAATTTAAGACTTCCTATTTACCAATTAAGATGAAAACTTTTGATTTATGAAGATTGACCTTATATTCAATCACAAAGAACGGAGATACTTAATTAATCTCCAGAGCTCTTCACATGGGTAGAGCACATTGAATCCGCGTCTTAAAGTAATCACATATACAAGGTATTAGCATGTGGCATTGCTATGATACAGAATAGCTCACAATTCACAAGCACAACCTTCATTGTCTTTTCCTCTTCCAAGTGTTAACTGTTAAGTATTTAAGTTTTTTTTAAAGGAAAATTTGCTAGACACTAGGAATTACAGCCATTTGATATGAAGTAAAAAATATTTGGTCTTTCTATATTTCTGAAGTGCCATATATCATCACAGTTTAACATGATCTTCATTATGAAGGTATTCTTTAATGTATCTTTGGAGAATTTTTTATGCCATCTTACTGAGATGGTGTCAGTCTAGTAAATCAACTTCACACTGAGTATCATTCCGTACTCATTCACAAGATCAAATATTCAACCTAGGTGCGTTCTGATCCCTACACAATGTAGCCAAGAAAGAATCTTAAACATTCCAGTCTGACACTTATACTTAAATATACCACAAATTCTACCAAACAAGGTGGATTATAAAATTAAAATTTCACCTACTCACATGCTGATAAAACAGCTAATAGAAAGAGTTCCCAACACAGTTAACTTAATTAAACTGCTTTTAGTACAAAAAGAAGAATATCTTGTTTGTATCCAAATGATAATTGAAAATTGATAACATGCCATGAGTTTATGGAGAAGGAATATACCGTGAATTGTTGAAACAATCAGTACATACTCGGACATCTGAGTAAATGCCAAATTGTGGCAAAGCCTGCATAGAAAAATATCCTTCTGTGAAGTTCATCAAAAATAAAAATTCCACTTCCTCTGGTAATCTAAACTAACGGTAAAAGATCCTACCATTTGATTTGCTGAATGCTCATTGCACAATGTTCTCCCGCAGGATCGACAGTGATGCTGCATACACATCACAAGAAGCACATACTATAATCACTTCCTACGACTGAAAAATTATTTTCATAGTAACAGAATTTCACATAAACGGTGTCAATGTGTCTTGAATAACAAACTATGTGAGTAGCCAGCCAAATTTACAGAAGTACCATGAAGAGAAGTAATTTGGTTACCCAATTTATCAAAGGAACACTGCACCTTAATTTTTTTTTTTATCATTTATAGATTTTTTGCACAAATGCAATACAGTACCATGACCAATACAATGTTTAACATGAACGACTCATTCTGTATGGGGAATTGAATAAGCAATAAGTAGCAAGTACTGTAAATTGGGGACAATTTCAAAACTAGTATAATAATAGTGTACCTTAAACAAGCATTTAATAATTAAAAAAATGTCATTTTTACATTACTGATTAACTGAAAAAAATTTGTTTTCTTTCCCATAAAGAACAGTAACCAACCCGACCGATTTGAATACCAAGTATTATTTTGCATTTAAATGTGTATATAAAGATCCCCAAATAGCTAAAAACAAAGCAAAGTGTTGAACTTTATTATATATCTAAAGAGGGCACAGAACATGTTAGAGTAAAAATGGAAAAATTGAAGAAACCCAATTCAGAAGTGATGAATCTGATGGAAAGGGTACCCGTCTCCTGAAAGTGTTGAAATTGCAACTGCAGACAACGCATCGCGCTGCTTCTTGGAAAGGAGGAGGTTCTGTTGCTGACATGGTAATTTTCTCTTTCCCGTTTTCGTTGCAAACTTTCAATCCTTTTTCTTGTGATTGCTGACGATGATTCAGATCACAAAGCCCCAAGAATCAATCCATTTTTCATATGGAAGAGGAGTGATATTTTATTTAGTTGCACAACGTTTTTGAAGATTATGATCTTCCAAATAAAATAAAATAAATGTTTTTGAATTTCTTATTTCGGCTTCATGATTTTTATTGGTAAACAGATTGGCTTCATGATTTGATCGGCAAGAACTCAGAACATCTACAGAATTTGGAGCTTTGGGCTGTCAAAGTCGAAAGTGGGTTAAGCCCACTCTATCCAATGGGCCTAGCATGGGCCCAATAATTTTATACAATGTTTTACTAAAAGAATTTCTTTGACTTGACCAAAAAAAAAATTTCTTTGACCAAAAAAATAGTATTAAAAAGAATTTCTCACCCAAAAAAAATTAATTTAATATAAAAAATTCCTACCCAAAAATTTAGCTTCCGAATGTCTTATTCGCTAAGTGATTTTTGGATAAATTGATTATTATGTTTGTTAATCAGTTAAGTTCTCTTTTTCTATTAACATATTTGGTATAGAGAAAATATTATAAGTTTAGAAATATTCAAAGGAAAATATTTTAGATTTTATGATTTCGGTAAGTTTTTTCCCCACCGATTTAGATGGAACACAAAAATAAAATATTTCATATTTTAAGAATCATATTTATCTATAAGTATTTTGTTCTAATTTCTACCCAATATAGATTAAATTACTTTTTAACTTTTATTTCTGATAAAAAAAATACCTTCCTCAATACATCACCTAAGGTTAATTTTCCATCCATCATCTCATATGCTTCTTTAAAGTAAAATTTAGCTAAAAGAGATCAACTAGGTTGTAAGACTCTCTTCTAATAAAGCAAACACTAAAGTAAAGATAAAACCTAGACAAACCTTGACAATTCAACCTCCACATCATGAACATAAATGTAAGCTTGGGATCTTAAATTGTCTCATTTATTGTGTATGTTGATTGAAGTTTGATTATTAATGTCAACAAAGTTACAGTAATTGATTAAAAATTAAACTTATAATCATAAAATTATGAGTTTAAATTTTAGTAACGTGGCAACTTGTTCATTGATGATTTATAAATAATTATTTAAGTGTTTATCAAGCTTTGAACTTTAAAGCATATTATTAACCTTCAAGACTAAACTCATCTAAACTTTTATTTTATTTTATAAAAAGTTTGATTGTTAGTAATATGTATGTGATCTGAGTCTAATACCAGTATCGGTATCTATAAACTTATACTAGTAGCCATATATGGCATCTAGTATCAATATAAGTACTAGAGCACTGCTTTGTTATAGAATTTATGATCATTGTTATCGCTAATAAGTCATTATTCAAAACTTTTAAAACAAGTTAAGTCTGTCGAGCTAGCCCACAAAATGGGCGAGCTTAGACACTAAAAAAAGAGCTTAAATTAAAATTAGGCTCTTTTAAACCCGGTGTCAAAAAATCCATGCTCAGTTGAGCTTTTGTTGGACTAGGTTGGTTTGTACTTTATATGTTTATTTGTGAATAAAAGTATTATGTAATATATTATATGTATTATGACCATAAAATATCAATAGTTAAATATTTTTATGAGATTAACGCTATAATAAAATATTTAATTTAATTAAATAGAATATGAAAAGATAGAAAAATTTTACAAAAAAAACATTTTTTCATTTTATTCTCATTTCAAGTTTTTATTTTTCTATTTTATATATTTTTAAACAAACAACAAATAAAAACACTCAATTAAATTAAACTAAATAAAGTTACTAACCGATGTTGAGTTTAATAAATAGATTTATAAAATAAATATTAATATGTAAATAATTTAAAACATAT
Source organism: Clitoria ternatea (assembly GCA_037962975.1). Taxonomy (NCBI): domain Eukaryota; kingdom Viridiplantae; phylum Streptophyta; class Magnoliopsida; order Fabales; family Fabaceae; genus Clitoria; species Clitoria ternatea. The sequence goes on along the minus strand of CM075676.1, from coordinate 86,359,903 downwards.
ATGTTGTAAAAGAATAAAAATGAACAGACAATTTTTATCATGATGTTGAATATATACAAACTGTAATTAGAAGAGTTGTAAAATTGACTTAGTGGTTAAAAAAGTTAATAGAAAAATGAGAGAGGAAAGTTACATGTCTTAATCATTCCATTTTATATTTTTACACAAATAATTAAATGAACGGAAATATTTTTATGAGATTAATACTATAATAACCATTTTTATTTAATCAAAAGAATATTAAAAGAGGGAAAAATTTATGAATATTTCATTTTATTCTCTTTTTAATTTTTCTATTTTATATATTTTCAGGTAAACAATAAATCAAAGAAAACAACACTCAATAAAATAGAAATAAATAAAGTCATTGCCCGATGTTGGGTTTAATAAATTGATTTATAAAATAAATATTAATATGTAAATAATTGAAAACACATACATTATAAAAAAATAGATAGTTTTTATAATGATATTGGACATATACAAATTATAATTGAAAAAGTTGGAAGATTAGCTTAGTAGTTACAAGAGGAGTTAAAAGGAAAAAAAAATGAGAGTTGATAATTAAATGAGTAAGATTTTAAGCGGAGGTTGTAACTTTTTTATATTATATATATATATATATATATATATATATATATATATATATTATCAATTATATCAAATAAATTTTGTGAGAATATGACAATTGGTGATAAGTATTAATTTTATATACGGTTCAAATTACTATTAATTTTCATTTAGTGAATGAATCCAAAACTTATTTTCGAACTACCGCAATTAGATATACTAAAAATCAAACTTATACATTGCATATCATTGTTTATTTATTTTCTTAGAAAACTCAATCGATTTTTTACATTGACTCAACAATAAAAAGATTTATTAGAATTGACCACATAAATTACCTGACACTTATTTTGGTAGTAATTATATTTGAATTTGATGTACAATAACGATAGTGGCCATGGAAAATTGAAAGCAACAACTACTATGACATTGACACATCAATTGTCATCCACTCTCACTTGCAATATTATCGCAAACAACTAAATACGTCAACAACATTTAGGAAAAATTAGATGTTTAATAAGTTTGTGATGTGAGATTAGAATAGACATTATTTTTTTTAATTTGTTTAGACAAAATTTTAAATAGAACATAATAATTATCATTTATTATAAACTTATTTTATCATTAAAGTCTGACAACTTGAGAAATTCCATATGTCTCTTGAACTGTAACCTTTATCCAAAATTTGCCACACATAAACTAATTTAAAGAACACTAATCACCCAGATTGTCAGAGTTTCTAATGGTTATTTATTTAACTTAACTGTTTCTGTTATTAGCTTGATGCTGATTATTTTATTTTATTTTTCTACTCCGTAGTTATTGTATGGTAGTTCAAGGATTTTTTAATAGATTAGTCATTTAAATTATAAATGTTGAATAATTTATATTTGAAAATTTAGAAACTTAACATTAGTTTTTGACTTAGAAAAACGATTCTCACTTTAGTTATTCTTTATTTTAATTTTTTCGTGGTTGTTTTGAAATTTTTATTGTTATTTGGTACTGAAAAGTTTGTTTTACCAAGTTAATTGAAGACTAACGAAGAAATGTTAAAATTTTAAGTTACTCATACACAATTTCAAAGACCTATAAAAAAAAACACACTCATTTTATTTTATGTAAGGAGTGTTGAATTTTGGGAATGTATTTTCTAATCACTCTCTTGGCTAATTTCGACATAATTACAATTTCTATATACTATTCATACATGTTACCTTATTTACTCTTATCAAATAGAAGAAATAAAAAATTATTTGGAGTGATCATCTAAACCCACAAATCAGAAAATGAGAGATAATTTTGTCTTGAGTTCGCATAAATAAATTTGAAATGTTAAATTATTTTTTAAGAAACTGATAAATTTAACTATCAATTAATTATTTTTATTAGTTTTGATAATTCGGTTAATTTTACTTTATTTTTCATTTTTTCTTAGTCATTTTAAAATTTTATGTGTTCATTTATTTTAATCATTTACATGTATTTTTTTTTATCAATATTACCTCTTTAATAAATACTACATTTTTACTTATTTATATTAATGTACCCAATCTATATGTACCATTCTTAATTGTAGTTTACCAAATTAATGAGTTGGGATTCTTTGCAAAGCCCCTACAATATCAAGTTTTCAAATTCATTTAATAAAATACATGCAAATGTTCCTACCTCCATCTATGAATATTGAATATTAGCAACTAAAAAAATATTTTTTGTCCTAGAATATTTTAAATACAAGAGTAAATATATTATTTTTGATATACAGTGAAGACAATTATTGTGTAATTTAGGAGCAGAGTGAGTAAAGGTTTGGGAAGTGGATAGTTGGGGGGGACCATTGGATATAGCGTATTAGCGTGCAATTAAGGGACAGATTTGTGCACAGAAAACACGTGCTTCTTATGAAACATGTACAAGACAAAATGGTTTAGTTGGGGAAGAATGGGACCACCACAGTGAATGAGAGCCTCTTGCTCTTGAAACCTCAAGAGACACAATCAGCAACAATTCATTAAAATCCACCCAACTTGCTCCTAAGCCATACAATACCAGCAACACATCTCATTTTCAACCATGGCTCCTGTGAACTTCGAGGTTGAAGGATCATGGAAGAAGGCTTATCCGGTCATGGAGGATAGTAATGGTGATGCAGGGTGTGATAACATGGAGGTCCACAACTACTTTGCTGATGATGGGTCGCTCATGCTTTTCTCTGCTGCTACCCGGTTTGTGTCCATGACTCAACTTTTTTTCTATTTCTATATTCCCATGCCCATAACCCCCATGTTTGATTTCTTGTGTCTTTTTGCCCCCCTTCACATGACTCAACTGGGACACATTGTTTAGGAGAAAGTTTCAGTAAGTCATGAAATAGAAGTCAATAAGTCATGTATGTATGGAAGGGACTTCGTTATGGGTTAGACTTGGTTATGAAATAGAAAAAGAAAGATCAACATGTGAACACAAGTTTCTGAATTTATGATGTTCTAGGCATAGGAAACTTTTAAATTAGAAGCTATAGGTTTACAGATTTTTGGAACTTGAAAGTGCCTATCAAGAGAGTGGAGAAGATGTGTTGAAGCCCTATAAAAATAGGTAAGGGAAAACTGAAAATTACTTTTATAGAGGTTATTGATAAAGATTATTTGGTAAATGGAATACCTAAAAAATTGATGAATGATATGAAATAATAATATTGTATAATTCATGTAGTCGACCTCGTTTAGTGAGATAAGACTTTGATGTTGTTATTGCAGCTAGACAAAATTGTTGGGTTTTATATGATTTTTTAATCTAAAAATTGTCTTATTTTAATTACAGGATATTAGTGTGTGACAGATGTGTAATAGATATGAAACATGTGGGAGCGATTTATTTTCAATTATGAATTCGAAAGTCATGAAGAGGGTAAAAGGGCAGTTACTTGTGGAGTAAACTTATTGTTAGGTTATAAATGCTTGTAGTAGGAATTAGTCGAGCCATGAGAGGAGTAGCTAGGATAATGCTAAAAAAGGCATGTGGTATTCCTAACAAAACAAATCTACTTGAATTCCTGCAACGACTAAATTTCTATATTAGTTGCATCCCTGCTATCCACTACTGCTTGTTTTTTATCCATGTTTATGAGTTTGGTTTATGGAAATAGTTCTTTTACTTGGCATTTCTTATGTTACTTTATTTATGGCTATGGGCTTCCACCTTTTTTCCCCTAGGATTCTGCTGGGGCAAGCTGAGGGAATAAAAAATTGATGAAGTAGATCATGAATTAAAAACAATATTTTACACTTATGTTTTATCTTTGGTAATTAAAAGTTTAGGTGAGTTTTGGGAGTTTACCAAGTCCGGACATGCCTCAGAATTCGACGAACTCGTACTTATCAGTAGAATTTGAACCTGCACCCTCGAGAATGCAAGTTCATTCCATAACCAATTGGAGCCACCTTTGTTGGCTGCATTGCATTCAAGTTATTCAACTTAAATCTTGAGAGATTCTAGTATTTTGGTGTCTCTTGGACATCACAAAGAACCTACTTATACCGACCCCTTGGTTGTTAAGACTTCACAGTCAATTCTTGAATTACCAAACTAGAAAGTGTAGGAAAGCTATTAATCTTAAAGCATGTATAATTCTTGAAAATTCAAGTTACAATTTGCAATCTCTATCAATGTCAAACTCTTGGATACTTTTTATACTGAGTGGATGCTTTTTCCCCATCCCCCTTCAGGGCAGCGCCAACATCTGGACAGAATGCAGTGGTTCCTGGTAGAACTCAGTTTACCATCATCTATAAGGGGAATATGTGTGTCTACAATGGAATTCCTGCAGAAAAGGTAACTGACTCGTAGCTTGCTGTATATGATGTGATAAATGAATATTGCACAAATTGTGTTTTCACTTGTTATGGTTTTGATACGCTTCATCTATTTATTCTCTTATTTACTAACAGGTACGTGAAATAATGTTGATTGCTGCTACCTCTGCTAAGTCTGCTGAAATGAAGAGTGGGGTCCCCGTCACTTCACTCGCTACCACCCCTGCTACTCCACAAGGAAATTCAAATAATTTGGCTTCGTCCCAATCAGTCTCTTTTCATGTAGAGAAGAGTTCCATTTGCAGGCTGCAAGGTGGTAATTCTCTTGTTGTAGGCCCAAGTTTTTAGTTTTTGATTTTGAAATGTAATTTTGAAAATAAAACATAAAATAAAGTTAATTCCTTTTTAATATATTTTCAAGGTTTCAAGACTACATTTCAAAACCGTAAAATTTGGTTTTCAGTTTTCAGTTTTGAACTTTTAAACCATTTTTTATCAACAAAAAAAAAACTAATATATTAATATAGATACAAGAGATACCATAATCCATATACAAAAAGAAATTAATTACAATCCTATTAAACATAATAGAGACTTCCTATACCATTCAATAAAGCTTCTAAAGAATCCATTCAGGCAAAACTTTAACCATAGCCAAGATATGTACTGAACCAATTCAAACATGTTCTCAACATTCACATTCCCTCCCTTGAAAATGAGGTCATTCCTTACATCCCAAATAGTCCAAACAGAAGCAAATTACAACATAGCTAACCCAAGTTGACTCACTTTATTAAAACCCATAATAGTCAATCGCAAATAGCAGAGCATCACGGCCAACCCCAAAACTGGGATCGCGGCGTTGCGGAGCAGATTGCGGATGCTATTTGCTACTATCGCGGGGATATAACACAAAACAAATAAACACACATACACGCGCGCGCGTGCGCGCACACACACACACACACATATATATATATATGTAGAAAAACATTAAAAAAACACAAAATACTAATTGAAATCATTCTATATGCATATATTGACAATCAAAAGTGATAAATATAATTAAAAACTACAACTCAAGTGTCATATCATATCAAAAATATAATTAAAAACTACAATTCAAGTGTCAAATCACATTATCAAGTATCATATGATATCATAAAGAACTCTAAAAATCATATTCTTCATCTTCATCTCCAAGTTCCATTGGTTCTTCCCCTCCAGGTAGGAAGTAGGACGGTATCCATTGCTCTTTTGGCCTTGGCTTCTTTTGCACCCTTGCTATGTAACCATTTATCTGATGTGAACATTTTACGAAGGTTGGTCTTTAAATTGTACAACTTTTTTAATGTCAAGAATGTTGTAGCAAACCTTGTAATGGCATATCTCACCAATTCAACACCATTAGTGAAGTTTCTCAACAAATTCAGCGCCAAGGAATGGTTGTAGATGTAGCCAACAAGCTTGATTCCTTTGTTTATGGCTCTCTTAGTACTTGTAAGCTTGCCAATGTTTTCCAACATCAAATCTAGGTAATGTGCAGCACAAGGTGTCCAAAATAAATATGGCCTCTTGACCATTAGCAACTTACCTAAAAAAATATATTATTTAATCAATTATGCCTAAATTAAATTTTCAATAAATAAAATCAAATCAAATCAAATTACCGGCTATTTTATAATTGTTTCTGTTGTCCGTGATCACTTGGACAACTTTGGATTCTTCAATCTCCTCCACAAACTTGTCTAGCAATTCATGCACCTTCTCCCTGGTCTTCATATAAGAAGAGACATCAACACTCTTCATAAACATGGTTCTGGTGGGCGTATTCACCAAGAAATTAATCAATGTTCTCCCTTTCCTATATGTTCAACTATCGGACATGATAGAACATCCATGGTTGTCTCTCCAAACATATCATGGTTCCTCATCAAATTTTTGGTGTACTCCAACTCCTTCTTAAGGAGAGAAACTCTACACTCATGGTAGCTTGGCGGCTTCAAATTAGGACCATATTGTCCCATAGCTTCCAACATTTGCTTGAAGTTCTTTGTACGCACCACGTTGAAATCAATTCTATTTCTAACAAGGAATCGTTCTATGCATTACAGAGTTATCGTCGTTGCCTCCTTAGCACAATGGTCCTTAATATTCGTTTGTTTAGTATTTTTTTTCCCAATTTTGTTGCTATTGTTGCATCCCTCATCATCCACACATCCATTGGCCCTTTATAATTTTTTGACTTCTTTGGAAAAGTGTTTGAAGCTTCACTTGAATCTGCAGTCAGCTTCCCTTTTTTGACTGCCCTTATTTGTTGAATCTCTTCATCTTCCTCATCTTTCTCCTCCACTTCATTCATGTAAACAATTTTACCTGCAACCTTTTCGGCAGCCGCTTCCTGCAGTTTTTCCTTCACATCTTCCGGGGTCTTAAAACACTTCTCAACATTTCCAACTGTGCCCAATTGATGCTGCTTTGTTCTAGGTATACCACCATTGGTGGTTTTCCCACAAAAAAACACAAGTAAATGCCTTTGTGTTTTTTTTATCCTTCAAATAGTTTCAAGTCCAAGCAAGGTCACTGTTCTTCCCTGTTGGCCTATGCATTTTAGGTTCTGCTAATTTAGGGGTCCCGGAGGTGTTTAAGGCTGCCATTCTCCAGCGGTGGTCGCCGGAGGTGTTTAAGGCTGCTGAAAAACAAAAAAAAGAGGAGGAACAACTTTGGACCTGCTGTAGCGGTCGCCCAAGTTGCATAGGTCGCCGAAGAAGCTCGTCGAAGAATGGATGTACAAAACAGTGAAGGGAGGAAGTAGAGGAAGAAGGAAAGCCTGAAACAACAGTGGTTGGGGCTATTTAAGGCTACTGTAAACTGAAAAAGAGAAGACCCACAACTGTTGGAGTTGCGGCAGTGGTGGCCGGAGTTACAGAGCTCGCCGGAGAAGAAGCTCGCGCAAGAGGGAGAAGATATTGGAGCAGTCTTGCAACAGAGAGAGAAGGGAGAAACGGGAGAAGAAGAGGGAAAGGTTAGGTTTTCTGAATTAAAAGAAGAGAATGGAAGAAATTACCTAGATTCCCTTAAAAAAAGCAGAAACGGCGCTGTTTTCCCGCAGCCGAAGGTCGCGGCCGCGATCTACCGCGATCCGCGTGCCTGCAATAGCGGGAATAGCACTGGGATTCGTTTCAAGGCCACGATCCCAACACTGTCGCACAGGGGGGCCGCTCCACTCCATCGCGCCGATATAGAGGCTGCGATTCCGCTATTTGATAACTATGATTAAACCCATATCCCAAAGTATATTCAAAGTGTTCCTTATCACAGTGATGCAAAAACGAGCAATAGTCTAACTAATCAAAACACATCTGTCATAATGAATAAGAAACTTTACACGAAAAGAAAAGATGAGAACAATTCTTCTCGCATTCACCATAGAAGACACGTAAGCCAGAAGAATTATCAAACACAATCCCACGTGAAGCTAAATCAATTCTTAGTTTGAACTCAATCAAGAATTGCCTTCCATCCAAATCCTTCGACTTTAAGAGGCACAACATTGTTCCCGAACAAACACACAAAATGTAAATCCCACAAAACTGATTGTTGAAGTAAAAAATTATAAACTGACTTCACAGAGAACTGACCAGATTAAGATCCCAACAGAGATGATAACAAATCACACAGACCACCAAAACTTCCAAGATCATGAAGAGATTATAACAAATCACATTCCCAGACAAAGAACTCTCTATGCCATTTTAGATCACAGACCCATGTATTATCCACCCATGCACCCATATCAACTACAAAAGCATGTTGTTGTGATGACATTAAGAATGACTTGTGGTACCTGGACTTTAACGTTGTTTCCCCCAACCAGCAATTAGATCAGAACCTTGTTTTTATCCCATCACCCACCACCCTCCTCACACTAGATTGGAACCACCTAAACTCACCAGACAATTCCAAAATACTAACTAAATCCTGTCACCATCTTAAACCATTTTTAAAAACCTCCAATCCCCAGACCATACACTACTCCCATATTTAGATTTTAATACTCTACCCTACAAACACTCTTGATCCCCTAACAACCTCCACACCCACTTTCTTAGTAATTGCAAAATTAATTTTCCTAAATCCCTTACACTCAACCCACCTGCCTCCTTACTCTTATACACTTGTTCTCATTTTACCTAACAATTTTTTTTCCTCGCCTTACCCCCTCCCCACTTTGCAAAGAAGTTAGTACTTTTAAAACAGAAACAGGTGCCTTAAAAAAAGAAAAAGAAAAGAAAAGAGAGGGAGCAAGAAAGTACCAATTTAAGAAAACACAACCACCAAAGGATATTATCCAGAAAATTTAAATCTAAAACCCACCTTGAACTGGCCATGGTAATTGTACTAGATTTAGATTAGATGCTAGTCTAACAACTTTGTTATGCAGTAATCTATGCTTCTTTATATCATTCACTATTCAGTAAATGTATTGTCTTTTATTTTCATGCCCTAATAGTTTTCAGTCTTTTGTGGCTTTTGCTTGGTATCTCTCTTCAGAATTTCCGTTAGCACGCAGACAATCGCTTCAAAGGTTTCTTGAGAAGCGAAGAAAAAGGTACTATGTCATGTTAAATGGTGCCTATAATCAGTTTAGAATTTCCAATGTGATGTTTGATACTTTGTTTTTGTTTCAAAAATAAAGGTTAGGTAGCAAAGGACCTTATGCCTCCTCAGCAACAAAAGTTGCTGATAACAACTTTGGTGACAATACACCAGATTTTGGTCCCTTGAACTATCAAAGGAGGGATTTCAGCTCAGTGTTACTGCCTCTTGAAGGCAACTAGTGTTGGCTATACTTTGTGTGAAATGATACTGTTTGAAATAAAAAAGAAACTAGTATTACAATGTTATGTTTTGGAGACCATTATTTTATGCCTAATTAGTGAATTTGACAGTGAAAGTGAAGTATGACTTGAAAGCTGGATAGTTTGTGTAGAAAATATACATTATCCTCAGAATCAGAACACCTACCTTTTAAACTGCTATTCATGTACCTATTGTGTGTTGACAATCGATTATCCATTTTGTTGTAACATCTAGCTTCTTCATATTTTGTACTACATTTGCCATATAATAATTTTTCATGTAAGGTCTTATTTAAAAATGAGTAAATTTTAGTACTTCATGATCTTATTTTATTTTATTTTTTTTAAAAAAAGAAGAATTTTTCATGAATAAGGAGAAGCCGTGTCTTTAAAATGATCTTTGTTTATTGATAAAACATGCGTAAAAATTGACACAACACAGCCCTATGTAATTTTTAATCGTTGTTCAAAAGTTTTGTACTATAACTAATCCCATTTCCCCCCTTGCGACGAAAATAATAACTGGAATTGGAGGCATTGCTGCAACCATTTCCATAATATTTTCTGATGTGATAAGCAAAAGACTAAGCTTACATTACTGTTAATTGCAAAAAGAAGTTCCCATATACATTATCTTGGGATTAAACTAAGAACTAACATTGCATAATTAATGAATCTGAGTTCTTTTTGAATGAGACCTTCTGATTTATCACACCAAAATTTTTAAACCATTCATCCTAACCAAATGAGGAAATCTTAACCATTTGCTCTGCCTAAAAATAATAAAAATAAAATCTATCCTTTTCGTGTGTAATCTTCCTGGCAAGGAAATCTTACACACTCCACTACTTGTCAGTTGGTTCACCATATGAATTACATCATGCCACCAAAATAAAACAAACTCTGGCCATATAAAGTAGTGGAAGGTGAACTCACCCTGAAAAAAGGAACGTAAAACTATTGATTTTTAAAGACACAATATACCCCTTTTGAAAATAATAGCTATACTGTTACAGCTATTTTGAATCTCAAAAATGAACAATTGATGCACAAGTAGTGTTCCTTGTCTTACCTGCTGGACAAGTAATCTTGTTGCAGCTTGATTATGCTGGGCTTTCCAACATGGTCCCAAGGCATCGTAAAAAATGAAAATGAGATGAGCTTGTGTTTGATTAAAATTTAAAAAAACAATGATGAATCAGTTAGGTATCAAATCCACTCAATAAATGATGTAAAAATGGTTCAATCATTCAATCAAATCACTCAAAAGGATTCCAATCAAGATACAAAAAATAAAGTATAAAATAAATCGTAATTATTTAACTTGATAATTACTAAGACTTATAATATTTAGAAGGCTTGGTCCTCCTATATTTGATTTGGTAGGCCATCCAGTATCCATTATCCACTCCTCTTGTTGTTACCTTCAAAGGTGGCCGTTATCTTCAGGAATTAAAAATAAAAGTTTTTTTTATTAAAAATCGGGTTAAAATTGTTTAGAAATTTATTTTTTATTTCTTAACCAATACAGAATATTAGCTAAAATTTCCCTTAGATATATGAACCTTTATTCGACCTAACATGGATATACCTCAAATTTTTTCTGGTTAAGATTTACCTAAATTTGTTAATATGTCAATAGCATTGCATTTTCAACTTCAACAGCCTTAGAGAAACGACAGTTATTTTTTTTTCTCATTGATACAAATCCATGTCACAAAAATAGAGTTTAAGAGGAACATAATCATGGAAGAGTATATTCCCTTTTTCTTTGCTGATTTCATCCAAAGGATTTTAATCTTAAATTAACGAAAAATACTAATACATTTAAAAAATTTCAAGTTTTCAAAAAACCAAGAATTTAACTTCTTAATTATTACTAATTTCATGGCTTATAATATCCCTTTATTGAATTCTTAAGCCACCAACCACTCTTTTTTAGTCCCTAGTTAAATCTATTTTTTTGTGGTCAAACAAACTTGGATTAAAACTATAACCAAACAACACTTACATACAAGAACAAACACGTCTAATTGAGTGATACACAATGCAAGCATATCAAAGCATTACAAAACAAAGTTTGCTCACTCTTAAAATTAAAGAAAACACACCAAAGATATACAACCCTCAAACTACCAAGATCAAGCTTTCCTATCCAGCAACTTACACAATAAAGCGAAAATTAGTTAAAAACTCTACTTACTTGCCCCTTCATCTTCATATATTATTTTCTAGTGATGTCAGCTATATTGTGTAACATTTCAAAAGAAAATCATCAAACAAGTTAAGCTGAAGGAGAAGAGAGATCTCTGATAGAACAAAACGTTTCCTGTAAGTGTGGCCAGAGTGGTGCTAAGTGTTGGTAAAAGTATAAATACAAAGAAAGATGGTTATGATGGAAACGAAGGGGGGTCAAAGTGGGAGTCAATAAAAAAGGGACGAAAAGAAGGATGAAACATAAGGAAGAAATAGAGCGGTGGTCAGTGGTGGTGGAACAAAGAGGTGGTCGTTGTTGTTGGAAACAGAGTGGTAGTTCATTGAGAAAACTAAAAAAAAAACAAAGAGAGGAAATACCCACAAAGAAGACAAAACATTCACCTAGAGTGAATAAAAAGCACCTACAAAGAGATTAGGGAGTAGCCCTCCAAACAGAAACCCCCACCTTTTCCAACTGGAATAATGTCACAGTCCACAATCGACGTAGCTCTCACCTTCTCAGATGATATTAACATTAATTAATAGGCAACGGTAATATGCACAAGAGGCCTCCGGAATCTTTCGTGATGCAGTCATACAAAAGTTTCTTTATTCAAATACTAATATTATTTAACATATTAGCGCCATCCATTCATATATAATATGAAATCTTGTTTTATTTCTCTTTCACTGCATTGCTGCAGAAATTGCTGAAAAATAACAGTGCACGCGATGGCAATCAAGAGAAGAAAAATAACATCATTGGAAAAAAAGATAAAAATAACAATGTGACAAACAGTAGCCAAATGAAGGTGGAAGCACGAAATCCTTATTTCACAACAAAACACTAAAACACCATCGGGTCTGCAGGACAAAACAAAAGTTTCATCACAGGAGGTGATTGTATTCAGCAATGTCTACAAGATACTATCCGACAATCTCACCCTCGTTATTTACATTCTATCTACTAGTGAGCACTTCGCATAATTCCATGCAAGTAACCACCTGTCATTATGAGAGACACAAGTGAAACAACACCCGCTGGAAAGACTTTACCTGATTTCTTGAAACGAGAACCCATCACCCCAAGAAGTGCGGCAGATATGCCTAGATGTCAGGAATGAAGTAAAAAATTAGACACGGGAGCAGAAGTTATATTGATTTTCCACAAACCAATTCAGGAACCCAAACTTAAAGAACCCAGCACACTAGTAGATTTCACTGCTAATAACTGCGGTTGATATCAAACACTGTTTAGGATGACTATAAGTTGACAAAGCGAAGATACTTACGCGGGAAACCACAATTTGTGACCAAAATTATGTAATAACACATCATAGTCTCTTCCATGGTTCCAGGACCAGTTGAACAACTTTTGACAATATCTCGTATACTTTTTTGGCAAGTTCTATAAAATCTAACAAAATAAGAAAATAATTTCGTTTTTATTTTTCAAGGGTATGTTTAGATTGAAGGAACACAATGGAATGGAAAGGGATGAAAAGCTACACCATTGTTTGGGTTGAATAAATATGGATGGAATCTAATGGAACTTGATCCATCTCATTCCATTATGTATTATCAATCCAAACATAAAAGAAAGTTTAGAAAAACAATAAACCCTTACATATTAAATTTGAGTCTCACTCTCAAGAATGATGATTTTTTAAATCTAATCACTCACTTCTTGGGAGTGACTTCTTCTATATCAAGTATCTCATGTTGATTATTTTACATATTTTTCCTCTCAAATTCTATTTTAAAAAGTTAGTTAATCCGAACTTCAATTTTGACAGATATTTATAGACAGAGAGATAATATGTCTTGATTCACATAATTTATTTCTATAACCTTTATTATTGACAATTATGAGATGTTACCATGTTTTAAAAAGGGATGATTTTTATTTTGTATTTTCTTACTTATACTTATAAATTCAAGCTAAATTTAACATAACCCATACATTCCACAGACTTACTAGTACCTTAAAATGTAAATTCAAAAGTCCAAATGTTTCTTCCAATGCACAAAAGCTCATAAAATATACACTACAACAATTTATTCAAAAGTACTAATACATTCTTCTAAATGAAATTTCCTGCAATATGAAGATAAAGCACAAAAAAAGGGGGTCTTATCTATTAAGCATTAAACAGATAAGATAGCTTCTTAAGACAGTGGTTAGCCAATAAATAAATAAGATAACTGGACGAACTAGTCACTTACCAAGGCCCAAAGATGATGCCAACACAGGCCTCACAGGTAACTCAGTATAAACATAAAACAGCAGCGATGCAGACAACCCCCCAGCCAAAAGTGACTTATTGCTGCCACTCTTGAGAAAACCCATCACACCACCAGCTGCCCAAAACAATAAAACAACAAATCATAAGACCCCATAATTACGGCACAATGTATAAAATTAACATATAACACAAAGTTTAAAAATAAGTACGAGTGTTTGGAACATAATAAGATGTCATAATTTATCTAAGGCAAATTAAACACATTCCCCAGGAATTCAACGAAATAATACTAGATACTTTTTCTTTTGCAATAATTTAGTTTCCCTTCACCTATATAATTGCATAAGAAATTAGCGAATGCAATTTACCTAAACATATGAAAACGACACTCTACTGTATCTAGGGTTTACCTCCGACGAGGGCAGCATAAGCAAGAGTGAGTTTCTGAGACATTGACAAAGCCATCTTCTTCTTCTCTCCGTCCGATCCTTCCTCGCCCTTGTTATTATCTCCTCTTCCTCCGCCGCCGCCGCCGCCGCCAAAGCTGTTACCGTTTCCGTCACCGCCGGGACCACCACCGGAATTGCCGAATTCTGGGAGATTTAGGTCAGGGGAAACGGCCTTGGAATCGGAAGAAACAGCGGCGTGCAATAACTGGCGATTGGAATGGATTGTAAAGTGAGTGAAAGCAGGAAAATGGGAGCGGAACGAGGAGAGAGTGTGAGATCGATGAATGGTTGAGGGCTTAAGATTCAGAGAAAATGAAGCTGAAATGGCCACACTCTCTGCCATTGACGTTCTTTCCAGAATATTCTTCTTGCGCACGCAGTTCTCGATACCTCTTCTACGTTCTTTGAATTTTGATCCACCACCTATGCTTAGCCCAAGCCCATATTACAAAGCCCACACCCTAGCTTTATGCACACTATTAAAACTAATTGACAATTAATTAATTAATTACTCTAACTAATAATCAAAATAAATCAGTGTTTGATGGATTGTAAATTATCTCTCCCTCCTTAAAAACTATTGTTGTTTTATTTTTTATATATAAATTAGACATCATTAAATATGTAATTATTTGAGTTGATATGTATTAAAATATTTCTATTTAATTTTATTATTTTCTTAAGAATAAATAATGTCTAATTATTATTTATTGATTAAATAAGAACTAATAATAAAGAGATATACATTAATTACAAGAAGATACATTGTACTTCTACAACTTAAAGAGTAGTAATAGGTTAATTGTAACAAGCATGCGAGAGAATAGAAGGTTAATTGTAACAAAGCGTGAGAAATAATAGAAGTATTTCCATCAATTTCAAATCTTCAACTTAATAAATAATTACTTTTAATGTATTAATTAATTCTAAAATATATTTACTTACTGCACCCTTCAATGTATCTCACGAGTCATTACAATAATAATATTCGCTCTCTCTATTTATTTAGAATATAAATTTTTAAACTAGACAACTAGACATATAGATAATATTTTTAAGCATTTTTTTCAGAAGAGGGTTGCAATTTAATAAGAAGGGAAAACTAATAAATATTGTATGGGGAAGAGTGATGCTATAATAAAAATAAATAAATAATTGTAGGCGCAGAAAGACGCATCAATTGAAATTACAATTTTCTGATTTGCAAATATAAATGTTTAGACTAATAATCTTGTTCTTAGAAGAGCTTTAAAAAAATGATGATCTAAGAGCAAATTAACTAGTTGGTGTGTCTGGAATATCTTGGTAATCAGATTCCTCCATAACTAGTGGATGAATGTCACTTGAAGGATTATATTGCTGAACTACCATCACTGATGTTACAGTTGAGAAATCTGAAGAAGCCAAATAGCTTCCAACAGGTCCAAGTTCTGGACAATCACTTTTGCTATCTAAAGGTGCTACTGAAGGCATTCTACCAACCAATATTAGATTGCTCCTACTCATTTCCTTCAATGCTGTCTCAATGTCACCTTTGCTTCCCACTAGACTCTCCTCATGCTTCATTGACTCTTGGTTCTTGTTGCGTGCACTTAAGAACTCACTCCACAATTCATCATCAAGTTGTTTATCATCAACTTGGTCCAATGATTTCTTGTCCTTGTTTGATGACACTCCCACCAATTTAGCACCAAAGGCCAATGATGTCCCTGTCGGGGGCACAAACTTGACCACGGTGAGCAAAATTCCTGGATGCTCGGCCATTCTCATGCCATAACAAAGTGCTTCACGGTCATCACCCCCTCCAAAGAAGGCTACAACTACCTTATAAGACACTTCACTTGCTTGGACTTGGCTTGTTCCTCCAAGACCACGATCAACAAGAATTCCTACTGAGCAAGGTGCATGGCTCAGCACAAGCTTGTTCATTGCATGGAATGAGTGTCCTAGTGATTCCATTGATCCATCAACACGTTGGTGTTTGTGGAACGGGAGGATGATCATGGCTGCTCGTTTTTGGTGAGCACTTGTGCAGATATCCTCATGGATGCTGCTGAGAGCAGAGATTGCTGTCATGGGGCGGATATTGACACGTCTGAGTGTCTCATAAGCCTGAAAAGCAATGATCATTTGGTCTTCGTCATCTTGTTTCTTGTTCCAAAAGGGCATGCCATTCTTCCTTGCCTTGTGAACCATTGTGATAGCTGAGGATCTCTCTGAGAGTTCCATCAAATGCATTGCATATATGCAAAGCTTTCCTCTCTTTCCGGTTCCACGGGAACACTCTATGAGGTTGAGTAATGTAGGAATGTTGTGAGTGCTGTGGAAGCAAGCCAGCATTCTGAGCTCTGTGTCAGGATCTTTGCGCTGGATTCTTCTATGCTTGTAGGGTGCTCCTCTCCTTGCTGGTTTATACACTGCCATCACTATTGGTGTGGTTATGAAGGTTGTAAACAATGCCATAAGAACACATATTGTAAATGCTTGGTCATTCAACACCTGCATTCCAAGAAGAACGATTGATTAACATGTATCTATGATGCACAGACAAAATACACGTATTAAATACGATATGTAACCAATACTGCGATATCACTAATCTTAAAATATATAGGATATGATACATGTGAGATACGTATCGGAAATTGATAGCGAGCTGATGCAAGTATCAGTGCCTTGCTTCTTAGACAAATATAGATTGAAGGATTAATCTTGCTTTTGTCAATGTGTAACCAAGGGAAAACAACAGCATTTGTTATTATGGGAATATCATGTATACCTTGCGGTCCTTTCCAATGTTGAGAACAATGAGCTCTACCAAGCCCTTTGTGTTCATGAGAAATCCAAGTGCTAGGGCCTCTCTAAAAGGAACCTTGCATAGTAATGACACAACGATTGTGCCAACAATCTTCCCAAAGCAAGCATTGAATATAACAAGCACTAGTAGTGCCCAAGAAACTCCACCACTTATAGTTGTCACATTAGTCTTCAAACCACTAGACACAAAATAGAGTGGCAAGAAAAGGCCAGACACCAAGTCCTCTATCTTCTCGATCAACACCCCAGAGAAAGAACCATCCTTTGGCATAACTAAACCAACCACAAAAGCCCCAAAGAGGGCATGAATTCCAATACTATCAGTGACAAAACTACAAGCCAAAACCACAATCAATGTGATGCATATGTAGACCTCCTTCACTGGCTCACCCGCAGGGGAACGCCTAGCCATAGCAGCAAGCAACGGCCTTATAACTAACACAGCAAAGATGACAAAAGCAACACCACATAGCAAAACCCAAAGAGGAACAAAAGGGGATGAGTTAGTGCCAGAAAGTGCTATGGCAAGAGCAAGAAGGATCCAAGCAGCAACGTCATTAACAGCAGCAGCAGACATTGCAATGCGTCCAACATCAGTGGTGAGTAGTTTAAGCTCAGCAAGGATTCTAGCAAGGACAGGAAATGCAGTAATTGAGAGCGCAACACCCATAAAGAGAAGAAACGAAACCGGTTCAGCACCTTTGGAAATTGTAGCTCTAAGAGCAAAAGATGTGCCAATGCCAAGAACAAAAGGAACAGTGATCCCACAAAGAGCAATGCCTAAGGCCTTATGACCAGTTTTCCTTATAGAACGCATGTCAAGCTCAAGACCCACCAGAAACAAGAAAAACAAAAGACCGACATTCGCTAATGTGTCAAGTACACTTAAGCTTTTATTTGGGAAAACCGTATTAAGAAATTTCTCACTTCGTCCAATTGCGGATGGCCCAAGTAGTATTCCACCCTGCATTTTCAAGAATAGCATACTAATAAAGAAGTAAAGAACCAATCCCCATAATTTAAATACTGACATATTATAAGAAATCAATAAAGAAATTTTATAGAAAATTATATCATATGAAAGTTACGATAATTATAAAAAAAATCGACTTCTTTCTTGTCATGTAAAAGATTGCGGAGTTTTTATAAAAGCAGGTTAAAATAATAATAAAAAATTAGACCCATTCAACATCTATGTTGATATGCCAAATATAATAATGGGGAAGAAATATTATAACCATAAAAAATCAAGGGCACTTGTTTTTATGTTAAAAGATCAAATTTTAGGAAGTGGGTGGAGGAGAAATGAATAAAGACTTACAATGATTTCAGCAATGACTCTGGGTTGTCTGAGGGGTCTGCAAAGGAAAGCAAGAAATCTAGTAAAAGCGACAACCAAACATATCTGAAGGATTAACAAGGGAAGTGCAAAATCGAGAGGGTTTTCATGTTGGAAGGCTCCATTGGACGTTGGTTTCATGGGTGCAGGGCATGACGCGTTGGGCGTCCCCATCGTGATTCTGTCTCAGACAACACCACCGCCACAACCAAGAATATTAAAATAACATTGGTTTTGACTCCCAACACAATAATAATAAAAAGAACCAAGAGAAAAGACAAGACTGTTGTTTTGTTTATGATGTAGATGAATCTGTGAGTTAGGTTCTTTTGAGGTTGTCTTCTATATATAGTAATATGTTTAAACAGTCTATAACTGACTAACTATATGGGTACACTGATTAATGGCACAAGACATACTTGAATCTTCTACACCAGCCTGTTTGCTGTTTGATCGTTCTATAAAAAATATTTAAGATAAAAATATTCCACTTATCATAAAATTTTATCTTATCATCATATTTAAGGATGAGTATAAGTGAAAATATTTACCTTATCATCGTATTTTGTATCATATTATCATCTTATTTTGTATTATGATAACTCTAAACTCTAAATCCTATTATGATAATTAATATGTTTAGATTATATAACATCACAATTTTTTTATATTTTCATTAATAAATTTTAAATTAAATTATACTGATCTGTCCAGAACCGGGGTCAAGAGATCCGGTGTCGGGGCAATCACAAATAGTGAGAGGATCACGTCTCTAAAGACCGGTTATGTGAGTATCCAGTCTATGTATCCGATGTCTCTGTGTTAGAGAGCAGTCTAGGAGTCCTGGAGGTCCTTCACACCGTCCTCACGCGTTGATGTGGGCGAAAGGTGGTGTCACCTGCGAAGATTCTCCGACGCTCAAGTCAGTGATAATATTCCAAGTGAGGAATGTGTTTTAGACAATAATTATGAGTTTAAGAAATCGAAGATCCCTCTCTTCATTGATGAAGAGAGTTCATATACCTGATTGGCTCGATATACGAGGACTTGTTAGTGGGAACCACTAACCTCCAATAACATTATAAATTATTATTTTATTGTACACTTGCCAGTATGATTGAGTCAAGTGGCTATTTTATATTGACCGTAGGGAGTATGGGCTGGACTTAGGGGACAAGTTTGATCATTCCCGTGAGCAGTTTTTGGCTCGTAGTGTGGGGAATGGAATCTTTATCCTCGTCCCTGTAGCAATGTCCTTTGTCTTCTGTATCATGACGTGTATGTTATCCGGGGTCATGGTGTTATCCGGACTAACCGGTGCTGGGAAAACGCCTGACACGGAATTAGAATCCGGATGTATACCGATGACTCCGGTTGCACGTTGGTAAACTTGTCAAAGACATTGAAATATACCTTGTAGAACGGATACCGGTATCGAGACCAGATCATATACATATGATAGTTAAACATTATATTGGATAACAATATAAGAATTTATTTAAAAAATTATAATTAACAAAAAAATAAAAGATTAATAAAAAAATTAAATTAATAAAAGACTATTTAATTATGAATATTTTATATTGACGAGGGGAAAAATGTAAGAAAAATATTGATAAGAAATAAAAAACATAATAAATTTTTCTATTGAAACGAAAACTAAATTTAATAATTTTTTAATTTTTTTAAAAATTTTGGATAGGGCAAAGTCAATACTTTTAAATGAATTTGGGGTATTAATTATAAATTGGGTTTTTGATGATCATTGTCCTAAAGATATTAAGTGTAATTATAAATTGGATTTTGTTGATAAACTTTAAAATATTTAGGTGAGTTTTAAATTTTTTGGCCAGTTTTAAATAAAGAAAAGTCAATCCAATTTGTAAAGATTCGTATAAACAAAAGAAAAAAACAGGAACATGATGTATTAAGTGGAAAATTTGAAAGAGACCAAAAGTAAACAATTTGAAAAGTAGGGAGACTATTAGTGTCATGACTTCGTTGACACTTAGCGTGTTTTCTTAAAAATTAAAAGTTTGAGAATGGAGTTTATAAATAGGAAAAAAAATTTAATTATCTTAAAAGAAGTGAAAAATTAATATTAAATTTTTGTAAAGAAATATTTTTCTAATTACTTACCAAACTGTGGTTACTTACATAATTCTAAGGGTTCGTTTAGTTTCTAGTTGGAGAAATTAAAAAATTTAAGAGTAGATATTGATTTTACACATCGTTCGATATAGTGAAAACTCCGTTTGACCATAAAATTTATTTTTGGGTTAATCAAACCAAAGTTTAACCAACTAAATTGAGAAAACGGAAGAATCCAAAAGAAATTTAAATCAAGTAGAGGTACCCACTGCATTGAGATTTTTTCAGGCAAAAGAATGGCCCTCGTTCGTTATGAGTTAGTGGCTGTAACATCTCACGTCAGCTACCAACTATAATGAGATGACATATGAAACTATAACCTTTTTAAAAAAATTAAAAAAGTTATATTCTTGGAGTCTAAAAACAAATGAATCATTTTACCATGCTGTAGCGTACATCAAAGATATTTTATAGTAAATTTTATTTAATAAGTAATAAAAATACATAAAATTTTGGCTTTTTTAGTACATAATGAAAGTACTGATAATTGAACTTATAACTTCATGTAAATTATTCGAACACCTCATTATTAGACAATCAAAGTGTTCATTAAATTTTATCAGGTTAATATTTCTTTTGAGAAAAAAAGAAAGGTGTGAGAAATCCAAGTGGTGGAAAAAAAAAAGGGGAGACCAACGTGAGAATGGACCAAAGATGAAAAGAAATATGAGACCGAGAGGAAGGGGGGAAAAGGAGAAACACGTAACAAGGAAATGCCAAACAAAAAGAAGAGGAAGACTTTGATAGTTGACTTAGATTAAGGGGATGTTTGGTATATTAATATTTTTTTACTTTAGAAATTATATTTGTTAAAATTATATTTTTTAAGAATATCATAAATATATTTGGTCTGATTAAAATGTGTTTGAGATATAATTATTTTACACAAATCTTTTAAATTCTCACCACTTTCGTATTTATAATAATTTTGGAAGAGGATTCATAATGCAAGAGATATTTAAATAAGTTTATATTTGTGACATAATTATATTTTTTACATTCTAAAAAAATTCCGAATTAAATGAGAATTAAGATTCCCACCCTCTTTGGTGGGGAGCGTTTCGGTGAGAATTATAAATAAAAATAAATTTTCAAGAATCTTAGGTTGCGTTTAGTTCATAAGTTTTTTATAAAAACTATAAAATTATTTTTAGAAAAAATAAAAAATAAAAAACTATTTATTTACAAATTATTTAAATTTTTTATAGAAAAATAGAAAATTAATTTTCTATTTTTTAAGAAAATCAGAAAACTCTTTTAAAAGGTTTTCTAAGAAAAATAAAAAAATAAAAAAGACGGTAACTAAATTACAAGATAATGACTGTTGTAACCATTTTTATTATGATAATATTTTTATTATTCTTTGTAACTATTTTAAAATATATTTAAACACAAACTCATTTGCTCTTATTTTTAATATTACTTTAAATTTTTGTCATAATTTTTATGTGATGTATATACTATACAATATTGTCATAAATAATATATATATATATATATATATATATATATATAAGACATATCTCAATTAATTTGAATTAAAGAATGTTTGAAAAAAAATTAGAAAGCTGAGTGCACTTAACAACTTTTTTAGTTTTCTAGTTTTCCAAATTAAAAAACTGTCACATTATCTAAACGGGTTTTCAAAATTTTTTTAGCTATTCTAGGAAATGAAAGAAAACAAACGGAAAACTTTTTCTAGAAAACTAGAATAATTTTTTGTAACTAAATACGGCCTTAGTTTCCCGAAATATTTTTTAAAACAATTACACTAAACGTCAAATAGAAGATTTTTAAGTTATAGTTCTTGGAAAATAAAAAAATCCACTTACTGAACACATTTTAAGAAAATTGAGTATTTTTAGGGAATATTTGGAGGGCATGGAGGAGAATAATGAGAGAAAATCAATGAGGGTTTTCTACCTTATTGATGTAGTTTAGATACTAAATACTAAGATAATGCAATTTAAAAATATTTTATCCATGTAGCACTCGTGCATTGGATGGATTAAATTTTTCTGATAATTAGAACCAAAGTAATTCAACTAAGATCAAATTGTAATTGGATTAAATATTAGATATAAGGCTTATAAATCTGAGTACTCAAATATACCTGCCCTAATTTTATATTATTTATTATTATTATTACTTTAAATTTTTGTTTCACATTATCTAATCTAATGTCAATGTTCATGCAAAAGAACAGAATGGAACCCAACCCAAGCAGACAAGCTCAGACTTCAATTTGTTAACTTAGATTTGTATTTTTATGTGTTAAAAAGACTTAAAGCAAGTGTCTAAAATGTGATTTTTGTAACGTCTCGGATGTTAAATTAAATTAATTGTACGGTAAAGAATTAGTAAATGAAATATTTTAAAATATGGTGAATTAAACTATGTTAATTGGTGAGATTTTAAGTTGATGAGGGGAAATTAATTAATCATAGATAATTACGAGATTAGTTTTAAATTAAATTGTATTAGTAAATTATTAATTACCAAAGGGTAAAAGTAAAACTTAACTAATTATGAGAAATAAAAGAAAAGATAAATGAATTAAAAATTTGGAAGAAAATGAAAATAAAAATAAAAAAGAATGAAATGACGCTTATGCCTTTGGTACTTAAAACTTTTTTTTCCAATTCCATAACATCACGGGTATTTAATTTAATTATCGGCGATTGACAAAAATTAATAAATAAATTGTTTGGAATTAATTTGTATTTTTCTAAAATTTCTATAAATTTAATTACAATTAATTAAGGTGATGGAATTAAATAAATTGATTCGATTGGGTGGTTATTAAATTTAAAATTTAAAATAAATAGGGGATGGTGAATTTTTAATTTATCGGAGTAAAAAGTAAAAGGTTTATTTAAAAAGGTAATAAAAGTAAATAGAAAAGAAAAATGAGAAGGTGAAATGACCATTTTGCCCTTGAGGCGTTAAAATCACAATTCCCAACTTTCTTTCTTACGGGCTTCTCACGAGAGAAAAGGGAGCAGCTTGCCATTTTTCTTTACCTTGTGTCGTGAGCTTCTAACGAGAAATTGGAGATCGAATTCGCGTCGAATCTTTAAATTTGTCACATTTTTTAGATCGTGGTAGCGAGGTGAGTCAATTGGTACCCTCACTTTCATGTTTTCTCACTCCCTCTCTTTTTCTTTCTCTAGGTCGCACATGGCTTATGCTTAGGGGTTTCGGTTTTAGCAATTTTATGACGATGTGGAGCTTAGGCTTGATTCTAAAGGCCATGAATGTTGTTAACCGTTAATGGGTTTCATGTTTTAGTGGTCTTAGGTGTCGGAGCAAGCTTTGGCAAGTCATTAGGGGAAGTAGAAGTTGGAATGAGAGTCAAAGCGGTAAATTATCAAGTCAGAGGACGTAACCGACACCAATAACAACTAGTGGAAGCTTGGAATCGAGGTAAGAGGGGTGTCTGGAGTCGTAATTAATTAGAATTAGGTATCGATCCTAAGTGGGTTTGAATGGAAATAACGTAATTAATGACAATTAGAAATTAGTTGAGTTTGTGCAAATTATACCAATGCGAGACATTATGTGAGTTAAAGAATGATAGTATGGTGTAAGGTACGAATAATGGAAATGGTGATTTTGTAAGAATATGACTTGCGTTGAGTAGCTTATGGCATGTGTGAAATGAGTTAGTATGATTTATGACTTTGATTTGAGATGTGTATGAAATGAGATTGTGTAGTAAACAGTGATGATATGTTGTTATGCTATGATTATAGTTATAAAAATGTAAATTGATTGCTATATGGATTGTCGATGATATAAAATTTGGTGTTGGTGTGACGACCCTCGTCCATTTATCATTTAATTACACCCGGTTAATCATTTTTCGTAATAATTTTCCACGTTTAATGAAAATTAATTAGGTCTTAATATAAAATAATATTTACTTTTCTTAAGCATACTCAAAATAATAACCGATCGGAAATAGATCCATTAATAAAATGGGATTGATTAGAATCAGCGGAAGGAGAAAGATGAAGACAGGGGTCATTCGCTTAAGCGAGACCCTGATTCACTTAGGCGAAATCTGAGAAGGTCGCTTAGGTGAGTTCTGACTTGCTTGAGCGAATCCTACATTTCAAACCTGAGTGAAACACGAGACATGCAAGGAAAATTAACAAATCTATTTTTTTTTACTCGGAAATGGATCCACTCGGTCATATCTCACTCGGGAACCCCTTAACCTTCACTCAGAAAAGGGTTCTCTCGGTCATGTATCACTCGGAAAACACCCTAACCTTACTTTACTCGGAAGAGGTTCTCTCGGCCATACCTCACTCAGAAACATCCTAATCTTCTGTCGGATGCACTTTAATCTTCACTCGGAAACATTCTAATCTTCACTTGGAAGAGGACGAGGGATACTCACTTGAGCGAAATAGGCACAGGATCAATTCCCCCGACCTTCGCTCGGACAAGACTGAATCCACTCGGCGAGATTCTTCCGGTAATCAACTTTACTACAGCGAACACAAATCCACACAAGAAAATCAATACCGATCACATAGCAACATACTTCATATGCACATTAGTCAAAATACACAAGCAACATAATGTCATCACATATACGGAAAACTCATTATATATATATATATATATATTACACAATTCATTTCAAAATCACTTGGTGCCTTAGCATCAATCCTCCGCTTGGCACACCTCCAGGGCTCTGACCTCTTCCCTGTCACTGATTACTAAATTGAAAACCACAGCAAGGGTGAGTGTTTGGCATCATAATTAATCTAGAATGGAAATTAACAATTTACATGTATATAAACTCTGTTTGATTACTTTATCATCAAATTGCAAGTCACACTCGGCAATTAACTCACACTCGGCAATTAACTCACACTCGGCAAGTATAACAATTCACACTCGGTAAATATAACAAATTGCACTCGACAAATATATCAAATCATACTCGGCAAATATATCAAGTTACACTCGGCAAATATATCAAATCATACTCAGCCAATATATCAAATTGCACTCGGCAAATATATCAAATCATACTCAACCAATATATCAAATTGCACTCGGCAAATATATCCAATCATACTCGACAAATATATCAATTCACACTCGGCAATTATAATTAATCACACACATCACAACTAATAATTTATCAATTGTCACCACTGACTCTTAGACAAAATTGACGCCTAGTATCCGGATACTAAAGGATCGGCCTTCAGTTGGGGGTCCTACTTGACACCCCGTGAACCCTGCTGGTTCACCGAGTCCTGCTTGACTCTCCACCTTGACCACTGGGTCCTGCTTGACCACTGGGTAGCTCAACTGGGCACAAAAACCACAGGAGCTGGAAATGAGGGGCTATATATACCGTCGGCCGTCCCATACCACACAATCATACATATTCACATTTCTCATCATATCATAAGTGGCCATTAACAACATCACATACTCATCACACGGGCGACTTGCTTGTCAAGCCCGGTATCACATTGCCACTATACACCGATTATCACAGCATCAAATATTTCAAACTCATAATCATCTTAAGTCACACACACACACACGATCTTAAATCGATCGGTGTCCATATTCATACATGCATACACATACAACTTTCATCCATCATCATTTTTTACCATGTTCATAATCAGTTCAACGACTCAGATCCAACATGTCCTATTCTAATTAATTATAAACCGAACACCCCCTTACCTCTATTCCAAGCTTCAACGATCTGCTCTTGGTGCCGATTACGTCCTTTAAATGCTGGGTTCACAGTTTCATTTTCGAATCCAGCACCAGCTCTGTCAATTAGTCCTCCGGTGTTTGTTCTGTTAGGAATCCCTAAGCATGAGCAGCGAAAAAATAAAAGGGATTCCATAGGATTTACAAGGTTCCGTGTTTCAAAGCACAAAACAATTTCGAATTATTTTAGGTTACCTCTTGAAGAACTTCGAAGCAGTCGTAGCCTCGTCCTTTAGGAGTCCACACGAGCACTCCCACCAGAATCGCAACACTTGCCAACTGCTAGTTTGACGGCGTATAGCTCTTGCAACTTTTACGATTTTGTGTCTCACTTGAGTGAACGGCCTATGAGCATCTTATGCTCTATTTATAGGCTTAGGTTTGACCTAATTTGTTCTCTCTAAAAGTGGGCTCCTTACTCATTCCAAATGAGTTAGGCCCAATAGCTTTATTTTAGTCCAACTAAAATAAGACAACATTTTCTGATGGGCTTACTCTATGTGTGTGACCCTATAGGTAAAATACCCGGTCATATTAATAATAAACTATTTTATTATTAATATAAAATAAGAGCGGCATCTAGCAATGCATCATTATGTCCGAATATTATCAACATAACCTATAAGTGATAATTATTTAATACGTTTATTCCTTTTGTCACGATATCCTAATTGGGCCCAAGGCATGGTCGCGTCATCCTTGTACGGCCCAATTTATTTTACTTGATACCGGAGTAGACTGGATCCGAATAAATATCTAATATTTATTCTTTCTAGCATGGCCATGCGTTTTCTTAGTCTTACTCCATCAAGTGGCCTATGGATATCACTCCTGTCACATAGGAGAGACAAATCCCATCTACATCGCTCACATCCCTCTGCATAATTTGTTCATTGCCTAATCACAACTTTTATAGTCCTCTTGTTACAGAAGACGTTTAATTGTATTAAAACAATAAACTCCTCATGTAGGAATCGTAGTGACTTCAGGTCGAAGGACTACATATACCATTATCACATTGAGAATCGTTTATGACAATCATGTAACGATCCATGCAACGTTCTCATGGTGGGTCTGTCCAGTACATCATTACTCTTAATGTGTACCCGTGTGAAGACTCGATATCATCTATATCTATGATCTGTGAGATCAGGTCATCAGTACACTCACACACTAGTCTCAGTGTATTTACATGTCCCCATGTAAATACTTAACTAGGGACATTTTAGGAATAATTTTTATATGACCTATTACTCCAAGGATAAATATGTTTTAAAACAATTTTAAACTGAAATATTTATTCTATTGATAAGTAGAAAATTGATACAAATGAAAAAGCATAAAAGCTCATAGTGCATACACCAACATGTTCTGCTACCTACGGGATCGGAATGCAAAACCCGTTAACGTCGTACCACTCACACAGTCTAAAGACCATTTTCGAGCTCACACTCATCAGAGGAGTGGAGAACAGAACCCTACCCCGCCATGCATGACCATTCGGTCCAAAAGAGAAAACGAAAGAGACGAGGTAACACAAATTTAAACGGTTTAATAGACTCACCTTGAAACCACGGTTACAGAAATGGGGTTATCTTAAAGTTCTGACATGGGCAGAGTCCTCCCTCAGAGCATGCAGCTCGGCAGCGATGGAGGAAGGAGAAGAAGAAAAAGAAACAGACGAAGAAGAAGAAAGAAGGAGTGGGCTCACGTGAATAATGAGGAGGGAGAAAGGAAACCACCTTTATTTAAAGCTCAGAGGCCAACCGGTCACTTCCCCATTTCTTTCATAATTTCATTAAAAGTTTTAATTAAACTTTTCTCTTCTTCTAATCACACCTTATTTAACCCTTTTAAAATTAATCAATCAAATAATTTTATTTACTTTCACAACATTTAATTATTTATAATTGTCTAATAATTTATAAAAATATCAAATAAATCACTAAAACATTTATCAATATTTTCTGCTACACATAATTTTACCACAAATATCCGGGATGTTACAGCTAGGGCTTGGTTTGTGTTTAGGGTTTGAGTGACCACCCTGGTGTTTTAAATTATGGGTCGAGTCTGTGTGGCCACCTGAAGTGATTAAAATGAGGCCTTCTTGCCAAATGATGCCTTAAGTCATTATATTTGTTTAAGAGTCAGTTGTGCCTTGCATGATTTGACATATGTTTATGAATATATGATAAATCAAATTTAAAAACAATCAACCCAAATAATTAATAAATCTTTAGTTAACTAATCATTGATCCTAAATATGATTAAATATAATTAATTTCTCAATTTTGAATCACTTGAAATCCCTAAATGATTTATATTCTAGAAAATTTTCTAAAATCGAATTAATGAGCTAATAAGAATAATCAATTGATATATTCTTATAAATTACTAAGATAACCATAATTCGGTTGAGTTAAGAAAATAAATAGAAATCTCTTATTTAGTTACTTAATCTTTGTTCTCAAATTGATTATTGATTAACCATCCAACATCATTTTAGATTATAAATTGTTTAATTGTATATCAATTGGTTATACACTTAAATAATCTACTATATAAGTGTTTGAGAAACAAAGAAAAGTAATTATCTTCAATAAAAAATATTAAGAGCAAGAACTCAAAGTTAATGTTAACCTGGTGATAGCGTCTGAACCGTTCGTTTCTACCACCGGGTTGTTAATTGGCAAGCGCACCAATCGTTTGTAGTTTTCAAAATTTAGATATCGTTCCACTGGGATTGAAAGTCCAATAACAACAGTAATTTTCTATTCACTATGGTAAATGTAAAGAAAGTTATGGACAAAAGAATGATTTATATACAATTTATACAATATTCACAAGATAGCATGGTTGAGTTGTTCATGAGATAAAAAGAAAATAAAAATCTATCTAAAAAGTTGAGTTGCAATCTAGAATAGGTAAGATACTTGAGATAAACACAGATAAACAAATTATGTTGAAAATTGGATCCCTAATCTAGAATAACAATGAGGAACTCAAGACATGCATATTTAATCATCAAGTTTCATGTCATTGCAGCTTAAAATCATTATAACCGATCCCTCGTGATATAAATTCTAAGAATTCACCATAAAGTCCGATCTCTCGTGAGCTTTCTCAGTAAAAACTTGCATTAAGACCTGGCCTTATGGCAACAATGGTTAACAACCCCTATAGAATTGAGATACCAAGGGTATTCCAACTTTTACTTTCGTCAAAACAAGTTTCAATACACATGAAAATCATTCTCCCGTTTGACGTTCATATTAATAAAAGGTTGAAATACTAACATGGACTTGAATCATAAACATGCAGAGGTCGAATTCACAACATTATACTCAATAGATTAGTTCACCAATTCCAACATAAACAAATTAGTTACACATGGTGAAAGTAAAAACAACACTTACAGAGTTTGACATTACGAAGACGATGGAAACTTCACGATACAACGATCACAATACACCAAAACACACTCAAGTATCTAGAAAACTATTCTAGAACTACAACTCACAAAAGAAGTACTCAAAGTCGAGCACAAAGAGAGAAAAGAAGAGAAGTGAATGAGAATGGGATATCTTGAATGGTGTTGGATGGCCCTATTTATAGGGCTGAGCAAGGGTGCTGACGCTACGCGTCAGACCCTGACTCAGCTTCCATTAAACAGCTGATAATGACCACTTCAAATTATTAAATTTGATAATGCTTGGCCATTTGGACGTGTTTCCACTGTATTTTGGCTATTTGTGCTTAGTAGGGTGGCCCTTGGTGCTGAGTGGCGTACCCATTATTGGGTCCAAGTGGAGTGGTTGGCCAAGTTGGAGGTGGAGTCCACGCAGCACTGACGCTACGCGTGGCTGTGACGCGTAGCGTCAGCATCAAAATTCAGAGGCCACGCTACGCGTGGGATTAATGCTACGCGTCAGATCCTCCAATATAATTTCCTCTTGAATTCTTTACTTTTTCACTGCAAAACTAGAGAAAATTGATCAAGGGCAGATTATTTCCAACAACATCCATTTATTGAATTAAAACCTAATTTTCTAACAAATTAACCAAATTTTTATTATTTTTATGAAATTTTTATTAAAAGATTTATTGTAAATTTGAGGACTAACAGTTAACATAAAGAAAAATTAATTACCTTTGAGTTGATTTTAAAAGATTAAGCTTCCATGATGATTTCAAACAATGAAAATAAATTTAAGTTAACTATAACTTTGATTATAAAAGTAAATAACAAATAATGAAATTAACGTACTTCATATTGAGAAAGGGAAATGAAAATCATAACTTGAGGAATGAAATATAAAGCAAAGAAATAAAGCAAGAGAAAGAAGAACTAAAACTTAAGAAGCTAAAGCAAAAACATAGAAATGTAACGAAAACTGATCTGTCCTGGACCGGGGTCAAGAGATCCGATCTCAAGCCAGTCACGAATAGTATGTCAATACCGTCTAGTAGACCGGATGTATGTGTATCCGATGTATGTATCCGTTGTCCTTGGGTGAGGAAAGCGGATTGGGCGTCCTGGAGATCCTTTACACCGACCTAACGCGTTGAAGTGGGCGAATGGTGGTGTCACCTGCAAAGATTCTCCGACGCTCAAGTCAGTGATTATATTCCAAGTAAGGAATGTATTCAGAGAGGAATCAGTCGTAAAAGAGCTGAAGAAGAACCTCCTTAACTTCAATCATGAAGTTAGTTCATATACCTGATTGGCTCGATTAACGAGGACTCGTTGGTGGGGAACCACCAACTCCCATTAGCATTATTATATTGCGCACTTACCTGCATGATTGGGTCAAGTGGCTATTTTATATTGAGCATAGAGAATGTAGGCTAGGATTAGGGAACAAGTTGACCATTCCCGTGAGCAGAATTTGGCTCGTAGTGCAGGGAATTATTGATCGATCCCTGTAGCAACAATCCTTGTCTTTTGCACAGTGACGTGTGTATTATCCGATGTCATGGTGTTATCCTGAACAACCGGTATAGGGAGAACGCCTGATACGGAATTACAGTTCGGATGTATACCGATGACACCGGTTACACGTAGATGTCTTATCAAAGACGTTGAAATATGTATAGCAGATCGGATACCGGTATTGAGACCGGATCATATGTCCCCTAGCTTGTGTGAGGGACTGAATAGTTGTTCACATAAGCTACTCAACCTGCGAGAGGTCTTAATATCGGTAAGCTTACGTGTGTAACAGTTCCTTAGCATCTGTTGTCATTCGTAAAGAACCGCTCTGAATTTAATAGAAAAGACCTTTCGGTACTGTCACAACGGATTCAGACAAAGATTCGTTGTGTGAGAATTTCAAGAGTTTATTGGAATTGAAAGCTCTTGAAGTTCGTGTAACGGCTGTAAAGCGTAAATTGCGTTGCATGATTAGACATTAATGCTTTTAATCACGTGGGCAGGCAATTATTGCGTCTGAGATGAAAATCTCATTAACCGTCGTTTTGGGCTTAATGGGCCTGAAGTTTTCAAAACTTTTGGGCCCAGTGGATAGCCCTTTGCTGAGTTGCTATCGTTTTGGCGCCCAAGAATTTGGAACGGTTGTGTCGTTTCGCTTGTGAACAGGTGCGTTTTATCGAGAACGACACAACTTCAAGAGGAGGTAACCGGTCCTCTTTGTTTCCTATAAAAGGAATACTTAGTGGATTCTGGGTTCCACTTGCTTTTGCTTTCTCAACAAAACTCTGCAGAAATTTTGCAAGGAAGTTTATCACCTACATTGCGAGGGTTTCTTCGTTCCTCAAACTCATCACTGTCATCTGAGGTAACTATCTTTTCCTTGTCGCTTTAGTTTCGCTTTGACTTGCTACTCGTAGTTATAGAAAGTAGGCTTCATCTAAAGGGGGGGAATCAGTTTCCCTCAACCCTAATAGTCGTGGGGAAGAATCCTTGTGATTCTTCCTAAGACTGAACCGCGTCGCTCAGAAAGGGGATCTTACTCACTGCGGGAAGTGACCTTTCCCTTCTCAGAGTCGCCCTCTGATTGTAATTGCTTTTAAAATGCAGTGAGTAATGATTGCAACTTTCTGACGACATTTTATTTCTTATCGTAGATTAAGGAGTTCGGTCTAGATATTTCCAATGGCAACTGGAGAAGGATCTTCTGGAGATAGCGCCATTTCGAAAACAGCAGAAGGTCTCTACAGCGTAGTTGCTTCGAGGCTAAATTGGGAGGAGGTTCAGGCTAAATGGCCTTTCTGCTGGGTGTCTAGTGAGTTTAAGGAATTGGCCTCCCGACATGCGGATGAGGAGGGATCCCGGATCCAGCCGAGGTTTACTTTGAGTACGGATGAAGAGACAAAGAAGTGGTATAGGGTTTATGCACCACTTCCGACAGAGCGGATATGCCACGTCGTCCCTAATGACCGCTCTGTATACATGTATGACTTTATTTTCCATAATCTGGGAGTTCGTTTTCCTCTAACCGAACTCCAGATGGGCGTCCTGAAGTTCCTGAACTGTGCACCCTCTCAACTTCATCCCAATGGTTGGGGCCTCATCCGGGCTCTGGAGGTCCTTGGTGAACATTTCAATTTCACGCCAACTGTAGCGATGCTGTTCTACTACACTCAGGTAGTTCGAAGAGCAAACAAGCAGGGCGGAGTTGGTCTGGTGACTCTCTGGACTCTCTGTTCCTTTGTGAACTTTGAGTCTTATACAGATTCTGCCAAGGTTGACGGGAAGTCCTTCAAGACTTACTTCACCCGCATCTCCATTAAGAAGGGCAATCCAAAATTTTGGAAGGATGAAGAGGACGTTGACAAATTTCCCCTGAGTTGGACACACAAACATTTCCTCTTGAGCTCACACGCGTACTACACTGATCAATCTGATCTGTCACGTGAGACGTCGAGAGTGTTGTTCGCACTTGAATCGCACACTACAGGTCGTCACGTCTTTTCGTGTAGGCGTCTGCTAAGTAGCTCAAGCGGAGTTCGGGAGGAATATTTGCGTACTTCTCATTTTATTCTATCTTTTCTCCTTTATCAAATATGTATAGAATATTTGTAGTTGCTGACATCTTGTGTTTGTTCATGTAGGTGAAATAAAACAGCAAACTCCAGAAATGGACAAATTGAAGAAATTCAAGGCGGCTGGTAAATCTGTTACTCATGAAAATGAGGTGAAGCCCAGGCCCTCAACTAAGGATCGTCCTGAGGTAATCATCTTGACCTCGGATGCTGAAGGGGACATCCCACTGGTTGAGGGCGGTACGTCCGATGTTGGCGCAGCCTCGGGTCAGCCTCCAGTTACTGAGAGGAGAAGAAAGATCCAGAATGATCCTTCGAAGCGTCAGTCCAAGAAGCAAAGGACTTCGGAGGATAAAGCCGTTGAAACCTCGGAAGGGATTGGTGCTTCCTCCGGTCTCAATAAAGGCACTGCTGCTGGGGTTTCTGGATCAGGGCCGACCTCCTTCCCAACGACCTCGTTTCTCACCCCCTTCCTCTCCTACGAAGGTTCTACTCCTGCCACTCTTCCACCACCGATGTATAAACTCTGGCCTACGCTTAGTGTTAAAGAAATTGAAGAAGCGTGTGAGGCCGGAAGGTGGCAGCTAGCCGAACTTGCTGGATTGCTATCTTCCGTCAGCGAGTTGGCTAAGAACGTCGACAAGGTTGAGGAGCTAAGTGACAAATTAGAAGAGCTCAACCTTTCCTCAGACAAGGACAAAGCCGCCATGAAGTTAATGGAAGATCGTCTTAATAAGTCTAAGGAGTTTGGGGATCTCATAACTAAAGAGAATCTCAAGCTCAAAGGCGATCTTAAAAACTTGGAAGGCAAAGTGGCAGAGAAGGAGGAAGAACTCCGCAGCAGCCAGGATAAAAATAAGGCTGATGCTGAGGAGTGGTCTCAAAGGGAGAAGAAGCTCCTTCTTGAGATAGAGGGACTGAAGGCTAGGAAAGTGGAGCCCGAGATATCCAGTGAGGAGCTGTCCAAGTTGCGGGGAGAATTGGCTACAGCGAAAGCTGAGAGAGAAGAAGCTGTTGACATATGCAGCCGGGCTGTTGAAGAGTCCTTCGGCCTAGCCATACGCCAAGTCTTCTACCGCAATCCCACTGTGAAACTTAACCTTTATGGGATGGATCCGTACTATGAATTCCATGAGGGAAAGTTAGTCGTAGTGGTGGATGGTCGTCACGAAGATCCACCAACGTCCTTATATGGTTTGGCTCCTCTTCCTGAGGGTCAATCCATGGGACCTGACTACGTCTTTCCTGCGTCCGAGGTTCCCTCTTCTGAAGAAAGGGCTGAGGCTCCTGGAGGCGAGACTCCTGCGGAGGTTCTAAAGGAAGGAGCACAAGAGCCCAGTGCTGAAGAGGCACAAAAGACTGAAGAACAGATTCCTCCTCAGTAGTTTTGTTTTCATTTACATGTATAGTTGTGTACCGGGATCAACTCCGGATTTTAAACTATTGTATGTAATTTCATTTCAATGAATGAGTTTTGATTGAAGAAATTTGTCTTCGTCGTTTCATGTATATTTAAATCGTTTCTAATCCGTTCTGTATAATTAATCTTAAGGCCGGATTGAAATAATAGCCTCGGAAGATTAAACAACAAATAAAATTTAGAACGGATAAATATATACATGTCCCCAAGTGTGTATTAAGAAGAAGGTGCCTGTCTTTGGGGCGTGATCCTTAATTTTCTTAATTCTCTTGGGGAAAGATGGGTCGATCCGCTGTTCAGTAGAGTAGTGTAACAGGATGGATGACTGCTTTTAATCCGTAATATTCTTACAGGAGATGATAATATTGTTCCAAGTTTAGGGAACTGCAAGGAAGTGGTGTTTGAGTCCTTTATCATAAGGATGATGATGGGAGTTTTTTCTACGCCAGGAGTTACGTCGTTGTATCACAGAATAGGTGATAAAGAGTATCCGTCCTGGGAGAATACCACTAGAAAGCGAAAGTGCGGACTGACTTTCTGAATTTTCCATCATAAAGATGATTATGAGTATTGATCATGCCAGGTGTTTTATCATTAAATCACTTCATAAATGATTGAGATCATCCGTCTTGGGGATGTGTACGATACCAGGAACTACATCATCAGGTCACATATTAGGTGATTGAGATCATCCGCCCTTTGGGTGTGTATGGCGCCAGGAGTTACATCGTCAGATCACAGCATGGGTGATTGAGATCATCCGTCCTGGGCAGGTACACCGCGTTAGGAGTTACATCGTCATATCACATAATGGGTGACTGAGGTTATCCGTTCTGGAAAAGTACACATCGTCAAGAGTTACATCGTCGAATCACTTTATAGGTGATTGGGATCATCCGTCCTGGTGTGATTATTCCTATCAAAGGAGTGCGGATTCAATTGGCAATTTTCGCTCCATCCGAAATCCGAGTCTTACCTCTACTAGCCCCCTAGCTGATGTGAGGAAGCAGTTGACTTGCTCATATGAGCTATATTGATCATAGTACGTCTGGATTTCGGATTTGCACCGAAGTGTAAATATCCGCTCTTGGAACCATGTTCCGTAGTGACGAAATTTTAAGGGCGGATTCGACAATGGGAATATCAGAAGTTTATCGAATTTCGCAACCCTTGGTATTCGAGTAATGGTGGCCACGTTTCTAATGATTGGACATTTAATGCCTTAATTTACGTGGGCGCGCCATTATTGCGTTAAGTGCGCATGTCTTAGTAACTGTCACGTATAGTCTTGTTGGGCCTAGTATTTGGTTTTAATAGGCCCATTTCGATGGCTCTGTGACGAAATGATGGCATCTTCGCGCCTTGATGTACTAAACGACAATTTTGGTCCACTAAACGGGAAGTCGTTTGGGGGTAAACGACAGGTTATGTTTAATGGGTATTTGAAAAATTTTGGTGCCCTGATATAGGCATATTTGGCAATTCTCAGTTACCATTTCTTCTTGCTTCCTTGACGAATCTCTGCGAAAGTTCCAAGAAGTTCTTCGTATCCACCTCTGTGAATTTCAATTCACTATCCTTAGGTAACCACTTTCCCTTCGTTTTCAGTTTCTCTTTTCAATATTTGAGAATGCCTAGGAAGGGTGTTAGCTTCAGTGGCGTTGGCCCTAGAGGAAGAGGAGGAAGGGCTTTGACTCAAAACCTAGCGTTCATGGTGGGAGGATTCCAGTGATCCTTCAGTCGAGATCACGAAATACAGAGAGGGAGGGGTCGCAATATCAAAGGCGAAGGGTGATTATACCCTCTTCAGGGTCTTCCTCCTCTAGTGAGAGTGTCGAGAGTGGGGATTTATATGTCTCTGATGATGTAGAATTTTATCGCAGCATCAAGGCTTTCATAATGGTGACAAAGAAAGCTACTGGGAGGAAGTCGTCTGAAGGGGAATCCCCTTCCGAGAAGTATATCTTGAAGACCCAATCCGGCCTCTGCAATGTGGTTGCACACCGGATAGATTGGGTGAAATTCCAACAGAAACGCCCATTCAGCTGGGTGGCTGAGGAGTTTCGTGAAATAGCATCAGTTCATGCTCAAGAGGGGGGAGCGGAGTTGGAGCCGCGTTTCACGGTCTTCAAGAAGGATAAATACAAGAAGTGCTTCGTGGTGATAGCCCCGTTGCCATCCGATCGAATTTGTCATATCCCGGACGAAAGGTCCTTGTATATGTATGACTTTTTATTTTTGAACCTTGGTGTGCGGTTTCCCCTTTCGAAGTTTCAGATGGGGGTTCTGAGATTCCTGGACTGCGCTCCTTCACAGCTTCACCCCAACGGATGGGGATTAGTCCGCTCTCTTGAAGTGCTTGGGGAGCACTTCAACTTCAAGCCGACGGTGGCCATGCTCTTTTATTTTGCCCAAGTGGTCCGTAGTGCAAATAAAGAGAAGGGGGGAGTGAGCTTGATATCCCTCCGGACTCTCTCAAAGGTTATCAACTTTGAGGCGTACACTGACTCCGCCAAAGTTGATGGACATTCATTTAAGTCCTATTTCACGAAGATTAGCGTTCACCCTGACGAGTCAGTTTTTTGGTTAACTGAAGATGGGCTTCCGAAGTTCCCAGTGGCTTGGACGCATGAACACTTTTTGCTGACCTCCCAGGCGTACTACACTGAGGAGGATGAACTAAGCCCGTCTTCAGTTTCCGTTCTTTCCGCCCTTCAATCTTACACCGCCTCGCATCAATTTTTCTCTTGCAGGCGTTTGTTAGGATCGTGGTCTACCCGCGAGGAATATCTGCGTAATTTTCCTGCTAATATTCATATTTTATCGCATCATGCCTTGAAGTAGTTGATTTCTAACCGTGTTGCTTGGTTTTGCAGTTGAAATTGAAGCTGCGTCTCCAGAGATGGAAAAACTGAAAGGGCTCAAAGCTGGAGCGAATTCCGTGGCAGCTGAAAATGACATTCAGGCGAAACGGAATTCGAAGAAAGCCACAGCGGAGACCATCATTTTAACCTCATCTGCTGGTGACGATATTCCCTTACTGGAGGGCGGATCTGAGAAGGTTGCGGCTGAGAAGGTCGGAGAAAAGAAGAAAACTATAAAACGCGGTTCCTCAAGGACCTCGGATCGTCAACCCTCTCCGAAAAAACAAAAAATTTCAAGTGAGAGTGCTGATCCGGAGCCTTCAAAGGGAAAGAAAGTGGAAAGATCCGCTCTGGATGCAGGGTCCACTCCGGATGCTCCTGGCGACGGGATCACCTATGGTGCAAAGCCAATAACGACTTACTTTGCACCAAAAGTTACTCGCCCCCTTCAAAGTAGCTCCGGTCTTGCACAATATCTGGTATACGAGGGTTCTGTTCCTGAGGTCGTTCCTGAGACTCCGTACAAGCTGAAGCCCTCATTGATGAGCGATGAAGTAGCCAAAGCTTGCGATGCCGGACAGAAGCACCTGGCAGAATTATCCGGGCTCCTAAGATCGGTTCGCAAGCTTCCAGAAGAGAATGAGAGGCTGAGCTCGTTGGTTGGCAAGGTTAATGACCTTAGCGTTGCTGCTGCTAAGGACAAGGCAACCTATCCTTCGTTTAGAAAGTAAATTAGAAGCTTCCAAAGAGGAAGGATATAAGAAGGATGAAGAAATTGTCAGGCTAAAACATCTTGCCAAGGAGTTGGAGGCCCAAGTAGCTGATCAAAAGAAAATCAATTCCGACCTCCACTCCGGTTTTTGTGCGGAGAAGGAACGCTCTTCAAAGCTGGAAGAGGAGCTTAAGGAAGTCAAAGTTGTTTATGCTCGAGGAACCGAAGATTGGTCGCGTAAGGAGAAGGAGCTGCTCTCAAAGTTGGCGGACACAAAAGCGGAATTTGACGAGGCTGT
This sequence comes from Clitoria ternatea, assembly GCA_037962975.1. NCBI lineage: Eukaryota > Viridiplantae > Streptophyta > Magnoliopsida > Fabales > Fabaceae > Clitoria > Clitoria ternatea. Next base: position 86,321,393 of record CM075676.1, on the reverse strand, counting down.
GGATATGTGCGATCAGGCAGTCAAGGAATCCTTTGGGTTGGCTGTTCGTCAAATTCAATACCGGAATCCCAAGGTGAAACTTAATCTGAATGGTATTGACCCGTTCTATGAGTTTCATCAAGGGAAACTGGTGGCCATAGTTGATAAGCGTCATGAAAGTCCGCCCAACACTCCTTATAAGTTCGCTCCTTTACCTGCAGGCCAATCAATGGGACCTTCATTCCTGAAGTCCATAAGCACAGGAACGAGCTCTCGCACTGAAGATGGCAAGGTCGGAGGCAAAGGTAAAGGGAAAGAAGAAGATTTAAGCCAGAGAAAGTAGCGTCCTTCCCTGTTTCCTTTTTCATTTTACTAATTCAAATTCGCTGTGCTCCGGGATCAGCTCCGGATTATTACACGAATTGTAATTCTCATTTAATCAATAAAAGAGTTTTTTACCTCCATTCTTGTTTAGTGAAAAACAACTTTAATAGAGGGATTGCATGTGTATTGTATCATTCCGGATTTAAGTAATGAAGATCGGATTATAAAACAAAATCTCCATACCGGACTTATACATGCAAGATGAATTTCATAATAAGGTCACCGCTGATGAGGGAACACATCATTGTTACAAGAACGGTTTAAGGGGAATGATTGTGAGATCGTTTAGACGAGAGTTCATTCCTCAAGATATTCGTTAAACCGTTTATGTTGTCCCCTAGTATCATTGGGTGATTATCACTTTGAATAAACTCTGAGTGAGATTTTCTCGTGAGAGCTTTTAAGAGTGAGGTTTTAAAATAGAAATTCCTCTTCAAATATTTCCGACTGAGGAATTTCGGGTGAAAATGCCTTAGATTGTGGCGTACCCGAGTGAATTGTTTGTGTCGGAGTTTATGAGTCAGATCTCAATTGAAGAATTGATGACTCAGAATTATAAGCTATAAAACTCCCAAATAAAGAACTTCATGAGAGTATTAATTTGGAGTTCAGTATAACTTACTTGTTATGTTTGGAGTTCGGTTTGATCCTACTGTCCATGTCATATTTGGTGTTCGGTTGAATCCTACTAGCCGTTCTTCAATTGGTCTTTGGTTTTACCCAATGACGATTCTTCACCGACGTTCGGTTAATCCTACTAGTCGTACTCAGAGTTCGGTTTAATCCTACAATCCGAGCCTTCGATACGGGGTTCAGATCAGGGCTAATCCTGAACCTACTGCGCCCGTCACTTGGGGTTCAGCGTGGTCTTGAAGAAAAACCAGCTTACTGCGCCCAAGCCTTCGCATGGGGTTTGGTTTGTGGCCTTGAAGAAGGACCAGCCCTACAACCCATGTAGTCTTCGAATGGGGTTCGGTTTGTGGCCTTGAAGAAGGACCAGCCCTACAACCCATGCCCTGAGGTTCGGTTTAATCCTACAACTCAGGTCTTCACCGACGTTCGATTTATCCTACTAGTCGTACTCAGAGTTCGGTTTAATCCTACAATCTGAGCCTTCACCGGTGTTCAGCCAAACTTACTAACCGTACCCAGAGTTCGGTTTAATCCTACAATCTGGGCCTTCAATATTTACACACTCGAGGAGTTACATCGTCAATTACAGAATGGGTAATTGAGATCATCCGTCCTGAGTATGTTCTTGTGCGTTGCGCATATTCGAAGAGTTACATCGTCAACTACAGAATAAGTAGCTGAGATCATCCGTCCTGAATATGCTTTTGTACACCGGATAAACTGAAAATCACAGCATAAGAAAAACTCGAAAGAGTTAAATTGTTATGAGAGATTCTTATTAAATCAAAAATAAGAATTACAAGGAGAGCGTAGCTGTGAAAATAAATTCTCCAGTATTCAATCCAAGATAAGGATAGGAGAGTGTAGAAACAGCTAGCTATAGTAGATGCGCAAGTTTTGGGTGTTCCATTTGTTTCGGATTGGAGTGCCATCAAGGTTTTCAAGGCGATAAGAGCCTTTGCCAGTGACCTCGGATACCCTGTATGGGCCTTCCCAGTTTGGGGCTAATTTGCCTTGATGGGCGAATTTGTTCCCTATACTTGCTTTCCTCAAAACCAAATCTCCAACGTTGAAAGTCCTTGATTGGACTCGTTTGTTGTACCGGAGAGCAACTTTGGCTTTGATGGCTTGATCTCTGATGAAAGCGTCTTCTCTGAGTTCTTGTATGACATCCATTTCAGATGCCAAGTTAGCATTGTTGGTTTCTTCAGAGAAGTACTTAACTCTTGTGGAAGCAATTTGCAGTTCCACAGGTATCATTGCCTCGACCTCGTATGTTAGGCGATATGGGGATTCATTGGTGGATGAATGAGGCGTTGTCTGATATGCCCATAGGACATGACACAGCTGGTCTGTCCATCCGCCCTTGGCTTCACCAAGGCGCTTCTTTAGTCCCTTAAGCACCTCCCTGTTGGCCACTTCAGCTTGACCATTAGTTTGGGGATGTTCAACGGATGAGAATATTTGGGTTATTCCTAACCCTTCAAGCAAATCTGTGAATTTTCTATCCGTGAACTGGGTGCCATTGTCTGTGACAATCCGTGCTGGGACCCCGAACCGTGTTATGATGTTTTCATACATGAAACGGCGAGTTCGGGATGAAGTAATATGCACCACCGGCTCTGCTTCTATCCACTTAGTGAAATAATCGACCCCTACAATGAGATATTTGATGCCCCCAGGAGCAGTTGGAAAGGGGCCCAGAATATCCAATCCCCATTGATAGAAGGGCCATGGAACAGCGGATGTGAAGAGTTCTTCTGCCGGTGTGTGGTGTAGGTTAGAGAATTTTTGGCAAGCGTCGCATTTTTTGACGAAGTCAATGGAGTCTTGCTTCATTGTGGGCCACCAGTATCCAGCTCTGAGGATTTTTCGCATTAAGCTTCTTCCTCCGGCATGGTGTCCACTTTGTCCTCCATGCACTTCCTCCATTACACCTTGCACCTCATCCTCTTTGAGACAAATTAAATAGGGCACAGAGAGTGCCCTTCTATAGAGATTACCATCAATCATAGTGAAATACGGTAATTCTCTCCTTAACCTCGTCTTTTCCTTCTCATCTGTGGGTAGCTGTCCATCAGCCAAATAACGAATGTAAGGAGCCATCCATGTATCTCCGTAAAGGGAGTCAGTCATTATGGCGTTTAGAGAAGGGAAAAGAGGAATGCTGGGCGACGTTAGCGTGCTTTGAACCAGCGTAGTGGTGCTACCTGGTCGTTTAGTGCTTGCTAACCTGGAGAGTATATCCGCTCTCGTATTCTCTTCACGTGGAACATGCTTGAACTCCACCTTTGAGAATTTCTCAGTCAACTCCTTGACACAGTTCAAGTATAATTGGAGTTGAGGTTCGCGAGCTTGATATTCTCCTAAGATCTGCGAAATCACCAGCTGTGAATCGCTACAGAGTGTCGCCTCAGAAGCTCCGATGTCAATTGCAGCTCTTAGCCCGGCCAAGCAAGCTTCGTACTCAGCTTGGTTGTTGGATGTTTTGAAATTGAAACGAAGGGAGATCTCCAGGTGTACTCCGTCATCACTTTCGAGAACTACACCTGCTCCAGAGCCTCTTTGGTTTGATGAACCATCAACGTAAATGGTCCAATGGACTCGAGGGTAATCCGGATCAGTCCCTGTCATTTCCATAATAAAGTCAGCCAGGACTTGAGCTTTAATAGCGCTGCGGGGTTCGTAGGATATATCAAACTCAGAGAGTTCAATAGACCATTTGATCATCCTCCCAGCAAGATCGGGCTTGATTAAGACAGAACGGAGTGGCAAATCCGTTCTCACTATGATTGGATGGGCGTGAAAGTACGGACGCAACCGTCGTGAGGCCCAAACAACAGCGAGGGCGGCCTTTTCAATTTTTTGATACCGGATCTCAGCACCTTGCAAGGTCTTGCTAGTGAAATAGACCGGTCTTTGTCCATCAGGAGTTTCTTTTATCAAGGCAACGCCCAAAGCTTCATCTGAAATAGCCAAGTACAGAATGAGTGTGTCTTCGGGGTCAGGCTTTGTGAGAATGGGAGGTTTGGACAACACCTCCTTAAGCTCTTGGAAAGCTTTTTCTTGTTCCTGTCCCCACTCGAATTTCTTGGACTTTTTCAGTATTTTGTACAGGGGGAGCGACCTGTGAGCCATCTTCGGCATGAATCGTGCCAAAGCTGCTACCTTGCCATTCAGGGATTGGACTTCTTTGAGATTCTTAGGACTTTGCATGTCTAGAATCGTTTGGCACTTCCCTGGATTGGCTTCTATACCACGTTGAGTTAACATGAAACCCAAAAATTTCCCAGCAGGGACAGCAAATGTGCACTTCATTGGGTTCAGCCTCATGTTAAATTGTCTCAAACGGGTGAATACTTGGCGCAGGTCTTCAATATGATCGCCACCAACCGGTGTCTTTGCTATTATGTCGTCAATATATACTTCAACAAGTTTGGTGTGCATACCTTCGAAAACCTTGTTGATCATGTGCTGATATGTCGCCCCAGCGTTTTTCAGGCCAAAGGGCATGACTGTATAGCAAAAGACACCACGATCATTTATGAAAGCTGTCTTCTCTTGATCCTCTTCGCACATCGGAATTTGGTTGTAACCAGAATAAGCGTCCATAAAGCTCAGGTATTGGTAACCAGAGGAATCATCTACCATCCGATCTATATTAGGAAGAGGATAAGGATCTTTTGGACAGCAGCGGTTAAGGTCCACGTAGTCAATGCACATTCTCCATTTACCATTGGATTTAGGGACCATCACCACATTCGAAAGCCAAGAGGAATATCGGATTTCCTTGATAAATCCGGCCTTCAGCAATTCCTCAGTTTGCTGACAAGCTGCTTTCTGTTTCTCTGGGCCCAATCGTCTTTTCTTTTGGGCCACAGGTTTCGTCTCTGGATAGACAGAAAGTTTATGACAGCAGAATTCAGGGTCTATGCCTGGCATATCGGCTGCAGTCCATGCAAAGAGGTCTTTAAACTCTTGTAAGAGAGCCAGCAGTCGCTGCTCTATTTCAGTATCTAGCTTGTCATTGATATGGGTGATCTTTTCTGGAGAATCTCCCAAGACAATGTCCCTGGAACTTCCATCCGGTGTGGGCTTTGATGGGTTGAACGGATCAATGTTCAAATCCGCTCTAGGGTCCAGGTCGACAAGACTTACGGATTCAGCCGATGTTCCAGCATCATTAAGTTTCCTCTTTTTATTGGAGGCGTCCAGCTTTGTCATGTTGAGACTAAGGTTGTAGCAGTACCTAGCCATCTCTTGATCACCATGGATAGATGACACAGCATTATCCTTGTCAATGAACTTGATAAGGAGATATGGGGTTGATACAACTGCCTCCATTGCATTCAGAGTAGGACGGCCTATGATGCCATTAAATGGTGATTTGACATCAATCACTAGCACCCGAGACCTAACCGTCCTGGCTCCTGGTTCGCCTTCAAACGAGATAAGGGTGTCAAGATACCCTTTAGTTAGTTGCTTTGCGCCATTGAAAGCTGTTAGTTCCTGCGTGTAAGGCTGTAAATCTGAGTCTTTAAAACCCATTCTTTCAAAGCAATTATAGAAAATAACATCGCAGGAACTTCCCTGGTCAACAAGGATTCTTCGGACGTCCTTGTTGGCGATCACAGCAGTGATGACTACAGCATCGTCACCACCAGGAACGGTTGGGCCAAAATCCTCGTCAGAGAAAGAGATTATGGGAGCCTCAATTCCTCCTCTGTAAGGGCGATTGTCTTTGACTTTCCCTTGCACAGATAGAATCATTCTGTGATGATTCTTACGGGCTGTAATTGAAGCTCCTCCTCCAGCGAACCCTCCAGCAATCATGTCAATGACTTCACGTCGGCCCTGACGTTGTTGCTGGGGCATGCTGTCTTTCTGTGCTGCATTATCGGTCATTACACCTTTTTGCTTCTCTGCAGCAGAGAACTTTCGAACCGGACTGGGGTTGTTGTCATCCCCATCGTCGGGATCTCTTTCTCTTTTCTCATTCCGTTCTGCCCTGTCAAAGGATTTTTCTTTGAACAGGTATTGCTTCAATTTGCCTTCTCTAATTAGCGTCTCAACCGCGTTCTTTAGAGCTTGGCATTCATCAGTGGAATGACCATTTTGTTCATGAAAATCACAGTACTTTCGTGAATTTCCTGGTCTTTTCATAGGGGCTGGTCTCCTGATGCCATATGTGCTGAAAACTGGCCATCCGACCTCTCTCAAAATCTGAGATGGTCTGGCAGATAACTGTGCATAATGGCTGAAGGAATTGACATGCCTTTCTCGAGGTCGATGAGGGTGGTTATCCACCTTAGGATTGGTGAATGGCCTCTCCATGCGTTCTGACCTCGTCTTTTCCTTACCCTTCTGGGTTTGGGGAGATGGTGTTGGTGGCTTTTTCTTTGCAGCCATTGCCTCCAAGTGCATCTCTATGCTCACATACTTTGAGGCTTTTTTCCTGAACTCCTCAAAAGTTGCTGGGGGGCTCTTTGCTAATGAAAGAGCGAAAGCTGATCCTGGCTGCAATGCCTCAATTACGATATGCAGCTTGATAGATTCTGTGAGGTTAGGAACCAGGGCTGCTTCCTTATAAAACCTCTTCAAAAAATCTTTTAAGCCCTCAGTTTCACTTTGCTTAATCTGAGCCAAGGTATGAGACGTCTTGGGTACGTCTCTGGAGATGACAAAGTGGGTTTCAAAGGCAGCTGCCATTTCCGTCCAAGAATCTATGGATCCAGAAGGCAGGCCTTTAAACCACCCGAGGGCTTCCTCAGACAATGTTCGAGGGAACATTCGGCACATCACGTCTTCATCAGCCCCCAAGTACATGGCTTCAAACACATAAGCATCAAGGTGCTTAGTTGGATCAGTTTCACCATTATACTTTCCGATGGAAAGTGGTTGAGTGGTTTGAAGGTGCTTGGGGATGCTGATGCCCATAAGTCTCCTTGAAAAAGGAACCTTCAGATTGTAAGACAATGGGGGTGCTGTTGTTGAATCTCTCTTCCTTCGGGAAGCTGCATCCTCAGAATCGCGAGTTTGTTCTCCCTCCTCAAACGTTGGGATCTTTGAGTACTGAAGAGTGGTGGACTTTTCACCATCAGTTGTGTGGGGAGTGTTTCGCGTGCGAGATGACTCTTTATCCTCGCTTTGCCTTTTTTCTCTTCGCAATTCAGCGAGTTCCCTCTGAAGTTGTTTGATCAACTCATCACGAGGATCAGGATCAGACACTGTTACTATCTTCTTTGAGCTGCCCCCATGAGAATCAAAGTTGAGTTTTCTGAAGGCGTTAGGATTGGTTCTGCCTTCAGCCTGATTTTCCATGAAGTCTTGTGCTTCGCCTTCCATTGTGGATTACCTGCTCTGTCAAAGGATATGGGAATAACTTTATCGGGTCCCACTGGGCGTGCCAATGATCTGTCCTGGACCGGGGTCAAGAGATCCGATCTCAAGCCAGTCACGAATAGTATGTCAATACCGTCTAGTAGACCGGATGTATGTGTATCCGATGTATGTATCCGTTGTCCTTGGGTGAGGAAAGCGGATTGGGCGTCCTGGAGATCCTTTACACCGACCTAACGCGTTGAAGTGGGCGAATGGTGGTGTCACCTGCAAAGATTCTTCGACGCTCAAGTCAGTGATTATATTCCAAGTAAGGAATGTATTCAGAGAGGAATCAGTCATAAAAGAGCTGAAGAAGAACCTCCTTAACTTCAATCATGAAGTTAGTTCATATACCTGATTGGCTCGATTAACGAGGACTCGTTGGTGGGGAACCACCAACTCCCATTAGCATTATTATATTGCGCACTTACCTGCATGATTGGGTCAAGTGGCTATTTTATATTGAGCATAGAGAATGTAGGCTAGGATTAGGGAATAAGTTGACCATTCCCGTGAGCAGAATTTGGCTCGTAGTGCAGGGAATTATTGATCGATCCCTGTAGCAACAATCCTTGTCTTTTGCACAGTGACGTATGTATTATCCGATGTCATGGTGTTATCCTGAACAACCGGTATAGGGAGAACGCCTGATACGGAATTACAGTTCGGATGTATACCGATGACACCGGTTACACGTAGATGTCTTATCAAAGACGTTGAAATATGTATAGCAGATCGGATACCGGTATTGAGACCGGATCAAAAACTTAAGCATGTATTTATTATGTATCTCTTGTGTCTTCCTTACAACTTCAAGCATCTATTTATAGGCAAGGTATCATGGCATTATACATTCATATTCTAATCATTGATATTCTAATCATTGATGTATTTTTTAACATTGGTGGGGCTTAAGATTACAATAATTCAAAAGAAAACAATGGTAGGTGTTGAAATTCATCATTCTCTCCATGTTTTCCATCTTGTGAGCCAAATATGACCCTCTGGATGACCTAATTTCATAAAATCTTCAACATGAAAGTTACAGATCTTTGTCTTATTGAGAATTTACCGTAAGCACCAGGTCATTTGAATATCTATAACTCCAGATATATGTATTTTAACTATGTTAATGTTGGTAGGCCAATTACAGGTTGATTGATTCAAGCTCTATTTCTTCATTATTTTCAAATACAAAATAACCAAATATGATTTTCATAATGTAGGCCTTTGTCTTAGCTTTCCATGGGCTCTAAGATTAGCCTATTTGGATTATAAAAGTCCAAGTTATGACCAAAATAAGGCAAGACACTCAAGATACAAACAAAAAACAAAAATTAAAACATATATACATAGTACTTTAATTAAACTAAACAACATAAAACTTAATTAAAATACAATCATTAAACATAGTAAATATATAATAAACCCCAAGTGTAAAACTATAATAAGTGTATTAAAATTGATTCATCAATGGTCATGAATGTATATGTGGGTGGTCGCATGATATGAATGCCAATGAGTCGAATAGATGATGCCCAAGTATTGTTATATCGCACGATGCTTGCTAATGTATGAATTAATAACAATATAACAATACTTGTGTTTGTGTGCATGATATATAAATATATATGTGAATGAATTTTGGTTGATTGACATGGAGCCAATGGTATGTTAATGTTTGAGTAAACTATAGGAAATTAGGTGAAAGTAATGTAAAATAGTGGTTTTTGGCTAACTGGGTATGTGATATTGAGTTTTGATAGGAGTTTGAATTGTCGGAGGATGCCAATAGATGGTGTAAGTAAATGAGTTGATAATGTGTCATGATCCGGGTGATTGAATTGAGGATAATTGCATTAGATGAATTGATAAACTTATGAAATTAATGATGTATGTTTTAGTGATCTATGTTATGCTTTTCCAATGTGTATTTGATATTATTGCTTATTTTTATTAATTTATATAGTCAATCACTCGCCCTTACAATTGTTTTTAGTAACTGAAGACAGGGATCTTACGGATGTTGAGGAAACCAGTGCACCAAGGTGAAATAATGTCAAGGAGAGAATTTGTGTATTGATGTGTATATGGTTGTAAATATATGTAAATGTTATTTTGGATAAAGTATTGATAGTGTAGTAATGGTGTAGTTGCGTTATATATATGGATATATACCAGTATGCTTTTGATGATGAACATTGGTGAGTGATGATATGGTGATGAATGTTGATTCTGAGTGTGATGATAATGTTGATGAGTTACTGAAACTCAGGTTGATGTACATATGTATATGCGTTTATGAGATGATGGTGAATAATGAAGTATCAGTATTGTAATCAAATTGTTGATATACAGGTTCTGTGATGATATGGCATTGAGCCTTGTTGATGATTAAATGCTAGATGGGCAGGTTACATTGTTGTTGATGTTGGCATTGATCCTTGTGGTGTACATGTATGATATTTGCTTTAAATAATGGTATAGCTCTAATGTGTAAATTAATCAATGACGATGTCTAGGTTTTGTTACTCTGATGGTGCTGAGCTATTTATGATGTATGATGCATGAATTGGCAGGGACTGTATTTGTTTGATATGTGTGTGTGATATTATTAAGAATGAGCATATGAAGTATGGTAGTGCATAAGTAAACATATGGAATTTAAGAGGATGGATGTAAATAAAAAATGGAACACCAGTGGGAACCAGAGTCCCCAGATAGTTTCAATAGGTCTACATTGCATATTGAGTGTGTGTGCATAAGTAAAATATGGTTTGAATGGAATTTTAGGAATTTGGTACCATGAGTTGTCCAAGAAATAGTCAAATTACATTTTAGGGCATAACTTCCTCATATGGTGGAATTTCAATAAACAGACTGCGCCAATAGGTCCAAAATGAATAAAACATAGTGCCTATGAAATTTGGTGTCATTCAGAGTTGAAACAGGCAATTTAACGGTGTTTGAAGTTGGAAAATTCAAGGGTATGGATTAAATTATAGAATGAGTGTCAGGACCTAATCTGGGCGTACCTACGCCTAGCCAGTGTGGGCACGCTGATGCCTAGGTATTGGCCTCCCCTCTTACGTGTAGTAACATTGCCCTAGGCGTGCACACGACTAGGTTCTGCACCTAGTCCATGTTGCGTGTATGTGCTGACGCCTTAGCCAGCGTCCACATATTGGTGTTCTGTTGCATGGCCCTTCTCCCAAACGTGCTTATGCCAGAGCTGGCGTCTCCATGCCAGTGTTGCATGTAACGCCCCTATTTTTATTTTTATATTAAAATTTTGAAGTAATTAGATTATGGCTCTTTAGAACTTTTTAATCTACGTACTATTTATGATTTTTTGGAATTTTTTGGAATTTTGGAATTTTTTTTATATAAAATAATATTTTTTAAATAATTTTAAATTCATATAAGTGACTTAAATTAAAAATATTTATAAGAAAGTGAATGTAAATTATAAGAAAATTTTCTAAAATCCGTTTCAAGTAGACTTATCTAAAAATTATCGGTTTGAGAAAAATCTTGATTTTTTCCAATCGTTAAAAAATTGGAAACGTATTAATAAATTTTTATTAACAGAAAATTTTAGATTTTTAAAATTTCAACTTTATATTACATGTTATAAAATTAGTAAGGACTGATATAATATCGCTAAATTTCAAAAAGGACTCATTTTGAATATTTAAAATATACCGAGTGAAAGGTTACTATTTGGCTTAATAATTCTGCTGACAGTTACTATGCAAAACACTGTGCATGTACGAAATTTTCAAAAGGTGCACAGTAACCTGGAATAAAAAATTCAAAAATGCATAGTACTTTTATATTAAAATAATGGAATGCATAGTAAATTTTTTTCCTATAAATACCGAAGGATTTCTTCTTTAGAATTCACAATTTCAGATTAAGTTTTCTTAATATAGTAGTGCTAGTGAGATAGTGGTGGAAGTGAGAAAGAGAAGAAAAGTTTTTGGAGAGAAGGTTCTGCCAAAATCCTAAGGTAAGAATACTTCTCTTTTATATTTTTTGGGTTATTTTCATATCGTTTTTAGAAATCTGTTATTATACTGGAAATAATATTATTTTAAGTTACTATTCTGCATAGTAAACACTATTTCAATAGTAAATTACTATTTCAATAGTAAATTACTATTCAAATAGTAAATTACTATTTACTGTTACTATTTACCGTTACTATTCACGATTTACTATTTACCGTTACTATTCACGTTTTACTATTTACTATCACTATTCACTATTCACTATTCACTATTCAAAATTTACCATTTCTGTTAATCTTAATTTTCGTCTTATGCTTATACTGAAATAAGATTGGTATTAATATTTCTAGAAATCGGAGGCGCAAAGCAAATCTCTTTTTGGTAACAACTCAAGGTAAGGGGGAGTGAGATAAGAGTATAATATGAAAAGACATAAGAATAATGGGAGGAGTCCCCTACTCCTTTTAAATTTAATAATATTATTATTTTAAAATATTAACTTTTTAACTTAACATTTTTAATAAATTTTAAATTAAATATCCAGTTTAACTAACTCTAACATACCTATGCAAGGACTTGGATCATTATGACCTATATGGACTGGAATATACCTATGCAAGGATTTGGACCATTATGACCCATATGGACTGAACTATACCTATGCAAGGACTGGATTATATGGACTTACATAGACCTATACGAGGAATTGACCAAAAGGACTCAAATTGACTATATTAATAACCATTAAACTTTAAATTATAATATTTATAAATAATGCTTTGTTGACTTGATTTTGATTGATATTTAATTGTGATTAATAATATTTGATGTGATTGATGATATTTAGTTATAATTGATAATGCTTGATTTTGATTGATGATTTTGTGACGTGGAATTTGAGCATATAGCGAGCATGACGGAAAGCTAAATTCAGTAAGAATTTTCTTACCTTACTCTTTAAATTTTTACTTTAAATCTTCTCTTCTTAGAAATTATTTTTATTAACTTTATTTTCAATATTTAGAATAAAAAAATTAGTATTTATTTTAGAAAGAAAACATTTTATGAGAATTAATTAATTAAATCTAGAGTTAAAGAAAAATTTTGTAATTTTAAGTATTTTTGGTTAATAATTATTCTCTTTTAATAAAACAAAATTTTTTAAAAGAAAATTATTTTATTTTTTTCTAACTTAATAACTAAAGATATTTGGAAATATTGAGATTCCTAAATTTGATTTTGTTAAGATTTAATTTGAGAAAGATTATGTAAAGTTTTATATGAGAAAGTTTTTAGATATTTAAGGCTTAGAAACTCAATTTCAGTGAGATTTGAAAACTGTACCAAATTTATTTCTGTGGGACAGAAATTCAGAGAATTGAGAAAATGTACAGTTTATTGAAATGATATTGTAAACTTTAAGGGATTTAATAATTGAGTTTCTAAAAGCCTTAATCAACTAAATACGCGAGTAGTTCATGCATCATGAATCATTAAAGTGAAATAAAATGATATTGTCTGGGGACGGATTATAGAAATCGAGGATACATTAGAGGAGGCTTAATTACGAGCCTTGGGATGAGAGGGTGTGAAATGGTGCTTCAGGGGACCTGGGGTAGCTCCCTAGTGTCGGGTACTTTCACAATAAAAACTTTCTCAATCTGACTAGTCTCTAAGTGTTTCCATGTCAGTTGAGCTGTTCATATTATTATTATCCGGACTTATGGAACAGTGTAAACTCCTGGTTGGCCCAGTGCAAATTAAAATTTAAAGGCCCACATATATAGGTAAGTTATGATGAAGATATTGCATACATTCATGCATTCATAATTGATTGTGTATGTGATTGTGATTGATATTATTATGTATTGGTTTGTGAAAACCCTTTGTTGCTTATGTCTTAATCAATAATATTATATTCTGTTTCTCACTCCTTTCTCCGTGTCTTTGTTTCATATATTCTAAATTGATGGTTCAGAGGGAAGGATCGAAGAATTTCGGCAGTAGATATAGCACGTTCTAGAAAGGGAGCTCGGTATGAATACCGTGGTCCAATGAATAAATAATGTTAATAAGTAACTGCTTCTGGGCCATGGAGTTTCCTCTCTTTCTTATAATGTTTAATGTTTATTTTCTTCGGATGAATGTACAAATACTTTATAAGGTTTTAATAATATTTGTGAGGTATTTCAGAAATAATGTATATAATTTATTCCGATAGTTTCTTTTTAATAATCATATCTTTAAAAAAATTATGAATTTTTCTAGAATTTATTAAGGTGTAACAGAGGGTGTTACATTGCATCTTGTGCCTGATCCCTTATCTTACATGTGAGCGTGGCAACACCCAACCCCAGCGTGCTCACGCTGGGGTAGTGCATGCGCCTTGCTCCCTATTATGCGTCCCCACACCAGGCTGGGCGTACACACGCTCATGGCACCTGGTTCCCTACACCCCAGCGTTTCCACGCTACACTTGGGTGTACCCATGCCCATGTTCTATTTCATTACGCATAGTGTGGGTTTGTTTTTAGATTAGGCACCTTACCTTGCTACTTGTCATGCTTTAAAATTAAAATCATGAACTTGTAAATTAATAATGCTTATTTAATTATTTCAGAAATATATTTAATCATGAAAAATTTTCTGTAAAAATTATAAATTGAGTGATAAATAAATTAAACTAAGATGAGACATTATACTTGTAAGCACCTAATAATTGAGTGCAGATGTGATTAAATGTTTACAATAATCGGATCTGTTGCATATGTGTTATTTGGGTGACATATCATATGCATTAGCCATAGGAACATGACACATGACCTTGAGATACCCAAGTGAAATAGAAATGTGTTGATGTTAAGAATTGAGAAATGAATTGGGGTTAATGGACACTAACTAATTGTGTTGTTGTTGTTAGCGTTATTCCTTTGATCATGCTTATGATTTGTGGCTTGAAATGTGACAAAGATATGAACTAGTGATATGAATCTATGTTGTGACATAGTTGATTGAAAATAGTTATATATTTGTGCTTAGTGAAATTTAATATGGATTACGTTTTTATTATTGAATTGAAACTCCTTGGAGGGAGAATGTGTTGGTTGCACACATATATATTATCACATTTTTGCCTATTGATTCATCATTGAGGAAATATACTCACTCTCTTATGCTGTCTATTTTTTTTATCTTTTGTGGTGTAGGACACGACTCTTGGAGTGATTGTTTTTTGGAATGAAGTGATATAGTGTGAAGGAGATGTTTCAATGCCTTGGTCGACATACTTTTGATTTATTTTTGTATGACATTTATTTTGTATAGATACATTATTAATTAATACCTTAGATTAATGATGGTGATTTGGTATTTTTGAAGCATTGGTTGATATAGTAGGATCATTATGTGATGGACTTTTGATCTTTTTGTATCACAAGCTAGAATATGATGATACATGGTATGAAGTTGGAACTTAGCCAATGACTTTTGATATTTTGGTCATAAATGGTAAATGCTGAGTTTTCTCATGGACAATAAATATTGTGATTAAATGAGTTGTAAGAAGAATTATTGATCTTAACTAGATACTTGTGATGTTACCATGGTAATTGAGAATTGGTAATAGAAAATGATGATGTGGATATGTGAGAAAATTGTCAAAGTTTATGTATTAGAATGACATTGTCAAGTATATGGGTAGTAAGACATTTTAAGGCGTGCAACCATAATACCATGTTTTTAGGCTCAAAATATTTATGAAAGGTATTGGTAAAATTAGAAGTGCTAGTGATTGATTTATTGATATACTAGTAGGCCAATATGTTGGAATTATAAGTGTAATATGGAAGTGTTGTATCTAGATATGTAAATTTTGTGTTATGAGTTGAGATAATAGAATTAAAATCTTGGAATTGATAGATTGAAATGAGTTGGAAGATGGGCAAAATGCTATTTTTAGAACTAAGTAACCAATTTTAATAATTAAATTGTATCTTAGCCACGTGTTAACTGAATTTATGTCACATGTATTGGTCTTTAGCCATATGTCAACTCAATCTATATCACATATTTTTACAAGTCATTATTTTTGTTAGATTCTAAGATAGCATCTGAAGCATTCAATTTGAGTTGGGGATGGAAGAGGAGTTTTACCATTAGGTTACATTTAATAAATGTAATATAACCATATATTGTCATATTATATCCGTAGAATGTATAATATAATTTATTTGTAAAATAAATATTTCCGCCCTTTTTCGTTCATTAATTTTAATTTTAACTTTTATAAAAATCAAAAAAGGAAAAAAATTATTTCATAAATAGATTTTATTAACGGATATACATTCTACAGATATAATGTAACTATATATAGTTGCGTCATATTTTTTAAATGTGTCTGGTAGTTTAATAGTGAGATCTTTTCTTTCCAATGTGTTGTAGGATCAAGCCTTGTCACATTCAAATTTTGGCATATAAAATGTTTTAATGCGTTGGCTGACTGATTGTTAGAAACGATCATGTCCATCCATTCTAGTTGTTTAAATCACACATGATTTCGACACGTGGCTAAGGGCATCAATTCTAGTTGTTTAAATCACACATATTTTTGACATATGGCATGACACATGGCTAAGAGTATTGAAACCCTCAATTTAGATAGGGCACCCAAGAAAAACTCTTAAAAACAATTAAGCCCACACATTTTGCCTCTTCCTTCAAAATTGGACAGAAGATTTACATAATACTTTTTTGTTCAATTTGTTTCCTAAATTAGCCTTTGAAGTAACAATATTATTATTCCTTGCCTTTATACGCATTACCTATTGGGATAATGACTTTTCAACTCTTTATGAGTTTTATCAGTTTTCTACCATTATGAAACAAACAATCAAGGGTCATCATTGTTTGCAGAACAGTTACACTTCCCTTGATTTTTGTCTATTTTACTTTAGTTTGATTTATGACACTTAATATTTTTTTTGTTCTTTTTGTTGATCTTCAGCCAGCATAGTTTCTCTTTTCTTCCCTCCCTCCTGGTTTGGGTTCTCTCTAGACAATGTTATTGAATTTCTAACATGAAAAGTTTTAGAGCGCACTGTGTTTTGTGTGTAGTTATGTAAACCCATGGGGAGCAATACTGATGTTTTATCACACTCGAAGTCTGTCAAAAAGTTTTTGAGGACAGTGGCTCATAACCATCACAAACTTTTCCTTTTCAGAACTAACATTCCCTTTTGTTCTCCATATTGATCATTTTAAATATTTGTTTTCTTGGTTAGAATTGTATAGTGTTTATGATTTTTTTTCTTTTAATCATAGATATTCTCCACCAGAGGTAATCCTATTCGAGTCAAGAACATCATAGTAAGGGCTTCAACTTGAAATCTTTCTTAAAGGGAATTAAACATGTACCATTTGAACCAACCACATGTTAGTAGGTATTTTAATTTCTATTTTTGTAGATAAGAACAAAAATCTAAAAAATTATTTTTAAAACTTTTTTATAAGAAATAATATGTTTTTTCATAAAACATATATATCATTTCACATAAATGTTATTTTACCTTTTCTTATCTTTTATCTTTTATTTTCTTTCCTTCTATTTTCCTTCTAAGAAAAACCAAAACAATCATTTCATTTTATTTTCAAAATTTTTTCTTTCACTTTCTTTCCTTTCAATTCATTTTATTTTCCATCTAAATAAAGGGTAAGTATGTCATCCGTAGTCCAACTTTTTACTTATAATTTTGTGAAAAAAACTGTCAATTATAAAGATATAGAATTTCCAAAACAATTAGCATTATAACATGCATAAAACAGTCAGCATTAACCAATTTATTGACTGGCTCAATTTTATAAATATTTAATGTCTAAATATTCATTCAAATGTAATTCTATACTAAATAACTAAATATGAATTAAATAATATTTATATAATTGAGTTTAACTTTTATTTTTATTTTATCGTGAATGCTTTTAGTATATAGTTATGTTTTTAATAATACTATCACCCTTGTACAACAGAAAAATATGTCTCTCACAGCTAATCTACCCAACAACTCCAAGGTATATTGCTAGTTTTAAAAAAGAACATTTCATTTTTTTATTTATTATATTATGTAAGGTTACACAAGGCATAAAAGCGTGATTTAAATTGATGAGTGTGTGGATATATATATATATATATATATATATATATTAAAATCAATTTGTATTTAAATTAAAATTATGTTTTTCTATAATGAGTTCTAAACATATCTAAAATTCAGTTGAGAACCAAATCAAATTATTTCTTTCTGTTCTAAGAACTTCTAAACAAAGAGAGAAGCTTTTTAGCATGGTCGCAAAAGAAATATCTGGTGACAGCAAAAGAAGAGTCAAGCTCACACCGAAAATCCCGAATTATGTGTTGAATTAAATTAATACATTTTCCCCATTACACAGCCACCGATACATTCATGCACAGCAAAACCAATGCCATAACCTTGTCGGGTAGCAATTTCTACATTGAATAAGATAAGATTTGTTCCTACTGACTCTTATGAAGTGTTTATATTCTGACTTCAAAAATCAAAACCTGTTGAAACAGAACCAAAAGGGCATTCTAAATGGGAGCACACAAGAGGGGTTTATTTAAGATAAGTCATGTCCTGACCCTGCTGCTGGTGTTAATAGGATTGTGTGCCCCTATTGTTGCAGGCACAAAACATGTGAGTATCAAAAACAAACTAGGATCTGGGAAGAACATGACCTTGCATTGCCAATCCAAAGATAATGATCTGGGCACACATGACATAGCAGATGGGGATGAATATGGCTGGGAATTCTCTGACAATGTGTTTGGAACCACTCTGTTCTTCTGTGATTTGGGATGGGAAAAGGTAGCGGACTACCATTTTAATACATATTCCTTTGGCAGGGACTTTGTACGATGTAATGCTGGATGTTCCTGGTTAGTGTCTGCGGAAGGCATTTATGGCTTGAACGGACAAACAGGTTTGTGGGAATTCATGTACCATTGGCCAAGTCGAGTCATTTCTCAATATTTATGATTTTAATCAATAAGAACTAGTTTCAGTCTCTCTCGCGTTTGAATATTTCACTGAGCGATTTACGTCGAGGACAGAAAAATCATATTGTGGAAAACCCTTAGTCAACAGGTACTTCATGAAAATGAATGTAATAATCATTGTTGTTAAAACCAATTTGACTAATTAGAACGGTTAAACCATGAACCGACCTTGAAGCTATGATCACCCGTGTGATTATTAGTAAAGTAAGTTCTAATGTTCTTTAACTTGCTACTACTACAAAAGAAAAAAGAAGCCAACCAAACATTCCATGAAATCATTCATTGTTAGTTGTTGTCAAATGTAATGTTTTATGAATCTTTCTAAAACACATAAGTAGCTAGCTTCAATTGCCTTTGGATGGTACAAATGTCAAATGTCAATGATTCTATTCTCCAACAACTATGTCCTAAAAGAAAACCAAGTAACATGTTCAAAATCTCCATATATCCAATTGTATTATTTACCAGAAGAATCTGAAGCTCAAAACTCAGAAACCATCCCCATCACCTACCTCCAAATCTGTTCATTCTCCGGCGACGCAATTCATCCAAAGAAAGGCTATCAGAACCATCACTACCACCACGACCATGGTTCCATTGATAAGAAGACCCTCCTCCACCCACACCCCTATTCGTACCACACATCTCACACTCATTCAACAACCCATTATTATCATAGGTGCAAGCATGGCACCTCCACACACCACTCCTCCCACCAACAGTTCCCCTTCCGGTGATCCTCCCCCTCTGAAACCGAAACAACCTATGCACAAACTTCAAAGGCCAATTCAACACACCAGTAACACCCCTCATCACAAAACTCAACGGATCAGATCCTGAATAGCTACCACCCCTCAACTTCAGATACAAAAGACCACCAAGAATGCCACCAAGGTGACCAATAAACGATACACCAGGCACAAACATCTGAATCAGAATCAATTCAGCCCAAGCAGCATAACGAGAAGGGATAATAACCCCATGCACGTAAGTGTACTCATCGGATTGAGAATTAAGCACAACTTTCATTGCAAAGAGCACACCAGAGAACCCAACAGCGTATTCATTGTAATACGCTCTCTCATAATCAAACAACAAAAGCAACGATTTTGACAACATTAAGGTCATACCCTGAGACAGAGCAACCAAAGAAGCAACCATGGAAGCGAATTGAAGACTCCCCATTGCAGTTTCCAACTGAAACCCTTTCCATAGAAGCGATAACATGTTGTACACAAGGTGGGGTTCTCCTATGTGGTAAAACGCCGACAAGAAAAATCGCTTCAGGTCCTTGTTCTGTACAAAAAAAAACAACATTGTATAACCATTAAATTAAAACCATAAAAAAAATAATTTTGAATGGGTTAAATGATAGTAAGAAAAGAGGAAACAGAAAAGTGACCTTGAGGATGAGGTGGGGATTGAACCAGACATGGTCGATGGGAGGGATGAGAGAATGTAAGAAGGAGGGTCTGAGGTAGATGAGGGTGTTGGCGGCGATGAGTGCGGCAGTGACGGGTGGTTTATTGTCAGATCTGTAGTACTCGCTAAAGGTTTGGAGAGCCAAAAGAGGGAGCATTCCACGAGAAACCCTTCTCCCAAATCGCACGTCCATTTTCGCTTACAGGAAATTGTGATGAATTGATTGATTGAACCGAAGATGAAGAATAAGAAGATAGATAGATAGATAGAGAGGCCTTGGGCAACAAGAAACGAATTGATTTAGCTGTGCAAAGAAAATTCCAGAGGTTTCCTTCGGGCTTCGGCTACGTTCTCTGCACTGCGCACCTCTCCCGTCTTCTAGTAGGGCTAACTCGTAATTTCAACCAATCCTTTTTTTTTTAGAGAATATCATATTAGTTAAAAGCATGGTGACCAACTGAACTAGTGTCTGGTTTGGTTCAAACAACCTTCAAAACTGGCTGTAACAAAAACCAACATAAGGGTTCACCAAAAAAAAAAAACAGCATAAGGTGTTGAAATGAAATATTTTTAAGTTTTCCTCCATTATCTTAAAATCAACCTTTAATATAATGCATTTTTCGTGGAATGAATGTTGTTTCTATTATGAATATTATAATGAATAGTAAATGTTCATTTTAGTTTATAAATAGGACTCATCCTTCATTAATTTGATACACAATTTTCATACTTCAACTCTCATCTATGCTCTCTTCCATTCTTCTTTCCATTCATCTTTCTCCATAATTTAGTTTATTTTATAACACGTTATCAGCACGAGATTCTGACCAACTGAGATTTAATCAAACCTTTGAAAGGTAACACATCATTTTAATTTTATTTCATAATTTTAGTTTAATTTATTAATCTTCTATTATATATAATATATATAATATAAAAGGGTTCCTGAAGAACTCATACCTTATACTCCACACATCCCGGAAGGATGTATAAAATAATAATAATAAGTTACTGAAGAACTTATATTTTAAACATCCCTATGGAATTTAAAAGAATTCCTGAAGAATTCTTAAAAAATATTTATTGATAGTTCATGAAGAACTACAATTTAAGAAATAAAAAAAATAAAATTATAAATTTAGCATTATTTCCATTGCTTATTACATGCGTTGTTGTTTTATAATTTTTATTTATTTTATGAAATAACTTCACGAGATAATTAAATATTGCTCTTATATATACCTACTTTATTTTATATTGCTCTTCATGTTTTGGCTGTGTATTTTATATTGTCTCCACCTGTGCTATAATATGTGCATTTTATGATTTTATATTATTAAATGATTAATTCTTAAACTCATAATTGATATTTATTATTAATATAATATATTTTATATAAATAAATAAGTCAATAAATAATATAATATTAACAAGGATTTGAACCTGAGACTCATGACATAATAAGTTATCACTCTACCACTAGGCCACTAATATTTGATTGATATCTTATGAAAATTTTAAATTTTATTATCAAATTATTTATATGAAATTTTATAATTTGATCTTTTAAAAAAAACTAACAATATTACTCTTTAATAAACATAATAAAAAATATATATATATATAAAATAAATATTTGTAATTATTGTTGACTTGTTACTATTGTCGTTACCATTATTATTAAATAATTATAGATAATATAATGAGTATTATCTAACTTATTTATAATTTCTTGCATAGAAATAACTATGTCGAATATTACCAACCTTGAGTTCATGGCTCTTGACATATCTGGAAAAAATTATCTATCATGGACATTAGATGTTGAGATCCATTTAGATGCAAAAGATCTTAGAGACACGATTAAAAATGGAAATCAGGCATCCAGTCAAAATAAGGCTAAAGCCATGATATTTTTACGTCACCATATCCATGAGGGCTTAAAGAATGAGTATTTAACAGTTAAAGACCCTCTTGTTTTGTGGAATAATTTAAAAGAGAGATGTGACCATCAAAAGGATATAATTCTTCCAAAAGCCCGTTATGAATGGATGCATTTGCGTTTACAAGATTTTAAATCTGTAAATGAATATAATTCTGCAATGTTTAGAATTACTTCAAGATTGAAGTTGTGTGGAGAAAAGGTCACTGAAAGTGATATGTTAGAAAAGACATTCTCCACCTTTCATGCATCTAATATGCTCCTTCAGCAGCAATATCGTCAAAAGGGCTTTACTAAATACTCAGAATTAATTACTTGTCTCCTTGTGGCTGAGCAAAATAATGAATTACTCATGCAAAATCATGAGTCTCGTCCAACTGGAACTGCTCCATTCCCAGAAGTGAATGTAGCAACACACGATCATAATACTCATGGTCGTGGTCGTGGCCGTAGCCGCGGTCGTGGACGAGGTAATGCTCAGGGACATGGTATTGGTCGTGGATATGGTTATGGTCGTGGTCATGGTCGAAATGATAAGAGATCATCATTCACATGGAAAAATAAAGAACATATGAAAAAGGGGACAGATGCTCAAAATAGCGAACAAACTAAAAATATCTGCTATCGTTGTGGTAGCAAGGGACACTGGTATCGAGTTTGTCGCACACCAAAGCATCTCGTAGATCTATACTAAAAATCCCTTAAAAATAAAGGGAAAATAATAGAGACAAATTTTACTGGTATAGATGATGATTTCTCTGATTTTAGTGTTGATGATTTTCTTACTCTTCCTGAAGAAGAAATTGACCACTTGTTTGGAGAAGGGAGTGCCCCTAAATAAATTATTTTAATGTTTCATGTAATTTATTTTGTTGTAAATTTTGTCTTTATCAATAAAATTTTGTTAAATATTATTGTTAATTATATTTTTACTCATGATTTATTTTTATTTATTTAATGAAGAATGAATGCTCATGTGAATGACGAAGATATATGTCTCGTAGACAGTGCAACAACTCATACCATTCTCAAGAATGAGAAATATTTTTACCATATAGTAAAATAAGAAGCCAATGTTAATACTATATCTGGTAGTATAAATATAATTGAAGGCTTCGGTAGAGCCAGTATTTTGTTACCTGGAGGAACAAAATTGCACATTGAAAGTGCATTATATTTTAAGAAGTCTCAAAGAAATTTGTTGAGTTTTAAGGATATCCGCAGAAATGGATATCATATTGAGACCACAAATGAAGGAAAAGATGAATATCTTTACATCACAAAGTTAATTTCTGATAAGAAATGTATGTTGGAAAAATTACCTTCATTTTCCTCCGGTTTGTACTATACTTATATTAGTACAGTTGAAACAAATGTTATTGTAAACCAGAAGTTTACAAATAAGAATGACTTTGTTATCTGACATGAACGATTAGGCCATCCTGGATCAATTATGATGCAAAAAATAGTTGAGAATTCAAATGGTCATTGTTTGTCCAGCAGACAAATTATGCAAACTAAGAATTTCTCATGTGCTGCTTGTTCTCAAGGAAAATTGACCATTCGGCCATCACCAATGAAAATTGGGAATGAATCACTCACATTTTTAGAGCTTATACAAGGTGATATTTGTGGACCAATACACCCTTCATGTGGACCATTTAGATATTTTATGGTTTTAATTGATGCATCAACTAGATGGTCACATGTTTGCTTATTATCAACTCGCAACCAGACGTTTGCGAGATTACTAGCTCAATTGATTCATTTAAGAGCTCATTTTCCTGACTATCCAATTAAGAAAATACGCCTTGATAACGCTGGTGAATTCACATCTCAATCATTTAAAGATTATTGTATGTCCATTGGAATTGATGTTGAACATCCTGTAGCACATGTTCATACACAAAATGGACTTGCTGAATCATTGATTAAACGTTTGAAATTGATAGCAAGACCATTGTTAATGAGATCAAAACTCCCAATTTCAACTTGGGGACATGCAATCTTGCATGCGGCAGCACTTATTCGCATCAGGCCTACAAGTAATCATGAATATTCCCCTTTACAATTGGTTTATGGTAAAGAACCAAATATTTTCCATCTAAGAATCTTTGGAAGTGTGGTATATGTTCCTATTTCTCCTCCACAACGCACTAAGATGGGACCTCAAAGAAGGTTGGGAATATATGTTGGATACGAAAGTCCATCTATAATAAAATATCTTGAACCCTTAACAGGTGATTTATTTACAGCTCGTTTTGCTGATTGTCATTTTGATGAATCTGTTTTCCCACCATTAGGGGGAGAAAATAAACAGTTGGATAAAAGGATTAGCTGGAATGAGATATCTCTATCACATCTTGATCCTCGAACAAAGAAATCTGAACTAGAAGTTCAGAAAATAATTAGTTTGCAAAATTTAGCAAACCAATTGCCTAATGCATTTGCTGATCCAAAAAGAGTGACTAAGTCACATATACCAGCTGTTAATACTCCAATAAAGATTGATATCCCTGAAGGACAATCTAAAATTGTAAATGAGTCTGAAGCCAAAGTAAAACGTGGCAGACCTGTTGGTTCTAAAGATAAAAATCCTCGGAAAAGAAAAGTAAATAAAGAGGATGGTCGAATCGAGGATATAAAGACTCCAGTAGAGTCTCCTGACATAATCAAAGTTTCAAATCCAGAAGAAACTAAGGTACCTAAAATTAATACAAACAAAGAGATCTCGATAAATTATGTCATGGATGGTATACAATGGAATCAACCTGAAGTCGATGTTGATGAAATTTTTGCATTCAAAGTAGCTCTTGATATTATAAATGATGATAAGAATCATGAGCTAAAATCTGTTAAGGAATGTGCACAAAGAAATGATTGGCCAAAATGGAAAGATGCAATGCAAGAAGAGTTAAACTCACTTGCAAAACGAAAAGTTTTTGGACCTGTAGTTCAAACACCTAAAGGTGTAAAACCAGTTAGGTACAAATGGGTCTTTACGAGAAAAAGAAATGAAAATGGTGAAATTGTGCGATATAAAGCAAGACTTGTTGCACAAGGTTTCTCACAAAGACCTGGTATTGATTTTGAAGAAACATATTCACCAGTGATGGATACAACAACTTTTCGATACTTAATAAGTTTGGTGATTCGTGAAAAGCTTGATTTACGCCTCATGGATGTTGTTGCAGCATATTTATATGGCTCACTTGAAAATGACATATATATGAAACTCCCTGAAGGATTTAATTTGCCTGAAGCATACAAGACAAATCCTTGAGAAAATTATTCAATTAAATTGAATAAATCTCTTTACGGACTGAAACAATCTGGACGTATGTGGTATAATTGCCTCAGTGAATATCTGTTGAAAGAAGGGTACAAAAATGACCCGATTTGTCCATGCGTTTTTATGAAAATATTGGGAAAAGAGTTTGTTATAATTGCAATTTATGTGGATGATTTAAACATCATTGGAACTCCTGAAGAGCTCTCAAAAGCTGTAAATTGCTTGAAAAAGGAATTCGAGATGAAAGACTTGGGAAAAACACAGTTTTGTCTCGGATTACAATTAGAATACTTAAAGGAAGGAATTTTGATGCACTAAAAGACTTATACAGAAAAGGTGCTAAAGAGGTTCTATATGGACCAATCACATCCACTGAGCAGTCCAATGGTTGTAAGGTCACTCGAAGTAAGCAAAAATCCTTTTCGACCTCAAGAGAAAAATGAAGAACTACTTGGTCCTGAAGTACCATATCTTAGTGCAATTGGTGCACTGATGTATCTTGCTAGTCATACACGACCTGATATATCATTTGCTGTCAATTTGTTAGCAAGACATAGTTCTTTACCCACAAAAAGGAATTAGAATGAGATTAAACACATATTCCGATACCTTAGAGGTACAATGGACATGGGTTTATTTTTCCCATATGTATCTAAGGCAAACCTAATTGGTTATACAGATGCAGGGTATTTGTCTGATCCTCATAATGGTCGATCACAAATAGGATATTTGTTCACATGTGGTGATACAGCAATTTCATGGAGATCCGTAAAACAAACGATCACAACAACATCATCTAATCATGCTGAAATTTTAGCATTGCATGAAGCAAGTCGAGAATGTGTTTGGTTGAGATCTATGATTCAACATATTCAAGAAACTTGTGGCTTGCATACTGGAAAATTACCACCAACAATCATATGTAAAGATAATGCAGCTTGTATCTCCTAGTTAAAGGAGGGTTATATTAAAGGAGATAGGACAAAGCATATTTCACCAAAATTTTTCTTTACTCATGATCTCATAAAGAATGGTGAAATAAATGTCCAGCAAGTCCGATCATGTGAAAATTTGGCAGATATATTTACAAAATCATTTCCAACCAAAGTCTTCGAGCAACTAATACAGAAGATTGGTCTTTGACTCTTACATAAATGTTCTGATGAGGGGGAGAACTAAATATTGTTGTAAAGAATGTTGTACTATTTTTCCTTCACTAGGGTTTTATCCCACTGGGTTTTTCCTAGTAAGGTTTTAACGAGGCACATTCTAAAATATGAACATCCAAGGGGGAGTATTATGAATATTATAATGAATAGTGGATGTTGTAACACCCCCTTATATACACGAGATATATATGTATTCTTCTTACTTTTAAAAAAAAACTTTTAGAAAGATATACATATTTATCACTCTTTATCTCGTATATACAAGGACGTATATACATCTGATTTCCTTTGAATATTGAAAGTAAAAAAAAATTGTCTTTCAATATTTGTCCATAATGACAAAATAATTTATAGAAATCATAAGTGATAAATCATTACAATATTATATCCGAATGAAAGAGTTTATCAAATTTTAACCTTTACCTTGTTACAATTATCTACTTGATATTGTAATAAGGCAAAATAAAACTAAACTATACCTCTACTACAAATGTGAACAATCATTTCCTAATCCTTGAACCATCGAGTTTTTGAATCCTACTTTGTCATATCTCTTCAACTAATCAATTGAGGATAAGACCACTTTATCCTCTTGTAATTACATATCCTTCCATCTTGGACTGCTAGCTATATATCATATAACATATATTTTGGACACAAAAATTCAAACAAGAAGGAGTGAGAAACAAAATATAATATATTACAGATAAGACATAAGCATAAGGGTTTTCACAAACTAATATAGTAATATCTGTCATAATCTCATATACAATCAATTATGAAT
Organism: Clitoria ternatea; assembly: GCA_037962975.1. Taxonomy (NCBI): domain Eukaryota; kingdom Viridiplantae; phylum Streptophyta; class Magnoliopsida; order Fabales; family Fabaceae; genus Clitoria; species Clitoria ternatea. The sequence continues at coordinate 86,294,322 of CM075676.1, read as the reverse complement.
ATAGGGTTTCCACATACATAACACTTATATTTTCATTCATAACCATCCATATAGAATGTCACAATCACATGAATGTTATGTAATGCTTATGCTACTATCTCATTCAGTTTATGCATGTGGGCCCTTAAAGTTTTAGTTTGCACTGGGCCAACCAGGAGTTTACACTGTTTCATAAATTCTGGATAATAATAACATAAATGCCTTCATGGCATATGAACAGCTCAACTGGCGTGGAAACACTTAGAGACTAGTCAGACTGAGAAAGTTTTTATTGTGAAAGTACCCGACACTAGGGAGTGACCCCAGGTCACCTGAAGCACCCTTTCACACTCTCTCATCCCAAGGCTCGCAATTAAGCCTCCTCTAATGTATCCTCGGTTTCTATAATCCGTCCCCAGGCAATATCACATCTCATTTCTCTTTAATGATTCATGATGCATGAACTACTCGCATATTTAGTTGGTTAAGGCTTTTAGAAACTCAATTATTAAATACCATAAAGGTTCACAAAATCATCACAATAAACTGTACATTTCCATAAGTTCTTCTTTGAACTTCTGTTATACTGAAATAATTTAGTACAGTCTTCAAATTCAGATCTTACCAAAATTGAGTTTCCAAGCCTTAAATATCTCAAAGCCTTCTCTTAAAAATCTTCATATATTTACATAATCTTTCTCAATTTGAATCTTAACTAGATTGAGTTTTTGAAATCTCCACAAAATATTCTTTAGTTATTTCATTGGGGAAAACCAAAATAATTTACTTTAAACTTCTAATTTCTAAAGAAAATAATTTAAAATCATTAACTATAAAAATTTTCTTTAAATCAAGAATTAATTATCTCAACCTCTAATTTTTATAAAATAGCTTCTTTCTAATACTATATTTTATTATAAAGATTAAAAATAAAGTTAATAAAAATTATTTCTAAGAAGAAATAAAAGACTAAAATAATTATAAAATACTTTCTCTTGGAATAAAAATTTAAAGAGTAAGGTAAGAAAGTTCTTACTGAGTTTTAACTTTCCGTCATGCTTGCTATATGCTCAAACTTCATATCACAAGGTCATCAACCACAATCAAGTATAGTAATCTCATCAATCACAATCAAATATCATCAATCATAATTGCATATTATTAATCACAGTCTAATATCACAATATCATTAATCAAAATTAAATATAATTAATTATAATCAAGTCAAATCAACTAAATATCACTTATAAATATAATTTAAATTTTTAATGGTTATTTAAATTAGTAGATTTGATTTTGAGTCCTTATAGTCCATTCCTCGCACAGGTCTATATAAGTCCATATATAATCCAGTCTTCACATAGGTATAGTTCAGTCTAGACAGGTCATAATAGTCCAAGTCCTTGCATAGGTTTAGTTCGATCCATATAGGATATAAAAAATCTCAGTCTTTGCATAGGTTTAGTCCAGTCCGTATAAGTTATAATAATTCAGATCCATGTATAGATATTTCAGAATAAGTTACACAATATATTAAATTTATTATAAATTTTAAGTTGAGAAGTTATTACTTTAAAATAATAATATTATTAAATTTAAAAGGAGTAGGGGACTCCTCCCATTATTCTTATGTCTTTCATATTATATTTTTATCTCACTCCCCCTTACCTCTTGTATACCGATTCGTTATTGAAAATCCATGCGCGCCTCGTCTCCGAGTTCTAAAACATACCAATTTTATTTTAATATAATTACAAGATGAAAAGTAAGATTACTACTTAAAATAAAAATGGTAAATGTTGAATAGTGAATAGTGAATAGTGAATAGTAACAGTAAATAGTAACAGTAAATAGTAAAACGTGAATAGTAACGGTAAATAGTAAATCGTAAATAGTAACGGTAAATAGTAAAACGTGAATAGTAATGATAAATAGTAAAATGTGAATAGTAAAGGTAAATAGTAACAGTAAAGGTAAATAGTAATAGTAAATAGTAATTTACTATTTGAATAGTAATTTACTATTGAAATAGTATTTTACTATGCAGAATAGTAACTTAAAATAATATTATTTCCAGTATAATAACAGATTTCTAAAAACGATATGAAAATAACCCAAAAAATATAAAAGTGAGGTATTCGTATCTTAGAATTTTAGCAGAACCTTCTTCCAAAAAAAATTATTTCTCTCTCTCACTTCCACCACTATCTCACTAGCACTACTATATTAAGAAAACTTAATCTGAAATTGTGAATTCTAAAGAAGAAATCCTTCGGTATTTATAGAAAAAAAATTTACTATGCATTCTATTATTTTAATATAAAAGTACTATGCATTTTTGAATTTTTTATTCCTGGTTACTGTGCATCTTTTGAAAATTTCATACATGCACAGTGTTTTGCATAGTAACTGTAGGCAAAATTATTAAGTCAAATAGTAACCCTTCACTCGGTATATTTTAAATATTCAAAATGAGTCCTTTTTGAAATTTAGCGATATTATATCAGTCCCCACTAATTTTATAATAAGTAATATAAAGCTGAAATTTTAAAAATCTAAAATTTTCTGTTAATAAAAATTTATTGATACGTTTCTAATTTTTTAACGATTAGAAAAAATCAAGATTTTTCTCAAACCGATAATTTTTAGATAAGTCTACTTGAAATGGATTTTAGAAAATTTTCTTATAATTTAACTTTACATTCTTGTAAATATTTTTAATTTTAAGCAACTTTATATGAATTTAAAATTATTTAAAATATATTATTTTATTAAAATAATTCAAAATTTTCAAAAAATTCCAGAAAATCATAAATATTATGTAGATCAAAAAGTTCAAAAGAACCATAGTCTAATTCCTTCAAAATTTTATTTTAAAATTCTAATAAGAGTTAAATCTTAAATATGTAAAAAAAAAATATAACAACATAAAATAAAAATGGTGAATAATAAAGATATTAAAAATTCTTAATATAATTTTCTTAATTAGTGAATACTAATTAAGTCACTTTAAAATTCTCATTCAGAAATATTTTCATTTTTTTATTATTTTAAAAAAATAAATAATAAAAAAATAAATACCAAAATTTCAAAAAAAAAATGATAATAATAAACTATAATAATAAACTAACTTATAGTAAGTATTTCTCAAGAAATATATTAATATCTATTTCCTATTTGTGATGAAAATAGGATGTTACAACTCTACTCCCCTAAAAGAAATTTCGTCCTCGAAATTTAATATTGTTAATAAATCTTACCATAGCTAAACTAACTGAACTGTTCTAAAATATATTTCTAGTTTCCTTGACAATTGTGTACATTTTCCTTAACATTGCCATTTATCTCTTTTTTTTAATCTTATCTGTATTTTTTTCCTTAACTCAAAAATATTACTCGTCTTAATTTTGTCAACCATGCTCATCATAAATTGATGGTTAACTCTAAATACCTCAATAATTACGTTTCTCAATCTATTAAAATCTTACTTAACATAATCCATAACATCTATTAATTAAAATTCATACTCGTAACATAGTAAAATGGACTGCTAAGAATTAATTACTGGACAACTAGCCGTTAGCAACTAGCCGTTAGACTAGCCGTTTATGACCGTTGCAACTCTCCCTCCCTTACTTGCTTATAAATTCTCATTCCATTCTCACTTCCTATCACAACTTCAAGGTTTCTTAGTTTCTCTCTTCTATCCAATTTCTTCAATCTTTTTCTCAAGTACTATCATACTATTCGATGGCCAACCTTCCTAGAAGTAAGGAAGAACGAAGTCAGGATGGACTACAGGTTGTGGTAACAAGTGCCTCACTTCTTATAATCGTTATGATTATTTCTCTAGTTTGAATAATTTTTGTATTGCCAAGACTCTTAGACCTCTATCTATGATACACTAGATGTTCTATTTTATTTTCCTTAATGTAATCGTGTATAATAAATTATTCTAGTGAGAAAGGATAAATATGTCTTAGTCCATGTTGTACTTGTTTATCTAGTTAAATCCTTGTGGTCTTTGCTTCATGATAATCCAGGGTATGTAATCATTTCTTATTGTCTTCTATAATGAATTAAATATTCCTTAACTAAGTGATTGCACATTCCATTATAATTGACTACAACCATTACATATATTTGATAAATTCTCCAATCTTAAATGATCATAAATCACTACGTTGACTTAGAAATACACACTTGATTTTTTTTTTTTATGGGTAACTAAGACTTATGTAATTCTCTTTATAGGAAAATCAATAAGTAAAGGTTCATATATACTTCCTCATGATTTACTAACACATTTCTTTATTTTAAATCTACAATGGTCATTACATAACAATGATTTATATCAGGTATGTATATTCGTTGAACAAAATCGATGACTAAAAAAAATAACTTGATAAACATGTATCATATTGTTAGGAATCACAAAAATATTTTATGTCACAATTTCTAAATATTAAACCAATATCGATGTCTTCCAAAGATCTATAATGCTTATTTTAGGTCATTCATTGATATATTTATCACAATAAATCAATTTAAAAAAATTCAAAAATATATGGTTAATTATATTCGATGTCACAACCATAAAAGTTTCATTAATTCATATATTTACACACATAACCATCATATATATTATTCAATCGTAGACATCATAAATGAAAACTTCATCAAATCAAACAATAATTAACATATTTTATATGTCATACAAAAAAAGAATCAATACAAATAGCCAGAGATACAATTCTTAATATGATTATTTGTTATATCAAACAAGTTATAAATTATCATATTTCTTTCATGAAGCATACATCCACACATTTTTCTTTTCAAAATATATCACCAAAGGACAAAACTATGATTCTATCTTAAACAATTTGTTATACTAGTTTGGGATTACAATAGTTATCTACCCATTGGAATTCTAATTCACACAAGTATCTCTACAACTTCAAGGACATGGTAAGGAATATCCTAATAGAATTTATTGAGTTTATCTTCATTTCTCCATATACCACATTAACCTAAGGTTAAATTCGTTGATCTTAACATCCTTCTTTTGACATGTCTTTCACTACTTAGTGCAAATCATTCAGGGTGATCAGTCCCGTAGTTTATAACTAAGTAGTCAAAGTCACGACAGCTCCAGTCTAGAATTCATACCAAAATATTTCTAAGAATTTTCTATTGTCTTATCTCCCTTGTTGTCTCATACCATATTGTAAAACAGGAAAATGTTAGAATATTTCACTATCACATATTAATCAAAGAATCAAACACCATACAATACATTTGGAATAAAAGGAAATAACTGCATTAGTTAATTTACCTTATCATTCCACCATACATTAAGGCCCGTACTTAAACAATGTCAAGAAAGACTTCAGAATGGCCAGTTTCTGATAATCCCTGCAATAACATTTTTTAAGTAACAGGCTATAAAGTTCTAACTTATACTTCTTATGAACTTAAAATTAGTTCCTTCTTTCTATACTCCTAATTTTTCTTCACTTACTTCTTACCATTTACTCCAATAAAATTTCCTCTTTTCTCAACCATAAAATCTCTTGTCAAACTTAACCACCAGAGTACACTAACACGCTAGTAAGACCATACCACAAGCCGGGTTGGATTGAACTGCTCTGATACCACTTTGTAACACCCCCTTATATACACGAGATATATATGTATTCTTCTTACTTTTAAAAAAAAACTTTTAGAAAGATATACATATTTATCACTCTTTATCTCGTGTATACAAGGACGTATATACATCTGATTTCCTTTGAATATTGAAAGTAAAAAAAAATTGTCTTTCAATATTTGTCCATAATGACAAAATAATTTATAGAAATCATAAGTGATAAATCATTACAATATTATATCCGAATGAAAGAGTTTATCAAATTTTAACCTTTACCTTATTACAATTATCTACTTGATATTGTAATAAGGCAAAATAAAACTAAACTATACCTCTACTACAAATGTGAACAATCATTTCCTAATCCTTGAACCATCGAGTTTTTGAATCCTACTCTTGTCATATCTCTTCATCTAATCAATTGAGGATGAGACCACTTTATCCTCTTGTAATTACATATCCTTCCATCTTGGACTGCTAGCTATATATCATATAACATATATTTTGGACACAAAAATTCAAACAAGAAGGAGTGAGAAACAAAATATAATATATTACAGATAAGACATAAGCATAAGGGTTTTCACAAACTAATATAGTAATATCTGTCATAATCTCATATACAATCAATTATGAATATAGGGTTTCCACATACATAACACTTATATTTTCATTCATAACCATCCATATAGAATGTCACAATCACATGAATGTTATGTAATGCTTATGCTACTATCTCATTCAGTTTATGCATGTGGGCCCTTAAAGTTTTAGTTTGCACTGGGCCAACCAGGAGTTTACACTGTTTCATAAATTCTGGATAATAATAACATAAATGCCTTCATGGCATATGAACAGCTCAACTGGCGTGGAAACACTTAGAGACTAGTCAGACTGAGAAAGTTTTTATTGTGAAAGTACCTGACACTAGGGAGCGACCCCAGGTCACCTGAAGCACCCTTTCACACTCTCTCATCCCAAGGCTCGCAATTAAGCCTCCTCTAATGTATCCTCGATTTCTATAATCCGTCCCCAGGCAATATCACATCTCATTTCTCTTTAATGATTCATGATGCATGAACTACTCGCATATTTAGTTGGTTAAGGCTTTTAGAAACTCAATTATTAAATACCATAAAGGTTCACAAAATCATCACAATAAACTGTACATTTCCATAAGTTCTTCTTTGAACTTCTGTTATACTGAAATAATTTAGTACAGTCTTCAAATTCAGATCTTACCAAAATTGAGTTTCCAAGCCTTAAATATCTCAAAGCTTTCTCTTAAAAATCTTCACATATTTATATAATCTTTCTCAATTTGAATCTTAACTAGATTGAGTTTTTGAAATCTCCACAAAATATTCTTTAGTTATTTCATTGGGGAAAACCAAAATAATTTACTTTAAACTTCTAATTTCTAAAGAAAATAATTTAAAATTATTAACTATAAAAATTTTCTTTAATTCAAGAATTAATTATCTCAACCTCTAATTTTTATAAAATAGCTTCTTTCTAATACTATATTTTATTATAAAGATTAAAAATAAAGTTAATAAAAATTATTTCTAAGAAGAAATAAAAGACTAAAATAATTATAAAATACTTTCTCTTGGAATAAAAATTTAAAGAGTAAGGTAAGAAAATTTTTACTGAGTTTTAACTTTCCGTCATGCTTGCTATATGCTCAAACTTCATATCACAAGGTCATCAACCACAATCAAGTATAGTAATCTCATCAATCACAATCAAATATCATCAATCATAATTGCATATTATTAATCACAGTCTAATATCATAATATCATTAATCAAAATTAAATATAATTAATTATAATCAAGTCAAATCAACTAAATATCACTTATAAATATAATTTAAATTTTTAATGGTTATTTAAATTAGTAGAATTGATTTTGAGTCCTTATAGTCCATTCCTCGCACAGGTCTATATAAGTCCATATATAATCCAGTCTTCGCATAGGTATAGTTCAGTCTAGACAGGTCATAATAGTCCAAGTCCTTGCATAGGTTTAGTTCGATCTATATAGGATATAAAAAATCTCAGTCTTTGCATAGGTTTAGTCCAGTCCGTATAAGTTATAATAATTCAGATCCATGTATAGATATTTCAGAATAAGTTACACAATATATTAAATTTATTATAAATTTTAAGTTGAAAAGTTATTACTTTAAAATAATAATATTATTAAATTTAAAAGGAGTGGGGGACTCCTCCCATTATTCTTATGTCTTTCATATTATATTTTTATCTCACTCCCCCTTACCTCTTGTATACCGATTCGTTATTGAAAATCCATGCGCGCCTCGTCTCCGAGTTCTAAAACATACCAATTTCATTTTAATATAATTACAAGATGAAAAGTAAGATTACTACTTAAAATAAAAATGGTAAATGTTGAATAGTGAATAGTAACAGTAAATAGTAACAGTAAATAGTAAAATGTGAATAGTAACGTAAATAGTAAATCGTAAATAGTAACGGTAAATAGTAAAACGTGAATAGTAATGGTAAATAGTAAAATATGAATAGTAAAGGTAAATAGTAACAGTAAAGGTAAATAGTAATAGTAAATAGTAATTTACTATTTGAATAGTAATTTACTATTGAAATAGTATTTTACTATGCAGAATAGTAACTTAAAATAATATTATTTCCAGTATAATAACAGATTTCTAAAAACGATATGAAAATAACCCAAAAAATATAAAAGTGAGGTATTCGTACCTTAGAATTTTAGCAGAACCTTCTTCCAAAAAAATTATTTCTCTCTCTCACTTCCACCACTATCTCACTAGCACTACTATATTAAGAAAACTTAATCTGAAATTGTAAATTCTAAAGAAGAAATCCTTCGGTATTTATAGGAAAAAAATTTACTATGCATTCTATTATTTTAATATAAAAGTACTATGCATTTTTGAATTTTTTATTCCTGGTTACTGTGCATCTTTTGAAAATTTCATACATGTACAGTGTTTTGCATAGTAACTGTCGGCAAAATTATTAAGTCAAATAGTAACCCTTCACTCGGTATATTTTAAATATTCAAAATGAGTCCTTTTTGAAATTTAGCGATATTATATCAGTCCCCACTAATTTTATAATAAGTAATATAAAGCTGAAATTTTAAAAATCTAAAATTTTCTGCTAATAAAAATTTATTGATACGTTTCTAATTTTTTAACGATTAGAAAAAATCAAGATTTTTCTCAAACCGATAATTTTTAGATAAGTCTACTTGAAATGGATTTTAGAAAATTTTCTTATAATTTAACTTTACATTCTTGTAAATATTTTTAATTTTAAGCAACTTTATATGAATTTAAAATTATTTAAAATATATTATTTTATTAAAATAATTCAAAATTTTCAAAAAATTCCAGAAAATCATAAATATTATGTAGATCAAAAAGTTCAAAAGAACCATAGTCTAATTTCTTCAAAATTTTATTTTAAAATTCTAATAAGAGTTAAATCTTAAATATGTAAAAAAAAACAAAAATATAACAACATAAAATAAAAATGGTGAATAATAAAGATATTAAAAATTCTTAATATAATTTTCTTAATTAGTGAATACTAATTAAGTCACTTTAAAATTCTCATTCAGAAATATTTTCATTTTTTTTATTATTTTAAAAAAATAAATAATAAAAATATAAATACCAAAATTTCAAAAAAAAATGATAATAATAAACTATAATAATAAACTAACTTATAGTAAGTATTTCTCAAGAAATATATTAATATCTATTTCCTATTTGTGATGAAAATAGGATGTTACAGATGTCCATTTTAGTCTATAAATAGGACTCATCCTTCATTAATTTGATACACAATTTCCATACTTCAACTCTCATCTATGCTCTCTTCCATTCTTCTTTCCATTCATCTTTCTCCATAATTTAGTTTATTTTATAACAGTTTCTAATTACTTATCTTTTTTTAGTGTAAGGGAAAAGAAACAACAACTAATACATGCCTAAACTATCAACTAGAAGAAAACGTAACACGTTGTAGGGCATTCTAATTTAATATGCATTACTTGAAAATTAAAAAATGAAAGGGTTGCTAGCTTATCCAATACTTAATTAGACTTTAGGTTAAAAGGTAAATTTAGCCCCTAAAAATATATGATTTTGGTTTTACCCTCTGAAATAATTTTTCTTAATATTGTGTCCCTGAAAAATTTTTAAGTGTAGTATATGACCCTTTTCGTTGACTGTCTCTGCTAAATGATGAGGTGGAGCCAAGTCACATGTCAGTGATTGCATATGTGGCATGTGACTCATCATTTTAAATGCCTTGTAGAATTGAGTTTCTGATTAAGGGGCCTAATGCTATGAAACAACTTTTTAAAGGGCCTAATGCTATAAAAAAATCTTTTTAAAGGGCCTATTGCTATATTCGTTGTGACTGAACCATAACCTAAACATAACAACACCATATCTTCAACCCCTTAAATCTTTCACTACAAACAATCCTAAGCTCTGAAATTGCTTCAAAGTTCAAGAAATCGTAAGAATTAAGTGTGGGGGTTCATAATCTACACAAAACTAAGTTTAGGGTTCAACCTTACCTTTAAGAATTTCAAGAAATTGGAGCTCCTTTCAAGCTCCCATGGATGTCATGAGCAAGAGAAGAGAGAGGGCACAAGAAGAGAATGATAGGAATGAGAGTGTTATTCGTAGTGTTGTATGCAATATATCACGGTGTTGTGTTCATATCTCCCATTGGCTATTGCAGTGAAGGATTTAAGAGGTTGAAGAGATAGTGTTGTTATGTTTAGGGTTATGGTTCAGTCACAACGAATATAGCAATAGGCCCTTTAAAAAGTTGTTTTTATAGCATTATGCCCTTTAAAAAGTTGTTTCATAGCATTAGGCCCCTTAATCAGAAACTCAATCCTGACATGTGACTTGACATGTGACCTGACATGTTTTATAGCATTAGGCATTTAAAATGATGAGTCACATGCCACATATGCAATCACTGACATGTGACTTGGCTCCACCTCATCATTTGGCAGAGACAGTCAACGGAAGGGGTCATATACTACACTTAAAAATTTTTCAGGGACACAATATTAAGAAAAATTATTTCAGGGGGTAAAGCCAAAATCACATATTTTTCAGGGGCTAAATTTACCTTTTAGCCTAAACTTTATATTGATATGACAAAGAAACATATGAGTGAAAATAGGCAAGAGGTTGCCAATGTTCTTCCTGATATTCTCCTCACCAACTCGCTCAGGTCTACCTTTAACAAAGTGAATCATGTTTTGATAGTCTGACTCTAGAGTAACCTATAGCAAACGTTCATCATGAACTAGTTGAAGACCCTTCCAAATTGCGTAAAGCCTTACTGCGTGAGGTTCCTCATCTCCTCCCCAAAAGGAGAAATCAGGTAACTAAGTTCTATATATCATATATCACTCACCCACAATTGATCCATGAGTTACAATAGGCCGCATCCATATTAACCTTCACAATGTCATCATCATCCCTTAGGCAATGATTAATATCCTCCTCCATATGGAAACAACTAGGACAATTGGCCCTTGTACTCAAGCCACACACCTTATGTAAAAAGTTGGTTGGTAGTGCCATCCAAAACACCAACAATAGAAAGATTTCCACTTTCTTCTTTATCGGAAGCTTCCATAAATCCTTCCAAACCTTACGAGCAACTTTAGGGTCTTGTTGTCTCAACCATGAATAGTGTAACATTGGATCTTGTCACCCAACCAAGACTACTCCCTTCACTCCTCCTATAGGTACCTGCATGGTAACTATGGATTGTATCATAGTCTCTGGAACTACCATTATGAACCCTGGGAAATCACAGGCGACTTCATACCAAACTGTTAGAACCAAGTCTGTCTTATAAAGGACTTTAGAGAGTTTAAATATTATTTTAATACCCTAAGATTTGTTAATAACACACACCAAGACCTTTGATTAAATAAAGTTTGTTTATGTGTTATTTAACCTCTTTACTCAAGTGTTTCATAATGAAAAGTTTGTAATGCATAAGTCATAACTCAAAGGGGGAGTCCATCATTCAAAGTTTGCGTAGGAGTAGTGCAAAATATTTCAAGTCTATTTCAGACTAAATCTGCGTAGGACAAATTCAAAATATTATAAGTCTGTCTCAGCCTCAAGTCTGAGTTGAAGACCAACGCTCAAAAGAATTTTCTTTAAGTACATCTACCCCATACTTGGGTCTGCTGAGTCTCGTTCTTCAAACAAATCATTCTTCAGGCTTGGCATCTTATCACTATCATCATTCAAGCTTCAAGACATTAGACTCAGACGTTTAAGATTAAAGAACAACTTTTTGATTCTATATCAATTTATGCAAGGTTATCTCTTTATAAAACTTCTTCAGTCAAAGTCTGTTCCTATCCTAAAATAAACAATAAGATAAAACTTTCAGGGACAAATGTTCACATGAGAAGAAATCGATGAAGATACTCTAAGCATTTCATAAAGTTGTCAATATGTTGTGCTCAAGACAGAAGGCTTCATAAGGTCAAACAAGATGCTCAATGTCTTATGTTAGACGAAAAAGAACAAAAAAAAGACCTTCTCTTTGCGTGATTCGAGGCAATCTATTTTCATGCAATTTTCATCTATCATCAACGCAGACCTTGTCTGTTTCTCTTCTCTCATGCCTCAATGGATTAAAATGGATACCTCTTCACAAATGAAATAGTAACGACTATTCTAAGAAGATGCCAAAGTGAAGAGACTGAGTCTTTGGATTATAAATATCAAAGATTCAAAAATAGGGACAAGCAAGAATACGAACTCATACTTTGTAAACACTGCTTCTTGCAGTTATATTCTTTGTTGTTCATGCATAATCTTTATTGTACGACTCTCTCTAAATTCTTTGTGCTTAGTTAAGTCGGGTGTATTAACCAGACTTAGTTTCTTATGGGAAACACTATTGGCCAGAAGAGGCTTTTGAAGGAATACTTGGTTTTAAGCCAAGAGTGGTTTATTGAAAGAATACTAGGAATTATGCCAGAAATGGCTAGAGTCAATAATACTTAAGGTACATGTGGTGCTATTTATGTAAAAGGATTTTTACATAGTGAAAAAGCCTTCAGACTGAAGGGACTGGACATAGTTTCATCATTTGTAAGTAAACCAATATAAATCTATTGTGCATATCTGTCTATCCTTTCTCTTTTGATTAAGTCTAAATATGTATCTTAAGTCTGTTGCCATCTCAAGTTTAAAAAAGGATTTAAAATTTTCAAAAGAGCTGCAGACTTATTCAACCCCTTCTAAGTCTGTCTTTAAACCTTCAATTGGTATTAGAGCTTGTCCTCTCTTTGAGCGTCAAGTGAACCCTTTTTAGTTTAGCCATCACCTTCCTATTCCTTCTAAAAATATTACCAAAAACCTCAACATTAAACATCTTCGCATCTCGTCATATGTGAGCTAAACAATTTAAAACGCAATGATCCTCTTTCTACCACGCTTGAGCCATCACCTCCTTGAAGTCTGAATGAGTAGACCATGACGTCAAAAAATGAAAGGGCATAACATGGTGATTCTCACCCACCATGAAGCAACGAAGAAGATGAGGTGGTAATCCTGATTCTCGTTAAGATCTCCTAACAAGACCCATGGAACTGTCAAAGATGCCCTGACCTGCTTTAGATAGTCCCAGAAATGATCCTTTTAAGTATGGTTAAGGCTTGTGCAAACATAAGTACATGACCACTCCACATCTCTTTTAAAGGAAACAAATGTAACAATTTGGTCTTCAACATCGACCACTCAAGGTTGACCTCTTTCAATACTCAAATCTTTCTAGTGTGACCACGAGCCTCTGAAACTGCTAATGCATCATACCTCTAAGCCTCTCATCTACATCTGACCTTCTTAAAGAGAATATGTGTTTAAACCAAACACATATTGAAGGTCTATATTTCTTCAATAACTCCTTTATCTTTCTCCAGCCCAAAGCATTCCTGGCCCCTCTAACATTCCAACTTGTAATGCTAAAATCCTTGTACTACTCTATAAGACATAGATAACATTCTATAGCCCAACCCATCTCATGGGGAGAGAGGTCATCAATCATCACAAAACATTATCTCCTCTTCATTGCCTCTTCTCTTAGCTTCCTCAAGAATGCCTATGTTTTTTTTTCTCCTTGAGGTGTCCTCACCCACTAATTCACAGCAGCCTCATCAGGTGGCCATGTCAAACCACTAACCACTCGAGACTTCCTATGCTTAGAAGTAGGGATAAAAAAATGGGCTAGCCTATTAGGCCATAGCCTGTAAAACATGGGCTAGACTAGGTTACCCCTCTAAAATAAGAAACTCTATTTTTTAGGAAAAGATGGCGAGTTGATCCACCGACCCACTAAATTTTTTAAAAGTAAATATATGTCAAATTAATATAAAAACCATAAAAAATCTAAATATACTTTTTGTCAGCCCACCTATTTTGGTAGGTTTTACGGGCCATCCCGATGGGCCTAATCTGTTTTGTCATCCTTACTTGGAAGTGTCACACCTTTCGTCACCTAATATAGACGTTGAAACATTAACGTCTGACATAGACTCCTCTTCCTTACTCAATAGACCAAAAACTTTGTGTTGAGAACAAGTCCGGTTAAAAAAGAAGTTATTAAACATTTGGACCAGACCTCAATATATGTCATTACAACCAGACACCAGGATTTGTTAATAACACACATCAATGTATTTTAACTAAATGTTTCACAAACAATAAAATTAAGTGCATAGGTTACAAGACAAAGGGGGAATCCATCTGATCCAAAGTCTGATCCATCAAAAGTCAATATTTAGACTTTAACCAAAAAGTTTGATTCAAGATCGCTTAGTCTTATGATTCAACAGAATCATACCTTAGACTTTTGGGCATCCTGGATTAACAATAAGAACGTTACTTCAGAAGTACAAAACACAACGTTCTGAAAACTAAATTGATGATACATTGGAAGTCAAGCTCTTATCAAGAAAAATGTACTTATCACCAAAGGGGATAAGAGACAAATGAGCATAACAGTCAAACGTAGTTTTTCGAAGTCCTCAACTTAACAACTCTATACGAGTCAGAGAAAGCTGAACCAAGTTAGCCTATGTATCAGTTGCATTCAGAAGGATTTCAGCATAGATCCTTGCGTGTTTACTAGAAGAAATAATGCCATCAAATTAACTTTATTCTCTGAAGATATCAAGGAACTCCTTATTCATGCAAGTACGGAAGCTTCTTGTTATCATACCTTTGGACATCCCTTCAGTTCATCAAAGGTTTGGTATCCTTGCTTAATGCAAAATACCTTTAAAGGATTTCAAACGTTTATATCTCCTTTCAAGAATAGCAACAATCATCTTAAGTGACCTATATATGCATGAAGAGATTCATCTTTCAGATACAGAAAAGCTCATCAAGAATTTTTATTCACTGTGATAAAAAAATTACCTTAATCTCTTCTTGCTTCATAAAGACAAATGCCTTCTTTATTGTTCTATTTCAACAAACATTGGCTTTCTTGTCTTTCTTTAACTTAGTGTGTCTATTCATATTCTTGTAATCCTTATATACATTAAGTTCTGCTAAGCACTTCTGTTCTTCACTTTTACAAATTAGTTAGTATGAAAAGTATGGTGAGTTACTAGCCTTTTTAGTTTCATTGGGAAACAATTGTGGCCTGAAAAGGCTTTCGAAAAAATACTTGGGTTGTTGAGACAAAAATAGCTTGTTGAAAAAATACTTAGGTTTAAGCCAGAAATTGCTAGAGTCAAGAATACTTGTGACACTGGTCTAGTGCTGTTATTGTAAAGGAGATTTTACAATAGTAGAAATCATTCAAGATTAGAAGGGACTGGACGTAGCTTCTATGTTGAAAGTGAACCAATATAAACTCTTGGTGTTCTTTCTTCCTCTTACCTTGCTCTTTCAAATTTGTTTTATCAAGTTTGATTACCTGCACTTTAAAGGTTTATAATTTTGTAAAAGAGTTTAAGACTTATTCAACCACCTTCTAAGTCTAAATCTGAACCATTACTTTGGTTTGCCCTCCTCTTGGGGCTCCTTAATAACAACTCTCGAATTGAAGTTTTTCTTAAATGGGTGTGTTTTTTGAGTTTTTGGCCAAATAAGTTGAAATGAATTTCATTATTTTTGATTCCTCGTAAAGATGAATTTTATCCTATTTTTAAATGCAGAAAGACTAAAGGTAATAAAAATCTAATACGTGAACTAACTTTAATTAAGTGCTAAAATATAAAGACGTAAAACATATTTAATCTTTATTTATATGTTAATTTTGAGTTAAAATGTAACTATGGTAATAATTTACTTTTGGATATATGGTAAGAATTTAATCTTAATGATATATTTTAAAATTATTAAATATATAATATAATATCTTACCTTTTAGTTTTTACAAACTCTTATTATATGAAAAATTTTCAAGATTTATAAATATATTTTTTAAAAAAAATCCTGTGCATTTGTAGAAATGGGGTTAGATTTAATTATTTCATACATGTCTCACTAGACATCATGATTTGGGTCGAGGAAATCGAAATTCACATTACTTTGTCGTCGTTAATGGCATTGATCATTTTTATGTTTATTTTTTAGAAATATGCAAACTATTTCTTATGAAACAATTATGCTCAATTTAATATATGAACATTTTGTCAAGACCTATTTATCAGTTGAGGTCAAATATTCATAAATAATTATTTTTGTTATTATCATGTAAAGAAAGAATAAGATTTGCTTAAA
This sequence comes from Clitoria ternatea, assembly GCA_037962975.1. NCBI lineage: Eukaryota > Viridiplantae > Streptophyta > Magnoliopsida > Fabales > Fabaceae > Clitoria > Clitoria ternatea. Next base: position 86,277,878 of record CM075676.1, on the reverse strand, counting down.
CAATATGTTGGTGGTAAACAAAGATCAATATTTTCTAACAAGGTAGGAAATGTATCATCATCGAATATTTAATATGATTCCATAAAATTTAGGTTCATTCAAGTAAGGAATTTAAGCCAATGGAACTTTAATCAAGTTTTTAAAATTTGATGTAGAATATATGCTTGAGCAGAACATGATATACGTAATGTGATATTTAAAAGTTGCGTGAGCAGCTTGATGCAACAGCACCAGTGGTCTAGTGGTAGAATAGTACCCTGCCACGGTACAGACCCGGGTTCGATTCCCGGCTGGTGCATTTCTTTTTGAATATTTGGCAATATACCTTTTTTTTAGAAATTTCAAATGACGTGTAACAAAGTGCTCCTTGTGATATAGAAATTTCTAATTTCTGCTCATCATGTAGACCTTTATTTATTCATCTATCTATTTATTTCCTACAATAATTTAGCATTGTAATGGCACCAAACTTTGGCTATGCAGCTTCAGCAAATCCAATACGCGAATTGCCATAGTCAAACACCGTGTGATACGCCCCCAAGAAAATATCTCCAAGAACCCTGCAACCATGCTACAACTGTCATATGATAACAATATGCAGCACCCTCATTTTTGCAGTGAATAACTGCACTGATATAGCAGAGAGATGCCCAAGAATGAAATTATACATAGGGATATTATTTAATTACCATAGGGGACCTTGTGGAGGTGGCACATCTATACCAACAAAACCACCGTAGCAGACAGTAGAGCAAGTTCCTTCAATTCTTAGGACATACTGAGAAGAAAAGGGAATGTCAAATGTCTGAACTGTTATGTAATTGTGACTTATTACGGATTCAGACCACCAAAACTTTATAGCAAAGGAATAAATGAAACATTTTAAGGAAAATTGCACAGTACCTAAGCAAATTGAACTATTATTGGCTGATGTAAATAGACTATGCAAGCTCATTTTTCTTGGGCAAAGACTCTAATGTAAAAAAACTACAAACAAGCCAAATGAGGTAATATTTTTAAAATCGGACTTCATTTAACCAGTGAAATTATCGATTCAAACAAACTGTAGTCGAATTAGAAATCAAACTATAGTTGAACCAGATACAATAAAAAATTAATTTGGACCGGTTATTTAACTGGTTCACAGTTTAACTAACTAGTGTGGTTTGATTTGAATAACAATTAATGAATGCTACAATAATCGATTATAAAATTCATACTTGTTCTGGAGAGAGAGGAAAAGCCTTGTCCCCAATCTTGAATGTAATTTGTGGCATGGCTGCAATATTATTACAGTTTATAAACGTTTGTCCCACGGGATTAGGAAGCTTCTCACACAGCTTTCACAACGTTGAAAAGAGCCAAAAAAAATGTAAGTCCATAATTGGAGAAGTGGTAAAAGGATAATTCTGAGATGTAAACAACTGTACAACATTTACCTCGTCCACATATTTTAATATTTTTTCCTTTGTATTCCTTTGCTTAAGCTGAACTTGAATCCAAAAGACAATCATGTCACAGAAAGTGCACAAGGGGCTCTCCCTTGTTCTTGACCCACCCCGACTTTCATTATGTACCACTGTTTCAATAACATCACTGCATGTTAAAGAGAGACTTTTGTTAAGAAGGCTGAAACAAAGGAATGTGTCTCAAAAGAATGAACAGGGGGAAAATGAAAATTGTTGTACTTCATCATGTGTGATTTATTATGGGAGCAGAGTCCAATGTCAACGCATATAATTTCTGGTGTTAGCTGAAGACATGAGAAGATATGTAAAGCATGGTTAAAATTCAATGGAGCTTTGGATAATCAATATAGTGAGTATAAGGGGAAAGGGACAGAGAACTAACCCCGGAAATTAAATATTCCCATATTGAATCGCCATAGTTATGGATGATGTTTTTACATTCAAAACTCACATATCCTTCTGCTCCAATGGCATGGTTAATTTGAGCCACAACGCTCTACAAACAAGAACTAGTAAGAAAATATGAACCAAAAAAAAGGTGCTAAGTGTAATGTTGGAGATCATACTGTTGGACCGGCAATCAAAGATGTCCCGGAATCAATAATAGCAGCACAGCCACCATCACATAGCCCTGTAATTCAAATTTTGCATTGTTAGTCTGGCCTATGGAAATGGAAGAAATGAGAAAGTGTTATAAAATATGAGAAAATATTAGGAAGATTGAGATATGTGTTGACATTTTTCCAAAACCCTTTTTATTATGGTGGGAAGACAAGTCTATTTAAAGAAGGTGGAAATATGTCTATTTAAAATTAAAAACAAAATTAATAAAAAAATATGTCCGTTAAAAATATGACTGTTAAAACTAATAACTACTTGATTCAAAAATCAAAAATAAAATAATAAAGTTTTTTAGATAAACCCCAAAATAATAACGGGACTTAAATTTTTTTAAAATACTAACATAAACAAAACTAGGAACAAGAGTGACAGTAAAAAAAACACATTGATGTCATGAAAAACTCACAAACCTGTTGAATTGTTAGAAAGCAAAATATCTCCCACATCAATCTGCCAATAACCCTTGGCAGAAAGGGGAACATAAGTGTGTTCACCCTTAAAGTGTCTCCAGTCAATACCACCAAAAACAATTTCACCCCCTATTTTTGACATTGGGTCTGGGTTTAGCCAAAGAGAGAAAACTTTCTGATTCACTTGCGCTTGTTCTATCATGTTGTACCTGCATCCACAGAACCAGTCACTGTATTTGAGGCATCAAAAGCTCTTGGAAAAGGGAATAGTTTGATCTATCATCTACCCTGTTGCCACCAAATACAACCAAAGCACTAAGCATGTGCTCTTGTTCACTCATTAAAAATTATGATTAAATATAGCAAGGTACCACACTGGTGCCACTTGTCCCACTGACTTATCCAGGAATCCAAGTCCAAATATCCCATCAAAATGATGTGCTAGAAATGCCAAAGGTCCTTCTTTAGTAATCTCAGCAAATTTCTGGAGGATGGATTGGTACTAGCCATCAATATAACCAAAAGTGCAAACATATACTAAGCATATAAAATTCAATTAATCAGTATCCTAATGGAAAAACAAAGAAAGTCAAAACACTGACTTGATCCTTCACGGTAATTTCCCCAATTCTTAAATTATCTTGGCTGAAGAAACCAGAAATATGACCACGGCCATAAGGGATTTTACAAGATGTTCCTGAACATTTTCCAAAGAGCAACTTTTGAGTATGAGCATTACAAGTGTATAACAATAACAATAATAAATACACAAGCTTTTTTGCACATGCAAATCCATGGTTTGGTTACCTATTTTCGTGTAAGTGTTAGATAGCTTTGACCTATACTTCGAATGAAAATAGCAAGCAATCTGCACGTAGTCACATCTTGTTTTTAAAAATAATCTCAGTCAAATAAATAAATAAAATCTAAAGGACTAAAGGAGTAGTCAGTTTCATGAGAATCAGATGATAGAGTGATAAAATGATCTAGTGAAAAACAGACAGAAGTAAGAAAGAAAATTGTGAGTTTAATTTCCTCTGCTAACAAAAAAAAAAAACTAACAAATGAATTATTAACTTTAATCTAGAAAAATGAGAATCATATAAGAGGTAACTAACTTACAGACATGACACATTTAGAAGAAGGGATCCAAAGATTGGAACTTCCAGTGTCAAACACAACTTTGAAGGTTTGAGGAGGTGACCCAATACCAATTTCCCCAAAATATTGTGCATCAAGATAATTCTTTAGATACACTACACCTGATTTTAAATGATGTTTAACCACCTTAATCCTTGCAGAATTAAGCCTGTCAATGTCTAAATTCCTCCTCTTTAGACTAACCCTCATCAACCCATCATCAGAATCAGAATCAGAATTTGCAAAAGGCAAGGATCCAAACCAAGCACAGAGACACGTGACAACTAGCAAATACTTGAAACCCATGTCTGCTTAATAGTCAGTCATAAACAAGTTATAGTGCAGTGCAGGCACGGAACTAAAGCACAGAGGAGTATATAAATGTAGTTGGTAAGAAGTATGTATGAATAATTTGGAACTCTTTACCCGCAGATGAATCAAAGAATTTAGCAAATTGCATGGAAAGCGCTGCGTAGTTTCGCGTAGGATAATGCAAATTTGGTACGATAAAACGAAGTAGCTTGTGCACTCAGCGACATAGTAGAGAGAGCTTCATTCAAATTAGATTATGAATGTGTACCGCTAACAACGTTGTTACAACTGGGAAGGTTACATAACGGGTTACAACATTTTTTTTTATTTTTTATTTTCATAATTTCGTTTCTACGTTTACCTCATACAATAAAACAGAAATTACTTAATAATGAATCATAATCTCGTAAATTAAACTTTCTAGTTCGTCGCAATGGATTTTATCGTATTATGTTCATCAATCCCGCAACAGAGATAGATATAAATTACTTATATAGGATTCTTTTAAGGAACAATATGTAATAAGTTTAATTATTATACTCGGTATTATTATAAAAAAATATTATACTCAGTCACAACCAATTAGAATTCAACATGTGATATTTAAAGTAATTAGTACAAAAATTTATGTGGATGGCTTACATTGCAATAATTGGATATCAATATAAAAAATATATTTAAATTAAATTCATGTATAATTATAAATGAGAAGAAATTAATTTTTAGATACAAGTCTTCGAAAGAAAAAAGTGGTTTATTTTTTAAAATAAAAATTGAAAAAAAAAATACTAAAAGACTTATAATATAACTCAAACATTTTACTGAATCAATTCTTAAAATAGAGTTAAATTAATTTTTGACTTTATTTCAAACTATTCTTTAATACAAATTTATAAACTAATACTACTTGTTTAGAGTGGTGTTAGTTAATGTATTTATTAGTTAGTTAGTTTTCCGTTATTAATTTGTTAGTGACTAACTACTTTCTGTTAGTTAGTTTCTTTTGCCTCCTTGTATATAAATACTCTTCTCCTTTCTTTTATAATGTAATGAATGAATAATTTCTCGATCTCTAGAGTCTCCTTCCTTTGTGAGCTATCTCTACATTTTTTGTTCATTTTATTCATTCATGATGTGGGAGAGTTCTAACATGGTATCAGAGCCTCTTTCCCGGGGGCTCTACTGCGCGTGATTGAGGTTTTTAATTTTCAATACTTGAAAGTTAATAATTTGCCTCAAATTCATTTTTTGCCTCTTACTTCGATACCTTTCTTTTCTGAAATTCTCTCGAATCTTCTTCCCCTTTCGTTTTCTTCTACTCGTCATCAATGGCGAATTCTTCAATTGATATACGAGCCCGTATTACTTGCATGTTAGTGAAAACCCAGGGGCTTCCATAGCCCCAACTCCATTAAACGATGAAAACTAGCATTCTTGGTCACGTTCTGCTCTAATTGTCTTGAGATCGAAGAACAAAATGGGAGTCATGGATGGTTCACTTCTGAAACCTGACCTAGGGGATGCGATGTACAGTGCCTAGGAGAGATGCAACACCATGGTGCTGTCTTGGATCATGCATTCACTTGAAACGCCGATTGTACAGAGTGTTCTTTGGATGGATTTCGCAGCTGAAGTTTGGAAAGATCTCAAGGATCGATATTACTAGGGAGACATATTCAGGATTTAAGAAATCCAGGAAGAAATGTATGGGTTGCGGCAAGGACATTTGTCGATCACTGCTTATTTCACTCAGTTGAAGGGCCTATGGCAAGAATTGGAGAATTTCAGACCTATTCCTAATTGCACTTGTTAGGTAAAATATTGTTGTCAATTGCTTCCCACTATGCAAAAGTATAGGGAAAATGATTACGTTATAAGATTTTTGAAAGGTCTGAGTGAGCAATACAATGCAGTGAGATCTCAGATTATGCTCATTGATCCCTTGCCTCCTCTCAATAAAGTGTTTTCTCTTTTGATCCAACAAGAAAGACAGTTAAATTTACCGGTTCCTGAATCACAAGCCTAAGGCTTTTGGTGGATCCGGGAGAGGTTTCCATGGAGGAGGAAGAACTCAAGGAAATGACTCTGGTCGAGGGCCAGGAAGAGGGTTCAGTAACAAGCAGTGTTCGTATTGTGGTAAGCTTGGTCACACGGTTGACACTTGCTACAGGAAACATGGGTATCCTCCATATTATTTCAGTAATGGTGGTAATAACACTTCTCAGTTCAAGAAAACTCATAACATAATAATTGTGTCCTCGAAGAAAATAGAGATGAGGCAGATGACAAAGTCAATATTACTTCTCAGAGGGAAATGAAGGAACCTGTGTTGAATTTTACTCCTGACCAGCATAAGGCTCTTTTGGCATTACTTTAACAAAATGGGATTCATGCTGTAAATCATTTAGTTTCTCCAACTAATGATAAGTTTTTAGGGTCACAGCCATCAGGTTTCATTTGAAATCTAAATACAATTTCTAATTCTGGTTCTTGGATCATTGATTCAGGTGCCACTAACCACGTTTATAACTCTCTTTCATTGTTCCACACTTATAAACATATTAAACCTATTCTTATTAGATTGCCTGATGGTAATAAGGTTACCACTTCTATATCTGGCACTGTTTTCTTCACAAAACAATTTTACTTACTTGATGTTTTGTTCATTCTTTCTTTTGGTTTTAATTTGATTTCTGTGTCTAAACTTACAAAAACCTTGTCCTGTAAACTAATTTTCTCTGCAACATCTTGTCAGATTCAGGACTCCCTTACCCTGAGAATGATTGGTGTAGCTGATCTACTTTTAAACCTGTATGTGATGAGTCCATCGAACTTGCAAGACTTTCCTTAGAATTGGATACATAGTTTCAACTCCTATAAAGATCCTTGGCATCTCATGTTTGGTCATCCCTCACATGAGAAGCTTCTGCAACTTAGAAAACTTTACCCTTTCATTTCATGTACAAAAATCCCAGATTCTTGTGATGCCTGTTATTTTGGAAAATTTAAGAAAGCTCCCTTTAGCAATAGTAACACTGTAACAACTACTCTTTTTCAGCTTGTACATGTAGATATTTGGGGTCCTATTTCTGTACCTTTTGTTTTTTGTCATAAGTACTTCTTGACAATTGTAGAGAATACAAGCAGATATACTTGGATATTTTTGATGAAGAATAAACATGAGACCAATTCCTTACTTAAATCTTTTGTTCAGCATATTAAAACTCAATTCAAACAACATGTGAAAATTATTAGATCAGATAATGGCAGAGAGTTTGACATGTGTAACTGGTTTTCTGAAAATGGAATTGAACACCAAAGATTTTGTGTTGAGACACCTAAACAAAATGGCATTGTAAAAAGAAAACATCAACATATTTTAGGTGTAACAAGGTCTCTTATGTTTCAGTCTCATGTCCCTAAATCTTTCTGGAACCATGCTGTTTCCCTTACTGTTTACCTCATCAATAGACTTCCATCTCAATTTCTTAACCAAAAGTTACCCTATAGTGTTTTGTTTGGTTCTATTCTAAACATTTCTTACCTTAGAGTGTTTGGTTGTCTCTCTTATGCTAGCACTCTTGTCTCAGGTAGAGCTAAATTGGACCCTAGAGCTAGGAAGTGTCTTTTCTTAGGTTACAAACTTGGCATGAAAGGTTACATTCTGTATGATTTAAATAATAGAGAAACTTTTGTCTCAAGGAATGTTACCTTTCATAAAGATATATTTCCTATGCAATATTCTAATCCTGCATCTCATACCTTACCTTTTTCTCATACCAAGGACTCCATTGACCCTATCCTTTGGTCCTTTGACAATTTTATTTCACCCAATGATGACACAGACCTTCCCACATCACCTCATCATTCTTCACCTAATCATAATCCAAATGTCCCTGTCCTTAATCATGTTTCTTCCACACCTAAAATTACTATCCAGCTAAGGAAGTCTATAAGGGATAGGAAACTTTCTTCCTATCTGAAGGACTATCGCCATACTTAGGTATGTAGTGGTTCTACACCTGATCATGCTCTGGTAAGGTATCCTCTTTCTTCTTTTCTCTCTTATAAAAACCTTTCTATACCTCATAAGCATTTTTCTGTTGCACTAATAACTCTATGTAAGCCAAACTCTTATCAAGAAGCTATTCAGCATCCCTGTTGGCGGGATGCCATTAAAGTTGAATTACAGGCTCTGGAGCCAAATAAGACATGGGAACTCACCCATTTACCTCATGGGAAGAAACTGGTTCAATGCAGATGGGTTTTTAAAACTAAGTTGAAAGTTGATGGCACTATTGAGAGGTATAAAGCCAGGCTAGTGACCAAGGGTTTTACTCAGACAGAAGGCATTGACTTCCTGGAAACCTTCAGTACTGTGGTCAAGGTTACCACTATTCGACTCCTTTTGTCCCTGGCCTCAGCACAGAACTGGCATCTCCATCAGCTTGATGTGAATACAGCCTTTCTTCATGGAGACCTACATGAAGAGGTGTACATGAGACCACCTGAAGGTTTAACCTTACCTGCACCCAACCTAGTGTGCGACTTAACTGTAACATCCCATTTTCAACACAAATAGGAAATAGATATTAATTTATCTTTCTTGAGAAATATTTACCATAGGTTAGTTTATTATTATCATATTTTTTTTGATTTTGGTATTTATATTTAATTATTTGTTTTTTAAAATAATAATAATAAAAAAATGAAAATATTTCTGAATGAGAATTTTAAAATGACTTAATTAGTATTCACTAATTAAGAAAATTATATTAAGAATTTTTAATATCTTTATTATTCACCATTTTTATTTTATGTTCTTATATTTATGTTTTTACATATTTAAGATTTAACTCTTATTAGAATTTTAAAATAAAATTTTGAAAGAATTAGACTATGATTCTTTTGAACTTTTTGATCTACATAATATTTATGATTTTCTAGAATTTTTTGAAAATTTTGAATTATTTTAATAAAATAATATATTTTAAATAATTTTAAATTCATAAAGTTACTTAAAATTAAAAAATATTTACAAGAATGTAAAGTTAAATTATAAGAAAATTTTCTAAAATCTATTTCAAGTAGACTTATCTAAAAATTATCGGTTTGAGTAAAATCTTGATTTTAACCAATCGTAAAAAAATTGAAAATGTACTAATAAATTTTTATTAACAGAAAATTTTAGATTTTTAAAATTTAAACTTTATATTACTTATCATAAAATTAGTGAGAACTGATATAATATCGCTAAATTTCAAAAAGGATTAATTTTGAATATTTAAAATATACCGAGTGAAAGGTTACTATTTGGCTTAATAATTCTGCCGACATTTACTATGCAAAATACTGTGCATATATGAAATTTTCAAAAAGTGCACAGTAACCAGGTTTTAAATTTCAAAAAATGTACAGTACTTTTATATTAAAATAATAAAATGCATAGTAAATTTTTTTCCTATAAATACCGAAGGAATTCTTCTTTAGAATTCACAATTTCAGATTAAGTTTTCTTAATATAGTAGTGTTAGTGAGATAGTGGTGAAAGTAAGAAAGAGAAATAATTTTTTTGGAAGAAGTTTCTGCTAAAATTTTAAGGTACGAATACATCTCTTTTATATTTTTTAGGGTTATTTTTATATCGTTTTTAGAAATCTATTATTATACTGGAAATAATATTATTTTAAGTTACTATTCTGTATAGTAAAACACTATTTCAATAGTAAATTACTATTCAAATAGTAAATTACTATTTACTGTTACTATTTACCTTTACGGATACTATTTACATTTACTATTCATGTTTTACTATTTACCGTTACTATTCACGATTTACTATTTACCGTTACTATTCATGTTTTACTATTTACTATTACTATTCACTATTCACTATTCACTATTCAAAATTTACCATTTTTATTTTAAGTAGTAATCTTAATTTTCATCTTGTAATTATATTAAAATGAAATTGGTATGTTTTAGAACTCGGAGACGAGGCGCGCACGGATTTTCAACAACGAATCGGTATACACGAGGTAAGGGGAAGTGAGATAAGAATATAATATGAAAGACATAAGAATAATGGGAGGAGTCCCTTACTCCTTTTAAATTTAATAATATTATTATTTTAAAATAATAACTTCTCAACTTAAAATTTATAATAAATTTAATATATTGTGTAACTTATTCTGAAATATCTATGCATGGATCTAAATTATTATAACTTACACGGACTGGACTAAACATATGCAAGGACTTGGACTTTTATATCCTATATGGATCGAACTAAACCTATGCAAGGACTTGGACTATTATGACCTGTCTAGACTGAACTATACCTATGCGAAGACTGGATTATATATATGGACTTATATAGACCTATGCGAGGAATGGACTATAAGGACTCAAAATCAAATCTACTAATTTAAATAACCATTAAAATTTGAATTATATTTATGAGCGATATTTAGTTGATTTGACTTGATTATAATTAATTGTATTTGATTTCGATTAATGATATTGTGATTTATAATATTAGACTGTGATTAATAATATGCAATTATGATTGATGATATTTGATTGTGATTGATGAGATTATTATACTTGATTGTGGTTGATGAATGATTGATGACCTTGTGATATGAAGTTTGAGCATATAGCAAGCATGACGAAAAGTTAAAACTCAGTTAGAATTTTCTTATCTTACTCTTTAAATTTTTATTCCAAGAGAAAGTATTTTATAATTATTTTAGTCTTTTATTTCTTCTTAGAAATAATTTTCACTAACTTTATTTTTAATCTCTATAATAAAATCTAGTATTAGAAAGAAGCTATTTTATGAAAATCAGAGGTTGAGATAATTAATTCTTGAATTAAAGAAAATTTTTATAGTTTTAAGTATTCTTAGTTAATGATTTTAAATTATTTTCTTTATAAATTAGAAGTTTAAAATAAATTATTTTGGTTTTCCCCAACGAAATAACTAAAGAATATTTTGTCGAAATTTCTAAAACTCAATCTAGTTAAGATTCAAATTGAGAAAGATTATGTAAATATGTGAAGGTTTTTAAGAGAAAGTTTTGAGATATTTAAGGCTTGGAAACTCAATTTTGGTAAGATCTGAATTTGAAGACTGTACTAAATTATTTCAGTATAACAGAAGTTCAAAGAAGAACTTATGGGAATGTACAGTTTATTGTGATGATTTTGTGAACCTTTATGGTATTTAATAATTGAGTTTCTAAAAGTCTTAACCAACTAAATATGCGAGTAGTTCATGCATCATGAATCATTAAAGAGAAATGAGATGTGATATTGCCTGGGGACGGATTATAGAAACCGAGGATACATTAGAGGAGGCTTAATTGCGAGCCTTGGGATGAGAGGGTGTGAAAGGGTGCTGCAGGTGACCTGGGGTCATTCCCTAGTGTCGGGTACTTTCACAATAAAAACTTTCTCAGTCTGACTAGTCTCTAAGTGTTTCCACGCCAGTTGAGCTGTTCATATGCCATGAAGGCATTTATGTTATTATTATCTAGAATTTATGGAACAGTGTAAACTCCTGGTTGGCCCAGTGCAAACTAAAAGTTTAAGGGCCCACATGCATAGAATGAATGAGATGATAGTATTAAAACATTGCATGACATTCATGTAATTGTGACATTCTATGTGATTGTGACATTCTATGTGGGTGGTTGTGGATGAAAATATAATTGTTATGTTATGAAAACTCTACATTCATAATTGATTATGTATATGATTGTGATTGAAATTATTATATTAGATTGTGAAAACCCTTATGCTTATGTCTTATCTGTAAAGTATTATATTCTGTTTCTTACTTCTTCTTGTTTGAATTTTGTGTCCAAAATATATGTTATATGATATATAGCTAGCAGTTCAACATGAAAGGATAAAATTACAAGAGGGTAAATTGGTTTCATCCTCAATCGGATAGGAGAAGAGATGTGACGAGAATAGGATTCAAAATCACATGGTTTGAAGATAAGGAAATAATTGGTTACAGTCGAAGTAAAGGTATTAAATTTTTAGTTTTAGTTTACCTTAATACAATATTAAGTTGGATGATTGTAAATCAATGTAAAGGTTAAACTTTAATAAACCTTATTCTTTGGATATGATACTGTAATCTTTGATCACTTATGATTTTCTGAAAGTTCATTTTATCATTATGAATAATTTGAAACTTTTTACTTTCAAAATTCAAAGAAAATCAAATGTATATACGTCCTTGTATACATGAGATAAGAAGTGATAAATATGTATATCTTTCTTAAAAAAAAGAGCAAGAAGAATAGATATATGTCTCGTGTATATAAGGGGGTGTTACAAAGTGGTATCAGAGCAGTTCAATCCAAATCGGCTTGGGGTATGGTCTTACTAGCGTGTTAATGTACTCTGATGGTTAAGTTTGTCAAGAGATTTTATGGTTGACAAATGAGGAAATTTTATTGGAGTAGATGGTAAGAAGTAAGTGAAGAAAGATTAGGAATATTGAAAGAATGAACTAATTTTAAGTTCATAAGAAGTATAAGTTAGAACTCTATAGCCTGTTACTTGAAAAATGTTATTGCAGGGATTATCAGAAACTGGCCATTCTGAAGTCTTTCTTGACATTGTTTAAGTACGGGCGTTAATGTATGGTGGAATGATAAGGTAAATTAACTAATGCAGTTATTTCCTTTTATTCCAAATGTATTGTATGGTGTTTGATTCTCTGATTAATATGTGATAATGAAATATTCTAACATTTGTCTGTTTTACAATATGGTATGAGACAACAAGGGAGATAAGACAATAGAAAATTCTTAGAAATATTTTGGTATGAATTCTAGACTGGAGCTGTCATGGCTTTGATTACTTAGTTATAAATTATCGGGACTGATCACCCCGAATGATTTGCACTAAGTAGTGAAAGACATGTCAAATGAAGGATGTTAAGATCAATGAATTTAACCCTAGGTTAATGTGGTATATGAAGAAATAAAGATAAACTTAATAAATTCTATTACGATATTCCTTACCATGTCCTTGAAGTTGTAGAGATACTTGTATGAATTAGAATTCTAATAGGTAGATAACTGTTGTAATCCCAAACTAGTATAACAAATTCTTTAAGATAGAATCATAGTTTTTCCTTTGGTGATATATTTTGAAAAGAAAAATGTGTGGATGTATGCTTCATGAAAGAAATATGATAATTTGTTCACTAACTTGTTTGGTATAACAAATAATCATATAAGGAATTGTATCTCTGGCTATTTGTATTGATTCTTCTTTTGTATGACATATAAGATATGTTTGATTTGATGAAGTTTTCATTTATGATGTCTACGATTGAATAATATATATGATGGTTATGTGTATAAATATATGAATTAATGAAACTTTTATGGTTGTGACATCGAATGTAATTAACCATCTATTTTTGAATTTTTTTAAGTGATTTATTGTGATAAATATGTTAATGAATGACCTAAAATAAGCATTATAGATCTTTGGGAGACATCGATATTGGTTTAATATTTAGAAATTGTGACATAAAATATGTTTGTGATTCATAACAATATGATACATGTTTATCAAGTTATTTTCTTTTAGTCATCGATTTTGTTCGATGAATATACATACCTGATATAAATCATTGTTATGTAATGACCATTGTAAATTTAAAATAAAGAAATGTGTTAGTAAACCATGAGGAAGTAGATATGAACCTTTATTTATTGATTTTCCTATGAAGAAAATTACATAAATCTTAGTTACCCAAAAAAAAATCAAGTAAGTATTTCTAAGTCAACGTAGTGATTTATGGTCATTTAAGATTAGAGAATTTATCAAATCTATATAATGATGGGATGTGCAATCACTTAGTTAAGGAATATTTAATTCATTATAGAAGACAATAAGAAATGATTACATACCCTGGATTGTCATGAAGCAAAGAATACAAGGATTTAACTAGATAAACAAGTACAACATGGACTAAGACATATTTATCCTTTCTCACTAGGATAATTTATTATACACGATTACATTAAGGAAAATAAAATAGAATATCTAGTACATCATAGATAGAGGTCTAAGAGTTTTGGCAATACAAAAATTATCCAAACTAGAGAAATCATCATAATGATTATAAGAAGTGAGGCACTTGTTACCACAAACTGTAGTCCATCCCAACTTCGTTCTTCCTTACTTCTAGGAAGGTTGGCCATCGAATAGTATAATAGTACTTGAGAAAAAGATTGAAGAAATTAGATAGAAGAGAGAAACTAAGAAACCTTGAAGTTGTGATAGGAAGTGAGAATGGAATGAGAATTTATAAGCAAGCAAAGGAGGAGAGTTGCAACGGTCATAAACGGCTAGTTCAACGGCTAGTCCAACGGCTAGTTGCTAACGGCTAGTTGTCCAGTAATTAATTCTTAGCAATCCATTTTACTATGTTACGAGTAGAAATTTTAATTAATTGATGTTATGAATTATATTAAGTAAGATTTTAATAGATTGAGAAACGTAATTATTGAGGTGTTTAGAGTTAACCATCAATTTATGATGGGCATAGTTGACAAAATTAAGACGAGTAATATTTTTGAGTTAAGAAAAAAATACTGATAAGATTAAAAAAAAAGATAAATGGCAATGTTTGAAAATGTACACAATTGTCAAGGAAACTAGAAATATATTTTAGAACAGTTCAGTTAGTTTAGCTATGGTAAGATTTATTAACAATATTAAATTTCGAGGACGAAATTTCTTTTAGGGGAGTAGAGTTGTAACATCCCATTTTCAACACAAATAAGAAATAGATATTAATATATCTTTCTTGAGAAATATTTACTATAAGTTAGTTTATTATTATCATATTTTTTTGATTTTGGTATTTATATTTAATTATTTTTTAAAATAATAATAATAATAAATGAAAATATTTCTGAATGGGAATTTTAAAATGACTTAATTAGTATTCACTAATTAATATAATTATATTAAGAATTTTTAGTATCTTTATTATTCACCATTTTTATTTTATGTTCTTATATTTATGTTTTTACATATTTAAGATTTAACTCTTATTAGAATTTTAAAATAAAATTTTGAAGGAATTAGACTATGGTTCTTTTAAACTTTTTGATTTACATAATATTTATGATTTTCTGGAATTTTTTGAAATTTTTGAATTATTTTAATAAAATAATATATTTTAAATAATTTTAAATTCATATAAAGTTACTTAAAATTAAAAATATTTACAAGAATGTAAAGTTAAATTATAAGAAAATTTTCTAAAATCTATTTCAAGTAGACTTATCTAAAAATTATCGGTTTGAGTAAAATCTTGATTTTTACCAATCGTAAAAAAATTGAAAATGTACTAATAAATTTTTATTAATAGAAAATTTTAGATTTTTAAAATTTAAACTTTATATTACTTATCATAAAATTAGTGAGAACTGATATAATATCGTTAAATTTCAAAAAGGATTAATTTTGAATATTTAAAATATACCGAGTGAGAGTTTACTATTTGGCTTAATAATTCTGCCGACATTTACTATGCAAAACACTGTGCATATATAAAATTTTCAAAAGGTGCACAGTAACCAGGTTTTAAATTTCAAAAAATGTATAGTACTTTTATATTAAAATAATAGAATGCATAGTAAATTTTTTTCCTATAAATACCGAAAGAATTCTCCTTTAGAATTCACAATTTCAGATTAAGTTTTCTTAATATAGTAGTGTTAGTGAGATAGTGGTGGAAGTAAGAGAGAGAAATAATTTTTTTGGAAGAAGGTTCTGCTAAAATTCTAAGGTACGAATACATCTCTTTTATATTTTTTAGGGTTATTTTTATATCGTTTTTAGAAATCTATTATTATACTGGAAATAATATTATTTTAAGTTACTATTCTGCATAGTAAAATACTATTTCAATAGTAAATTACTATTTCAATAGTAAATTACTATTCAAATAGTAAATTACTATTTACTATTACTATTTACCTTTACTATTCACGTTTTACTATTTACTTTTACTATTCACGATTACTATTTACCGTTACTATTCACGTTTTACTATTACTATTCACTGTTACTATTCACTATTCACTATTTAAAATTTACCATTTTTATTTTAAGTAGTAATCTTAATTTTTATCTTGTAATTATATTAAAATGAAATTGGTATGTTTTAGAACTCGGAGACGAGGCGCGCACGGATTTTCAACAACGAATCGGTATACACGAGGTAAGGGGAAGTGAAATAAGAATATAATATCAAAGACATAAGAATAATGGGAGGAGTCCCCTACTCCTTTTAAATTTAATAATATTATTATTTTAAAGTAATAACTTCTCAACTTAAAATTTATAATAAATTTAATATATTGTGTAACTTATTCTGAAATATCTATGCATGGATCTAAATTATTATAACTTACACGGACTGGACTAAACATATGCAAGGACTTGGACTTTTATATCCTATATGGATCGAATTAAACCTATGCAAGGACTTGGACTATTATGACCTGTCTAGACTGAACTATACCTATGTGAAGACTGGATTATATATATGGACTTATATAGACCTGTGCGAGGAATGGACTATAAGGACTCAAAATCAAATCTACTAATTTAAATAACCATTAAATTTTGAATTATATTTATGAGCGATATTTAGTTGATTTGACTTGATTATAATTAATTGTATTTGATTTCGATTAATGATATGGTGATTTATAATATTAGACTGTGATTAATAATATGCAATTATGATTGATGATATTTGATTGTGATTGATGAGATTACTATACTTGATTGTGGTTGATGAATGATTAATGACCTTGTGATATGAAGTTTGAGCATATAGCAAGCATGACGGAAAGTTAAAACTCAGTAAGAATTTTCTTATCTTACTCTTTAAATTTTTATTCCAAGAGAAAGTATTTTATAATTATTTTAGTCTTTTATTTCTTCTTAGAAATAATTTTCACTAACTTTATTTTTAATCTCTATAATAAAATATAGTATTAGAAAGAAGCTATTTTATGAAAATCAGAGGTTGAGATAATTAATTCTTGAATTAAAGAAAATTTTTATAGTTTTAAGTATTCTTAGTTAATGATTTTAAATTATTTTCTTTAGAAATTAGAAGTTTAAAGTAAATTATTTTGGTTTAAAGTAAAGAATATTTTGTCGAAATTTCTAAAACTCAATCTAGTTAAGATTCAAATTGAGAAAGATTATGTAAATATGTGAAGATTTTTAAGAGAAAGTTTTGAGATATTTAAGGCTTGGAAACTCAATTTTGGTAAGATCTGAATTTGAAGACTGTACTAAATTATTTCAGTATAACAGAAGTTCAAAGAAGAACTTATGGGAATGTACAGTTTATTGTGATGATTTTGTGAACCTTTATGGTATTTAATAATTGAGTTTCTAAAAGTCTTAACTAACTAAATATGCGAGTAGTTCATGCATCATGAATCATTAAAGAGAAATATGTGATATTGCCTGGGGACGGATTATAGAAACCGAGGATACATTAGATGAGGCTTAATTGCGAGCCTTGGGATGAGAGGGAGTGAAAGGGTGCTTCAGGTGACCTGGGGTCGCTCCCTAGTGTCGGGTACTTTCACAATAAAAACTTTCTTAGTCTGACTAGTCTCTAAGTGTTTCCATGCCAGTTGAGCTGTTCATATGCCATGAAGGCATTTATGTTATTATTATCTGGAATTTATGGAACAGTGTAAACTCCTGGTTGGCCCAGTGCAAACTAAAACTTTAAGGGCCCACATGCATAGAATGAATGAGATGATAGTATTAAAACATTGCATGACATTCATGTGATTGTGACATTCTATGTGGGTGGTTGTGGATGAAAATATAATTGTTATGTTATGAAAATTCTACATTCATAATTGATTATGTATATGATTGTGATTGAAATTATTATATTAGATTGTGAAAACCCTTATGCTTATGTCTTATCTGTAAAGTATTATATTCTGTTTCTCACTTCTTCTTGTTTGAATTTTGTGTCCAAAATATATGCTATATGATATATAGCTAGCAGTTCAAGATGAAAGGATGAAATTACAAGAGGGTAAATTGGTTTCATCCTCAATCGGATAGGAGAAGAGATGTGACAAGAATAAGATTCAAAATCATATGGTTTGAAGATAAGGAAATAATTGGTTATAGTCGAAGTAGAGGTATTAAATTTTTAGTTTTAGTTTACCTTAATACAATATTAAGTTGGATGATTGTAAATCAATGTAAAGGTTAAACTTTAATAAACCTTATTCTTTGGATATGATACTGTAATCTTTGATCACTTATGATTTTCTGAAAGTTCATTTTATCATTATGAATAATTTGAAACTTTTTACTTTCAAAATTCAAATAAAATCAGATGTATATACGTCCTTGTATACACGAGATAAGGAGTGATAAATATGTATATCTTTCTTTAAAAAAAAGAGCAAGAAGAATAGATATATGTCTCGTGTATATAAAAGGGTGTTACACTAACCAAGTCCCTGTATGGTTTAAGACAGGCAAGCAGACAATGGCATGCAAAGCTCACAGACACTCTCCTTTCCATTGGCTTTACTCAATCCAAGGTAGACTATTCCTTATTTACCAAGACATCATCTAGAGGTTTCACTGTTATCTTGACCTATGTTGATGACCTGATTTTGGCAGGGCAGGATTTGTCAAAAATCAACTCTGTCAAGAACCTCCAGCATTCAAAGTTTGGTATTAAGGACCTTGGTCACCTCAAGTTCTTCTTGGGTTTTGAAGTTGCTAGATCATCACAGGGCATTACTCTTTATAAAAGAAAATACGCACTAGAACTCCTTCAGGATACCGGCCTCTTAGCATCCAAACCCTGCAACACACCCATGGATCCTGCTGCTGCACTTAGCTCTGAATCAGGCACCCCCTTTTCAGATGCCACAGCATATAGAAGGCTTCTTGGCAGGCTTGTCTACTTCACCAACACCAGACCTGATATTTCCTTCTCTGTGAGTAAACGTAGTCAGTTTTTATCCAAGCCAACATCTAATCACTATAAAGCAGCCATTAGAGTACTCAAGTATATTAAATCTGCCCCTGCAAAAGGCCTATTTTTTCCTTCCTCTTCAGACCTGAAACTCATAGCCTACTCAGATTCAGATTGGGCTTTTTGCCCTGATACAAGGAGATCCACCTCAGGTTTCTGCTTCTTTCTCAGCCATTCCTTAATTTCCTAGAAATGCAAGAAGCAATCCAATGTTTCTAGATCCTTTACAGAAGCTGAGTATAGAGCCTTAGCACTGACCACCCGTGAAGCACAATGGCTAACCTCTCTTCTTGCTGATTTTGGTTTCCTTCACTCCTCACCTGTCAGTAATTTTTGTGATAACCAATCACCTAGGTACATTGCCAATAATCTCATTTTTTATGACAGGACCAAGCACATTGAGCTTGATTCCCACACAGTTAGAGATAAAATTCAGGCTGGCCTTATTCATCTCTTACCAATTCCATCCAAATAGCAAATTGCAGATCTGCTAACTAAACCCCTTGCTGTTGGTTCTTTCAATTTTCTCATGAGCAAGCTTGGAAGGTTGGATATCCACATTCCAGCTTGAGGGGGGGGCTGTTAGTTAATGTATTTATTAGTTAGTTAGTTTTGTGTTATTAGTTTGTTAGTGACTAACTACTTTCTGTTAGTTAGTTTCTCTTGCCTCCTTGTATATAAATACTCTTCTCCTTTCTTTTATAATGCAATGAATGAATAGTTTCTCGATCTCTAGAGTCTCTTTCTTCTGTGAGCTATCTCTATATTTTTTGTTCATTTTATTCATTCATGATGTGGGAGAGTTCTAACAAATGGGTTTTTATTTGGAGTTATCAATCATAGTTTGCCTTTTGTGATACTGTTTACGATATAAAAGATTTTTCATATGAAATTTTTTATACTATTAAAATACTATTATTTATATTTTTCTTAAATGGCACATCATCTTTTATATTTTTAACAGCTCAATCGTTTTTTTTTCATCCCAACAACTCAACTAAGTTTCTCTAATGGACCTCATAATTCACTTCTTTTATATGTATTACTAGACGAAAGACCCGTGTTATATGCATGGGTTCTGTGTTTTAATTTTTTAAAATAATTTATAATAATAAATTGTTCATTTATATTTTAAGAAGTCGATATGAATTGTTTTATTTATCATACATAATTATATTAATAATAGAAATTTTGAAAAAATCAGTTTGATGTTATATACTTTATAATAATATATGGGATATTATTTATTAAAATTAAAATTTTTATATGTTGCAATAATCTATATTATAATAGGTTGAATAATATGATAATAATACATATTGTAGTATTACAATTAATAATTATAATATTTTTGTGTTGTGATAAATTATTATGTTTTTAACTGAATGTTTTCATCATTTTATGGTACCATTATTTTTTATTGAATTTTTAAAAATAAAAGTATAGATATGTTCATTACATGATAAACCCGTGCAAGCATTGTAGTCGCTGTAATAATAAGATCGAACTTTTTTACTGAATGTTTTAATATTTTACAACATAAATAAATGTTTTAGTGAATTATATACATAGTATAATAAATATTATATGGTATTGTGTTTTAAGAATCATATGATAGTATTACTTAATCGTTAGGGGTTATATTATATTATTTTACAAATCGTTATTTTTAATTGAATTTTTCAGGTACAATAAAAATTAGTATTATTTTGTAGAGTAATTAAACTCCTTAATTAGTTGATGAGATTACATGGGTTAGATAGTTTAATTACTTCCTGAGAGTTTTTAAATTTCACTATTACTTAACTTTCCAAAGTTTAATTTAATCCTTTAGTGTAAAACGATAATAAAAAAAATAATGTAGAAAAAATTAAAATGGGTGATTTTTCTATAAAACCAGGAAGTAAATTGAAGTTGTATAAATATCAGGGACTAAAATGTCAAACTTGTACCATACCAATAATTAATTTAAGAGTTGACTTTATAGTGTGTGTCTATATATATAGAGAGAGAGAGAGGGGATATATTTTATGATAAAGGTTCTATTAGGTGAGAGAAAATTGGTTAGGTTGTCCGTCGGGGCCCATGACTTAGCCTTTTTAAAACCTATATTGGTCAAGTTTGTCAAGCTACAAGACTGGGTCTAGGCTTTTAAAAAGATATTTTTAAGTAAATTGGTCAGGTCATAGGCTTTCTAAAAAACCTTTGAAGTCCAACAGGTCATGCCCGTCTAATTGGCCTAACTATTAATTATAATATATATTATTGCTGGAACCAAGTTTGGTTTGTAAATGATTTCAAACTATTGATTATCATTTTCCATACCTCAAAATTTGTTAATAACACATATCAATGCATTAAAAATAACTAAAGTCTGTCCATGTGTTATCTAACCTGTTAAATTAAACGTTTCAGGATACAAACATAGGATACACATGTTACAAATGAAAGGGGGAGTCCACAAATTAAAAAGTCTTCCTTGAGTCATACAAGTTATTTCAGTACAAGTTTGACCGAGATCAAAAACAACTTACGTACAAGTTCTTCCCAAGAAAAGTCTGATCTTATAACAATGCTCAAGAAAAGTTTGATTCAAGTGTGCCCGTCCAGACTTTTGGACTGCTAAGTAGTTAGCACGTGTACTTGCTTCATCAATCAAACCCCAGGACTTTTGAAACAACAAGAACGTTACTCCAAGCTCGCATCAAACGAAGATCAAAGTTTATTTTGAATATGCTTTGAACCAAATTCTTATCAAGGGAAACCGCTTTTATCATCAAAAGAAAAAAGAAGATAATCCAGTGCAAGAACCAAAGCTTGCAAGGGAAAAAACCATGCCATTTCAGAAAAGTTGATAAAGATCAGCTCTTATGTCAGAAAGCTTTCAGAAGGTCAACCTTATCTATTCTGCACATCTTAGTTGAAAGAAGAAAGCCAATAAAAGGTCTTTTGCTTTGAAGCTCTCAAGGAACACCATTTCTGTTCAAAGCTCTGATGTTCCTTCATACCAAACCTTTTGTCCTCTCTTTATCTTCAAGGTCTGATGCTCACAACGACTAAATCCCTCCAACGATTTCACAACAACTATCTCAAAGGCCTATATATATGAAAGGATTTCAAATCTTGAAGAAGTTAACAATTGTAACAACTAAGTATCAAATTCACAAAAGCTGCTCTTTTAAGTTCTCAGTCTTAGCTTTCTTCTAAAAAACAAAGACTTTCTTTGTTGTTCAGCTCCTAGCAGACCTTAGTTTTTGTCTTTCATACTTAGTGTATAAGTTTTTATATAGTATACACTAAGTCATCAGAAACACAAACACAAAATATCTTTCAAATCCTTATTTGGGTAGAAGTCTGGTATGTTGCCAGCCTTAGTTTCTGTTGGGAAACAGTTATTGGCCTAAAGAGGCTTTTGAAAGAATACTTGGGACTGAGCTAAGAGTGACTTGTTGAAATAATACTTAGATTTA
Organism: Clitoria ternatea; assembly: GCA_037962975.1. Taxonomy (NCBI): domain Eukaryota; kingdom Viridiplantae; phylum Streptophyta; class Magnoliopsida; order Fabales; family Fabaceae; genus Clitoria; species Clitoria ternatea. Next base: position 86,255,359 of record CM075676.1, on the reverse strand, counting down.
AGCCAGAAGTGGCTGAAGTCAACAATACTTATGGCACAGTCTGCTGTTCTGTAAAAGATGTTTTTACATAGTGGAAATCCTTCAAGTTTGAAAGGACCAGACGTAGCTTCTAAGTTGGAAGTGAACCAGTATAAATTCTCTATGTTCAATCTTTCTATCCCTGATCCTATAAAAGTCTAACTCAAAAGTCTGATTACCTTACACTCAAAAAGTTTCTAAGTTCCGCATGAAAAGAGTCTAAGACTTATTCAACCCCCTTCTAAGTTTGACTATAATTCATTAATTACATATTTCATAATATAAATTAATATTATAGTTATAATAATTTTTTATTATATAGGCCCGTTTACAGTGATAGGTCTGTCAACCTATGTAGTTCGATAGGCTCTTTAGGTGGTTGTTGGTCTTTTAAAAGTCTAATTGTAAATATGTCATTTAAATAGGCTTTTAAATGGGTCAGACCTTCAAGCAGGTCAGGTTAAACCTTAAAAAAAGCCTATGACAGGCTAATAGGCTAAGCTCAGGTCTTGAGAATTGGAAGTAGGCCAAGCTTAGGCCTTTCAAAGTCTGGCCTGACCTGACCCATTTCCACCTCTAGTCATGATTAAAAGTTTTTCAAAGTCACATAATCACTTAAAAAGTCACGTGACTCTTTTAAAAAGTCACATGACTAATATATTATAATCTCGACCATCCATGATAAGATCCAACGATTTAGATTTATTCATCTCACTCTCACCTAAGAAAGTTTTTCTTATATGATATTAGAAGCTTCCATGGCTTAGAAAGCTTCTATAAAAGGTTTGTGAAAGATTTTTCTACTTTGGCCTCTCCTCTAAATGAATTGTTAAAGAAAAATGTGCCTTTTACTTGGGGACCAAAGCAAGAAAAACCTTTCAATGAACTTAAGTATAGGCTTACGCATGTTCCTATCTAACTCTTCTAAAATTTTCCAAAACTTTTGAGCTAGAGTATGATGCCTCTAATGTTAGCATAGGTGTGGTGTTACTTCAAGAGGGGCAACTCATTGCTTTCTCTAGTGAAAAGCTTAATGATGCATACCTTAATTATACCATTTATGACAAAGAATTCTTTGCCTTGATTAAAGCCCTACAAACTTGGAGACGTTACTCAATCCTAAAAGAGTTTGTCATTCATAGTGACAATGTACATAAAATGGTAATATAAATTGAATAAGAGGCATGCTAAGTGGGTGGAATACCTGGAACAATTTCCTTATGTTATCAAGCACTAAAGTGAAAAATCTAATGTGGTGGCCAATACCTTATCTAAAAGGCATACTTTACTCTCTTCTTTGGGTGTCACACTTCATGGTCTTGATAAAATAAAGGAATTGTACCAAGTTGATATTCTCATCCATCTACCACTCTTGTAGTCCCACCTTTTCTTCTCAATGATTCCATAAGTTAGATGACTTCTTGTTTAAAGCCAATAAGTTGTGCATTCCTATAAGATCCATGTGAGAACTGTAACACCCTCTGTTACACCTTAATAAATTATAGAAAAATTCATAATTTTTTTTTACTAAAGATATGATTGTTAAAAAGAAACTATCAGAATAAATTACATACATTATTTCTAAAATACCTCATAAATATTATTAAAACTTTATAAAGTAATTGTACATTCATCCGAAGAAAATAAACATTAAACATTATAAGAAAGAGAAAAAACTCCATGGCCCAGAAGCAGTTACTTATTAACATTATTAATTCATTGGACCACGGTATTCATACCGAGCTCCCTTTCTAGAACGTGCTATATTTACTGCCGAGATTTTTCGATCCTTCCCTCTGAACCATCAATTTAGAATATATGAAACAAAAACACGGAGAAAGGAGTGAGAAACAGAATATAATATTCTCGAATAAGACATAAGCAACAAAGGGTTTTCACAAACCAATATATAATATTATCAGTCACAATCACATATACAATCAATTATGACTGCATGAATGTTATGCAATATTTTCATCATAACTTACCTATATATGTAGGCCCTTAAATTTTAATTTGCATTAGGCTAACCAGGAGTTTTCACTGTTCCATAAGTCCGGATAATAATAATATGAACAGCTCAACTGGCATGGAAACACTTAGAGACTAGTCAGATTGAGAAAGTTTTTATTGTGAAAGTACCTGACACTAGGGAGCTACCCCAGGTCCCCTGAAGCACCTTTTTACACCCTCTCATCCCAAGGCTCGTAATTAAGCCTCCTCTAATGTATCCTCAGTTTCTATAGTCCGTCCCCAGACAATATCATTTAATTTCACTTTAATGATTCATGATGCATGAACTATTTGCGTATTTAGTTGGTTAAGGTTTTTAGAAACTCAATTATTAAATACCTTAAAGGTTTACAACATCATTTCAATAAACTGTACATTTTCTCAATTCTTTGAATTTCTACCCCACAGAAATAAATTTGGTACAGTTTTCGAATCTCACTGAAATTGAGTTTCTAAGCCTTAAATATCTAAAAACTTTCTCATATAAAACTTTACATAATCTTTCTCAAATTGAATCTTAACAAGATCAAATTTAGAAATCTCAATTATTTCCAAATATCTTTAGTTATTAAGTTGGAAAAAATAAAATAATTTTCTTTTGAAAATTTTAATTAAAAGCGGATAATCTTTAAATCATTAACCAAAATTATAATTTTTTTTAATTTAATATTTAATTATCTCAACTTGTTATAAATTAATCTTCATAAAATGTCTACTTTCTAAAATAAATACTAATTTTATTCTAAATATAAAAATAATTTCTAAGAAGAAATAAAAGATTTTAAAATAATAAAAATTTAGTAATTCTTACTGAGTTTTAGCTTTTCTGTCATGCTCGTTATATGCTCAAACTTCACATTACAATATCATCAATCAAATATTATCAATCACAGTTAAACATCATCAATCACAAACATAATCAATCATAATCAAATCAATTAAATTAAATATCATTAATACATATCATAATACAAAATTTAATGATTATTAATATAGTTGATTTTTTTGAGTTCTTTTTATCCATTTCTCGTATAGGTTTATGTAAGTCCATATAATCGAGTCCTTGCATAGGTATAGTTCAGTCCATATGGGTCATAGTGGTCCAAGTCCTTGCATAGGCATAGTCCAGTTTATGTAGGTTATAAAAGTACAGGTCCTTACATAGGTATGTTAGAGTTACATCAGATATTTAATTTAAAATTTATTATAAATTTTAAGTTAAAAGGTTAATATTTTCAAAATACTAATCTTATTAAATTTAAAAGGAGTAGGGGACTCCTCCCATTATTCTTATGTCTTTTCATATTATATTCTCATCTCACTCCCTCTTACCTTGAATTGTTACCAAAAGAGAGTTTGCTTTGCGCCTCCGATTTCTAGAAATATTAATACCAATCTTATTTCAGTATAGGTATAAGATGAAAATTAAGATTACTACTTAAAACAGAAATGGTAAATTTTGAATAGTGAATAGTGAATATTGAATAATAAATTATGAATAGTAACGGCAAATATTAAACCATGAATAGTAATAGTAAATAGTAAATTATGAATAGTAAAGGTAAATAGTAACAGTAAATAGTAATTTACTATTGAAATAGTAATTTACTATTGAAATAGTGTTTTACTATGCAGAATAGTAACTTAAAATAATATTATTTCCAGTATAATAATAGATTTCTAAAAATGATATGAAAATAACCCTAAAAAATATAAAAGAGAAGTATTCTTACCTTAGAATTTTAGCTGAACCTTCTTCTAAAAAATTTACTTCTCTCTCTTACTTGCACCAGTATCTCACTAGCACTACTATATTAAGAAAACTTAATCTGAAATTGTGAATTCTAAAGAAGAATTCCTTCGGTATTTATAGGAAAAAAAATTACTATGCATTCCATTATTTTATTATAAAAGTACTGTGCATTTTCTAAAATTTTTGTTTCTGGTTACTGTGTAACCTTTGAAATTTTCATTCATGCACAGTGTTTTGCATAGTAAATATCGGCTGAATTATTAAGCCAAATAGTAACCTTTCACTCGGTATATTTTAAATATTCAAAATCAGTCCTTTTTGAAATTTAGCGATATTATATCAGTCCTCACTAATTTTATAATAAGTAATATAAAGTTTAAATTTTAAAAATCTAAAATTTTCTGTTAATAAATATTTATTGATACGTTTCCAATTTTTTAACGATTGGAAAAATTAAGATTTTTCTCAAACCGATAATTTTTAGATAAGTCTACTTGAAATGGATTTTAGAAAATTTTCTTATAATTTAAATTCACTTTCTTATAAATATTTTTAATTTTAAGTCACTTTATATGAATTTAAAATTATTTAAAATATATTATTTTATTAAAATAATTCAAAAATTCTAAAAAATCATAAATAATGTGTAGATTAAAAAGTTCTAAAGAACCATAATTTAATTCCTTCAAAATTTTAATATAAAAATAAAAATAGGGGTGTTACAAGAACTATTTATTAGAGAGAGTCATGAGGGAGGACTCACGGGGCACTTTGGGAGAGACAAAAATTTGTCTACCTTTAGTGAGCATTTCTATTGGCCCCACATGAAAAAAGATGTGCAAAGGTTATGCTCTAGATGCCTTGCATGTAAAAAGGCCAAGTCTAAGATTTCACGACATGGCCTTTACACTCCCCTACCTACTCCCACTACCCATTGGGTCGATATTAGTATGGACATTATCCTTGGTTTGCCTAGAACTCAAAGGGGTGTGAATTCTATCTTTGTTGTGGTGGATAGGTTTAGCAAAATAGCTCACTTCATTCCTTGCCACAAAGTGGATGTTGTTAGTCATATTGCTAGACTCTTCATTAAAGAGATAGTTAGACTTCATGAGATCCCTAAAACTATTATTAGTGATAGAAATACCAAGTTCCTTAGTCATTTCTGGAGGACACTATAGGGTAGGCTAGGAACTAAACTTTTTTTCACCATTTTCCATCCTCAAATAGATGGCCAAATTGAGGTAGTGAATAGGACTTTTTCTACTTTTCTTAGAGTCCTAGTCAAGAAAAATGTAAAATCCTGGGATGAATGTCCACCACATGTTGAATTTGCTTATGATAGGGTGGTTCGCTCCACCACCAAGCATAGTCCTTTTGAGGTGTATATAGGTTTAATCTTTTCACTCATCTTGATCTTTTGCCTCTTTAAAATTCTGATGATATTCTTCATTTAGATGGTGATCCGGTCTTGAGACCAGCCCTTAGACTTAAAGGTAATTTGACCAAAATCTATCCTTTGAAACCGGTGTGACATGATAACCGATATAAGTCATTCTCTCAATGTCAGTATCTCACTAATGGAATGATTTAACGTTGGTATTTGTTATCACGTGAAAGGCCCATAAACTGACCCCGTTGCGAGTTATTCACTCAATATCGGAGGTCAGAGTTGACCTATGCCTTAGCGTACTGAACAAGTAGCCTACAAAGTGACTACTAGGTAGGTAGAGCCGCTAAGAAAGATCTCCATCACAATTCAGCTTTATTGCAAAAGAATAGAGTAAGTACTGACATCATGTGTGGAAGACTTAAAAAGCAAGAAGGCTTTTTCACTGCCTACAGATATAAATACACATACATCAACGTAACATGGTAAGAACATTCTCTCTAAAAATTACACTTAAGCTCTGAAATTACCTTAAACTTTCACTGACTTGAATGTCAGAGTGTCATTACAAGTAACACCCTTTTTTCACCCATAGCGTGTAAGGCTAAAACATCCTAACCTTTAATATAATTATCCCAATATAATTAATTAGAATAATAAAATTAAGGGTAAATTTTCACAGTTTATAATAATTATTTAAACAATACCCTTGGACCAATTAAGTAAACCTTTCCCATATATGGCGATATGAGAAGGTATAAAAATAATTAAAACATAGCTTGGATAATCAAAATGAAGATTATCACAAGAATCAGCGGAAAGCTTAAATTAAATTGTTAAATATAATGAAATATGATTTTATAATAAAAGTAATAAAATCATATTAAGGTAAATAAAGAAAATGAAGAATTTGAAGAAAATGACTTCCAATTTCTGTATATGCAATATAATATACATATGAACACATACATATATTTATATACTTTCTCAAATTTTAAACTTCAAAAAGAAGTTATTCAACATCAATTCTCAAACCTTCAAACATATATAACAACGTATATTATCAAGAGCCGGTCAAGGCTTTTACATACTATCGCAAGATATTATGTATCAATATATACATAATACTTTAGTTTCCACTGAATGCGTTCTCATATGCCTTCACTGCGTCCTGTATCCACTGAGAAAGATAACCACAATAGGGGGTGAGCATATACATATTAAATGACAGGTACTGAACTGGATTCAACGTAATTTACTATTTAATTATCCAGCTCCAACACAAATCGATAATTCATTATAAACATTACCATACACCTTGTCATTTAACAACAATTATAATACCTCAATTGCAACAACACAACAGTACATATCATGAGCTATCTCATAGCTTCTCAACCTCAATAATTATATACAAATGCATATGCATGCGGATCCGACTCTAACAATGGGATTTACATAATATAATAATATATCTTAGCTCTCAGCTGATTCGGCCATTTTACAGGTATCAAACCGCGCACCCATAATATAACACCAATCACTCTCAGTGACAGCGGCAACTCAACTCGGTGTTACAGGCCGGCCTTGAGTCCAACTCGAAGGCGGCTGTGGAATCCGAAGAGACCACCATAGGGTCTGTGCCTTATCATCAGGCCGCCCTCCTATCTGGGCCGACATCACAGGCCCCCTGCAGTCCTGTGTGCGTCTGAATGCAAATGTTATGCCAAATAATGATCAATCATCAATAGACCACCTGATTACCATCATCAGGGGCTACCACTCGGTTACCATCACCAAGGGTCTCAACTCAATATAACAACAGGCGTAGCATGCAGTAGTCAATCACAACCACATATACTAAGCTACTTCAAGCTTAATAATCATTAATTAATATTATCAATCATTATCATAATCATCACAACATATATGAATGATATCAATCAATTCATTTCAAAAACAGTTATCTAAGGGGATATAACACACTCAATAATTCACGCAATCACAATCAATCCATAAATCAACCTACATCCCCTCATCCGTTCATAATCCATACATTTAAGATATAAATGCTCCCCCTACCTAGAATAAACGATTCCAGAAGCTCCTCGAGCTACTAAATACAATCAGCTCGTTATTCACAAGCTCCGAATCAACTCTTAGTTCTGAAATCTTCCACAGCTACCTTGAACTAAGGAATTTAAAGTTCTTTTCACTCTTAAAATTTTAAACCAATCCAACAGTGGGATTGACAGAGATCGTTGATGGAAAAATGCGTGAATAAAGTAAGGAAGTACTGATATTTTTCTATTGAGAGATAAGGAAGAAACAAGATAATACAAGAAAAGAGGATAGGACAATAGAGAGGGTCCCATGCTTAGAAAAAACAGAAAAGAGAATCTGCTAGAGTTTAGAAGAAGAGTAGAGTGACGTGGAAGAGCCTCGATGATTGAAGTAAATATCAATTCTGACACTGTTTTAGTATTTTGGTATATCTCTCTCATATCTTAATGGATTTTAATAAATTTGGTCTTGTTGGAAAGCTAAGACAACGAGGAATAACTTTGTAGTTGACCATATTTCCAAATTCGGACTTTAACATGGTAAAAAGATTAAATTGAAAATACTTGGGAATATCTCTTTCCGAGAAGGATTCATCAAAGTCTCTTTTCGTTCAGAATTGCTTTACTCGGAGGGAATTCGCTCGGAAATATTTTTGTTTGAAACACTCAGTCATAGCTTTTCTCTCCTCAGAAGTGACCCGCTCAGAAATGTTTCACCCGGAGAGACCTCATTTAGAAATATCTCACCCGGATATATCTCTGCCCGAGTCAAAGCCTTTCTTCACTCGAAAATATTTCTCTCGGAAGTGCGTCACTCAGAAATCTTACAACCGAAAGGATCATTCGGAGTCGAAGTTCAGTCCTCTCTCGGAAATCTTTCCACTTGGGAATATCACTCGGAGTCGAAGACAATCTCGAAGACGAACCCGAGCACAAGCTCTCGGCAACTTTGAATATGGGCCCGAGCACAGGCTCTAGGCAATCTTTAAGACACCCGAGCATGAATTGAATGAAGGGGTTCACCACTCGGATATTTACTTCCCCCGGAAACTATTCACTCGAAAACATACTCATTTAAAGTTAAAGTCTTTCTCTGTCCAGAAGTACTTCCCCTGGAAAGACTCACTCGGTATGTCTCAATCGGTGCCATCCCACACAGAAGTGTCACACTCGGAGACACCCCACTCGGGAAAGTTGCACTCAACTCGGAGATACCCCACTCGGGAATTCACTACTCAAAAATATGTCGGCCCGAGAAGTACTCATTCGAAATTAAAGCTTTTCTTCGCTCGGAAGTACTTCTCTCGGAAACGACCCACTCGGAAGTATGGAACTTGGAAGCGTTTTTTCCCGAAAGGTGCTCATTCGAAGTCAGAGCCCCTTTTCGTTCAGAATTAATCCTCTTGGGAATATTCTTTTCTGACAAAAGCACTCGTCCGAAATCAGACTCGGAAATTCTTCACTGATAACGGATGTCTGGCGCTTTTTAATTAAAAAGAAACTCCACCGATCCTTAATGAATTATTTTCTAAAATTTTCAAATTTAGGATGTTACAAAGGCTGGTGTTGTTGGTACGATGAATCATTTCAAGACCTCTATTCCCCATTGGAATTGAGGATATAATATCAGATCTTTACTAGACCGGTGTAAAACTTGCACCTAAATCATCATTTTTAGGACTGTCACGAGGCCAGATCTAGCACCCCGACCCAGACTAGTTCAGATGGTGAGACAAAAACATCTTTTGTACAAAAGCTTCATGAGAAGGTTAAATCCCAAATACAATTAAAAAATGATCACTATGTTAGGTGTGTCATTAAGAAAATAAAGGAAGTAATTCTATATGTTGGTGATTGAGTTTGGCTTCATCTAAGAAAGAAACATTTTCCTAATCTTAAAAAGTCCAAACTTAATCCTAGAGGTGATGGTCCTTTCCAAATTCTTAGGAAATTGAATAATAAGGCTTATGTACTTGACCTCCCTGGTAAGTATGAGGTTGTTGCTACCTTTAATATTTTTTATCTAACCCCTTGTACTACATATGAGTTTAATGGAGATGCCTCAGATTTGAGGATAAATCCTTTTAAAGAGGGGAAGCATGGTGAGGACCTCATTCACAAAGAAGCCCTAGAGCCTATTTAGAGATTAAAGGATGTCTTAGAGAGTTTTAGTGGCCTTCTGACTAGTCAAGGGTCAAGAAAGCTAGGGAGGCACTCCCAAAGGTTTTAGCTTCCTTTGTTACTTCCTTAGATGGACCCAAGCCTAAGAGGAACACTTGAAGGCCTTTGCTTACTTCATTTGTATTATCTTGCAGTAAGGGCCCCTATGAGATTGTATAGACCTATTTTAGGCCTATACTTTGACTTGTAAATAATTTATTAGTATTTTTATTTATTTAGGAATTAATTAGGATTGGGAATTAGTTTTTAGTTTGGTCCTTGCATGGCTATGAGGTCTTAGGCCACTTTTGGGCCTTGTATCTAGCATCTTTTGCATTTGGGCTTGTATTTAGGCCATTTTATATAGGTTTTTAAGATTAGGCCAAGAAGGAGCTCCAAGGCCCATAGCTTGGGCAAAAATAGCATGGAGGTATAAATACCTTATTTCACTTGTAATTACATAACATTAGTTCACTTGACAATTTTTAGTATGATAAAGTGTGACCTCTCTCTTAGAATGCTTAGCTCTCCCTTTTATGTTTCTCATCCTTTGGATCCTCTCCCAAAGGTGGTAAAGCTTCATTGACCTTATCTCTCCCTTCCAAAAGAGTGGCGGTATCACACAACCTCACTTGCCTATCCACACTTCATTTCTTTAGTTCCTTGGTTCATTTGCCTTTAGATCTAGGTTTCTTTCCCACAAATCCTTTCATTTTCTTTCATATAGTGTCTCAACCAGCACCTTCTCCATTCCAAATTCAGATTTGAAGTCTCATATTGGAAGAGCTTGGCTTCGATCTAAGAAGAGAAACAAAAGGAAGATTCATCTCCTATACTAAGGAATTTCAAGCAAATTCCTACATCAATATATATATATATATATATATATATATATATATATATATGATGGTTCAAAGAATAGACTTAGAGGGGGGTTGAATAAGTCTGTTCACTTTTACAGACTAAAAGTGACTTTTACTTTTATGAACCATTTTACACAGTGGAATAGGTAACAAACTTTAGCAACCGAGAGAACATTAGCAAAATTACATCAGACTTTTGTAAAGAAAGGGATAAAGAGACCACACAAGAGATTTATACTGGTTCACTTCTAACACTGAAGCTACATCCAGTACCTTCAGACTTGAAGCGTTTTTCATTATATAAAATTGTCCTTTTTACATGAGTTACACATATCATGTTCTTGAGTATTATTGAATCCAGCCACTCTTGACTTAAGCATATCACATGCTTTTTTAGTATTCTTGACACCAGCCACTCCTAGCTCAAATTATAACACCCCTATTTTTATTTTTATATTAAAATTTTGAAGGAATTAAATTATGGTTCTTTAGAACTTTTTAATCTACATATTATTTATGATTTTTTGGAATTTTTTGAAATTTTGAATTATTTTAATAAAATAATATATTTTAAATAATTTTAAATTCATATAAAGTGACTTAAAATTAAAAATATTTATAAGAAAGTGAATTCAAATTATAAGAAAATTTTCTAAAATCCATTTTAAGAAGACTTATCTAAAAATTATCGGTTTGAGAAAAATTTTGATTTTTTCCAATCATTAAAAAATTGGGAACGTATCAATAAATTTTTATTAACAACAAATTTTAGATTTTTAAAATTTAAACTTTATATTACTTATTATAAAATTAGTGAGGACTAATATAATATCGCTAAATTTCAAAAAGGACTAATTTTGAATATTTAAAATATACCGAGTGAAAGGTTACTATTTGGCTTAATAATTCTGCCGTTACTATGCAAAATACTGTGCATGTATGAAATTTTCAAAAAATGCACAGTAACCAGGTTTGAAATTTCAAAAAATGCATAGTACTTTTATATTAAAATAATGGAATACATAGTAATTTTTTTCTTATAAATATCGAAGGAATTGTTCTTTAGAATCACAATTTCACATTAAGTTTTCTTAATATAGTAGTGTTAGTGAGATAGTAGTGAAAGTGAGAGAGAGAAATATAATTTTTTGGAAGAATATTCTGCTAAAATTCTAAGGTACGAATACCTCTCGTTTATATTTTTTAGGGTTATTTTTATATCGTTTTTAGAAATCTATTATTATACTGGAAATAATATTATTTTAAGTTACTATTCTGAGTAGTAAAATACTATTTCAATAGTAAATTACTATTCAAATAGTAAATTACTATTTACTGTTACTATTTACCTTTACTATTCATGTTTTATTATTTACCGTTACTATTCATAATTTACTATTTACCGTTACTATTCATGATTTACTATTTACCGTTACTATTCATGTTTTACTATTTACTGTTACTATTTATGATTTACTATTCACTATTCACTATTCAAAACTTACCATTTCTGTTTTAAGTAGTAATCTTAATTTTCATCTTGTAACTATATTAAAATAAAATTGGTATGTTTTAGAACTCGGAGACGAGGCGTGCACGGATTTACAATAACGAACCAGTATATAAGAGGTAAGGGGGAGTGAGATAAGAATATAATATGAAAAGACATAAGAATAATGGGAGGAGTCCCCTACTCCTTTTAAATTAAATAATAATATTATTTTAAAATATTAACTTTTAACTTAAAATTTATAATAAAATTTTAAATTAAATATCTGATGTAACTAACTCTAAAATACCTATGTAAATACCTGGATAACCTATGCGAACTGGACTGAACCTATGCAAGGACTTTGATTATTATGACCTGTATGGACTTATGGACTGAACTATACCTATGCGAGTATTAGACTATATGGACCTACGTAGACCCATGCAAGAAATGGACTATAAAGACTCAAAATCAGTCTTATTAATCTAAATAACCCTTAAGATTTGAATTACGTTATGAGTGATATTTAATTTATTTGAATTGTTTATAATTGATAATATTTGATTTTGATTGATATTTAATTGTGATTAATAATATTTGATGTAATTGATGATATTTAGTTATAGTTGATAATGCTTGATTTTGATTGATGATTTTGTGATATGGAGTTTGAGCATATAGCGAGCATGACGGAAAGCTAAAACTCAGTAAGAATTTTCTTACCTTACTCTTTAAATTTTTATTACTTTAAATCTTCTCTTCTTAGAAATTATTTTTATTAACTTTATTTTTAATATTTAGAATAAAAAAATAGTATTTATTTTAGAAAGAAGATATTTTATGAAAATTAATTTATAACAAATTGAGATAATTAAATCTTGAATTAAAGAAAATTTTTGTAATTTTAAGTATTTTTGGTTAATGATTTAAAGATTATCCTGTTTTAATAAAATAAAATTTTCAAAAGAAAATTATTTTATTTTTCCAACTTAATAACTAAAGATATTTGGAAATAATTGAGAATTTGATCTTGTTAAGATTCAATTTGAGAAAGATTATGTAAAAGTTTTATATGAAAATGTTTTGAGATGTTTAAGGCTTAGAAACTCAATTTCAGTGAGATTCGAAAACTGTACCAAATTTATTTATGTGGGACAGAAATTTAGAGAATTGAGAAAATGTAAAGTTTATTGAAATGATGTTGTAAACCTTTAAGGTATTTAATAATTGAGTTTCTAAAAGCCTTAACCAACTAAATACGCGAGTAGTTCATGCATCATGAATCATTAAAGTGAAATTAAATGATATTGTCTGGGGACGGATTATAGAAACCGATGATACATTAGAGGAGACTTAATTACGAGCCTTGGGATGAGAGGGTGTGAAAGGGTGCTTCAGGGGACCTGGGGTAGCTCCCTAGTGTCGGGTACTTTCACAATAAAAACTTTTTCAATCTGACTAGTTTATAAGTGTTTCCATGTCAGTTGAGCTGTTCATATTATTATTATCTAGACTTATAGAACAGTGTAAACTCTTGGTTGGCCCAGTGCAAATTAAAATTTAAGGGCCCACATATATAGGTAAGTTATGATGAAGATATTGCATAATATTCATGCATTCATAATTGATTGTGTATGTGATTATGACTGATATTATTATGTATTGGTTTGTGAAAACCCTTTGTTGCTTATGTCTTATTCGAGAATATTATATTCTATTTCTCACTCATTTCTCTGTGTTTTTGTTTCATATATTCTAAATTGATGGTTCAGAGGGAAGGATCGAAGAATCTCGGCAGTAAATATTGCACGTTCTAGAAAGGGAGCTCGGTATGAATACCATGGTCCAATGAATAAATAATGTTAATAAGTAACTGCTTCTGGGCCATGGAGTTTCCTCTCTTTCTTATAATGTTTAATGTTTATTTTCTTCAGATGAATGTACAATTACTTTATAAAGTTTTAATAATATTTATGAGGTATTTCAGAAAATGTATGTAATTTATTCCGATAGTTTCTTTTTAACAATCATATCTTTAAAAAAAATTTACGAATTTTTCATAATTTATTAAGGTGTAACAAAGGGTGTTACACAAACAAAGTATTCTTATGTAGCACCCACTCCTGGGGCAGACCCAAGTATTCTTTCATAAGCCACTCCTGGCTCAAACCCAAGTATTCTTTCAAAAGCCTATTCAGGCCAACAGTGTTTCCCAACATATCTACCAAACCTGTACTTATAAAGATTTGAAAGAATTAACATAATAGATCAATAAGCCTTTTGACTTAGCTGAGCTAAGTGAAGAGTCTGATTAACAGACTTTGTACAAATAATGGAAGGCTTATTTTGCATATGACTTAGTACAAATGAAATAATAAAAAGGTGTGATGCATACTAAGTCTGGAAGCTTAGTCAAAAGACACTGTGCTCACAGAGGAGATGGATTCTCAAGTTGCATGTATCTGACTTCTGGTACTATGGCTTTTGTGATTTAGAATGAGATGCATATAGTGAGCTTTCTTTTTCTTCAATGGCATTCTGATATCTTTTCTTCTATATGAACTTCTGCCATTTTTTATTTTCCTGGGCTGATTCTTTTTCATAGTTTTACTGAGTGGCCATTTCTCTCTTTTCCTCTCCTCTTTCTTTTTTTACCACTTGGCTCTCATTTCTTCATTTCGTTCTTATCCACTATCTCTTCTTACACTCAACATTCATCTTTTCGGCTCTATCTCTAACAGGAGAAAGGTTACAATTTATAAATCTTTCTTTCAGGAGTGCAACAGATGAAGGAGAAACCCGTTGAATAACCATTGAAGGGTATTTTGCTTTAACAAACAAGTTCTTTTGGTCAGAGAGAGTCGTTCTGCACATGAAGCATACGACAAAGAGCTTTCGAGACTTCTGCACACAGAGCCAAAGTAGGATAATATAAGTTTCACTAAGATGGAAAGTTCTTATTCAGAAGATGGATCTTGATCTTCCTTACTTTAATACTCTTTTTTTGTTGCAAATAACATCTTCATGCTTTGATGGAGACTTCTTTTAGAGAATTACCACAGTAAGGACCAAACTTGTTCATGGAGGACTTCTAAAGTGATTCTGGGTCTGGTGATCCATAAGGTGTTGGTGATGAGACTCATAAATTAGAGCAAACCCAATCAGACTCTTACTTGAAAAGGTTCATGAGGTCTAGAGTATTTTCCAGCTTGATGAAGTATGAAGATAGAGTCTGGTTGTTGAAGAGCTTTGCTTTGAGGAGAGGAACTTTTCCATATACTTGATGCGTGCAGTATGGCTTATCAGGTCTTGGTCTGATATGCACCTGTTGGAAATATGCACTAAAAGCCTATATAGGACGCATCATTTTGAATAAGTCATTTTTGTTAAATAGTTTAACAACCTTTATTTATCCTTGGAGTAATAGGTCATATGAGAGTTATTCCTAAAATGTCCCTAGTCAAGTATTTACGTGGGAACATGTAAATACATTAAGACTAGTGTTTGAGTGTACTGATGATCTGATCTCACAGATCATGGATATAAACGGCTTTTGTAATAAGAGGACTATAAAGGTTGTGGTTAGGCAATGAACAAATTATGCAGAGGGATGTGAGTGATGTAGATGGGATTTGTCTCTCTTATGTGACAGGAGTGATATCTATAGGTCACTTGATGGAGTGAGACTAAGGAAATGCATGGCCATGCTAGAAAGAATAAATATTGGATATTTATTCGGATAAAGTCTACTCCGGTATCAAGTAAAATAAATTGGACCGTACAAGGATGACGCGACCATGCCTTGGGCCCAATTAGGATATCATGACAAAAGGAACAAACATATAAAATAATTATCACTTATAGGTTATGTTGATAATAAATAATATTCGGACATAATGACGCATTGCTAGATGCCGCTCTTATTTTATATTAATAATAAAATAGTTTATTATTAATATAACCGAGTATTTTACCTATAGGGTCACACACATAGAGTAAGCCCATCAGAAAATAGCTTTTTATTTTAGTTGGACTAAAATAAGACTATTGGGCCTAACTCATTTAGAATGAGTAAGGAGCCCACTTTTTAGGGAGTAAATTAGGTCAAACCTAAGCTTATAAATAGAGCATAAGATGCTCATAGGCGGCTACCCAAAAAAGAGACATAAAATACGCAAAAGTTGCAAAAGCTACACGCTGTCAAACTAGCATTTGGAAGGTGTAGCATTTCTGGTGGGAGTACTCGTGTAGACTCCTAAAGGACGAGGCTACGATTGCTTCGATATTCTTCAAGAGGTAATCCTAAAACGTAATTTTTTTGTGTGTTTGTCTTATGCTTTGAAACACGACGCTTTGTAAATCCTATGGGAATCCTTGTATTTCTGCTGCTCATACACTAGGGATTCCCTAACAGTGGTATCAGAGCCTGGTTGCAAAACCGTGTTTTGGGCAAACGTTTGTTTAACGAACATGTAAAAATAAAATAAAATAAAATTTTCTTTTATGAAAAGAATTGTAAAGGTTGAATCCTTTTGCAAAGGTTGCATCTTTTATTAGATATGTTGCAAAGGTTGTATTTTTAATGAGATATTATGTAAAGGTTGTATTTTTATGAGATATGTTGCAAAGGTTGCACCTTTTGAAAGCTAATATCAATATATTTTTGCTTTATGTATATTGATTGCTTTTCTCAACATTTTAATTAAAGAACATGTTTTTAGGATGTGCTTTATTATATGAACATGTTGTATGTTGCAATGGTGATTGTTTTATATGTGTTCTAATTATAAGACATGTTTTATGTTTATTTAATTAAATTGAAATCAAGGGTTGTATGCAATGACGTCTATATGCTTTCTCTTTTCTAATATGAATTGTTCATGTGAGATTGTGTTTAGAAAGTTAGCCATAATGAAAACTAAGATTCAAAAGTTGAAACCTAGCCGTAATGGTATTTTATTTATTTGTAAATGTTACAAATAAAATATTTGATTTTAATATTATATTTTAAATTCGATTTGTAAAAGTTACAAATCAAATTTTTAATTATTTGTTAAAATTAAAGTTTGTAAGAGTTACAAATTTTAAATAATTTATTCTTATTAATTTTAATAGGATTTGCATTGTTTGTGATCCTTTTAAAATTAATGTGATTTGTAAGAGTTACAAATTTAAATAATTTATTCTTGTTAATTTTAATAGGATTTGCATCATATGTGATATTTTTAAAATTAATGTGATTTGTAGGAGTTACAAATTGATTCATATTTATTAAATTTAATATGATTTGTAATTGTTACAAATAGAAGTTAAGATCTTTATTAAATTTAATAATTTTAAAATCAAATATTTAATCCTTAATAAACTTGATAGGATTTGTAAAAGTTACAAATTAAAGATAAGATCTTTATCAAATTTAATAGGATTCGAAATAAAATATCTTAAACTCTAGAGATAAGGTCTAAAATTTAAACCTTGATCGTTCCTAAAAATTAGGATAATTGTTGAGACTCTAGAGATAAGGTTTAAAAGTTAAACTTTGACTATTCCTATTTTAGGATAATTGTAGGGGTCAAAAGATAAGGTTTAAAAGTTAAATCTTGGCCGTTTCAAAATTAAAGATTTCAAATTGTTTGAAATCATAACTGAATATTTTGAGCTGTTAATGGTCAGTGGGACGTTCTGGCTAGGAAAGACTTGGTACTTAAGCGGTCACTCCAGACCCGCCTCTCTTTCCTGGGAACTAACCTAATTATAGTACTGAATTTTTGGGTTGGAACACCCCTTGACCCTGTCTGTTGAATGGTCAATAGAGCCGCCAAACTTCTTTGCGTAGTTTTCCTTTTATGACCCCGCGTGTTTAATTATGTGTTTTAAAATTTATTTTATTTTAAATACAATTGATCACTCTATTAATTGATTAATTAACACGTCCAGCGGTGAATGGTTATGGTCTTAGATTTTTTTTATTTAATTTTAAATACAGCTTGTGTGCTGTGCCTTTCTCTATTCTTAAATTTCTTCTCTCAACCCTTCACTCGTATGTAAAATGAGTTTTCTTTATTACATTGTAATCTTGGAAAAGCCAACAAGGTGGAGACCTAGAAGAAACCTAGAGTGGTGATGGATATGACCTTGAAAGGAACAAATGAGTGGTGACTCTAGGAGGATGGTGGTTTCAAGAAGTAGGACTTCATGAAGTCAAGACACCATAGTTCCTTTAGGTTTATTTTATTTTATTTTATTTTCTAGGAAGACCATAACCATCTCACAATTTTTGATTGCATGTTTTGGGGTTTTATTTTATGTTAAAGCGTTTAATGAAAGTCGGTAATGAACAATAAGAAAATTGAAATCCCTCAAGCCCGACAATCATACCTTCCAATAAGTAATAACGTCTAACTTGATATAAATAAAATGCAGGTCACGTCATAGTTGGGTGCCTTTATTTATGTTTAGTAGGACATGATTGGATAATTGGATTATCCAAGTATTATTAAGTTTTATTCAAATAGACTTTTTTCAATTAGATTGGAAAAGCCTAAAGGTATGAACTTAAACGCGTTCTAATAAACAACAGTCATCAATGCTAGTTTCAATAAAGTGTAGGTTCTGCCAAAGCAGGGTGCTTTTATTGATATTAGTAAAGGATGATGGATAATTGGATTATCCAACCATTTGTTATTGAACTTATTTAGGTAACTTTAATCAGATTGAAGAACCTAGAAGCGTTAATATTAAGTTTAAACGCCTTCTAATAAGTAACACTCATCGAGACTAATGTCAATAAATAGTGGGCCTGCCAAAGCAAAGTGCTATCATTTATATTAGTAAGGCGCGATGGGATAATTGTAATATCCAAATTGTTTTTATTAGGCCTAAACTTAACTAAATTTTTCAATTGGATTGAAAATAACTTAAAGGCGTAAGGATTGAGCTTAAATTCATAAGATGAATAAGGGTAAAGAGTTACCCACTCAATCATCCAAGAGTTGCATGAGATGCAATTGGAAATGTATTTCCTATCTAAATAACCAAGGGTTGGGCGATCAGCCAAAGCTGACTCAACATTAGGCCAAATATGGATCTTGGCCCACTAGAAAAATCTTCCAATGGGATTTTTTTATGATTCAGTGAGGGTATTTGTTTTGAATCGAAATAGTGGGAGACAACATATTTATTTAATGACCAAAATTTAAATATGTTTTAAATAGAAGTGATATATTTGCATGTAATTTGTTTTAGAATAACCATGATATACCAAATATTGTTTTGTTGTAATCTGTCCTTTGAAAGGACACTTTATCTAAAAAAATGCCTAGATAGGTATTGAGACTTGAGAATTATCTTCATTAAAGATGAAGTGGTAGTGTGTCATGTTTGGCTTATATATCATCTATGGTTAGGTCTTGAATACCCTATGGAGTCTGCATAAACTCTGAGTTGTAAAAGGCAATATGAATATATGGGAGATATACGATATGATCGTATACAGACTTTATTAAGGCCAAGTTAATCTGGAAGTCTAAAAGGTGATCAAGAAAGGAAATTGTTTCCAGTTTTAGCCAAAATAAGACATTGAAATAATTTGTCTAAAGAACTTGAAGGAGTTCAAACAAAACGGAAGTAAGACTTCCACTACAGGTCATGTTATAGAAGTCAAGTTATTTTACTTCACTAACATTAGTATCAAATACTAGTAGTACATCTCAAATTTTGAAAGATCAAGGAAGTAGATCACTTGTTAAGGGTGGAAAAATCTGTGTAAAATTGAGCAAAAGTTGCTATAATAAAGATAAGATCTTTACCTATTGGGCTAGTTAATGAACTAGACATTGTGCATATTGTTTCTTGTTAGACAAGAAATGTTTTTCTTATTATAAAATAACTTTATTTCTTCAAATGGATGTTGATGCACAATTGAGTAATGGATTCCACATCCTAAATCTCAAAACACCTATTTATAACAACTGCCAAAGTAGGTTAAAATAAGTGATTTTGAACCTTACTTACATGGTATTGTCTCCTAAGGAAAATGGATAAGAAACACATTTTCTAAATGCCATTAATGTGGTTATATGAACTCTTTTTGATTTTGGAATCAATGGAGACATGTAAATCTTATTTATTGGAGAGATAATTGAGACCTCATTCATTGAAAAGATGAGTAATCTATTATCTAATACATAACGATGTATGTGGGCCTATCGGAACAATAACTAGATATGTTTTTCAATACTTCAACATACTAATTGAAAAGTCAATGAGTATGGATTTATGTAACATAAGTTAGAAAGTCTTTGAAAAGTTCAAAGAATTCATAATGAAGTGAAAAACCAAATTGGCAAGACAATTAAAGCTCTTGATTAGATCAAGATAGCAAATAATTTAAGCTATAAGTTTGATAACTATCTAATAGAGTGAGAGATTACCTCTTAACTCATTCCTCATGAAATGCCTTAATAGCATCTCTACGGGGAAAAGTCAAACCTTGTTGGATACAGTTTGATTATTGATTATTATCAAACATCTCTAACTCCTTCAACGTTCCTTTATTAACAAAATTTCCACACTTAACCATGTTCCATCTTAGACTTTCTTAAAGAAACCATATATGATATGGACTAGGAAGAAACCTAGTATATATTTACTAATAATTTGGAACTATGATGCTTCTATAGAGCATCCAACTCTGACAAGGTCAAATCCAAATTAGATAAATGTCTTCTGTGAAATACCCAAAGAAAGCTAAGGGTTATCAGTTCTACAATTTATCTGAGAATAAAAGGCTTGTTGCTTAGAATGTTGCATTCTTGAATAAGAGTACATCCCTTAAAGAATCAGTGGGAGGATGGTAGAACTTGAAGAAATTCAAGTATCACAAAGCATTTAAAAGTCAAGGATGGACTTGGAGCAGAAATCACAAAGTGTTGTGAAATCCTTAGCTCCGGTAGCATAAGACTTGCGTAAGATCAAATAGGATATGTCACCAAACCTGAAAGATATGGATATCTTATAAATCAAGAAGGAGGCATATTGCTAAATGACCAAGCTTCTTATGAAGAGGCCAATGCAAGTTTAGATTCTAAGACATGGCATAATGTAACACCCTCGGTTAGATAAGACAAATCCTTCTGTAGGTTCATCCCATTTAACTGAGAGTGTTAACAGTTTTTAGAAAAAGTGAATATTTTTTTTTTAAATAAATACGTGGCAAATCAGCGGAAGTAATATTGTATATATCATATAGTCATTCACAAACTGTAAATAATTGTACTCTTAATAGAATGGGGCACGCAGGCACCCTTAAATATCATACAGTCATCCGGTGTCTGATTATAAATATTCTATCCTTAATGATTATTCTCAATGGGTTCAGCGTATTGCTGATCTTCACACTCGGGTTCTTGAGTTTCTAATTCCTCTGAAAAATGTTCAACAGTAAGGGTGAGTATAACCCAAGACCCTGATTGGTTCATCCGATGCGGACATAATCCAGTTAACATACAATGTCACATAGATCATACATTTAGCATATTTATAACAATCAAGCATGTTGTCATCACATAATCGTATATTTAGCATGTTCATAATTATAAAAATCAAGCATATTATCATGAAATAAATCGTACATATAACATATTCATAATTATAACAATCAAATATGCTGTAATGAATGCATGAGTTTGGATTTATTATGATTTATCTTTGGTTAAGTCTCATGATGCATGTAGGCCCAATAAATCGTTTCATCTTCTTCTCATTCTGTGGAATATCACCATTCCAATCATCTAGAGCGATCAGGGTCCGCCCAAGTTCCATGTGGTACAAATGAACTCATTGGTTCTCATCATTAATTTAAATATTTTTGGAACTTGGATCCCTACGATCATAGTTACACTCCGTCATTTAGTCAAAGTACACTAGAATTGCATCGTCTCACCCGGCTATCAGGCGCGACTCTGATGCCATTGGGTTGCCGTTCCAGTTGTACTCCCAAGATTCTTCATGGAGATCGAACATGAGTGTCCTCCACTGTACCAAGTGTATGCTCTAGAGGTTTTTCCTCTTCAAAAATATTTTCATGATGCGAAATGCATTTATCTTATCAATTGATTCCTGGGTATCTTATGTATTTCCAGTCTCATCATATCATCCTCAAGTTCTTTGAATTCCATCAATCATTTAAATCTTGTAAGATATTCGTTTGTTAATTTTTAGAAATATATCTATTATATATATTCTTTCATAAAGAGTAAAATAATATATTCTTTATGTAATTACGCATAATATCAATGTATAATAATAATAAAACTAATAATAATGATAACAATATTAAGTTGACAGTAAATAATGATAATAATAGAATAAGAATAATAATTATAACTTACCAATAACTTAAAAAGTAGTGAAGATTAGTTTCTAATTAAAAATTCAAGTGAAAAACACTAAAAATAGAGTTTTCCAAGTGGAACAGAGGAAAATCCGAGTGAAATGAGTATGATTCCGAGTGGAATCATACAGAGAAGGGTTCTCCAAGCAATCTGGCTAAAAATCCGAGTGAAATGACACTGGAAAAGCTATTTTTCGACTGAAATAAATTTAAATCCGAGTGAAATGAAGTGGAATGCTGTTTTCCGACTGGGACAGCTTGAATCCGAGTGGAAATAAATTATATCCGAGTAAAAATGTTGATTTCTAAACTTTTTGAGAAAGAAAGGTTTAATACTGAGTGAGAAATTGAGTTTGCCGAGTGGAATGGGTTGAATATCGAGTGAAACCGAATCATCCGAGATAAATAAATCTGTTCCGAGTGAAAAATAAATTTTCTGGGTGAAATGAGTTTAAATACTGAGTAAATTCAGGTTGAAGTGAGTTTCTGAATAAAATAGGCATCAATCCGAGTGAAATAATCCTGATTCCGAGTGGAATCAGGTTGATAAGAGATTTCTAAGTTATTTTAACTATGTATTCTGAGTGAAAATAAACTAAAGGGAGTTTTCTGAGTAAAATAAAGGTTTACCGAGTTAAAAATCACTGGGAAGGGTTTTCATGAGTGAAGCTACTTAAATTCTGAGTAAAAATGAGTTTCTGAATGAAATTAATTATGATTCCGAGTGGAATCAATAGGAAAAGAGTTTCCTGAGTAAAAATAAGATACTTTCCGAGTGGAACAGTGTGTTTACCGAGTGAAATAAGGTTGGGAAGCTTCTGTCCGAGTTAAATATGATGTTTTCCGAGTGCATTTACTAAAAAGGGGTTCTGAGTAAAAGGTAAATATACTTTCTGAGTGAAATTAAGTCAAAACCGAGTAAAATAATATAAGAAGGAAATTTCTGAGTAAAACAAGACTTGTAAGATGCTGTCCGAGAGAAATAGAGTGTTTACCGAGTGAAATACTATGTTTTCCGAGTGAAATTAAATGGAAAGATATTATCCGAGTATAAATAAGCAAAACCGAGTAAAATAAGTGTAAAACCGGTCGGATTATCATAAAACCGAGTAAAATAACCTATTATCATATTTGTTTCACTGGAAATCACACGGTACCCATGTTTCTTAGTATTTTCAGTCCCATAAATACATGTCATATCACAATTCATCACTCGGTAACAGATATATATATATATACATGCATATACAGATAATAATTTAAAGCATTTCATACACATTGAATCAGTCCTCCACTCGGTTTTCCCACAAGGCACCCAAGATTATACCCCCTTACCTCAAATGAAGCTCCTGGAGGAGAAGAAAGAGGCTCCCTTCACTGTCCTGCTTCAATTCCGAGTGAAACAGAGGGGAAAGAAGAGGGAAAGAGCTTGCTGGGAAGAAGAGTGATGAAGTGTTTGGTTCGTGTGTGTGGTGTGAGGTCTGAGGACCTTGAACTCATTTAAATAGGGAGGAAGTGAGTGGAAGACAAGTGGGAGACAGCCTTTTCCGAGTGGGCTGCTGAGTCAGTGCCCATTTCTGAGTGATAAGCTGAGTCAGTTCCCATTTGTGAGTGATAAGCTGAGTCAGAAGGGTCAGTGGAGATTAAACAATTATATATGCTGAGTCAGTGTCCATTCCTGGTCGTCCACCATCCTTAATGCGCACGATTGGATTTAAATATCATGAAAAGACAAAATTGAAGTCAAAACGCACTTCTGTCAGTGAATACCGAGTGAAATTACACTCGGTTAACACTTCTGACAGTGAATTCCGACTGGAATTCCCACTTCCGAGTGTAAATTCCCACTTTCGAGTCCTCCCTTTCTCAGAATCTTCACTCGGAAATCCGAGTCTTCCTTCACTCAATTCACTCGGTTTAGACCATTACCTCTCGGACCAATACCCACTCATACTTCTCTCACTCGGTTTTGGTCCAGTGGAGTGTATCTCACTCGGAATTGGCTCCCTCTATCATTTCCACTCGGTTTCCTAAGCAAAACCATTCGGAAACCTTCCTAATTATTTCTACAACATACTTCAATCAGAAAGGAAGCATCAAATCAACATAAATAGAAGCTTTCTCACATTCTTTCACTCGGAATGCTCCAACCATAGTAATTTCCTTCAGAAAGGAAACATTCAACTCGGAACCGAGCCTTTCAAGGGTGTTTTGACTCGGATTTTCACCCAGAATTGATTCTTTTGACCATTCTTCACTCAGAATTGCTTCTCAAGTCAGGACTCCACTCGGTGGTAGCCTTCTCAGTCATGTTTTACTCGGAAAACATGATACTGACTCGGAATTCTCTTCTTCACTTGGAATTTCTAATCTTTCACTCGGAATTCTTCTCTGTCACTCAGAAAAGAGCCCTTTTCACTCGGTTTTTGCATAATTTCACCAATATTCCATATAAACTCTATTATTATGTGCAAAAATGACATTTTTGAGGTACTACAGACCATCAACAAGGTATATATTGACTTATTCTTGCTTACAAACCCTCCATAATTAAAATTTACAAGGATAAAATTGTTTCTAAAAACAGGGATGTTACACATAAGACCATGGGATTTGAAATGGGTTTCATGTATATTAACAAGGTATGAACCTTGATTGACGCACCTAAAGGGTAAAACCTATAGGATGCAAGTGGGTTTTCAAAAGGAAAACTAAACATGGATGGTAATAAAAGTACCTTTAAAAGCAAGATTGACAAAATTTAATTAGCTTAAAAACCATTTAGATCCTGCTTGTTGTAACAGTATACCACCATTATGAGATATGGTAGATAGATGTCAAGATGGAAATCATCTTGAGGATGTGTATGTGACACAACCTAAAGGCCTTTTATGCCTAAAACATCTAGGAAGGTATGTGAACTGCAAATCTTCTATTTATGGACTAAAGCAAGCTTTTAGAAGCAAGAATCTTCATTAAAGAATGAAGATAAATCTTGTGACTATAAAAGGGTCAGTAATTACACAATTATAGTTCTAGTATTACATGCAGAAGACATGCTTCTTCTAGAACTAATAATATTCTCATTCTATAGTCAAGAGTATCCTTAAACACTTAAGAAGGACTAAGGATTTAATCTTGATAAATGGAAGATGAGCTCGTTATAAAGGTTACATCGATGCCAATCTTTTGATTAATTTGAAAGACTTAAGATTACAATCAAAACATATGTGTTGTCAAGATGGTTGCGATGTATGCTTAAAAGGTTCAAAGCAAGAAACAATCGTTGGTTTTACTAACAAATCTAAGTATTTTGCTATGTTAAATTACAAAAGAAGTCAATTTACATTTAATCATTCCAAATATTTTGTACCCTATGAGTTTCCACTGTGATGACAATGAAACCATAGAACAATATAAGGAAGTGGATTAATCTAAGCATATAGTTAAATAGTTCCATCTTTAGAAGATGTGAAAATATGCAATGTGCATACCAACAAAATTGTTGGGAACCCACTAGTAAAACCACTTACGTAGTAAAAGCATAATGGCACTGTAAATGTCATTGGGCATTAACCTTATCGGCTCTAAGTGTAAGTGGGAAATTGTTGGAAATATGCACTAAAAGCCTATATAGGACGCATCATTTTGAATAAGTCATTTTTGTTAAATAGTTTAACAACCTTTATTTATCCTTGGAGTAATAGGTCATATGAGAGTTATTCCTAAAATGTCCCTAGTCAAGTATTTACGTGGGGACATGTAAATACATTAAGACTAGTGTTTGAGTGTACTAATGATTTGATCTCACAGATCATGGATATAAATGATATCAAGTCTTCACACGGGTACACATTAAGAGTAATGATGTACTAGACAGACCCACCATGAGAACGTTGCATGGATCGTTACATGAATGTCATAAACGATTCTCAATGTGATAATGGTATATGTAGTCCTTTGACCTAAAGTCACTACGATTCCTACATAAGGAGTTTACTATTTTAATACAATTAAACGGCTTCTGTAATAAGAGGACTATAAAGGTTGTGGTTAGGCAATGAACAAATTATGCAGAGGGATGTGAGTGATGTAGATGAGATTTGTCTCTCTTATGTGACAGGAGTGATATCTATAGGCCACTTGATGGAGTGAGACTAAGGAAATGCATGGCCATGCTAGAAAGAATAAATATTGGATATTTATTCGGATAAAGTCTACTCCGGTATCAAGTAAAATAAATTGGACCGTACAAGGATGACGCGACCATGCCTTGGGCCCAATTAGGATATTGTGACAAAAGGAACAAACATATAAAATAATTATCACTTATAGGTTATGTTGATAATAAATAATATTCGGACATAATGACGCATTGTTAGATGCCGCTCTTATTTTATATTAATAATAAAATAGTTTATTATTAATATAACCGAGTATTTTACCTATAGGGACACACATAGAGTAAGCCCATCTGATCTGTCCAGAACCGGGGTCAAGAGATCCGGTGTCGGGTCAGTCACAAATAGTTATATGATTACGTCTCTGAAGACCGGTTATATGAGTATCCGGTTTATGTATCCGATGTCTCTGTATGATGAGAGCGGATTAGGCGTCCTGGAGGTCCTTCACACCGTCCTTACGCGTTGATGTGGGCGAAAGGTGATGTCACCTGCAAAGATTCTCCAACGCTCAAGTCAGTGGTGATATTCCAAGTGAGGAATATTTTCAGAGAGTAATTATAACTTGATAGAGTCAAAAAATCCCCCCTTCATTGATGAAGATAGTTCATATACCTGATTGGCTCGACATTCGAGGATCCGTTAGTAGGGAACCACTAACCTCCAATAAC
This sequence comes from Clitoria ternatea, assembly GCA_037962975.1. Taxonomy (NCBI): domain Eukaryota; kingdom Viridiplantae; phylum Streptophyta; class Magnoliopsida; order Fabales; family Fabaceae; genus Clitoria; species Clitoria ternatea. The sequence continues at coordinate 86,228,362 of CM075676.1, read as the reverse complement.
ACTTTAAATTATTATTTTATTGCGTACTTACCAGTATGATTGGGTCAAATGGCCATTTTATATTGAGCATAGGGAGTATAGGCTAGAATTAAGGGACAAATTGACCATTCCCGTGAGCAGATTTTGGCTCGTAGTGCAGGGAATTATTGATCGGTCCCTGTAGCAATGCCTTTTGTCTTCTGTATAGTGATGTATATGTTATCCGGTGTCATGGTGTTATCCTGCACAACCGGTATAGGGAGAGCGCCTGATACGGAATTAGAGTCCGGATGTATACCGATGACACCGGTTGCACATTTGGCGAATTGACAAAGACGTTAAAATATGTCTTGCAGATCGGATACCGGTATCAAGACCGGATCATATGTCCCCTAGCTTGTGTGAGGGACTGTGTAGTTGTTCACATGAGCTACTCAACCTGCGAAAGGTCTAGATGCCGGTATAGCTTTACAGGAAATGTTTTTACGCATGTGTGTCGTTCAGCATTATTACATCACGAGGAACCGTCCTAGGGTTGAACGTTCCGTTGTCATGATGTTGTTATAACGGTTTCAGACAAAGATTCGCAGCAGGAGAATGCCAAAAGTTTTCTGAAAACTGAGGACCCTTGAAATTCGAGTGGCGTCTGTAAAGCATAGATTGCGTCACATGATTAGACATTAATTGCCTTTAATCACGTGTGTGAGCAGTTATTGCGTCTTGAGATGAAAATCTCAATAACCGTCGTTTGGGGCTTAATGGGCCTACAATTTTAAAACTTCTGGGCCCAACGGAGAGGCCCTTTGACGAATTAATATTGTTTTGGCGCCCATGAATTTAGAACGACTGTGTCGTTTGACTTGTAAATCGACGCGTTTAGTCGTGAACGACACAACCTCAAGAGTTGGTAACCGAACCCTTTTGTTTCCTATAAAAGAAACACTTAGTGGATTCTGGGTACCACTCACTTCTGATTTCTTAGCAAAACTCTGCAAAAATTTTGTAAGGACGTTTGCCGCTTGTTTTGTGAAGTTTTTCTCAGTCTTCATCTTCCTTATCATCTAAGGTAACCATTTTCTTTCCCCTGTTATTTTCGTCTTCTTTTGCTATGCTGTTTTTGCTTAAAAAGAATGTATCTTACGAGGGGGAGATTAACTTCTCGCAACCCTAATTATCATGGGGAAAGAATCCTTGTGATTCTTCCAAGGGCTGAGTCATGTCGTTCAGAAAGGGATCTTACTCACGGTGGAGAGTGACTTTTCCCTTCTCAGAGTCGTCCTCTGATTGTAGTCGCTCTGAAAAGTGAGATGAGTAATGATTGTTACCCTTCTGACGATGTGACTTTTTATCTTAGAGCAGAGATTTTTGTTCACGCTACTCAAACGATGTCTGGAGAAGGAACCTCTGGAGATCAAACTGTTCTGAAAACAGCAGAAGGTCTGTACAGCGTAGTCGCCTCTCGGCTAAACTGGGAAGAACTCCAGGTTAAGTGGCCCTTCTGCTGGATATTTGACGAGCTTAAGAACTTAGCTTCCCATCACACGAATAAGGACGAAGCTCGAATTCAGCCAAGGTTTACAGTTTGCATCGAGGAGGAAATGAAAAAATGGTTCAGGGTATTTGCACCGCTCCCTACAGAATGGATATACCACGTTGTCCCAGACGAGCGTTCGGTATATATGCATGATTTTGTATTTCATCACCTCGGAGTTCATTTCCCCTTATCCGAGTTTCAAATGGGTGTATTAAGGTTCCTAAATTGTGCACTTTCTCAACTTCATCCGAACGGTTGGGGACTCGTCTGTGCTCTAGAAGTATTGGGGGACTACTTCAACTTTACGCCCACTGTAGCGATGTTGTTCTACTACACTCAGGTAGTTCGGAGGGCTAACAAGCAAGGCGGTGTAGGTCTAATCAAACTCCGGACTCTATGTTCCTTCGTGAACTTCGAATCCTACACCGATTCGGCTAAAGTTGACGGGAAGTCATTTAAGTCCTTCTTTACCCGGATATCAATTAAGAAGAATAAGCCCGTCTTCTGGAAGAACGAAGAGGGTCTTAATAAATTTCCCCTGAGCTGGACTCATGAGCACTTTCTCCTGAACTCTTAAGCATACTACACTCATCAGTCCGAGCTATCTACTGAAACGGCGACGGTGTTATTCGCCCTTGAAGCATATTCTACACGCTTTAAAGCATTTTTGTGTAGACGTCTTTTAAGTAGTTCAAGTGCAGTCCGGAATGAATATCTACGTAATTCCTGTTTTATTCCTTTTTTTTCTCCTTTGTTGATTGTATTGAGCATTTCTTTGTTGCTAATACATTTTATTCATGCATGTAGGTGAAATAGAGCAAAAATCTCCAAACATGGACAAGCTGAAATCCTTGAAAGCAGGAGGTAAGTCCGTAGCTGGTGAGAATGAAATTCATCCTAAGAAGGATTCTGTTAAGGGTTGTTCTGAGTTGATCATTCTGACCTCGGATGTCGAAGGGGAAATTCCGCTGGTGGAGGGTGATTCAACTGGTGCTGGTGAAACTGCGAGTCAACCCAATATAACAGAGAGGAGGAGGAAGATCAAGAATGACCCTTCAGGAGGACCAACGAAGAAACATAAACCTTCAAGGAGTCCGAAAAGGGCAAGGGCTTCAAAAGGTAAAGCTGTAGAGACCTCGGATGCAGCTGAAGTTTATTCTGGACTCCATAAGGGTATTCCTTCTGGGGTCTCTGGATCTAGTCCGGTCTCTTTCCCAACTGCTTCATTCCTTACTCCCTTCCTCTCATACCGGGGGACAACTCTAGCGATTCTTCCTCAGCCGCTATACGAACTCCGGCCCACGCTTAAACCTAAAAAAATCAAAGAGGCGTGTGAGGCCGAAAAATGGCAGTTAGCAGAACTTACTGGGATGCTTCACTCGCTCAGTTTGTTAGCTGATGATGCTGACAAGGTTGATGAGCTGAGTGATAAAGTAAAACAGCTCAACCTCTCGGCGGGGAAGGATAAAGCTGCCCTAAGATTAATGGAAGATCGCCTCGCCAAGTTTAAAGAGTTCGGAGATATTATGAACAAGGAAAATCTCAAGCTCAAAACCATGCTTAAAGACTTGGAGGGTAAACTGGCAGAGAAGGAGGAGATGCTTGGTAAATCTCAAGAAGAACTCCGTAGCAGTCATGCTAAACAAGTTGATCTTGAAGATAAAAGCAAAGCTACTGCAGAGGATTATTTTAAACAAGTAGAGGAATGGTCCCAGAAGGAGAAGAATTTCCTCCTTGAGATCGAGGGACTGAAGGCTAGGAGCACGGAATCTCAAGGATCGGATGGAGATCTCTCGAGGTTGCGGGAAGAATTGGCTGTAGCAAAAGCCGAGGCGCAGGAAGCTATTGACATATGCACTCAAGCAGTTGAAGAATCCTTCGGCCTAGCTATACGCTAAGTTTTCTATCGTAACCCCACTGTGTCGCTTAACCTCTATGGTATGGATCCGTTCTATGAATTCCATGGAGGGAGGTTAGTTGCAGTGATTGATGGTCGACATGAAGATCCTCCGGAGTCCTTGTATGGTTTGGCCCCTCTTCCCAAGGGTCAAAGTATGGGACCGGATTTCGTTTTTCCTATTCCTGAGGTCACCTCATCTGCAGGAGGTGCTAAAGCTTCAGAAGAGAAGACTCCAGAGGAAATCCCAAAGGAAGGGATACAAGAACCTGGAGAAAGGGAAGGGCGGAAAGAGACTGAAGAGCAAGTTCCCCCTTTGTAGTCTTGCTATTTTTAATATGTAAAGTTGTGTTCCGGGATCAACTCCGGTATTATATGTAATCCTGCTCTTCACGAATGAATAAAATTCCCTTTCAGAATTTTGTCTTCAATACTTCATGATGAATAATATGACTCAGATGTATATATCATTTCAGTAATTGATAATCCCATCTGTAGGGCTAATCGTTGAGGTTGGATTGAAATAATCACCTCAGAAAATCATATAATTTTAGAATGGAAAGATATATAAATGAATACTGTCCCCAAGTGCAGGTATGTTAAGGATTAGGTACCTGTCATAGGGCATCATCCTTAATTCCTTTGGGGAGAAAAGAAGTCGATCTGTTGTTCACAGTAGCGGTGTCACAGGACGGATGACTAGTATTAGTTCGTATTATTCTCATTGGAGATGAAAACGTTGTCCAATGTGAGAGTATTGTTCCGGGCTTGGGGAACTACAAAGATACATAAAGATGATAGTTGGATCTTCCATCATAAAGATGATGATGGGAATTTGTTCACGCCAGGAGTTACATCATTAAATCACAGATTAGGTGATTGAGATCATCCGTCCTGGGTAAATATATCTCAATCGGAAGAGTACGGATTGAGCCTTCAAAATCATAGGAGTTGCATCATCAAATCACAGGATAGGTGATTGAGATCGTCCGTCTTGGGAAAACACTTTTCAATCGTCAGGATACAGATTGAGACTTCAGAAGCTTCCATCATAAGGATGATGATAGGAATTGTCCATGCCAGGAGTTACATCATCAAATCACAGGATGGGTGATTGAGATCGTCCGTCCTGGGGAGTATACCACACCAGGAGTTACATCGTCAAATCACAGAATAGGTGATTGAGATCATCCGTCCTGGGGGGTACATCACGCCAGGAGTTTCATCGTCAAATCATAGAATAGGTGATTGAGATTATCCGTCCTGGGCAAGTACGTTTCAATCGTCAGGGTACGGATTGAGTTTTCAATTTCGTTATCAAGTCCGGTATCGAGACGAGGTGATCATTCTACTTGTCCCCTAGCTTGTGTGAGGGACTAGTAAAGTGGCTCATATAAGCTATGTCGTTTTAGAAGAAGTGTAGATGTCGGATGATACACGTTGTCACGTAGACATCCGTTCTTAGAACGAAGGTTCCGTCGTCATGGCACTCACGAGGACGGATATGGACAAAGATTCTTTGTGCAAGAATCCCAAAAGTTTTTGAAACTTGCAACCCTTGGTATTCGAGTAACAGTTGCAACGTTTCTCATGATTGGACATTTAATGCCTTTAATCACGTGGGTGAGCCATTATTGCCTTAAATGCGCAGTCTTTATAACCGTCACTAGGGAGCTTTATGGGCCTGAAATTTAAATTCTGAGGCCCATTTGAGAGGCCCTTTTGACGAATCGTCGTTGATTTCGCGCCTTAAGGTTTGAAACGACAGCCTTGGATTTACCAAAATGGCGTCGTTTAGTGGCAAACGACATAACCTTCGACTCGTAATTGAGTCTGTTGACCCCTTATAAAAGGGATACTTAGTGAATTTAGAAATCACTCAGTCTTGCTTTCCTGACGAAACTCTGTAAAATTTTTGAGAAAACATTGTTTGCTTGTGTGATACTTGATTCACCACCCTTCTTCATCCTTAGGTAACCTTTCCTTCGTCTTCTCGTATTTTCTTCTAGTTTTTCTAAATGTCTGGGAGAGGTTTCGCTGGATCGAGCCACGTTGGCCCTAGGGGAAGAGGAGGAAGAGCGTTGTCTCGAACTTCCTCTAGTCGTGGTGGGAGGATCCCTGTGATCTTCCATTCAAACCCACTTCATTCAGAGAGGGAGGCGTCGCCCTATTCAAGGCGAAGGGTGATAATACCCTCTTCAGAATCTTTTTCTAATGAGAGTGAGAAGAGCGCTGATTTATACCTCTCTGATGACGTGAGTTTTTATCACAGCGTGAAGGTGTTTAAACTAGCTATAAAGGAGATGACTGGAAAAAGTGCCTCTGGCAGTGGAGGACCATCTCAGTAGTATATGTTGAAGACAACTTCCAGGCTGTGTAATGTAGTTGCACACCGGATTGATTGGGTTAAGCTCCAAAAGGAGCGTCCTTATTGCTGGGTTACGGGTGAATTTCTCTCAACACCGTCTATTCATGCTCGGGAGGACGGAGCAAGGTTGGAGCCCCGCTTCACAGTTTTCAAAAAGGAGAAATTCAAGAAGCGTTTCATGGTGTTGGCTCCTCTTATCTCAGAACGGGTTTGTCATACACCGGATGAGAGGTCAATATTCATGTATGACTTCGTATTTTTGAATTTAGGTGTACGCCTTCCTTTCACAAAATTTCAGATGGGGGTGTTGAGATTTTTGGACTGCGCCCCCTCTCAGCTTCACCCTAATGGATGGGGGTTAATCCGTTCTCTTGAAGTGCTTGGGGATCACTTCAATTTCACACCCACGGTGGCCATGCTTTTTTATTTTACGCAAGTGGTCCGTCGTGCGGATAAGGAGAAGGGAGGAGTAAGTTTGATAACCCTCCGGACTAACTCCAAAGTCATCAACTTCGAGTCATACACTGACTCCGCCAAAGTAGATGGGCGTTCATTCAAATCTTATTTCACCAGGATTCGTGTGAAGCCCAATGACCCAGTTTTTTGGCTGAATAAAGACGGGATTCAAGAATTTCCCGTGGCCTGGACTCACGAACACTTTTTGTTGACGTCCCAGGCTTATTACACTGATGAGGATGAGTTAACCCCAACATCGGTCTCCGTTCTTTCTGCACTTCAATCATACACCGCCTCGCACAAGTTTTTCTCTTGCAGGCGTCTGCTAGGATCGGAAACTACCCGCGAAGAATACTTGTGTAATTTTCTGTGATTTTTTATTTTCCTTCTTTTTATGTCTTGATGTCTTCTGTTACTGATGATCTTTCTATCTGATTATGCAGTTGAAATTGAAGCTGAGTCACCAGAGATGGATAAATTGAAGGGCCTCAAAGCTGGAGGGAAATCCGTCGTGGCTGAAAATAATATTCAGCCAAAGCGGAATTCTAAGAAGGCTACCGTCGAGACCATCATACTCACTTCGTCCGCTGGTGACGATATTCCTTTATTGGAGGGCGGATCTGACATACCGGAATCTCAACCCTCCCCCAAAAAACCAAAGGCCGGAAAGAAGAGGACGAAAGCAGAACATGACTCTTCTAAGAAAACAGAGTCTCAGCCCTCTCCCAAAAAACCAAAGACTTCCGAAGGGGCAGCTGATCCTGGGGCCTCTAAAGGGAAGGGGAAAGAAGAGACAACAACGGCTGCCCCCAGCAATGTGATTACCTTTGGCGCCAAGCCAATAAGTTCTTATTTTGCGCCCAAGGTTTCCTGTCCCTCTCCAGGCAACTCCAATCTTGCCCCATACCTAGTGTATGAGGGTCCAATGCCTCAATGTATCCCTGATTCTCCGTATAAGCTGAAGACTTTAGAGCCTGGAGAAGTAACTCGAGCTTGTGACGCTGGATAATGGCAACTGGCTGAACTGTCCGGTCTTCTGAGATCGGTTCGTAGGCTGTCAGAAGATAATGAAAAACTTGGCCAGTTAACGGGCAAGGTTAACGACCTGAACGTTGCCGCAGCTAAGGACAGAGCGACCATTCTTCGCTTGGAAAGTCGGTTGGAGGCTTCCAAGGAAGAAGGGTACCAGAAAGACGAAGAAATCTCCAGGCTAAAATATCTTGTTAAAGAGTTGGAGGCTCAAGCACTTGATCAGAAGAAAATCAATTCCGACCTCCACGCCAGCCTCTGTACGGAGAAAGAGCATTTGGCCAAGTTGGGAGAGGAACTGAAAGAAGCCAAGGTCGTTTACTCCCAAGGAGTTGAAGACTGGGCTCGTAAGGAGAAGGAGTTGTTACTAAAATTGGCGAGTTCGAATGACGAGGTCAGAGTTCTAAAGGCGGATTTGATTGCTACGAATACCCGAGCGGAAAAGGCTGTGGATATCTGTGTCCAGGCAGTCGAGGAATCTTTTGGGCTTGCTGTTCGTCAAATTCAATATCGGAATCCCAAAGTGGAACTTAATTTGAACAGTATTGATCCGTTCTATGAGTTTCATGGAGGGAAACTCGTAGCTTTGGTTGATGATCGTCAGGAGGAACCGCCAAACACCATGTATAAGCTAGCTCCTCTTCCCAAAGGCCAGTTAATGGGACCTTCTCTTCTGACTCCCATCACCCAGCAGCCTAGAAGTGAAGGAACAAGTGCTGATGTAAGTAAAGCTGTTGGTGAAGGGGGAGGCGAGGCCGGAGATAAAGGCAAAGGAAAGGGCGGAGAGATAAGCCAATAGAAATAGTGCCTTCCTTGTCTTATAGTTTTTATTGATTCAAATCTGCTGTGTCCCGGGATCAACTTCGGATTACTAAATCAATTCTCTCATGTAATTCAAGATTCGATCAATGAAAATATAACTTGCTTTATATGTAATGATTCAGGATTCGATCAATTCTCTCATGTAATTCAGGATTCGATCAATTCTCTCATGTAATTCAGGATTCGATCAATTCTCTCATGTCCGTTGAGAGTAATTTCAATAGAATCATTGTATATGTAATGATCCAATCCAGATGTAGACGCGTAAATATTATATCGGATAGCAGCAAACAAGTTTAGTTCTCATGTATAGGTACTTAAATAACCAAAGGCTCGGTTTGATAGAAAAGATAGAATATCTTTTGTTGTATTGATATTGTAGTGTGACAAAATCGTTTATTTAAATCACACGAGCCCGGTAAAAGGTGTACCTTAATCTTTGATGATTAGGCTTTCAATTATAAGTACCATAATGAGGTTTGCTGTTATGGTGAGACATGTTGTCATCATGAGAATGGCTTGCAGTGTTAGCCTTGAGGGGAAGTAATCGTGAGGACGTTTTACTAAGTGTCCATCCTTCGAAATACTCGTTAGTCATTGGATACTGTCCCCAAGCATTATTGGGTGATCAGTTCCGAGTGAGCAACTGACTCTGAATGAGTGACTCCGAGTGAGGCTGGTTCTGGCCATGTCATCCGGGAAATTCCATTACCCCTCAAGTTGCTCAGTAAAAGCATATACGTTTTAACTGAGTCTTATTTTTCATCAAGGACGATTTCCAGTGATATTTCCAGGTGGAATTTATTTCGATTGAGAATTTCAAGTGGGAGCTCTTCTGAGTGAAAGCTCCGAGTGGAAGCTTTCAAAGTAAATCTTTCTAAGTAAAGAGTTCTTATTGAACTTTCCTGAGTGGAAGGCTCTGAGTGATTCTTCAGCCGCACTCGGTTTGATTGTGCTTACTACACTCGGAGTTCAGTTTTAGCCTTACAATCCGAGTTTTCATTCGGGCTCGAGTTTTCTAAGTGCAAATTCTCCCAAGTGGAGTCTTTCTGAGTGCAACACTACTAATTGGGATTGCACCGAGTGAGACATTTTTGACTCTTCATGATATAGCATCGAGCGAAAAATTTCCGAGTGGGCTATTTTAGTGGAAATGCCTTTAGTCACAGAAAGGTTCTGAGTTTGCATATATACGTTTCAGATGGAGATATTCCAAGTGAATAATTGCTGATTGAAACTCCGAAGTGAAATATTTTCGACTTAAAGAATTCATGAGTCGGGCACTAAATTTGAAGTGTTTCCGAGTAAGGAATTCTAAGGAAAAGTATTTCCGAGTAAAGTTAATGAGAGTGATGATTGATTCTTCGTGAGTCGGATTTTAAAGAAATATTACCGACTGAAGAATTTTAATAGTATAGTATCGAACTTGAAGCATTTCCAAGTAAGGAATTCCAAGGGAAAGTATTTCCGAGTGGGGAATTCCTAAAGGAAGTACTTTTCGACGATTTTGAATAATCCCAAGTATGGCACTTTAGCATGGGATTTCACTGAGTAAAGCATTTTCGAATATCATAGCTCCGAGTGGAGCATTTCTGAGTAGGAAAAAGACCGAGTGAAATACTTCCAATTCCCGTGTGATATGGCACCGAATGGAATATCTCTGATTCCTTCATGGCGCAGTAAAGAATGGAGAATTTCCGAACGAAATGTTTTGGGTGAATACGCCTCAGATAGAGGCATGCCTGAGTGAATTATTCCTGAATCGGAAATAATGAGTCGGGCTTCGATAAAATATGACCCGAGCCTTTGAAGTTAAAATGTTCCCGAATAAGGAATTTCAACAGAAAGTACTACCGATTGAAGAATTTCCAGGAGTAATGCTTTTGGGAAATTTAGAGTTCGGTGTCACTTACTTGTTGTATTTGGAGTTCGGTTCGATCCTACAGTCCAAGCCTTTCACTGGGGTTCGGTTTAATCCTACTAACCGTTCTTCACCGACGTTCGGCCAAACCTACTAGTCGTACTCAGAGTTCGGTTCAATCCTACAATCCGAGTCTTCAACACGGGGTTCAGATCAGGGCTAATCCTGAACCTACTGCGCCCATTACTCGGGGTTCGGCGTGGTCTTGAAGGAGAACCAGCTTACTGCGCCCAAGCCTTCTCCGGTGTTCGGTCATACCTACTAACCGTACTTGGAGTTCGGTTTAGTCCTACAATCCAAGCCTTCAAAGGTGTTCAGCCAAACTTACTAACGGTACCCAGAGTTCGGTTTAATCCTATAATCTGGGCCTTCGAATGGGGTTCGGTACAGCCTTATATAAAGGTCTGATCCTACTACGCCCAGGTCTTCCTTTATTTGCACACATTCGAGGAGTTACATCGTCAACTACAGAATGGGTAGTTGAGATCATCCGTCCTGAATATGTTTGTGCACGCCGGATAGACTGAAAATCACAGCATAAGAAAAACTCGAAAGAGTTAAGTTGATGTATGAGATTCTTATTGAACAAAAATAAGAATTACAATAAAAGCGTAGCTGGGATTATGATATAATGATTTCTCCGTTGAACAATCTCAAGTGAGGAGAAAAGAGTGCATGTTGCTCCAGCAGCTAGCTATAATAAATGCACAAGTTCTGGGTATTCCACTTGTTTCAGATTGGAGTGCCATCAAGGTTTTCAAGGCGGTAAGAGCCCTTGCCAGCAATCTCAGATACCCTGTATGGGCCTTCCCAATTTGGGGCTAGTTTGCCTTGATGAGCGAATTTGTTTCCCACACTTGCTTTCCTCAAAACCAAATCTCCGACGTTGAAAGTCCTCGATTGGACTCGTTTATTGTATCGAAGGGCGACTTTGGCTTTGATGGCCTGATCTCTAATGAATGCTTCTTCTCTGAGTTCTTATATGACATCCATTTCTGATGCCAAGTTAACGTTATTGCTTTCTTCAGAGAAGTACTTGACCCTGGTGGAAGCAATTTGTAGTTCCACAGGTATCATTGCCTCCACCCCATAGGTCAGGCGATATGGGGATTCATTGGTGGAAGAATGAGGCGTTGTACGATATGCCCAAAGGACGTGACACAACTGGTCTGTCCATCCGCCCTTGGCTTCACCAAGACGTTTCTTCAGTCCTTTCAGTACCTCCCTGTTGGCCACCTCAGCCTAGCCGTTAGTTTGGGGATGTTCGACGGAGGAAAATATCTGGGTTATTCCTAACCCTTCAAGTAAATCTGTAAATTTCCTGTCTGTGAATTGGGTGCCATTGTCTGTGACAACCCGTGCTGGGACTCTGAATCGTGTTATAATATTTTCATACATAAAACGACGAGTTCGGGCTGAAGTAATATGCACCACCGGTTCTACTTCAATCCACTTAGTGAAATAATCGACCCCTACAATGAGATATTTGATGCCCCCAGGAGCAGTTGAGAAAGGGCCCAAAATATCCAATCCTCATTGGTAGAACGGCCATGGAACAACGGATGTGAAGAGTTCTTCTGCCGGTGTGTGGTGAAGATTAGAAAATTTTTGGCAGGCATCCCATTTCTTGACAAAGTCAATGGAGTCCTGCTTCATTGTGGGCCACCAATATCCCGCTCTGAGGATTTTTCTCATCAGACTTCTTCCTCCGACGTGGTGTCCATATTGTCCTTCATGCACTTCCTCCATTACTTCATGTACTTCATTCTCTCTCAGACAAATTAAGTAAGGTATTGAGAGTGCCCTTCTGTAGAGGTTACCATCTATCATAGTGAAGTATGGCAGTTCTCTCCTTATTCTCTTCTTTTCCTTCTCATCAGTAGGCAACTGCCCATCGGCCAAATAACGGATGTAGGGGGCCATCCATGTGTCACCATAAAGGGAATTGGTCATTATGGCATTTAGAGAAGGGAAAAGAGGAATGCTGGGCGACGTCAGTGTACTCTGGACCAACGTTGTAGTGCTGCCTGGCTTTTTGGTGCTTGCCAATCTGGAGAGTATATCCGCTCTTGTATTCTTTTCGTGTGGAACATGTTTGAATTCCATTTTTGAGAATTTATCTCTCAACTCTTTGACACAGATTAAGTACAATTGGAGTTGAGGCTCACGAGCTTGTTAATCTCCCAGGATTTGTGAAATCACGAGTTGTGAATCACTGCATAGCGTCGCCTCAGAGGCTCCGATGTCAATCGCAGCTCGTAGTCCGGCCAAGCAAGCTTCGTATTCAGCTTGGTTGTTGGAAGTTTTGAAATTAAAACGAAGGGAGATCTCCAAGTGTACTCCATTGTCACTTTCGAGAACTACACCTGCTCCAGAGCCCTTTTGATTCGATGAACCATCGACATAGATGGTCCAATGGATACAAGGTATATCTGGATCTATCCCTGTCATTTCCACAATGAAATCAGCTAGGACCTGAGCTTTAATAGCGCCTCGAGGTTCATAGGATATATCAAACTCTGAGAGTTCAATGGACCATTTGATCATCCTACCAGCGAGGTCAAGCTTGATTAACACAGAGCGGAGTGGCAGATCCGTTCTTACCAAGATTGGGTGTGTGTGAAAATACGGACGTAGCCGTCGAGAGGCCCAAACAACAGCGAGGGCGGCCTTTTCAATTTTTTGATACCGGATCTCAGCACCTTGTAATGTTTTGCTGGTGAAGTAGACCGGTCTCTATCCATCGGGAGTTTCTTTTACTAAGGCTACGCCCAAAGCTTCATCTGAAATAGCCAAGTATAGGATGAGCGTGTCCTCGGGGTCAGGCTTCGTAAGAATAGGAGGTTTGGACAACACCTCCTTAAGCTCTTGGAATGCTTGTTCTTGTTCCTGTCCCCACTCGAATTTCTTGTACTTTTTCAGCACTTTATATAGAGGAAGTGACCTGTGAGCCATCTTTGGCATGAACCGTGCCAAGGCTGCTACTTTGCCATTCAGGGATTGGACTTCTCTCGGATTCTTTGGACTCTGCATGTTGAGATTTGTTTGGCATTTCCCTGGATTAGCTTCGATACCGCGTTGAGTTAACATGAAACCCAAAAACTTCCCAGCTGGGACAGTGAAAGTGCATTTTAATGGGTTTAGCCTCATGTTAAATTCTCTCAAGCGGATAAACACTTGGCGTAGGTCTTCAATATGATCACCCCCAACCGATGTCTTGGCTATGATGTCGTCAATGTACACCTCAACAAGTTTGGTGTGCATGCCCTCAAACACCTTATTGATCATGCGCTGGTATGTGGCCCTAGCATTTTTCAGGCCGAAGGGCATAACAGTGTAGCAAAAGACACCACGATCATTGACGAAAGCTATTTTCTCCTGATCCTCCTCGCACATCGGAATTTGGTTGTAACCTGAGTACGCATCCATGAAGCTCAGGTATTGGTAACCAGAGGAATCATTCACCATCCGATCTATGTTAGGAAGAGGATAAGAATCCTTTGGACAGCAACGGTTGAGGTCCACATAATCAATGCACATTCTCCATTTGCCGTTGGCTTTCCAGACCATTACCACATTTGATAGCCAAGAGGAATAACGGATTTCCTTGATAAATCCGGCCTTCAGCAATTCCTCGGTTTGTTGGCAAGCTGCTTTCTGTTTCTCTGGTCCCAATCTTCTCTTCTTTTGGGCAACCGGTCTCGTCTCTGGGTAGACAGACAATTTATGACAACAGAAAGTAGGATCTATGCCAGGCATATCGGCTGCAGTCCATGCAAAGAGGTCTTTGAACTCCTGTAGGAGCATCAACAGTCGCTGCTCCATTTCTGTATCTAGCTTGTCATTAATATGGGTGACCTTTTCTGGAGAATCTCCCAATACGATGTCCCTGGAACTTCCATCCGGTGTGAGCTTTGATGGGTTGGACGGATCAATGTGCAAATCCGCCCTAGGGTCCAGGTCGACAAGGCTCACAGAACCAGCAGCTGTCCCACAATCATTGAGTTTTCTCTTTTTATTGGAGGCTTCCAAATTTGTTATATTCAGGCTCAGGTTGTAGCAGTACTTAAGTATATGGCTTCAAATACGTAAGCATCAAGATGCTTAGTAGGATCAGTTTCGCCATTATACTTTCCAATGGAGAGTGGCTGAGTGGTTTGAAGATGTTTAGGGATGTGGATACTCATAAGCCTCCTTGAAAAAGGAACTTTGAGTTTGTAAGTTACCGGGGGTGCTGTAACTAGCTCCCTCTTCCCTCGAGCAGCTCCATCATCAGAATCGTGGGTCTGTTCTCTTCCCTCAAACATGGGGATGTTTGAGTATTGGAGAGTTGTAGATTTTTCTCCGTCGGTTGTATGGTGTGTCCCACCAGTTTGGGATGTTGATTTCTCTCCCATGTTCTGTCTTTCGCGTTTTAACTCCACTAACTCCTCCATCAATTTTCGTATCATCTCATCTCTTGGATCAGGTGTAGATACTTGCACCATTCTCCTTGAACTCCCGACAGGTGACTCAAAAACCAAGCGTCTGTTCGCTGGTTGTTCTTGGGCCGTCACATCTTCTACATGCCCATCAGATATGTTTTTTCCATTCCCTTCCATGACGCAAGGTCAGACTTTGTAAACGAGAGGTAGGAATAACTTTATCGTGTCCCACTGGGCGTGCCAATGATCTGTCCAGAACTGGGGTCAAGAGATCTGATGTCGGGTCAATCACAAATAGTTAGATGATTACGTCTCTGAAGACCGGTTATATGAGTATCCGGTTTATGTATCCGATGTCTCTGTATGATGAGAGCGGATTAGGCGTCCTGGAGGTCCTTCACACCGTCCTTACGCGTTGATGTGGGCGAAAGGTGGTGTCACCTGCAAAGATTCTCCGACGCTCAAGTCAGTGGTGATATTCCAAGTGAGGAATGTTTTCAGAGAGTAATTATAAGTTGATAGAGTCAAAAAATCCCCCCCTTCATTGATGAAGAGAGTTCATATACCTGATTGGCTCGATATTCGAGGATCCGTTAGTAGGGAACCACTAACCTCCAATAACACTTTAAATTATTATTTTATTGCGCACTTACCAGTATGATTGGGTCAAGTGGCCATTTTATATTGAGCGTAGGGAGTATAGGCTAGAATTAAGGGACAAATTGACCATTCCCGTGAGCAGATTTTGGCTCGTAGTGCAGGGAATTATTGATCGGTCCCTGTAGCAATGCCTTTTGTCTTCTGCATAGTGACGTATATGTTATCCGGTGTCATGGTGTTATCCTGGACAACCGGTATAGGGAGAGCGCCTGATACAGAATTAGAGTCCGGATGTATACCGATGACACCGGTTGCACGTTTGGCGAATTGACAAAGACGTTAAAATATGTCTTGCAGATCGGATACCGGTATCAAGACCGGATCACCATCAGAAAATAGCTTTTTATTACTAAAACAAGACTATTGGGCCTAACTCATTTAGAATGAGTAAGGAGCCCACTCTTTAGGGAGTAAATTAGGTCAAACCTAAGCCTACAAATAGAGCATAAGATGCTCATAGGCGGCTACCCAAAAAAGAGACATAAAATACGCAAAAGTTGCAAAAGCTACACGCTGTCAAACTAGCATTTGGAAGGTGTAGCATTTCTGGTGGGAGTACTCGTGTGGACTCCTAAAGGACGAGGCTACGATTGCTTCGATATTCTTCAAGAGGTAATCCTAAAACGCAATTTTTTTTGTGTTTGTCTTATGCTTTGAAACACGACGCTTTGCAAATCCTATGGAATCCTTGTATTTCCGCTGCTCATACACTAGGGATTCCTTAACAGCACCCTGATGAACTTTTGCTTTGGAGAGCGTTCCCAGTTCTCGTCTCTTTCTTTGAAGAGTCTTGTCGTAGAGTTACGTTTAACCAACCTTTGGTTTGTCCTACCAGGCTTTTGTTGTGCAGGGATTCCCCTTTTGTTTTATAGCCCAAGCTCTGTATCCTAAAATACTTAAATAGACTTTTAGATGTTAACTTAATATAACTTGACTTAAATTAGAATACTAAATGTTGGTTATTAATAAATTTAAAATTTCTTTCAAAGTCTTCTTGACTCTAACAATATACATATATATATATATATATTATTCCTAATGTTTTGAATTTTTTTATTTCTTAGTTTTTTGTTGGTTTTAGTTTCAAGTTATTAAATATGTTGAAATTAACCCTTGAAGTTAGAGAAAAAGATAAAGTAGATTTTAAGAAGTTAAATAGTAGAATAAGCTGAAAATATTTAGATGATATAACATTTCTATTTATTGAGTTAACAATGTTATGTTCTATATACCAATTTAAACATATTAAATAATATAAAAACTAAAACCATTACAAAACTAAAGGCCTAAAATTAAAAATTAGACAAAACATAAGGATATATATACGTATGTGTATGTGTATATGTTAGATCTAAGTCTAAATGAAAGAGTAAAAAGTCTGAACCCTTAGGATTTGTCAATAACACCCATCAAGACTCTTAGTTAAATAAAGTCTGCCTGCGTGTTTCCTAACATGATTCAGCGAGTGTTTCAGTGTAACTATTGAAAGAAATAGAGGGGGTCCATCAAATGAAACTTGTTTCAAGACAAGTCTGGTTCAATCTATTAAAAGAAGCCTATCAAAGCAACCTAGAAGAAAAGTCTGAACACATAATCTGACCTTGGAGTATCATCTTTCTCAAAGAACGTTCTTTGGAAAGCAATTCTCCCTTTCCATGAAAATGCTAACAACAGTGTGGTTGTCTCAAACCTGTACCATTCATTAAAAAGGAAAAAAGACAAAAAGCTGAGGATCACATGCGCAGAAGATGCCTAACATATCTCAAAGCATCATAAAAAGCTGAAACTATGGTAGAACAAAAGCCTAAGGTCAACCTCTACAAGAGTGTACCTTTTAGCTTGAAATGATTAAGCAAATAGATATCTTTTGATATGGATTATCAAGGATAACCATTTTTGTATAAGCTCTGAAGCACGCCTGATTCAGACCCTGCCATTGCGTACTTTCTTCAAAGTAAAAAATGATCAACGGTTATATCTTCTCCAACGACTAATCAACGACTATTTCAACAACACTATATATATATATATATATATATATATATATAAGAAGATCAGAAACTTTAAAGAAGTTGGTTGATTCCAAGAATATAAACAAAATCAAAAGTGTCAGCTTGCATACTCTTAAGCTTTCTTGGTTTTTGTCTTATAAGCAAAAGTCTTTCTTGTTGTTCTGCTCCTAGCAGACCTTGGCTTCTTGCTTTTCATAACTTAGAGTAATCTCTGTTTCTATTAAAAATCTATTTGTACACTGAGTTATCTTTGTAACACAAACTTCGTTTTATCACTCATACTTTGTGTAACAAGTCTGGTGTGTTCACCAGCCCTTAGATTAAGTGGAAATCACTTTTGGCCTGAAGAGACTTTTGAAAGAATACTTTGGACTAAGTTAGGAGTGGCTTTATTGAAAAAATACTTGGGTTAAGTTAGAAGTGGCCAGAGTCAACGATACTTGAAGCACAGACTGTGCTTGTTGTGTAAAAGGTGTTTTTACATAGTGAAAATAATTCAAGTTTGAAGGTACTGAATGCAGCTTCTGCTTTGAAAGTGAATCAGTATAAATATGTTGTGTTATCTTCTCTTTACCCTTCTCTTTCAAAGTCTGTTTGAACGCAAGTGTGAAACACTTATTAAGATCATTATTTAAAAGTTTGCACGAAAAAGAGTTAAGACTTATTCAACCCATTCCTTTCTAAGTCTGACTTTGAACCATCAATATATATGATTTCGATCCCATTATTTAATGAAGTAAAAATAAAATTTTCATTATTAATTATATTGAGATTACTAAATTAGAGTCGATGAAGTTTACACTTTCACTTTCATAGTCAATAGATTAGGGTACATCACCCTTTATGGTCATACCTAACATCCAGATGAAATAAAAACTAAAAAATATAAAAGGAACATTGATGTTTGAATAAGAGTTTAACTAAGAATAAAGTAAATGATTTAAAAATTAAAAAACATGAAAGTATTAATATAGCGAGCTACAATAACATCTGGAGTAGTTTCATTATATTATTTGGATTATAAATATTAATCAAGTTGTAAAAATTACATAAATTTGTAAATAATAATAAATTCATATTTGAATATTTAATCAAACATATGCTAAAATTTAATTATAAATAATTTATGAAAATGTCAAAAAAACATGAAAAAAATTCTCTAACGTTCAAAAGTTTTAAGTAAGCGACTTTCCAAATATTAAAATTTTATTGAATGCAAATTTGTATCGTATGCAACTTTTTAAATACATTATTGACATTTAAAAGTTAATTTGGACAAAATTTAAAAAAATTAATTTTCATTTTCATACTCCCATTTCAATTTTCAAATTTTCTCCAACTACAACTACAATATTGACACAAATTTAATTTATTGTTATTAGAATATTTTAATAATTTTTTACCAAATGTTTGGATTCAACATGGGTTGCTCCAAGAGTAACCTTTTTTCTCCCCAAGTGCTAGAAGGGACCCACATTAGTTGCTCTCCAATGAGAAAATGAAACTATCAAACTTGCTCTTGAAACAACAAATGTCCATGGAAATGGTTTTATGTTTTTCATTTTTTTTAAATTGTCATTTAAGTTTTGAAATGATTTTAATTATGTCTATTTTTTTTTTGTTAAAGTTATTGACGATGTTAACTTAATTATGAGTTAGGATGTTAAGGATTACATATGACTACATGAGGTGATAATTGTGAACCATTTAATTAAATGGAAATTTTTTATTGTTGCATGGAACCTTCAAATAATATGATCGATCATTGTTGTTTTTTTTTTTAATAAAACCTTCATAATGTCAAAATCAACTATTGTTGTCCTTAAAATCTCTTACATTCCTCTTTCAATGGTGAATTTTGAGGAAAACAATGATGAATTTTATCATTGACATGTATTTTTTAAAAGTGAAACAACAATTGTCAGGTTCATAATTTGGCCAAAAGTATCCATATAATCTAACAATTCATAATTGACACCATAAGAAGCCATGTGTCGTCATTAGCATTTCAGTCTACAATTTAGTTAGCATTGCTAGTAATTCAATGGAAATAGACAACTTTAAAAATGCTTAGAAACTTAAGGGATTATATTGACAAAAATAAATAAAATATAAAAGACTTACCTACAAATTACTTGAAACACAAATGACTAAACTTGTACTTTTTCTATTAAAAACTATCAGTAGGTTTTAGTTTAATTTTTGTATATAATTAAAAAACAATTACAATATAGTAAATAAGACTCCTAATGAGTTAGCTAAAATGAACCTAGAAATTTAAGGAGGACCATAACAACACTTAACAAAAGGCTGGGACAAAGTAGTGTTATGCCTACTCAGCCAATTTGCAGCAAAATTTCCTTCTCAAAGGACATGCTTAAAGGTCAAATTCCAATTCAAACGAAGAAACTTTTTGATCATCCTAACAACCAGAGCACGAAGATGAAAATATCCCACTTCTTCTTGAATAAAGGACACAATAAGTTTAAAGTATGATTTACAAACCAAATTCCTAACCCTTTTATACCAAGCTATACGAAGATCATAATGAATTGCTTGAAGTTATGTTGGTGTTGTATGCGTAATCCCGTGTGAACCTGAAAAACTAGCCAGCTAAGTTCTTTTAAAATTTATAATTAGGTCTTTATACCCTCGTAGGTACATGATTACCTTGGATGAATGATCGACATTTATATTGAATTTCTTAGTTAAATGAAGATTCCAAGATACTTATCTTACTTATTGGCGATTATCAATGCAAACAAAAGCTTTATAAACAAATTTTAACTTTTGTGATATTGTTTTCAAGTTGTATAAACATATTGTTAGAACCAAGTCTAATTTGTAAAGGACTTTAGAACTTTTAGTTATTATTTTAAAGACCCCAACATTTTTTAATAACACACATCAAGGTATTTAGTTAAATAAAGTCTGTCTACGTGTTATCTAACCTTTCTAATCGAGTGTTTCATGATACAAGTATGTGATGCATATGCTATAAAAGAAAGGGGGAGTCCATCACTTAAAGTTTGCCTTGAGCTATGCAAAATATTTCAGTCTAAGTCTGAGTATGACTAAAACAGTTCTCATCCAAGTCTGTTCCAGAATAATTTTAATTCAAGTGTGTCATTCTAGACTCAGGACTGTTGAGTCATCCCCTTCATATATATTACCTCTCAGACACATTTCTTCAAGATCTCAGACTTCAGACTCTTGAGGTATAAAGACGTTACTTTGAATTTACACCAGTCTACACAAAGACATTTTTAAAGATGCCCCGGAGCTAGATCCTTTTCAAGCTAGACTGTTCTTATCATTGAAAAAGTAAAGAAAACAAGCTCGTTTAAGAACTAATGCTCACATGAGAATAAATCGAGGAAACTACTCTATGCAAATCAAAAAGCTGACGAGGAACAGTACCTGCGTCAAAAAGCATTAGAAGGTCAACCATGCTTATTTTTGCATGAATTCATAATAGAAGAAATACTACAAAAGGACTTTTGCTTTGAAATACTTAAGGTACTTCATTTTAGTGTAACTTTTGAAGATCATTGATTCAAACCTTTTGTCTTCTTCTCATTTAGAGTCTATTGCTTCAAAAGGCTACCTCTCTAATGGTTCAGGGTTAGACTTAAAAGATGGGGTTGAATAAGTCTTAGACTATTTTTGCGGAATTTTGAACCTTTTCGAAAGCAAGTAATCAAACTCGTAAATGCAGACTTGATAAGAGCATGGAAAGAGAAGAATGAACACTAAAGATTTATACTGGTTCATTTCCAACACAAAAACTATGTCTAGTCCCTTTTAACTTGAATGATTTCCATTATTGTAAAATCTTCTTTACAATAACAGCACCAGACTTGTGCTACAAGTATTCAGTTTATGAATAATTGATGTCATTAATGTCTTTTTATCATATATGATTTTATACACATATCATAATGTAAATTCGTTTAGAATGTCGGTTGTTATATTTTTAAATATGACATAAAAGTTTTCCTACAATATTTTATACAAAATAACATGATGTTTTTTGACATATAACTTATCACAAATACAAATTTTGCAGCATGTATATCATAAGGAAAAAATATACTGGGATTGCATCACGGCCGAAGGTTAAATCATCACATCAAACGATGTTTGTCCATCATGTTGGAAGTAATCACAATGTTTTAACATTTCCACCAACTATTTCAAAAACTTTTAATTTTTTTAGAACGTTTATTTTTCTCTTTCTATTAATAAACTCATAATACAAAAGATTTACATGCCCTTTATTGTATAATGTGTAACGTATTGGTTATCTATTTTTTCTTAATATTTTATAATCAATTATTTAGTTGTTATGAACAATTACTTATGAATTTTTTATATTATTATGACGAATCAAATGTTTTACCAACAATAAATAATCTGAATTAAATGATAAACTTAAATATTTTTACACCTATCATTTTTATCTTTGTCAAAAAAATAAACCGTGTATCACAGAGTTCTTAAACTAGTTAGTTAAATTGTCAATGTCGGTCCACCAAGTCGACATGTTTCATCCTTTTTTACAGCTGAATTTCTCTTTCCTGTTAGAGAAAACCGACAGCATCTTCAAAGTAAAGAAGAGTTGATATTGAGTTGTTTCAAGCTTTTTATCTTAAAAGTATTAATGTAAGTGTGTTAGGTAAATTGTGAGATCCATTTCAATTTTTTTTAGAGTTGTTGAATTAGGAAAAAAGATAACTGAATTATTTCTTTTAAAAAAATGACATCTATCATTATAAAAACCGTTTATCTAACAACTGGGACTCCAATACCTATTAACTAATATCCTAAATACATTATTAAAACAATAAAAAATAAATTTGGTTCCTATTAATGATATTTTTAACATGAGTTCCAAGACATTTTCCTAGGTTGTAGATGTTAAAGAAAACAGAATAGTAATAATAATAATTTAATGTAGAAAGGAAGAGCAGCCATTGTGCTTGGAGATGCTCTTACTAAAGTGGATGATGCTCTTACTAAAATTGATGAGTTGATGAGGATGAGGAAGAACCTCCCAGCTAAACCTAGAAACGAGGAGACGAAGCAGAAAGGGATGGGGAAGTGGCGATACATATGGCCGATGTGGACGACGCTGTTCCTCCACCTCCTCGCCATTCTCCTTTTCACCATCGGCTTTCTCCTCACGCGAACCGAACTTCCCTTCCACAGTCATGCCTCCGATGTCGCAACTTCCTCCCAATGCTTCCCTCACAACGGATCTTCCTGGACCCAACCTTCCGTTAACCGTATCGTCATCCTCCTTCTCGACGCTATCAGGTCTCATCTCTCCACTCCACTCCACAATTCATTATCCATTTCATCTTCTCTAATCTCATTTCATCTTTCAGGTTTGACACAGTTGCTCCTAGCACCTTCTTTCCAGGTTTTCTCTCTGTTCTTCACTCGCCCTCCCATTTTTTCACTTTTTCTTTCTTCCATTTTAAGTTCCATCTGTGATATGCGCAGAATCGAAACCGTGGATGGATAAACTATCGGTTCTGAAGAATACAGCATCTGCGCGTCCATCTTCCGCGAGGATTTTCAAATCCATTGCAGATCCGCCTACTACTACATCGTTGCGATTGAAGGTTAAATCAATTTCTTACTCATCCTTGTATCGTAAAAATGTTTGAATGTTATGAATTGGAGATCTGATAGCTTTCGAGGTTGATTGGATAGGGTTTGACGACTGGTGGACTTCCAACTTTTGTTGATATTGGCAATAATTTTGGTGCACTAGCCATTGTTGAAGATAGTTTCATAAATCAGGTGTGTAGTTTTGTTTTAACTTCTTGCTTGTTAATGCTTGTCATCGGGAAAGTATTGGATTACTATTTCACTTCCCCCAAATTAGGAAAAGTTATTGTGAAATTTATGCTGATTTGAACGTACGTGTTTGGTTACAGTTGGTTCAGAGCGGGAAGAAAGTTGTTATGATGGGGGATGATACCTGGACACAGTTATATCCTCACCATTTTGAAAGAGCATATGCGTTCCCTTCTTTTAATGTCAAAGATCTTGAGACGGTAGGCTTTATCTTGTTAAGTCGGAATTTTGACTGGCCTTTTAATCTTTGCCACATATATATTAATATGAATAGATGTTTGTATGTATTAATTGAGTAAGGTGGCTTTAGGGTTTTTGTTTGGTCCATCATATCAATGACCATGACATAGCACTGTTTATTTCTATTTCTAGGTTGACAATGGATGCATTGAACACCTATTTCCATCTCTATATGAAGACGATTGGGATGTTCTTATTGCACATTTTCTTGGAGTGGTATGTTTGATATTGTCTCATACTATACATCTAATAATCCTAATATCCACATTATGCACAGTTATATTCCTATTTGCTCTGTGTCATTATGATTGGTAATTCTTACCATGCTCTGTATGGTATTTTACTTCATTCAGGATCATGCTGGACATATATTTGGTGTTGACTCTGCTCCAATGGTAGAAAAACTGGAGCAATATAATACCATTGTAGAGGTAAGTTTCTATAATTCTTGATTTTGGAGTGTATTTGTGGTAATCTTGTAATTTTATAAATTTATATCTAATTTAGTTGGTTTAGCCTTTTCTAATTCCCATGAGTTGTTAAACACAGAGAGTTATTGAAGTTCTGGAAAATCAGTCTGGACCTGGGAGCTTACATGAAAATACTTTGCTTGTAGTAATGGGTGACCATGGTCAATCCCTAAATGGTGATCATGGCGGTGGGAGTCCAGAAGAGGTGTGAACATCACATTTGGTGTCTTCTCATATGTTTTCTGGATTCAGATATTCTTTCCCCTAATTTTTCTTAGAACATTTGTGATGATATCATGCAGGCAGAAACTGCCATTTTTGCCATGAATTTTAAGAAGCCTCCTCCTTCTGTGTCACCAGAATTTGATAACTATTCTTGTCAACTTGACCTGGTATTTACTCTCTCCTTTTAAGTTGAAACATACATAAACAATAAACTTATAAACATGCTGGTTGCTTCAAGTTTCTTTCTGATCTCTTTTCAGCAATCTTTTGCTTCCTTTTGCATGTGCTCCTTCAGTGTTATGTGAGAAAGGTCAAGATGTGGATAGCATAAATTACTTAGTGTATAGTTATGTGTAAATTAGTGATGAGGAGCCACCAGAGATTATAACATTAAGCTCATGTGTATTACTTAGTATATCTAACATAATGGTTATGCTTTGGATAAATATTCATTATACTAATAGGCAGTGTGATCCATGTTTCTTTCTACTCCAAGTCCCTATATAATATATATTCTGGGCTTGGATTTTGATTTCTTTTTTCTGAGCAAATTACGTGTCTTGTCTTGCATATCAGGATGGGAAGAATGTTTGTATCAGCTCCATGCAACAGGTTAGGAAATGTTTTTTGTGTAATGGATTTTGAACAACCTATATATAATTTGATATATTTGTTCATGTATAATTCCCTGTCTTCCTTCACAGCTTGACTTTGCAGTAACAATGTCGGCATTGCTTGGCATACCTTTCCCTTATGGAAGGTGCAGTGTAAAAATCTTGTCTATATTACTATTGTCTATTTTTTTTTTAAAATATTAGTATAGCTATATAATCAACTGTAATGTATTGGCTCAACTGGCTTTCTATATTTTATGCTAACTTTTGTTTTCTGGTGTGAGAGTTAAATAAAAGTTATTGTCTCATAACTTCAGACTTAGTGTTTGATATTTCAAGGTGGTTTGCAAGGCTATAGAGTATGGAGTAGTTATTACCTCTAATTATTGGTTGAGTGTTAGTATTTGGTGTTGTTGACAATTGACCCTGAGTTCAAGGGGATTCTAATGTTTTTTCAGAAAGAAGAAAAATTATAAAGAGAATAAATGAGTATATATAATAGAGTTTTGGAGCGGTTGTGCCTAAGAAGATGTCTTTTTCCAGCATTTAAAGTTGCCAGAGGGCTTTAGAAACTTTAGCTATTCAATATGAGAAATGAAATGAAGCACCTGTGCAACTTCTGCAGCAAGTCCAGTCTAGTAAATACGCTGTAGAACAGAACATTCAATCTTGTGTATATATTAGCCCTCAGATTTCTGTAGTTAGGTTGATTGGTCACTTTGTTGTCTCTGTATGCCTGAATCCCATTCTTGAATCATTTCCTCAATCTTGAAGCTTCTATTTTTATGCCTGCTTTTTGCATTTTGTTAACATGCTGTCATGTTGTATTGTATCACATTATTATAAAAAATTTCTTCATTGGAAATATGTTAAAAACTCTCAAAATCATTTGTTTGGTCTTCAGCATTGGTCACATCAATCCTGAACTATATGCGTTAGGAGCAGGTAGTTGGAATTCGGATTCCTCTCAAAAGCTGTCAGAATCAGATATTTTGTTGCAGAATTATGCAAATGCACTCTGCATAAATGCTTGGCAGGTAAAAACATTTAATGTTATATTCAATTACAAATCACCATTTCTACAAATTTTTGACACATTTTGGTTATATAGTCTGAAATGTGGACCTTGATGGTGCACTTTCTCAAAAGTTAGGACACCTCCCTGTCCTGGCTACAACATTTTCTCTTATATCTCCTCAGAATATTTGTTGACTTCATAACACAGCAATATCTTTTTTCTTCCATCCCAGTGCCTCTTTGTTGACTTCATAATTCTGCTGGAATTTTATAGTTGATAGCATGATGTTGTTCAGACACCTAACTAGAAATTGTACAATTTAATATGTTAATATTTTCTGTACCAAACCAAATGTATCCCATATTATCTTTCTCATTTAAATATACAAGGACTAAAAAATGCACTTTCTTTTATGTGAAAAAAGAGAAAAGTTCAATGTTTTTGTATTATTGGTAAATTTAATTTAATGTTTATATTCTAGTTTTTTTAAGTTTTCAGAATGGCTTCATTATACTTGCGGGTTTTATTACCATCTCATTTTGGTTTAGTTATGGCTACCAATAAAGATATGAGCAGTCGGGAGAGTGAGAGAGTGATCATAATCATATAGTCATTTCAATGTTGCTTTTATCCTTGTTTAGGTGAAGAGATATATGGATGCTTACTCAGCTTCATCAACTGTTGGATTTTCCCGTGATGACTTATCTCGAATAGCAAGTCTCTATGGTCAAGCGGAGAAGCAATGGTCACACTCCACCAAAAAGCTCCTGCTTGATGGACAACATGACAGTGATACATTAGTGCCTGCACTCAAGAGGCAAATTGATGCGTACCTCAAGTTTCTAACAACAGTTGCTGAGTTAGCTCGGTCTAAATGGACTGAATTTGACTTAAACATGATGGGAGCTGGCATTGGACTCATGTTAATCTCAGTTATATTTCAAGTTTTTACCATTTTAAGGGCAAACAAGCAGCTTGATGTAACTTTGTCATCATCTGGAGATTCCCGGATTAGTTATGCCTCAACTTTTGCATTTGTTTTACTGGGCATACGGGCATGCAGCTTACTTTCAAATAGTTATATTTGTAAGTTTGTGGTTTTTTTTATATATATTCCACTTTGATTATCCAGAATGTTTAACATTTGTAATCATTGTTTTTACTTGATCTTGTTGGTCAGTGGAGGAAGGGAAAGTAGCAAATTTTCTGTTGAGCACTTCTGGAATTTTGGCATTACGCCAGTCAGTTATCAAGGAGAAGCTGCTAACAGAGGTATGTATTTTGGGATCTCCCCCCACCTTTGTCTAAAAGCTTAATATTATATCTGAGCTTACTTACATATATGCCTATAATAATAAATTTATTGAAATTCTAATTAAATGGCTTTTGAACATTTTGTCATTTCTGCAGAGCATTGGATTTCTTATTTTGAGCACCTTTTGCCGATTTGCCATTGAAGTTGGGCTGTCCAAGCAGGCTGCCACATCTGCTTTCTTGAAAGACTCTACTTCATGGATGGTCAGCATGGCAGGTTTACCTATATGGGACTATGCAGCTGAAGTTGTACCGATGGTTGTTCTAATTCTGTTGGCAGCTTGGCTTTACAAGGCCACCAACCGCAGCTTCTTTGATTGGCCATTGAAGTATGTCATACTGGGCACTATCTTGAGTTATATGCTTATAATTGTGCATTGGATCACAGACAGTAATATATTTGGTGTAGCATTGGTGCCTGAAAGCTTCGGAAGAAATTATATTCCTAGAATCATTTATGCTATTTCTTTTGGACAGTTGTTATTACTGGCATTTGGTCCTTCATTTAAGAATAACCCTTTAGATTGCAAGACAAAGTTAGTTGGAAAAACAACAGCCATGTTATCCGCGTGGAGTTCAACTGTCATTCTTCTTTCGGGAAAACAGGGTCCCATTGTTGCTTTTGCATCCGTGGTTGGAGGTGCTCTTTCTTTTTGTGTTTTTATACTGTTTAAACTTGATATACCTTTCTGCATCATTCTCCGATGCCTTAAATATGTTTATAACCTATGAATATGGTTAATTTTTAGTCTTCCAATTCTTTTTGGTTGGTTTTGGTCCCCATAAATTTTATAATTTATGAAAATCTTCTTTGTTACCACTTAATGATGATGTGGTATGCATATAGCCATGCCACATGAATGACTGTTTTGAGGTGACATGTGAGTTACCATGTCTAGATATGTCATCACAGTAAATGATAATCTGGATCACTTAAAAAATTTAAAAATTTGAGGACCAAAACCAATAAATTTTTCTTTGGATGACTAAAACCAGATTTAATGATATTTAGAAGGATAAACATATTTTTCCCTTCTCCAAATATATTTCTTGCATGGTTTTACTTGTTGTGCCAGTATTCGTAGATTGGTTGTGTTATTGCCATTTAGGGCAATTTCACAACACCAAATGTATGCACTTTTGTGATGGAAAGCACATTTTTTTCTGTCTTTCCAGGTTATTTTATTATGAAGTTGGTTAACATAGAAGATGATGGTAAGGAAGGACCTCGCAGAAGTTTTTCTATTATGCAATGGAGCCTGTTTGCTACATGTCTCTTTTTCTGCAGCGGTCATTGGTATGCTGTAACTTTTATGGTTTAACTTTCGGAGTTATAATAAATTTTGTTTGAAGGTTGTGTGTGACTCTGCAACTTTCTTGGTTCACATTCCCTCGGGGTTAAAGTAGATTTTGCGTTTTTTTGGTTTTAGGTGTGCTTTTGATGGTCTCCGCTATACCGCTGCATTTATAGGGTGAGTAATTATGTCCATGCTTATATATCAATCATTTTAGCTGATAGTTGGGGAAGACATTGGAACTCTTAAAACATATGTGACCATTATGATCAGCCCTTTATTAAGTTTGTTTCCATTAGAATGATCATTATTGGCTTTTAAAGAAGTTTTATCACTTTCTGTTATTACCATTACTGTTCACTTGGTAAATTAATCATCACAACACTAATTGATTTTCAGGTTTGAAGAGTTTATGCTTGTTCGCCAAGCAATCCTCCTTGCAATTGATACCTATGGTTTCTCGATCATCCTTCCAGTATTTGGACTCCCGTTTCTTGTAGCAACCAAGTATCATCAGGCTAATTTAGGAAAGCATTCTCTTTTCACACAATTATCTCAAGTGAGTTTCGATACAGTTTTTAGTGTTCATTGGTTGATTGTGGAACTGCATTGCTTGTTCATTGCAATAACCACTCTGTTTTATACAGATGTATACAATGTACGGTCTCATTACAGCAATTACGACCACTTTTTCAATATTATGTGTCACAATTCAAAGGCGGCACCTGATGGTAAATTCGTAATCTCTTTGGTTTTTTGTCTACCCATTTCTTCATATTTTGACGCTAGTGCTGTTTACTCAATGCTTAATAATTTTTGCAGGTTTGGGGTTTATTTGCTCCGAAGTTTCTTGTCGATGTGTTGAATCTTATTCTTACAGACGTTTTGATTTGTTTGGCCTCAATCTTCTACTTTGATCAAGGGAAGAATGATCCAAAAGTGAAATCATCAGGACGCTGACTAACATATGTATACTGTCATAAATGTACAATTATATTATTTTCTTTTGTTTTTTTATTAGGCAATGTTAGTTTACTGAGCTTTTATTAGAATTGTTTCTGAGAGATTCAAACCACGTCCTCTTCCCCCTTGGCTCTACTTTAACCACCACTCATCCTATATCTCTGTTCTTTGACTTTTGATTTCAGAGTTTCTTATGGTTTGAATATATCATGCTTGTGGCTCATGGTGGATTTGTAAACTCATTATAGTTATAACTTCAAATGACATCGCTCTCTAACTTAAGGGTTCAATTTAATTTGAGCCATGGAATTCCTTTGTTGAAATTTATTTATTTTAGAGTTCTATTTAGTTTCTTATGGTTTGTGGTCTATGGATGCTAGCAACTAAAATAATTGTTAAATTTATTTGAAACATATGGACTTGTGGAGTGGACGTGTTTTACTATAATTGGGGGTATTGTCTGCCCTGCTGCTGGTCTAAGCATGGCGCGATGGTTGCCATTGTGGCATGTTTCGTGTCATTATGTCAAACGCTCAACCTTAGATTCTGTATTACTCTAGTAGAGCTATCTCATGAAGTATCGTGCTTGGCTCATAGAGGATATGTCACTCATTTTGGTTACAACTTCAATGACATTGCACCAACTTAAGAGTTCCATTTTCTTTCATTTCAAAGGGATGAATTGGAATCTCCGATGTCAGCGTTGTTTTGCGCCTATTTTTTATAGACTGGAAACATACTGGACATTTACTACTTTGGAGATTTCAGACTTGGCTTCACCAATGAAAATGAAGTAAACAGAGCGGTTTGTCCTCTGTAGCTAACCAATATGTTCTAGTGTTATTATTCTTAACGCCGCCGGTTTTGATTACTAAATTTGATCCTGCCAACCATTGGAGGCGTCACTTCTTACAATGCATGCATGATATAATAGCATGCTTTCCCTGTCATCCTTGTCATGCAACGAACTCAAGGATCAATATAAAGCACATCTTTTCAACGGAAGTACACTCCCACCAAATACCCCCTTTCTACTTCTTTACCACCCATGGTAACCAATTACTTACTATCTGCACACTGCTTATGCCATAAAAGGGTTCATAGTTTTGTGGTTGATTATTATTCCTTAGTCAAACCACTAAATAAGAAATCAACTTCACGCTTAAATTATCAACTTATCTTTTATTATGTGTTATCTTTTATGCATGTAAATAGTTAATACGTAATATGGATATAAAAATATCGAACCTGAGTTCAAACTTCAAACGTAGTTCCCTCATTCCAAATCAGAAAATGACCCTTATCTCCCTTTTACCTATTCCAAAGGATAAAAGCAAAGTTAGTTAAAAAAATGTTTTCGCATGCAGGTTGTTTAATGAGTTCATTTTGAGGTTTTCAATCATATTCTTAAATGTGCTGTTTCAATACATAGGATTCGAATGAGATTAACATTAAAGATGTCGAGGACCAAGCAGCCAAGAATCCCACACAAGGAGGATATAAAGCAACATATTTCATCTTTGGTGGGTAAACCATGGTCCTTCATTTATTTAAGTTTATAGTAAATGGATTAATCTGTTTAGCAAAGGCAATTAAGTTCACTAACTTTGACTGCAGCAATGATGTTGCTGGATAACATAGGCTTTGTGGCTAACATGGTTAGCTTGGTTTTATACTTCATGTACGACATGCATTTTGATTACGCTGCCTCGGCAACCACCACAACAAACTGGTTGGGAACTGCTTTCTTGCTGACGATCGTTGGAGGGTTCATCTCTGATACCTATATGAATCGCCTCAACACTTGCATCCTCTTTGGCATAATTCAGTTGTTGGTAACGTAATAGAACTAGTTTTGTTCTATCATTGTCTTGAGTAAATTTATAAGTCAGTCTTTGATATTATATGAATTAGACAATTTGAAAACTCTAGTTTAATATCTGATTTTATAAAAACTCATTCATTTTAATAATTGTTTACATTATCTTTTATTGTCATTTTATACTGAAAAGTATTCAAGTAAACTTTGTTTTACAAAATAAATAACTAAACTGTCTGACCTATGCAATCTTGAGGACTGATTTGGATCTCTACTCATCAATGTCTTGATGTTGGTAAATTTGAATTGCAGGGATACGTCCTGCTTATGATTCAATCCCACGACGAGAAGCTTCAGCCTGAGGCATGCTTAAAACCAAAATGTGTGCATGGCACAAAAGCTTTACTCTTATACAGTTCAATATACTTGCTGGCACTTGGTGGTGGTGGAATCAGAGGCTGTGTACCCGCTCTAGGAGGCGATCAATTTGATGAAAAGATTCCAAAAGAACGCGAACAACTAGGCAGCTTTTTCAATTGGTTTTTGTTTAGCATTACAATTGGGGCTAGCATAGGAGTCACCTTTGTAGTTTACGTGGGCACAGACAAAGCATGGTACAAAGGTTTTATCATATCTATGTCATGTTCTGCTGCTGCCCTTGTTATCATAGCCTCCGGAAAGAGATTCTATCGAACCAGGGTGCCAGGGGAGAGTCCATTGTTGAGTGTTTTGCAGGTCTCTCCCCTCCCCTCCATGTTTCATTGCTATTCAAATCCATACTGTAATATTCAATTCAGATTGTTTTTCTTCTGGCAGGTGCTGGTGGTCACAGCAATGCATTGGAGGGTCAAAGTACCGGATAATCCTCTTGACTTGTACGAAATACAAACCTTGAAGAAAAAACTCATCCCTCACACTAACCAATTCAGGTTTGAGATAAGCCCTACTAAAAAATTTTAGTGCCTTAAACTATCCCAATATAGGATTTTGTGTGTATATATATATATATATATATTATTTTGTTATAAATATTATGTTATACTTACCGATCTATTTGTATAGAAGAATAAAACCTTAATTTATGCAACCAGAATCACTTTCTCTCAGTCGGTCTAATGTGATTTAGTATTATGTCTATCGAGTCCACACTGGTATTTGATGTTTCTTGGGCGAAATAAGTATTATATGTAAATACACTTAAACGTTTAAGTCAGTTCAGATAATTAGATATCATGTATCTTAGCTAATCATAAATAAGATTTATTTATAGAGTTTGATAGTGATTGTGTTAGTATAGATATGTAAGTTAAAAAAAAATTAACACCTCCACAAACATTCTCGACATCTTTACAAATAAGAATTAGTGTGCCCACATGTGGAGCTTGACATCGTTTCCTTGGTTCCGGTCGTGAAGAACTTTAGTAAGAAAGTTTGAATTCTAAAATTATCTATGAACACATTTCCATGTCTACACCTTGGGTCTGGTTCGGACACCGACCCAAATCACTTACTCTCGAACTAGAATATAAAACTAAAAATTCTAACTTTCAAAGTGTGTGAGAAAGTGTTATGTTCCTAAAGCTGCTGATGAATTTTTAAATGCAAATTGCATCGATGATGCAGAGCTTTTCAGTATAGCGATGATTTTGAAGCTTAAGTCCTTAATTAAATGTTAACAGTGAACTAAGTGAAATATGCACGAAATATGAAGAGACATTTTGTAGCAAGCATATGCAAGGGAAATCCGTTTTTCATACACGTAATTTTGTGTACGAACAGGGTTCTAGACAAAGCTGCTGTTCTACCTAAGGGAAAAGAGGCAAGAAAATGGGAAGTATGTACAGTGACACAAGTGGAAGAAGTGAAGATTCTGACAAGGATGGTGCCTATTCTTCTAAGCACCATAATCATGAACACATGTTTGGCCCAATTGCAGACCTTTTCTGTCCAACAAGGAACCTTAATGAACGCATACATTGGGAAGTTCAAGATCCCACCAGCTTCAATTCCTGTAATTCCATTAGTATTCATGACCCTTTTAATACCAGTCTACGAATTTGCTTTTGTGCCACTTGCCAGGAGAATCAGTGGGCACCCAAATGGAATAACAGAACTACAAAGAGTTGGGGTTGGCCTTGTCCTGTCAGCAATCTCAATGATTATAGCAGGAGTGGTAGAAGTGAAGAGGAAGCAGCAATACAATGATGACAATGGGCACCTTATTAGCCTCTTTTGGCTATCGTTCCATTATGCAATCTTCGGGATTGCTGACATGTTCACATTGGTGGGGTTGTTGGAGTTTTTCTACAAAGAAGCTCCTCAAGGGATGCGTTCTCTTTCCACCTCATTCTCCTTTCTTTCATTGTCCATTGGTTACTACTTAAGCACTGCTTTTGTAGAGATCATAAACTCGGTAACCAAAAAGCTTGCAAAGAGCAAGAGAGGTTGGTTAGAAGGACGCGACTTGAACCGGAACCATCTTGAGCTGTTCTACTGGTTCTTGGCCATACTCAGTATGTTTAACTTTGTCATCTATCTCATGTGTGCAAAATGGTACAAATATCAAAGTGATGTTCCACTCCACAATGTCAATGATGATGAAAACGTGTCCAAAACCCAAAACAACATTCCCCTGCATGAGAATGAGAATGAGGATAAACAAGAAAGTTCCCACTGACCATATTTATTATTCTCCTTTGTCATCATTCCCGAATCTTTTTTTGTTATTGGAAATGATAACTTAGCAAAATACAATAAAATATGGCACCATTCAGTGTTATTTATTTGTTTCACTTTCACCGCATTCATCGCCGATTCATTCATTAATTAATTAATTCTGAATGACAATGAAGCGGTCACGCTAATGCCATTCATGTGACTCAATAAAAAGTTTGCTTTTTCTTTGTCACTTTCTTTTCCTATCACACTGTAAAGTTACTAAATGCTTTTCGTTCCTCAGAATTAAAGATCCAGTTCTAATTATTTAAGTTTAATTTTAGTATCTATCCATTTTT
Source organism: Clitoria ternatea (assembly GCA_037962975.1). Taxonomy (NCBI): domain Eukaryota; kingdom Viridiplantae; phylum Streptophyta; class Magnoliopsida; order Fabales; family Fabaceae; genus Clitoria; species Clitoria ternatea. The sequence continues at coordinate 86,194,420 of CM075676.1, read as the reverse complement.
AAGATGAGAAATAATAAATATAATTCACACATATTTGAGCTATCTCTTCTGATATTGCGATACTTTAGTTTCAGTTGAGGAAACAAAGTTAAAAAATAAAAAAAAAATTTAAAGATTAATATTGATTCTTTGTATTATTCAGAGTAATCAAAACTATTTTTAACTATAGAATTTTTTTTAGATTAGTTAAATTTAAACAAGGAACCAAACGACCCCATCGTGAATGTTTATATAGTTAACCTAACTTCTTAAATTTGAATTTCAACTATCATGATGGTTTAATAAAATGTATATAACTTATTCTAATTTACCCTGATATTATTGAACATAGCTATAATTATGGAATCATTTCAATTATTCGATTATAGATTATAGATTATAAAATCATAATCCTATCATATTTCTATTCTAAGTTGATTACATATGCTGTTTTTTTAATATAATTAGTTAAACAAGAGTTACTATCTGGAATTGACTTAGTGTCCGTTTGGTTTTCAGTTGGGAAAATGAAGTTGAGGAAATGAAGAAATTTAAGGGTTGATATTGATCTTTTACGTCGTTCGACACAATCAAAACTCAGTTTGACCAACAAAAATAGGTATCCAAACGTACCCGATGTTTAAGCTGCCATTTTAAGGTCCTAGATTCAGATTACATGTTTTACACCTTTTTATTGTGAAAAAAAGTAATAGTAAGAGTTGAATTAATAAATAGATTTTCTATACATTTAATTATAGTCAAATCAAGCACATTGTTTAATCTTAACCGTGACTAGCTATAATCTTACAAAGAGTAAATTATTCTCTTGAATTTGCCACTAGGGGAACAAATGAGTGAATTGGAAAAGATTGGAGTTGAATGTAGGATGAGTGATATAAATTATCTATTAATCTATCAATGAATCATTTGAAATTTATTATAAGCATCAAATTCATTGATAATTTATCTAGTAAAAATCATTCCATCCATCAATTAATTATCATTTTATGGGTGGTAGCATCCGTCTATTTAAAAACAACATATTTTTTTAAACAATATCATATGCATTATATATATATATATATATATATATATATTAATCCATTACATTTTTTTTCTTTTTTCTTTTACTTAATGATCTGTTAAATTGAAAAACATATTAGATAGATCAGTAACCATCTAATAAAAAATGATGATTCAATTCATATAATTCATCACATTTCAATTTTATAAATAAATTCAATTCATATAATCCACCATATTTTAATTTTATAAATAGATGGATCGGATGATCTTTAATCATAATTTTTTGTATCTTATGTTTTAATCATTAAAAATATCTACATTTTTTATCTTCATTTTTATAATTAATTGAAAAATATAAATTAAAATACAAAGAGAAGTGGTATAACATTTTTTTTGGGGGAAGGGCACGTGACAGACCTAATGCAAAATTTTAGTGTAGCTTTTACAAATGTTAAAAATGACAATTTTTGTAAACCAAAATTACAGGGAGAAATATACAAGTAGCCAAGGTCACAATCAAAGTATGGTTGAATTTTAATTCATTTTATTTTTTGGGTTAAAAATGTAGAAACAATACGACTGATGAAGACACAATATGTCCCAAACGCCTGGACTCACGCTTTCTCATTTGTTTTTATTAACATATGAATTATTATTATTATTAGTGGATCTTTTCATGTTCCATCAATTTCAAACATTTATAATAAAATCAATATTTACATCCACAAATAATTATTATGATAATTTTATTTCAGACAACGCCACTTTATCCTTATTTGGTTAAAAGTTAGGAATGGTGAAACCGGTTTAATTAACCTAAAATTTTTTTTTAAAAGTTTTGACTAAACGATGTGAAGAATCAACATTAATCTTTATATTTTTTTTATTTTTATAACTCTGTTTTTCCAACTATATAATATGTGACATTTATTTTCCATGGCTTCTTGACCCCTTTTTGTTTTTAAAAAATAATACTATGCTTTGACGTGGATGCATTGTTAATATAAAATTATTTTTTTAATTATTAATTAATTAAAATTTATTTAAATAAACATCATTAAAAATATTGATCGGAAAAAATCGTCCCTAATATGAATATTTTCGGCTTAAATTCAATTACTCTGTAGTATAACCGTTTTAAAAAAACTTTTATCAGGGAAAGAGATCGTATACATTACCAGCAAAACATTTTTGTATAAAGTTTTATTGGTTTATTGAGTGTTCCTTGAAGTCCCTATCAAATAGTATTTTAATGTAAAAAAACATGTGATCTCAGATGGGAAACTCAAAAAGAAAAACAGGAAAATATCTTATAGTATGAATGAATGGCACCCGCAAGCAAGATAAAAGGAACAGAACAAGGTGATGGCAACAGTAGGAGGGTCACAATTTGGAATTTGGGTTTTACACATCACAGGGTCCACTGAGTGATGGGAGTGAGGTACAGCTCTACTCACCCTCCTCTCCTCCCATGTTAATGTCGGTGCCATTTTTCTCACACTCGCTATTGCCATTCACATTCTATACTACTACTTCAAGTTTTGTTTGGTTCCCCTCACCTACTCATTAGCCATCATTTCATTCATGTGATGCCATTTACACTCTAAAAGAATATACATTCCATTCCTCTAGTAGTAGTAGCAGCAGCATTTGCTTAAACTTATATCATTTACATTTATATTAACCAATCCTAAATAAAGTCTCCTCCTTTTCTGTCACCCCATGTACCTCTGTGTTTCGTTAAGGCCATTATTGCTGCATTTATTGATATAATTTATTACCAAGTACAAAACTTTCTTATTTATACTGCCATCTCGTGACAAAACTCAACTTTGCCATTTCCATAGCCTTTGGGGTGGAAAAAAATTGCTTTTTTTCCCCCCTCTCCCCAAAAGAATATACTTGTTCTCCAATCACTTTTGATTTTAGCTTCTCTCCTCTCTTGAACCCTTTTCTTGCTTTTAAGTTTTAGATTCTGGGAAAGTCACACTTTTAGTTGCCAGTGCGTGTTGTTCAAAACTACATTTGACAATGTGGGAAACAAGTAAGAGTATTGGAGCCGTGAAGCTGCTGAGGATGTTTGTGTTTGTGGTTTTGGTGATTGTGAAATGGGTGGAAGGCTTTGCGAATGGTAATGTGACAGACATGCAATATGTCAGTGGAAGAGGTTTCTACAACAGACCTTTGCTGGTTGGTCTTACTCTTATTAATGGTGCTGCTGCTAAAGGAGCTGGTACTCTCATTCCTTCTACCCATGTGCTTGCTTTCTTTACGTTAATTTAATATGATGTCACCTTGAAAAAGGAGTTTGTTGAAGTTATATATATCTGATTTTAATGCCCCTTGTGTTATTTGCTTGATCAAATAAATGAGGTCACCAGTGCTTGTTTGTTCGTTTGGTGTCTGTTTTCAAGGCATATTATTTTTCCCACTTCAAAGCTGTCTGTGTTTTGTGGATACTAATTTATGACACTGCCTACTTTGCTCCTCCATGATCTATTACCATTAAGAATGATGAAAAGATGTGTTATTTTTGTTTCTGTAACATGTCTGTTAGTTGTTGCTTTTCCTGGTTTAAATTTAGATCTGCAGACATGATATCTATTCAAACTTTTCTAGATTCCATGGTTGACTTTAAATGCTAGGTGGGGCCTTTCAAAATTTTGAATCATTATGCAGATGACAGCTGCAAAACGGATAAAATTTATCAGATAATTGCTCATTATCATGAAGCGTGATTTGCGTTCTTTTTGCAGTTTGCTTGGATGGATCTTTACCAGGTTACCACTTCCACCGCGGATATGGTTCAGGATCAAACAGTTGGCTCATACAATTGGAGGTATGGGAGAGTCCTGGACTTTGAACTAAGTTCACCAGAGACAGGAAACAATGGCTGTTTTTTATTGTCACAAACTATGATCATCCTTTTTAGTTTTCTGATAAAGTAGCTGTGATGAATGGTCATGCACTATTTGGCTTGAATGGCTATGCTAATGTAATCAGAAATTGACACCTAGGAAGACTTAACACTTGCTGTAGGAAATGAAACTTTGGTAATGGTAACCTTGGCATTTCCTGTGCTGCAAATTTACCTTGGCATTTCCTGTGCTGCAAATTTTGTTTAGTTTCAATGTTGAGCCCTTGAGCAGTAAAATTTGGTATAAATGAGTGAGTTAATGTAAATAAAGGGAAATTAAAAGGTATATAAGTATAACATTCCCATATTGACTGGATGGGCATGCTGTATAGGAGAATGTAGCCTTGTGCTTTGAATTTCAGACTTTCTTGTAACATTGCATAGATTTGTTTAGCCATAATAATAACTTCACTAAACCATTTGGTGATAGGGAGGAGGCTGGTGTGGAACTGTCAGAAATTGTATTTACAGTAAGAAAACACGTCATGGTTCGTCATATTATATGGAGAAACAAATACCATTTATTGGGATATTGAGCAACAAAGCTGAGGAAAATCCAGGTTATAACCCAGACTAACAGTATCACTATTTTTCCCATTAAACACATAGTCATAGACATGTAGGACATGAGTTTATACCTGTGCATGCTTACTTTCTTTTCAATTTTATTTAGAAACTAATTTCATCTTTCTTTTGAATGATCACATTTTCAGACTTTTACAACTGGAATAGAATAAAAGTCCGCTATTGTGATGGTGCATCCTTCAGTGGGGACAGTCAAAATGAGGTAAGACCGTAAGAGTTAGGCTTTAGAGCCTATTAAGTCTTGATGTCAGGTTACTCTCAAATGTTAAATCTTACAAACTTCATGCATCAGTTGTCTAGTTTTGGGCGTGACAAGATTGTGCTAATATGTTCAACATTGGCTAATAATGACCAAAATTTTCCTTATAAGACATAGACAATCCTCGGTGAATGTGATTGCATTAATACAGAATTCATCTTTTCTCCACAGGCAGCAAGGTTGTATTTCAGAGGGCAACGCATCTGGCAAGCTGCTATGGAAGATTTAATGTCGAAAGGCATGCGTTATGCCAATCAGGTTTACCTCTAAAAATTGCAGGTAAAATAATTTGGCTGCCTGATTTCTGTTTAACATTACTTATGTTTTTTGCTTTTTCAGGCTCTTCTTTCTGGATGTTCTGCAGGAGGTTTAGCTTCTATTATACATTGTGATGAATTTCGGGAATTGTTTCCTAGAACCACAAGAGTAAAGTGCTTAAGTGATGCTGGATTATTCCTTGATGCGTAAATATCATCCGATTGAACTTTCATTTCTAATCTATTATTCGTTTGATCTTATCATAGATCTTAGTTCTGATTAGTTGGAATACTTAAAGAAAAAAAATAATTGTCTGGAGCCTTATTGCAGTGTTGATGTATCTGGCCGTCGCAGTTTAAGGAATTTGTTTGGAAGTGTTGTCACCTTACAGGTATTTTCTCATTTGTAAATTTATGTTTCTGTCTTCTGTTTCTATTTCATTGTGGATGTTATAAAATATGGTGAACCAGTTAACTTAATAGCAGAAAACAAAATGTCATGAACTATGCTTAAACATCTTTGATTCCGTCAATACCCCAAAATAATAATTTTGATTGATAATAACAATAAGTGACCCAACAATATTTGTAGCATATACATAAATCTCTGCTAAATCAGAAATCTGATTTTCTTCATTATTGAACAAGAACAATCAATGGTAATATCATGACTCTTGGATTCATACCAGCTGGTCATTTGAACCTTTAACTCTGCTCCTCCAATAGAAGGAAAGAAAAACAGTAAAGACATAATATTGCCTTGTAATTGCCTAATCAGATAACTGTATTGGTAGGTTTCACCTTGATCATCATATTGTCGAAATTTATTTCAATTCCGTGATTGGAGACTACCTGTAACTACTAATTGCCTGAACATTAATAAGACATAAATGTATGGCATAGAATTTTTTTTTTTGATAGATGTGTCTTTGTTTGTCAGGGAGTGAGAAAGAGCCTTCCAAGGAGTTGTACCAGTCGCCTCAATCCAATTTTGGTAACTGCTACTCCAGTCATTTTAAATGGACATAATGAGTAACATGAAATGCTAATATTGTTGATACTAGTACTAATATTATTATTATGTAAAGGCATCTCATCATTTTTTTGTATTTTAAATTTTTTGGTATTCTATTTTCAGTGCTTTTTCCCTCAGCACTTAATTGCCAGTGTTCAGACACCACTGTTTCTTCTCAATGCAGCTTATGATACTTGGCAGGTAATTCCTTTTTTTATTTCCCTTAACAATTGGTTCAACACGAAGTTGAAGACAATGATCTTTTTCAAATTAACAAATACTGCAAATTTCACTCATGTTGTCAAGGAGAGCATGTGAATGAAAGCAAAAAGATGCAATATTCTCAGATACCAAAAAAAAAATGCTGTTGGCTGTTGTTTCTTTAAGTCAATGATGTTTATCTTAAGTCTTTTCGATGAAATTTATCTTGTTAAAATTTCATGTCAATTTGGGAGCATGCTCTCATTAGCCAGTTACTTATCACTTGCAGAATATGGTTTGTAGATGGCTTAGGAGCATTGAATTTCATGTAGCATGTTGTTGACCCTTGTTGTCACATGTGATGAACATGTGTCAGGTTCCTAGGTTGGAAGGCTAATATAGATGATTGCTTCCAATATTTTCAGGTTCAAGCCAGTCTTGCTCCTCCATCTGCTGACTATCGTTGGAACTGGTATGACTGCAGAAAGAATTATGCACGTTGCAGTGCTCCACAGATACAGTATCTTCAAGGTGATTAGATAGAAATTTCAAGTGCTGATTTTAGTTATTTACCCTTTCCGAATTTACCCTTTCTGAATTTCTGTGTTTTAAGTAGAATTTGCATGGTGTCATTTGTTCACGGTATAGTTACTAGTTAGCAGTGATGTGCTTATAAGAAAAAAACTAATTAGTGGCAATGCCAACCTTGGATGATGTAGGTTTTCGAAATCAGATGCTTAGAGCTACAAGAGGCTTCTCAAGGTTTCGGAAAAATGGTTTATTCATAAATTCTTGTTTTGCTCATTGCCAATCAGAAAGACAGGATACATGGTTTGCTCCTGATTCTCCTCACATTGGAAATAGAGTATGTCTGTTCTAACTGTTTCATTTTAAACAACTCATTTTGATGCTTTTATCAATTTGGTGGAAAACTTAGCCTAGAGTTGGTTCGTTGGAGACATAGTTAGGACTTATGAACTTAGGATTTCATTCCTCCAAAGTGAGGAATGAAATCAATGGAGTCCATTTTAACTTCTCCATAATATATTATGCATGAGCATACGCTTTACTACACTTCCAATCATTGATTTTCTAATCCATGATTATAAGTCTGCATTTTACCTTATGGCAAAGGGCTCCTCAAGTACAGGAATGCACTTAGTGCAATATTAGCCATTCATTATTCATATGAAAATCACTGGTTAAAATTCATAACTTGTCTTATATATACATGTATCTTATCATAATTACTACCATTGATTTCTAAATGACTGACTGATATTGCACTTTATAATTTAGAGGAGTCAAATTCTAGTCTCTCTTCTAAACTTGTAAATCCTAGGGCATGTATGTCTTGTTACATGAAAGTTTAATTATTTACAAGAGAAGTTGAGGAAATGTTTCTTTTCGGTTTTCTTGTATGTTGCTTGTAAGAGGGATCCATCTTACCCTTCTAATTATTGTCTAAACTACAAGCAGGGGATTGCAGAGTCGGTTGGCAACTGGTTTTTCGACCGATTTAGTGTCCAGGCTATAGGATGTCCTTACCCTTGTGACAAAACCTGCCACAATTTGATTTTTAAGTGATAGACTGCTCAATTACCATTCTTTCAATACTTTTCCTCTGCTCGTACTTGCAATCTGAACAAGGAAGAACAGAACCAGATTATTGCCATAAATTATACTTATAGTATTCATTATTATTGTAAACTATTGACTGAGTTTATTCAATTTCCATTGAATTATTGTTTTTGCAAGTAGATTCCGGTTCCTGTGTGTGGAACTTGGAACCATGGACTGTATCCAAATGGGCGAGTTCTGCTTTCTGTCTCTTGCCTTTCTCATTACACATTATTCTCTTCATTGTATTTATGCAAATGTAATCGGTGAAATAATGTTTCATCTTTTCCTTTGGCTGAAATCAATGTTGTTGCCAAATGGTGAATAAATGTTCTGTGTTGTGTATGGTTACACAACATGAAGCCACCATTTATTATTACAGAGCACACCTCATAGACACATCACTATTGTGGTGGTCAGCGTCAGTCATCCATGTGCAAACACATATACCAAGTAGCAAAACATGAACCAGAAACAAAACAACTCTAAATATGGCAGTTTAGAAAATAATTAAAAAGAAACTTATAAGAAAGACAACAATTGAGAAAAATAAAGTACCATTTTTGTTTTGTTTGGATTAGATTAATATGATAAGAAAAAAAATGAGATTTTCCTTATTAGTAGTTGTTTAGATTAAGAAGAAATTAGAAAAAAAGTTAAGACAATCATTACATAAATAAATTATTTTGTTTTGAAAATATAAAAGTTTAAATGAGTTGGATATTAATCACTTACTCGGATCAAGATATGATTTTTATGACTTGATGAGAGTTTACAAAAATACTTATGAATTATGTATCAATAAAGTCTATGTATGATGAGATTAAAACACATTCAGTCACTATTTTTTATTTAGTCAACCTAAAGGACATAAGTTCAACCATTAAGAGGTATTTGGTTCTTTATTAGGATTGGTTAAAAAAAAATTTAACAGTCACACGGAGTTTTGACTGTGGTGTGAAGAATTAATATTAACCTTTTGATTTTTCTATTTTCATAACTTTATTTTCCCAAATGTATATCAAACTACACTCAACCTTTGTTGGCACGTGTAAATGATTAAATACTATGACATATTGGTGTCATCACCAAGGTTGATGTAAGATCATCGTGGTTTGCTTAGAGATCATAATGGAAATTGGATATCCAGTTTTTCTAAAAGGATTGACTTAACCTTTTCCTACTTGACTGAACTTTGGGGAGTTTGGGAAGGTATTTCACATGCTATCAAGTTAAATATCTGGATTATGGCTTGGATGGATTCACAAGAGAGAATATAATAGAGCAAGTTAAAACAACTTATATTGTAAATTTGATTGTAAAACTTATTAAAACAAGTTTAAAATAACTTATTTTAATAAATTATATAAATTAACTTATTAAAATAAGTCAAAAACGACTTATGAAAGTTATAAGTTATTTCTATAAATTGTCTATGAGCTCTTCCAAGCTCACTCATATACAACAAGTTTAGTTTAAATGTTGTTACTATTTTTTTATATAAATATAACATATAAGTTATAATATAGGATACCATTAACACAATAGTAAAATGTAGTATTATGATAAACAATAGTTTTTTTTTTATTTCCTGCAACTTTTTAAGTTGACTATATAAGTTGTACTAATTGTATTAATGTCTAGATATTTGATATTTATAATTGAAGTTTAAAATTGTTAAACCAAATCAACCAAGTCATTGGTTTATTTTAATTTTTATAGTTTATTTCAACTAAACTAAATCACTTATTTCTATTATACAATTCAACTCATTTTTTGTTTTGAAATAGAAATTAACTGTACCACGAATAGCCTATCCTAGAGTTGTAATTAGTTTATCTAATAAATGGGCTGTAGCCCCTCTGTTATAAAAAAAAATTGTTTACATATTAAAAGTTTTATCTATATTAATTTATGATTTGTTGATAATGTAGAAATCTTTATCAATGTATCATAATTAAACTCTAACAAAAACAACTGCTTTTAAAAAAACAGGAAATAAAAAAGTGACATTTTGGAGTTAAAGGAAAAAAAAAAGGTTTAATATTTTGTAAGGCCAAATAGAGATTGAGTTCCACACGAATCTAGGTACAAGTCTTTGTCATTCCAAGTAAAGATCAAACCACTTATAAATTGTAATGCAGTTTGTGAAGGATCTGTCTTGCCTTTTGTTATGTAACTATACTTTTTCTACTATTCAACTCTTGCCTATTTTTCCTCACAATCCCTTCATTAAATTACTTAAGATAAAGCATGCCAATTTTTGCATTGATTAAAAAAAAAAAAGTAAAAGTGTAACTGCTTTTCATTTTATTCTATTGCATGTGCAAAAAACATCCTAAAATTTTTGTTATCTATACATTAGAATGACACTACTTTTGCAACCTAATTTTTAAAAAAAAACAAAGAATGACACTACCTTTTCTTTTAATAAATTATCAACTAATATATTATGTTTGGTGAGGTTATGTGTAACTATTTAAATTAACTTATAGTTTATTTTATTAACTTAAAAGTTTGTTAGACAAAATTATCTTGTTTCGTATAAAAATTTACTTTAAATGTTATTTAAAGTAATGTTTGAGTTTATAAACTTTAAGCTCTTTTTTTTTTTACATTGTGATACTCAATAATATTTTTTCTCATATCTTTTACATTATTTTATATCAAACAATTAATTTTATTAAACATATTTTAATTCAATCAATATAGAAGTTATAAAATACGAAACTTAATGGTGTATATGTATTTTGGAATCACTAAAGTAGTAAGAAGTGTTATAGTAGAATTCATTAAAATGTGAATTGGGCGAAATCATATTACAGTAATGAAACCAATCTCCAAAAACGATTAGTTGATAGACAAAAGTAACATAGGTGAAATCAAATGCGTTTTCCCACAAAGACACATAGCATGGAATGTTTGTAGTTGCTAATAGTGATAAGATGAAGTGAGCTTTATTGGGTTTCATAAAATCCAAAGATTTGAAACCAAATTGGTATGGAAAGAAGGCCATGTAGGTGATGGAGGGGAACAGATGAATTAGATGTTAACTAAATTGATCACACAAAGTTGCAACTATTGGGGCTCAACCCACGAGACCCACCTCTTATTCCCTCACTTTTGAAAGAAAAGAGATTAAAATCTCTATGCTTAAGCTACACACAAAGTGCAATGTGACATAATAAATAATATAATATAGGCCATTAAAGAAAAGTTTGAAATCTCCAAGTAAAGCAACATTGGGGGAACAACCTTTTCTTTTACCCCTTGTTTTTAACAACTTTCCTACCTTTCTTGAGGAATAATTCTTCTCCCTGTGCCTTCTAACTCCCGCCCTCTTCTCCCTACTTCTTCATATACGAATTATATGCAAATCAGATAAATTTCACATAGATTAAAAAAATTAATCAAAAGTTATTATTTGTTAATGTTATTATCTAAAATATTTTTAATATCATTTATTACATAAAGAATTTAATTACCTTAAAAATGTATTCAGAAAGAACATGTTTGATATATAAATATTTAAAGACATTAAAAAACATATTTGATAAAAAAAATCTCAGAATTTACTTATAATTAAGATTGGGTGAGGTATTTCATATGCAATCATAATAATAATTATGTTAGTAGGAAATTATTGTTAGTTAGTTGAGTAAAGTATGTGAATTGTTGTAAGCCGTTTTACACAAATGAAATAAAAAAAATAAAAATAAAATTGAAAATTATAAGTTGAAATGATTTTTTTTACCGGAATGGATAAATATTAATGATATTTTTTAAAAAAAATACACATTAGATTCGTCCCACGTAATGTATCTTTCTATTAACTAGTTGATATTTCAAATAGTAAAGAATAAGAAGGAAACATGGGTTGTCACAATAGTGGCTATCTCCATAATGGAAAAGGATCAAAAGAAGAAAGTGAAAAACGAAAGGAGAGAAAGCGTCCTTCTGTGTATTACTTACATTTTCACTACTATTCATCTGCATGCTCTAACAAATCACCCATTAAATTAATCATTAATTAGACATGCATGTTTGTAAACAAATTAAATAAATTTGAAAAGTGAAATACTCTACTCCACCCTTTAAAATTTAAATAAACTCTAACCAATATTGCAAAGCAAAATCATATTATCAAACTGCATATAGAAAAGATTTGAGGGTTGTGGCTTTGCATTGCACATGTTTTATTTATAAGGAAAGAGAGAGGTGAGTAGTTGATTGCATGTTTCTTAAAGTTGGGCTCATGTCCTAGCTTTTGAGATAAGAAATTGCTTAGTTCAATTCAGAAAAAAGTGTTCAAAAGCATCCAACGTATCAAAACTTGCCTAAATCAGATGCTACACTATTAATTTCTTACTTGCAAACTTCAAATTTCGTGTCCATTGGGTCTCCCCCTCACCTCCCACTTCTTCACTTTCTTTTTCTTATCAACCGATTAAATAGTTTATTGGTTCAACATCGATCATAATAAAATATATATTTTTTAATATAATATAATACAATTTTTGATATCAACAATAAATTATATAAAAATTAAGTTAACTAAGGATCATATTATATGTTTTATAGAATTTAAAAATTATAATAAATAAAAATAATATGTAAATATTATATATAAGTTTTATATTTATTTAAAAATATTTTTAATTGAATTTTTTTAAAAAATAGCAAAAAAAGAAAAAAACAATTTTAAAAATCTAACCAGTTCAACCGGTTTTGACCAGTTCTGAGATACCCCAGGTTTTTCCTCGGTCAAACTGACCAGTCTGGTCTAATTTTTAAAACTATGTTATAAACAATCTAGATAAATAGTCCGAATTGATTTTTTATTATACTGGTTCAATCACAATTTAAATTTATATTTTAATGGATATAAAGTATTGTGTTAGGATTTTTTAAATTTTTTTCTTTTTTTCATAGCTGGTCTATTTTTAACAAAAAAAAAAGAATTTTCAGTACAGATGAATGGTGTCATATTTATCATTTATTATAATGAGTTTATTCTGTTAGTAGTATTGTGTATTATTTGTTAGTACACACTAACAATATCTATAGTAAAGTTAATTTTTGTTGAATAAAATATATCAATGAAATTAAGCTAATTCAACGTGAATTTACTAGTATATATTTGTTTTATTTACGGATAGTCTAATTTTTATTTTTGAAAATAGTAATTTTGATGTGATATATATACTATGCTTTGCTATATTAGTTATTTAGAAGCTTCACTTACGATTATAAAAATTTAAAAGGGTTATTTAAGTGATATCCATGCTTTGCTATATTTTACTTAAATAAAGTTGGGTTTAAATTTTGGTGCTACCACAAGGATTAAGAGCAATGATAACACTCTTTCTCAAATCACATACAAGTTGTCAACATAAAAACATGTATTGCAGTAAAATATTGTTGGAAATAATACCACTACTTACCAACAAAATTAAATAATTGTTGACAAAAACAAATTAAATCACAATGATTTTTAATTTTGTTGAGAAACACATGTGTATACCAGCAACTTTAAGCACTATTATTGTTAAGAATGAGCAACCAAATCAAACTATGGTAGCAATTTTAACAATTGTTGGGAAAAGACACACGCATATGTTAATGTTATGTTAATATTCCGGGTTGTCATTGCAAATAATAAATTAAATCAATATTTATCTCAACAACTTCAATATTTGTTTGAAAAATATGTTTGCATATGGCAACAATATTAATTGTTGTCAGGACTTTTGAGTTACTTTAAATTGTTTTTATTTATTTTTTACTTGTCTTTAAAGTATATATTTTTAAGAAAAAGTTTATTTAATCTTTTCATTTTACTTTTTTTGTATTTTCAGAATAATTAATTTATTAAACAGATATTTTTATTTCTTAAATTTAAATACATTTCTCAAAATTATATTGTAAGACGTATTTTTTTATTTCTTATTTTTAAGGACAGTTTTAAAAGCAAATTATTAAAAGGTGTTTGATAAATGGATTTTTTTTTATCAATTGTTTTAAAAAAACTAAAAGTTAGAAAATTATCTTTAAAAAACTAAAAACCCTTAACAACTCTTAAGCAGCTATTAACTATAAAATAAGGTTTGTAGAATACTTTAATATATTTTGTTTCGCTCACTGGTATAAGAGTAGAGATATAGGATTTATTTGATAAAACTAGCTGATAAATTAATTAAAAATTAAAAAATAATTAAAAGTTGAAAGTTGATAGTTGAAAATTAAAAGTTGATAAGTTAGATAATTAAAATAAAATATGCTTTTTTAAACTAGCTATTAAATATAAAAAGATGACATAAAAGACATATATTTTTGTAAAATAGGTACGAGTGATTTTTGAAAAAAAATATTAATGAGAATAAAAGTGTAACAATATAAGCTTAGAGCTTATAAGCTCAAAAGTTATTTCAAATAACTTTTCAAAAAATGCTATAAGTTATAAAAATAAGGTCATTTACCAAATAGAGCTATTATATCTAACAAATTTTTAAGCTAATAGAATAAAGGCTAAATATATCCTTTGGTCCTCTATCTTTTTAAGAAATATTAATTTGGTCCTTTAATTATTTTTTTGTTCACTTTGGTCCCCCAAGTGGTTTAAAATGTGTCGAGTTCATCCTTTCGTCAATTCCACCAACGTCCGTTTCATTGTAGCTGTCCAAACGATGTCGTTTTGGAAATGGGAGGGAAAATGAAAAAAAAAAGTCTCTTTCTCTTCCTTCATCTTCATCTTTCTTCCTTCTTTCATCTTTCTTCCTTCTTTCATCTTTATCTTCCTTCCTTCTTTCCTTCTTTCATCTTTATCTTCCTTCAATTTCCCCTAACATCTGTTTGCCACTGTTTACATCTTCTTCAATATAACTCCTTCTCCTTCTTCGAAGGCTTCTTCCATGTTAGGGAAACCTAGAAAGCTTGTGCACCCTCTTTGCCCCATGTCCTCCAGTATGGCAAACCCATGCCTTCACCCATCTTCTCTCACTAACACATTCTCAGGTTTGAGGTCTTTGTAGATGATCCCAAGCATGTGCAGATACTCCAATGCAAGAAGAATTTTGCTACAGAAAACCTGCAAACCAAAAATGCACATTAAAGAAACAACAATATATAAAATATTAATGCAGTACATAAAGTGTTGATAACTAACTTATACTAGTTTCCTTTAGGAGAATCAAACACTGATGTTTTTAACTTAAAATGATATGAGTCAGCATTCAACACATGTTAAAGCAATCAAAAAGGAACTATGAGTGAATAAAAAGTATAATGCAACTAAAGTTACTCTAGAGCATGTTTCAGACCCTGCACAATACAAGTAAAATAGAGTAAATTTGTTGCCTGTGTCAGGGGACTAAACTGAAACAAATAAAACCCGACAGGGACTAAACTAAAATCACTAACTGTACATAAGGGACCAAACTGAAATCACTAACACAACATAAGGGACCAAAATGAAACAATTATATTCTACTGATCTGATATGAAAATGAACTTCTTGCAAGCCTCTGCTCTACCTAGATCCCCACCAGTAAGTCCAGGAACCACCTCTGGAAGATGAAGAAAGATGGAAGAAGGAAGGAAGATGAAGATGAAAGAATGAAGGAAAGAAGATGGAAGATAAAGATGAACGAAGATGAAGACACTTTGATGGGTCTGCATTGTTTGAATCTTTCCTTGCCTACATTCAGGAAGATGAAAATGAAAGAAGGAAGAAAGGGAGATGAAAGATGAAGGAAGATGGAAAAAGAAAGGAAGATGAAGATGAAAGAAGGGAGGAAGGAAAATGGGAGATTAAGGAAGATGGAAGAAGGAAGGAAGATGAAGATGAAAGATGAAGATGAAGAAAGATAAACAGTGACAAACAGACGTTAGGAAAAATTGACAGAAGGACGAACTCGACACATTTTAAACCGCTTAGGGGACCAAAGTGAACAAAAAAATAATTAAAGGACCAAATTAACATTTCTTAAAAAGATAAAGGACCAAATGATATATTTAGCCTAAAATAAATTACATACTAACTTAAATCACTAGACATATGACCTTGTCAAATGTAACCATAAGCTTTTACAAGTGCTTCTTGCTAGACCCCAAATATGACTTGTCAAAATTTTAAAAATCCCAAGATTAACTTAATTACTTGCTATTAGCTTTTTATTTTGTAGGTTTAACTTGACCTAATTTAATAATAGATTTGGTCTAAATGCTTTTTAAGATTTGTTTCATAAGAACCATTTTAGTTCGAGTAGACCAGTAACCTATTAATGTGAATTAGCATTTCTAATAAATTGACTTAAATTCCTTTTAAGAAATAATAATAATAATTTAATTGCATGACCACTTTTTACTAGATTATATTATTTGTGTTATTTACATGATATGTGAATGTCCTAAGTAAACTAAAACATTTTAAAAGAGTTATCAAAAAACCTAATTTTAAACTCATTTTATATTTATAAACAGAAATGATTATAATACTAAATATATAAATATTCACTTCTTATATTTTCCTTATTCTCTTTTATCCCTCCTTGCACAATAATTTGTTAATTTTTCTGACTTAAAAATGAGAAATAATTTTGCATGTATAGAAAGAGTATCCGAAACTGTGAAACAGTAAAACAAGTAAAGTGGTGAAAATGATTTAGTTAGGTAAAACATCACTCTTAATTCTGTGCCCTAAATCATAAACAAAAAACGATGGACGTCTCTTATGAATAAAAAATAAAAAGTAAAAAGGCCATTATCTTGATTAATATCACTAATTAATTTAACTTCCTATAAGGGACCAGTGGTCCCCTTGTATTAAATAATAGATTTTGGTGATAGTCACATAGGAATAATTTGTCGGATTAATTAAGCTTTTGTTCATAGATACGTGGGCTTCTTTGATAGAACAAAATTTAGATTATCACGCCATTAATTTTAATTAAACGAACATGAATTTTTCTGCATGGCCCATAAGGAAAAAAAGTGAACAGTTTAAGAAATAGGAGAGAAGGAACATTGTCTACTCTGCAAATTCCAAAGAGGAGACTGTGACTTTAAATCATGTTTCTTTGTCTCTGCATTTCTTTTTTCCCTCTCTTTATTATAGCCCCACCCTCCACACGTTGGGGCTCTTTCAACTTACAACATAGCTCTATCATTCTCTTCCAACTAAATTACCACTAATTATCATCTTTTATGTACCCGGATCCATATATAGATGAAGATTTAAGGAAGAAATTAACTTTTGCTTCTTTAATCTTCATCTAAATAAGCCTTTAGATTTTTGTCCTACAATAAATGTTGGAAAATAAACCTATATATGTATCTGATTTAGTAACCCTTCTAAAAATTGTGTCTCTTTAAAAAAACCATATGGTCTATAAAAATAATAATATCTATTAATTTCATCTTATTTCTAACTTCACCATCACCCTTTTGAATTTATGGATATCACCATATTTAGTGAGAGTGATATTTTTACGTGAGAGTAAGAATAATAATTTTCAAGCTCTCCGTTTATATAGATTAAATTAAATGGTTGACATTAAAATAAAGAATATATAACTTATCCAGATATTACTTAAATCTCTTTGATTATATTAAATGTCTTAGTTAATAGTTGATCAACAGGTAATTAGATATATGGAAATTTTCAATAACAATTTATTTATTTATTTTACTTTTAGAATGAAAGTGGATGCCAAAACTCATTATAACATATAAAAAACTCATTATAGCATTTAAAAATTACAAATTATATATATGAATTAGGTAGGTAATTTGAAAAAAAAAATTCCAAGCTTGTATTAACAATGGTACTTGAAATAAAGATGTGTTATTGGCATGGGTTGGACGATCAAGAATTAAGTATCAACAAAATAAGTTAGGTATATAGTTTGAAACTAAGCCATTTAATTTAATCCAATAAATAAAATTATATTGAGATTGAGAGTGATATATTTTTACGTGAGAGTCAGAACAATAATTTATACCCATTAAATTAAATTAAATTACATGGTTGAGATTAAAATAAAGAACATTGTTAAAATACCACATATAACACATTAAAATATTATTGAAATCTCTTAATTAGATGAGGTTGCTCTTAAATATAGCAATAATATCAAATTAAATGCTTTAGATTAAATTTGAAATTATATATGTAATTCATTATTCTATTAAATATAGCAATGATGTTCACAATTTTAATTATAATCATTTAATTTTATCCAAAGGTTGTGAATTATTATCCTTATTTTTACATGAAAATAACATTCTCATTTAATGATACATTCTCCTAAACTCGAACCTGACATCAAATGCTAACCAATTTTTATCTTATTTTGTAGAAAGTCACATGGTGTACAAGAAGGATTCAAATAGGGAATCAAATTAAGATATGAATAAATAATATAAATATAAATTTTAAAAGTAAAGTTGCATCTATATATGTATATATATAACATTAAAATCAATGGATCCAGAGTTACTCTTAAGAAATCTGGTTCAAACATATGGTAAATATTAATTTTCAACTTAAATAGGATTAGTTTAGCAACTAAAGCACACTGGATAGTTGAAGTTTCTCTCTAAATAAGCAAACACCATGGCTCATTTATGCCTAACTTATTCAGGAATTTGTTCACTTAAAATTTTCAGTGTGAATCACCTACATACTCCCTAGCAAAGATATTGTGTAAAAGCCGCCAACTATAACGGGTATTGTGAGTTTCTGATAAACTTTTTATGCTTTAAGTTTGTGGCCCTTAGTTAAGTTGTTTATAAAAATATTAATCTTTGGATCAACTCGATCATATACACTCCTCAATCTAGAAGACCCAAAACTTAATACTATCTCTTGGTAACCAAATGAATAGTTGAATTAGAGGTTAGCAGAATAATGGTTTTGAGATTTTGGTTCAAAATTTAACTTTTATTATAAACAAGAAAAAAAGTGGTTAGTTGATATATATGCAATGAAAAGACAAAAGAAAAAGGGAAAAAGAGCCAAGCGAAACTTTTTTTTTGATTAAAAATAGATGAAGGGCTTATTAGTAGTAAAACATTGAAAATTTTCCTACAATAAAAAAGGAAAAAGAATGATGATTTTGGTTGACACATGCGGTGTTAGGTAGCATGAACAACAAGAATAACAACTCTTGTACTGGTGTCCAATGTTTGAGATCTATGAGTGCTTAGCTAGAATAAATGCATCCCAAGTTTACCACATAAGGCTGAACATCATAGTTACTCCAAGTTGCCAAACTTGGGATGAGGATGGCATGGATCAAGCTGTCAATTTAATTTTTTTCTACTTATATTGCCTTTGGGAGTTGTGATGGAAGACTCTATTCAATGCCCCTTCCTACATTGTCTCCATCATTCTCTTCCAACACTTATGCACTGGCATGGACTTTGGTTCAACTTTAGTTAATTTTGGTTGAGCCTATTCACCCATCTCACTTTTTTCATTAACAATTAAGGACATGCCCAAAAGGGGCCAGCAAACAAGTGTAATTAGATACTTGAACTCTTCCTATTCATATGTCCTTTTGTAAGCAATTAGTTTACATCATTATTTTTATGGCCCAAACCCTTCAAACAATGGTACAAATTTTCACTAAATTCTACAATGGATTATTAATATATAGTACATGAAAAGTATGGTGTGCATGACCATGAGCATGGCTATTGAGCCAAACCCTTTTACCTTTTTATCTGATTTAATATATGAAAACATAATGTCCTCCCATAATCATGTGAAGGCAGAGTTGATTAAAATAAAATAATAAAGAGGGGTGGGAGATCATTAAGTTTGTGATTAAAATAAACAAGATTTCTATGTTCCAACCAACCAAAACTTCAAAATAAGTAATTAATTGAAGACCGTGTAACTTAGGCCTTGTGGACATGTCGCCCACCCTCAGGGCAAATCAAAACCAAAGAGAGTTTGCTCAATGTCTGACTTGGCTTTGCTTTTGCTTTTGCTTTTGCTTCTCTCTCTCTCTCTCTCTCTCTAACTTCTTTTATGTGTTGTTGTGTGTATATATATAAGGACCTTAAGGTGGCGGCTTTTTCTTTTAAGTCTTGATCAGTTTCACTCATTGGAAGATATGGGAACATTGGAACAAATTGATGCACATCATCATCATCATACTCACTCTTCATCTTCTTCATCTTCTTCCATTGATAGCAACAACCACCCTTCTACACCACCACCACCCTCTTCCCCCTCATCTTTGTGCCTCTCAAGTGTCAACAGAACAGATTTGAGCACTGATCTTAGACTTGGTCTTAGCATCTCTCCTTCTTCTCAATCTCAATCACCATTCAATTCAACAACAAGGTATGTATTGCACATATTTATAACTTGTTATATACCTATATCCATTTTTCCACACTCAATTGCACTTTTTTTAAGCTAAGCAAGGTTGGATTTTTGTTCCTTCATTTTTTCAGCAATAATGTTGTTTGTGTAGGATATGTGCATGCATGTATGATTATTAGTTGCATTAACCTGTTAATCTATGTGCCCTTCAGGGAGGAAAGTTTGAATTGGCCACCAATTAAGTCTATATTAAGGAGCACCTTGGTTGGGAAACAAAACCATCAAAGCCAAAGACCCTCTTTGTTTGTCAAAGTCTATATGGAGGGCATTCCCATAGGAAGGAAATTGAATCTGTTGGCACATCACAGCTATGATGGACTTGTGAAAACTCTTGGCCATATGTTTAGGACCACCATTCTGTGTAAGCATTTGATAATTGAAACCCTCATAAAATTAATGATTTTCCTTTTTTTTTATTCTTCTTTCTTTTGGGCCATCATATTCAGAGATTTTTTTTTTTGTTTTTTGTTTTTCAGGTCCTAACTCTCAACCACTTAATTCTGGGCATTTTCATGTGCTAACTTATGAGGATCAAGAAGGGGACTGGATGATGGTTGGAGATGTGCCATGGGGGTAAGTGAAAATATATGCATCAAAATGGAACTCTTGGGATTAAATTTTGTTATTTTGCATTTAGCAACATGGAATGGACCTCTCCATTTTCAGTCTTTTAACCATTTTGTGTTTAATTGATTAATTAATTCAGGATGTTCTTGACCAGTGTGAAGAGGCTGAAGATCACAAGAGCTGACAGATGCTAGTTAATTTAATAATGCATACAAATTTCTCACCACACAAGCTCCTCCTCATCCTCAATTTTCACTGTTCATAATTTTTTTTCCTAGTTAGTACTAATTAGTGAGTGGGTGGCAAAAAAAAAACCTGCAGAAATTTCACCCAAAAAAAAAGGATTGCATGATTTTATCACTTATGATAGCTATATACACCTAAAAAATATATATAGATGTATAGCTTCTTACCTAATTGTCAATTCAGTGCTTAGCTACAATGTTTCTTAATTAGTCTCTCTGTTCTATTCTATGATAGAGTCTTCTAAATTTCCAGTTTGTATTGGAATTATCCGATTTGTTTTGTAGTTATTTAGTAAATTAGTAAATTGCTTATCCCTTTCATCAAATATCTCAACCATACCTATTATGCATAGAGTTTTCAATTTGTTGGTGTCTCTTTTTTTTATGATGGGGTACTACAAAAGTTCAAATTTTTGTTTAAGTAGCTGAATTATTTGTGTAGTGATTTGGTACATTGCATCTTCCTACCAAGAAGCTTAAGTTGAAATACGAAATACTAATCCATGTGAAATGTGTTGGTGCTGTCAGCTGATGAAAGCTAATAGTGAAATGAAGGTATGATTTTGCTAATTTCCCTAGAGGGTGACTTTATGTGGTGTCTCTGGTTTGATGTGCTTGGCTTTGTTGGGTACAACATAACATAATGATGCTTATGGTCTCCACAACACAGCCCCTCGTGTCAAGAACAGTGGTTTTGCTTTCATTGTCATAATTTGAGGAAGATTCTAACTCTGAATTAAACAATCCGTATTCAAACACATGTCTGCCAAAGATGTTAACTCATTTTGATTGTAGATCAAACATTCACCTACTGATAATGATATCTCACCAGGACAATCATTCATTTTCCAGTTTCATCTCCTCCAAAAGCCTTCAAAAGACAAAATTCAAACACACCACATTTTTATTTCCAGTTTTTAGTTTTAAATATAAAATATTTACTTTGTTTTTTCATTGTCTAAAATTCATACCAGAAAAGGCGAAAGCAGAAAATAGAAAAAAAACTTATTTCCAGTGTTATTTTTAGAAATACAAATCAAGATGAAAATATTATAATTAAAACTAAAAACAGAAAATAAATAATAAGAATTTCAGTTCGTTTTTTGAATAATAAGAATTTTCTTTTATTAATCAGTGTAGTAGAAATTAAGATTAATTAACAAATTTTATTTGATTCTACTTCTGAGTTTCATGGAAAAGCAGATAAAATAAATAATGTTTATTAGGCATGTAGAAACGAATTATAGTCATAAAATTGTGTATCTTATAGCAAAAGTACGGTGATGATATGTAGTAAGAAAAGAAAAGAAGTATAAGAAATTAAATAAATAAATTATTTTCTTATTGTTTGAACATTTTACAAAAGAATACCATAGATTTTTATTTTATTATTTAAGAAGAAGACAATGATTTATGGTGTATTTAGTTATAAGTGTCCAATAATGATTTGGCAAGAAGCTACAAAATTGTTTATCCATATTATGGTTTGAAGTTAGAAAAATGAAAAAAATAACATGATAAAGAAAATTAGTTAATATTTAATTTTAAAGTTGTAGGAAAAATATGGATAAAAAAGAAGATTACACTATAGATGATAAGCTGTGTGATTATTAGTCATTGTATGTTGGAATCTCTACTCAGAAAAAAGAAAGGAATAACGTTTATCATGTTGATTGTCCTTGATTGATTATTGACACTTATTCTTATCTTATATATATAATTCTTTTATAATTTTTATATTTGTCTAGCCTATCCTCATATAAGTTCTTCCTAGACTGACACTGTATAGGTTCTTCGATATGTCTATTGGGTCCTGGCTCTGATACTAGGTTTTCCATCGGGACCGGATTCATGTTTTCAAAAATAGGGATTCTTATAAGATTATTGTTTTGAAAATGGTAATAAACAACTCTATTGCGCTCAGGATTCATGAATATAAGAATAATCTAATTTAAAATATGTAAAGATTTAAAGAGAAGCCACAATATTGAAAGAAGGATTTACGATAAGAAAACTTACAAAGAAGAAAACAAGAAAGTTGCTACATATGTGGGAGAGGCTTTTAGAAGACAGGCTTTACATGTTTTTCTCTTGCCTTCCGAATGAACTTGTCCCCTTATTTATACACAAAGATCGCATTGTTGGCGATAAGATTACAATCTAACTTTTACTGTTGACTCTAGCGACATTTTGTCTTTCACTGTCGAGGGATTCTTCTTTTGACACTTTTTTTAAGTCTTGCCTTTATTGATTTTATTGGTTTCTGCCAACACTTTAATCAAATATTTTGAAGCACATGTCTTTGTTCTGCTGTTCATAGCCTTGAGAAAATTATAAGTTATCTAGGTCCTTTCGAGAAGAAGAGGATGATTATGAAGAAAATGAGCTTTTTCTTGTTTAATTTTTTCTACCATTCTTCTTCAGAAGACGTGACTGCTAATTCTACCATTATTTTTTGTTTCTCAACAAGGAACAATGAGGTTTCATAAGAGGTTATTGCATATGTTCGGGCACTTGTTGTTTTACCTATTTATATATTCTTGCATTTGAAATCAAGTCATTATTGAATTTGTTCCACCATTTAAAGAGTGGAGTTTAAGAACTTTATGAGTGGGAATGATTGAATAATCCCAAGCTAATATCTAGGTAATGCTTTCGCTAACAGTAAATGATATTAATCTGTACCCAGGTACAAAGGTAGTTTTTTCTTTAAAATATTGATATAAGTCTTGAGCAGGTTTTGGAAATAGATGAGTAACGGGTCCCATTTCATAAAACCATTGAATAAACCATTTTGGAAACTTCAGGGAAATTCCTCTCTGGAACTAAACAAACCAAAAGTAGGTGTTTGGTCTAAGATAAAGCATATATAGTACCAAGCCTTCATATAATTAAAAAAATTATAAGAAGAATAATCAAATTGTTTGAAAATTCTTTAGTAAGAACTAAAGATTTATTCCATTTTTTAGGGGAAATAATTAAACAAATGTTTATTTTTGAAATGGCAATGATATTTGTATTGTCATTTTAATTATATTGAATCAGTATCAACCAGAATAAACTCACAGAAAATGCGAGTATTTCTAACGTCTTCTGGTATATATTGATAAGATGATAGTAATTGTGTTATAAGTTCTTGAGGATTTTGTTATCCATTCTTTTTCTAGAATTACAATGGGTAATTTGTCTGGTTTTTCAAGGTATCCGTCTTGAGCTATATAGGGAGCAACCTTGGTTACATCAGAAGGTTCGACAAAGGTGTTGACATATTGAACAGGGAAGTATAAACTTTTTTGAGGAGGTGGAGTTTACGTTATTTAAGATGTTTTTAGGGGTTTAAGGAGAAAAACTAATAATTAATGATGAAGTATTGTTTCAAAGAGCCACTTCTGGCTACAGACCCAAGTATTCTTTCAAAAGTTTCTTTAGGCCACAAGTGTTTCCCAACACTAACAGACTCTAGCAAACACACCAGATTTTACAAAATAAATGATAAAGAGTTTTTTGGTGTTACAATCAAATAACATAGCGTACAGAGATATGAAATGATTACAAGGTACATTGAGCTACAGACTACTATAAGTCTAGGTTTGCTAGAAGCAAAACTACAAAGAAGATTTATGTAGTGAATACAAGAACTTAGAAACTTAAAGAAAAATCTCTCAGACTTTGGTTTCTTGAGAGAGATCAGAGAGTGTTCAAGAATAATAATGGGCAGCAAGACAATCTTGAATTCAAAAGCTTCTTGTATTTATAGTCCTTCTTGAAAAATAACCGTTGATTCAGCTTGAAGGATGTTAGTCTATTTGAGGAATGCGCTGTCAACGAGTGCAGAGACATACTTTAGAGAAGTTTCCTTAACTGGATTGCTTCGAAAGTATTTAACAAAAGATCCCTTTTGCTTATGCACTTTAAGAAAATACGTACACTCTATAGCAGCTGACTTTATGTTGTCCGTTCTAAACAGGTTCAACTTTTTCTGACACCTTGAAATATGTGAGGCAGTTTTCTTGATATATGTAAGGAAGTCTTTCAACTTTTCCATGTATTTCCTCTTTGATCATAGGCATAGATATGATATGAGAAAGTTCATATACCTTCTTATTTGGAAAAGAAAAATCCCTTTTTTAAAATACTCAAAGAGTAAGAGAGATAACTTCTCGTGGCCTGTGACTTCAGACTAGCTTGATTCAATGAAGCTTTGAGTGAGTAAAGACTTCTTCATTTCAAAGTCGATTTGAATTACGGACTTTCTCTGTCTTTTGCAAATAGAGTTCTACGGACTCCTGTCTCACTTGAACAAACTTGTTAGATACACAAAAAGTACATACTTCATTTTAGCTGAGAGTCTTGATGTATATTATTAACAAATTACAAGGGATTCAGGCTACTCAGTCATGAGTTCAAACTTGACTCTAACACCTTAATCTAATAAGAGAGATCAAACTGTTTTTAGACTGCCTCCAAACAAGCTAATACTAACTCTTACTCAATAATTTAAAGCTTAGTATTATTTATTATGCCTTGGATTTCTTTTCTTTGTTTTTGGTTTTGTTTGGTTATACACATATTATCCAATTTGATAAGTTCTTTCTTATAAGTATATTTTAGAACAACTAAGTAATTTTTAAACTCTTTGTATTTTAATAGAACTTTAGAAGTCATTTTATGAATAGGACAACACCTTATCTATTTCTTATAGTAAACATCCTTTTGTAATTGTCTTGTAATTCTTGCCTAACTTGTTCAGCATAGTGAGTTCCCGTAAAATCTCTAATATCTTGTATGTTCATTATTGCTTCTCTTTTTCTCTATAGTGTTCTTTTATTAAGACTTTAAGGGGTCTGTTAATATACCATTTGTCTCTAGCCTTATGTGTAACACCCCTATTTTTATTTTTATATTAAAATTTTGAAGGAATTGAATTATAGTTCTTTAGAACTTTTTAATCTACGTATTATGTGACGACCCGTGTAATTTTCCAAATAAATTTTTCACGTTTTTAAAAGATCATTTTAAAATTTATAAATTAAATTCAGAGTTCACGTAACAGTTGATAATTGCGGAATATTATCATACATACTAGTCGTGAATAATTAAATTCAAGAAAATATTTAAGTAGCGGAAATGATTTAGAAAATAACGGTACATGATACGTTATACTTATTACAACCCATAAAATCAAAGTCCAAGTAATAATTCATATAGGCATCAATCATAGCATCACTCTTCATTCTGCATGGCAATCACTGTAAAAATTAATGTAAGAGTGAGACAAAATATAGAATAAATATAAAATAAATAAAATTGTACAAACACAATCAACAAACCATAATGATATGATGAATATGCCAAACAAGTTCATTTATATATCTTTAATTAGTCACATGATGTCATGCTGGATCCATTTGGTTTGGTGGACATCAGTAGGAATTTATACAGTCATGGATCCCTACAGCCCCATGACCAACACATCGGTAGGAATTTATACAATCATGGATCCCTACAGCCCCATGACCAACACATCGTAAAAATAGGGCTTTAACTCCTCATAGAGTAACCCCCCACCAGGGTAGGCAATCATGGAACCCCTAAAATTCCATGGTGCGTCCAAATGCTTATGATGCATGAATGCCTTTAATTCTCTTTATCATTTAACATACCATGATATATCAATTTCCAAAACCACTTGGAAAACCACAAGTCCTCAAAGGACATATCACATATAATAATTTTTAGAATCATGGATTTACTGTTTCAACCACATATATCAATAACCGCAAGGCATTCATGTATATATATTAATTTAATCATTCATAATTATTCACCACCAAAATACACAAACTGAATGATGCTCATTAGACACTCATCAACATTCATAATACTTCATAATCACTCAAGAATTCAATAATAAATTGTTATCCATAGGGAAAATATCATTTTTTTATCCATAATAACCATTATAAGCAAATTTCAACATTTCCAACAGCAACATACGTTAGTAAAACAGTCATAACATGAGCAAATCAAATCCTTTTCATGTGATTCCACGTTCTATAGCTCAATAACATAAATATATACAACTTTGATGAAGACCATAAATTCAAATTCTAAACAGAAACATCACTTATTCACAGAATACAAAACTGCCTCAAAGAGGATTTTTAAAACATACACAGGTTAGTATTTTCAACGTTTCTGGAGCTAGAAAAACAATTTTGGCATGAAACTAGTTCTAAATTATTTTTAACACAAATATCTACAACTTTCATGAAGACCATAAATTTAAATTCTAAACAGAAACATCACTTATTCACAGAATACAAAACTGCCTCAAAGAGGATTTTTAAAAGGTACACAGGTTAGTATTTTCAACGTTTATGGAGCTACAAAAAGAATTTTGGCATGAAACCAGTTCTAAATTATTCTTAACACAAATATCTACAACTTTCATGAAGGCACCAACCACTAATTCTCACCACAAAATTCCCAGTTTTAAAAATAAGATTCGGATTTCATAGTTAACAGATTTTCATCATGAACATACTTCTGTATTTTGAGCATATCTAGAGCTACAAGAATATTTTTAACTCAAAACCACTTTCTATAGATCCATAATATAGATATATACAACTTTAATGAAGACCATAATTTCAAATTCTAAACAGAAACATCACATAATCACATAATAGTCAATAGATTATCATTTTTCATTATCACCAATTGCTGGAAAATTTACTGGTTTGACAATATTTCGTAAATTAGCTATAACTCATAGTATAAAAATAACTTTTGAATGAGGCCAAGTTCTATGTTTCAATAATTCCATTATCTATAATTTTTATGAAGACCAAAAATTCCAAATCCAAACAGAAATATCACAAATTCATAGTATACTAAACTATCTCAAAGAAAGTAACAAAACATACATATGTTAGTAAATTCAACGTTTCTAGGTCTACAAAAATAATTTTGGCATGAGACCGGTTCTAAATTACTCATAACACAAATATCTAAAACTTTTATGAAGATACTAAATACTAATTCTTATCACAAAATTCTCAGTTTTAAAAATACAAACAGTGATTCATGTCAGCAGATTTTTAGCATGAACATACTTCTGTCTTTTAGGTATAACTAGAGCTACAAAAATAGCTTTGACTTGAAACCACTTTCTAAAGATCCATAACACAAATATATACAACTTTCATGAAGACATCAAAGACTTATTATGCATGTATAAGTCCTAGAATTTTAATATATACACAAAATATAGGGTAAATATTCCACTCCGACATGCTGTAGTATTTTGGATATAACTTTTGATATACATATCCAAATAGGTTGATTCAGGTCTCAAAATTCACAAAACAAAAAGATCTACAACTTTCATGAAGACGTCAGAATCCAATTCATACATTTTCAACTTCAAAACTGAGCAACAAGATTCAAAAATAATACTGGAATCCTAGAACAGCATACAATTCTACCCAGTTCATAATTATTCACAACCCTGTCCCCTCTTACCTTAATGGAGGTTCCTAAAGTGGTTGAAAGTGTTGTATTATTGTCCTAGATTCAGATCAAGAGTGAACTTGATGGAGAAAGTGAAAGAAAATAAGAGAGAAACTTCACTAACTTTAGCTTGTTCTAAGAATTCAGACTTGGGAACAAGATGTAGTGTTGATTTAATGATGCAAATAACAAATGAGGGACAAGATTTTCATAATGGGATTGTAGTGGGATGTTAGGTCCATGAATTATGGTGATAATGGAGGTTTTAGGTGAGAAAAATAAGTTGGATTGTTGTCCACTGTTTTGGTATTTTAGGCATATCTCTCTCATATCTTAATGGATTTTAACAAATGTGGTCTTGTTGAAAAGATAAGACAAAGAGTAACAACTTTGTAGTTTACTACTTTTTCAAATTCAGACTCTAACAAGGTATTAAAATATGTACAAGATGATATGATTGAAGTAAAATATCAATTCTGACACTATTTCGGTATTTTGGGTATATCTCTCTCATATCATAATGGATTTTAACAAATTTGGTCTTGTTGGAAAGATAAGAAAAAGAGGAACAACTTTGTAGTTAGCCACATTTTCAAATTCGGACTCTAACTAACAATTAAAATGTGTACAAGATGACGAATTTTGAGTGGAGTATGTGGCAATTTGATGAGAGTAATTGGAAAAGCCAAGGAAATTAATAACTAAGGAAATAGGTAATAGATTATTTGATTAACTTTTACCAAAGGTATAAAGTTAAAATTATTTACCATGGTAAAAGGTTAAATCGAAGATGTTGTCCTAACCAAAATTTTTTTATAGAAAATTGAGATAAAATGGATAACATTAATAATGACCTAGATTAAAAATAATTACACATGAGATTGAAATTTTTGGGATGTTACAATTCTCCCACCCTAATAAAAATTTCGTCCTCGAAATTTCAAAGCTGAAATCATTCTGCCCCATCATCTGGAACACAATCTTATCACAACTATACATATTCATGCTATTATTATACCATCATAAGACATCATCCCCCAAAACTCACTATCATGTCCTAGACTTGTCTAATCCAATTTACATGCTCATGTTAGGCTTCGGGAATTCCTCTCCTAAGACCAAGATTCTTTAAATCTTAAATGGCTAACCACACCTAACAACAACAATACTATGTCCCTTAGCCTTAAGACCTCCAAATAATCACATGAATCATTCAATCATCATCAAAAATCTATTCGAACTCATTATAAACCTATCGGATCCGTATAAGACCATTACCAATTCAACTATTTCAAAATGGCATATCCATTCATCAATTTAAGTATCTATTTCCCTAATCCACTATCAATGGCTTACAACCATTTTTAACATCATCATAAACATCAACAACCTAAATTAATTCCCCCAACCATACACATATTCATATACACTTTTCTCCCAATCCTCAATATTCAACACTAATGCTTCAAACATTCATTTCCTCTTTATATAATCATTCTAGAGTATTCAAAGTCATCAGAAATCTTCAATTTAACTAAATTCCCCAAATTATAACACTTAGGGTTCTTTATCAAAACTAAATAATCATTTCTAATAACCACCAACCTCCATTATTAATAACACCTTCACACTCATTACTAGGGTTTTCACTAAAAATCATTTCATAACCTTATTACTCATTTCCCCCCAAATTCTAGAGTTATGATTTCACTAAAATCAATAATCACCGTTAACAATCATCATCTTCCATCTCTAATTCTTAAAACTTTCGTATACTACTTCACACCTAACCAAAAACACATAAATCACATCCCACCTTTGGGTTTTACATGAAAATGGTTCTTATTTCTAAATCCATTCATAAGACACTCTCCTAACCATATAGAAACCAAAACCTAGGGCCAAAACAACAAAAGAGTAGAGAAGTTTACCTCAAGCCCCAAGCTATCCCAAAACCCTAGCATGTATACGAATATAATAGGAGAATAGAGAGCTTCCAAGCATCTGAATCATTCTCCAAAACGAAGAAAAAGAAAGCATGGTTGGTTGGGTATGGAAGGAGATTCATAAAATGGTGAGCTTTGTAGAAGAAGAGGAGAAAAGAGAGTTTGTGTAGAGGAGGAAGAAGTGACGAAAATGAGGGAGAGGAAAAGGGAAATAAGTTATGTCTCGGTCCATCATTAAAATATTTCCCGTTTTATAACAAACAGGATTCCCGTTCGGGCTTAATACTAAATCTAAAAATTATTTCGAATATAGATTTGAATTCCCAATAATATTCTTAATAGCCCTGACTAATGGCATCTCAATTCGAAGATACTTGGTCTGACACCCATTTTCTAACTGGGTATAATTTTAACTCTAGTCCCAATAATATTTAACGGATTTTCTATCGTAGCCCTCCTTCAAATTTTTACGCATCTCAACGCTTTTCCCATTTGGGTGTAGTAGGGACATTTGGCTAATTCATCAAACTTAGAAGCGTACTCCCCAACTGTCATATTACCTTATTTCAAATTAAAGAATTCCTGCTCTTTCTGCCTCCTTATGTCTTCAGAGAAATATTTGGCGAGAAATTTCGTCTTGAATTCGTTCCCAGGTGATGGCGTGTCCATCAGTTGTTAACCTGATTCTAACATGGGTCCACCAGTACTCTGCTTCCTCAATCATCGTATGGTGGTATACTCCTCCTTCTCAAATTCTGAACGGGGTAAGGCTCGAAAATGCATTCTATTTCCTTAATCCATAGGTATGCTACCTCTGGATTATCGATGACTTCCTTTTTTAGGAAGTGATCTAGTCCGTGAAGTCTTCCAGTGTTTCTTGGTTGATTCTGCCTCTCCAAAGCCTCAGCCAAACGGTTGAGAGCGGCTGCCATAGCGTCGTTATTGTCTCTTGCCATCCTACATTTGTGGTTTGGTTTATACTAATTCTAAGGGAAAATATATCGTATATATATAATATTATAACGTAACTATAAGTATTCTACATTTTTATCAGATAAGCAATAAGTCATATAACACATATTTATCATATCATCAAGCTAGTAATCAAACAAATCACTTGTAGTTTATCAGTCAGGCACAAGTCATATAGCACATACGTAACATATTATCAAACAAATAATCAAACAATTCACATAGTATATCAAGAATCAATACATGTCATAGTAATTGGTCCTGAATTTTTGAAAATGCTCTGATACCACCAATGTGATGACCCGTGTAATTTTCTGAATAAATTTTTCGCGTTTTTAAAAGATCATTTTAAAATTTATAAATTAAATTCAGAGTTCACGTAACAGTTGATAATTACGGAATATTATCATACATACTAGTCGTGAATAATTAAATTCAAGAAAATATTTAAGTAGCGGAAATGATTTAGAAAATAACGGTACATGATACGTTATACTTATTACAACCCATAAAATCAAAGTCCAAGTAATAATTCATATAGGCATCAATCATGGCATCACTCTTCATTCTGCATGGCAATCACTGTAAAAATTAATGTAAGAGTGAGACAAAATATAGAATAAATATAAAATAAATAAAATTGTACAAACACAATCAACAAACCATAATGATATGATGAATATGCCAAACAAGTTCATTTATATATCTTTAATTAGTCACATGATGTCATGCTGGATCCATTTGGTTTGGTGGGAATACTGCAGTAAAAGGTCTCATAGAGGCATCGGTAGGAATTAATACAGTCATGGATCCCTACAGCCCCATGACCAACACATCAGTAGGAATTTATACAGTCATGGATCCCTACAGCCCCATGACCAACACATCGGTAGGAATTTATACAATCATGGATCCCTACAGCCCCATGACCAACACATCGCAAAAATAGGGCTTTAACTCCTCATAGAGTAACCCCCCACCAGGGTAGGCAATCATGGAACCCCTAAAATTCCATGGTGCGTCCAAATGCTTATGATGCATGAATGCCTTTAATTCTCTTTATCATTTAACATACCATGATATATCAATTTCCAAAACCACTTGGAAAACCACAAGTCCTCAAAGGACATATCACATATAATAATTTTTAGAATCATGGATTTACTGTTTCAACCACATATATCAATAACCGCAAGGCATTCATGTATATATATTAATTTAATCATTCATAATTATTCACCACCAAAATACACAAACTGAATGATGCTCATTAGACACTCATCAACATTCATAATACTTCATAATCACTCAAGAATTCAATAATAAATTGTTACCCATAGGGAAAATATCATTTTTTTATCCATAATAACCATTATAAGCAAATTTCAACATTTCCAACAGCAACATACGTTAGTAAAACAGTAATAACATGAGCAAATCAAAACCTTTTCATGTGATTCCACTTTCTATAGCTCAATAACATAAATATATACAACTTTGATGAAGACCATAAATTCAAATTCTAAACAGAAACATCACTTATTCACAGAATACAAAACTGCCTCAAAGAGGATTTTTAAAACGTACATAGGTTAGTATTTTCAATGTTTCTGGAGCTAGAAAAACAATTTTGGCATGAAACTAGTTCTAAATTATTCTTAACACAAATATCTACAACTTTCATGAAGACCATAAATTCAAATTCTAAACAGAAACATCACTTATTCACAGAATACAAAACTACCTCAAAGAGGATTTTTAAAACGTACACAGGTTAGTATTTTCCACGTTTCTGGAGCTACAAAAAGAATTTTGGCATGAAACCAGTTCTAAATTATTCTTAACACAAATATATACAACTTTCATGAAGGCATCAACCACTAATTCTCACCACAAAATTCCCAGTTTTAAAAATAAGATTCGGATTTCATAGTTAATAGATTTTCATCATGAACATACTTCTGTATTTTGAGCATATCTAGAGCTACAAGAATATTTTTAACTCAAAAACACTTTCTATAGATCCTTAACATAAATATCTACAACTTTAATGAAGACTATAATTTCAAATTCTAAACAGAAACATCACATAATCACATAATAGTCAATAGATTATCATTTTTCATTATCACCAATTGCTGGAAAATTTACTGGTTTGACAATATTTCGTAAATTAGCTATAACTCATAGTATAAAAATAATTTTTGAATGAGGCCAAGTTCTATGTTTCAATAATTCCATTATC
Organism: Clitoria ternatea; assembly: GCA_037962975.1. NCBI lineage: Eukaryota > Viridiplantae > Streptophyta > Magnoliopsida > Fabales > Fabaceae > Clitoria > Clitoria ternatea. Next base: position 86,160,674 of record CM075676.1, on the reverse strand, counting down.
TATAATTTTTATGAAGACCAAAAATTCCAAATCCAAACAGAAATATCACAAATTCATAGTATACTAAACTATCTCAAAGAAAGTAACAAAACGTACATATGTTAGTAAATTCAACGTTTCTGGGTCTACAGAAATAATTTTGGCATGAGACCGGTTCTAAATTACTCATAACACAAATATATAAAACTTTTATGAAGATACTAAATACTAATTCTTATCACAAAATTCCCAGTTTTAAAAATACAAACAATGATTCATGTCAGCAGATTTTTAGCATGAATATACTTCTGTCTTTTAGGTATAACTAGAGCTACAAAAATAGCTTTGACTTGAAACCACTTTCTAAAGATCCATAACACAAATATATAAAACTTTCATGAAGACATCAAAGGCTTATTATGTATGTATAAGTCCCAGAATTTTAATATATACACAAAATATAGGGTAAATATTCCAATCCGACATGCTGTAGTATTTTGGATATAACTTTTGCTATACATATCCAAATAGGTTGATTCAGGTCTCAAAATTCACAAAACAAAAAGATCTACAACTTTCATGAAGACGTCAGAATCCAATTCATACATTTTCAACTTCAAAACTGAGCAACAAGATTCAAAAATAATACTGGAATCCTAGAACAGCTTACAATTCTACCCATTTCATAATTATTCACAACCCTGTCCCCTCTTACCTTAATGGAGGTTCCTAAAGTGGTTGAAAGTGTTGTATTATTGTCCTAGCTTCAGATCAAGAGTGAACTTGATGGAGAAAGTGAAAGAAAATAAGAGAGAGACTTCACTAACTTTAGCTTGTTCTAAGAATTCAGACTTGGGAACAAGATGTAGTGTTGATTTAATGATGCAAATGACAAGTGGGGGACAAGATTTTCATAATGGGATTGTAGTGGGATGTTAGGTGCATGAATTATAGTGATAATGGAGGTTTTAGGTGAGAAAAATAAGCTGGATTGTTGTCCATTTCCGCAGCCTACATAATGTAGCTTGTATGATTGAAGTAAATATCAACTTTGACACTATTTTGGTATTTTAGGCATATCTCTCTCATATCTTAATGGATTTTAACAAATGTGGTCTTGTTGGAAAGATAAGACAAAGATTAACAACTTTGTAGTTTACTACTTTTTCAAATTCAGACTCTAACAAGGTATTAAAATATGTACAAGATGATATGATTGAAGTAAAATATCAATTCTGACACTATTTTGAGTGGAGTATGTGGCAATTTGATGAGAGTAATTGGAAAAGCCAAGGAAATTAATAACTAAGGAAATAGGTAATAAATTATTTGATTAACTTTTACCAAAGGTATAAAGTTAAAATTATTTACCATGGTAAAAGGTTAAATCGAAGATGTTGTCCTAACCAAAATTTTTTTATAGAAAATTGAGATAAAATGGATAATATTAATAATAACCTAGATTAAAAATAATTACACATGAGATTGAAATTTTTGGGATGTTACATATTATTTGTCTTAGTGGCAGAAGGGTTAAGCTTATTAATTCAACAAGCTATGTTGTTGGGTGTCTTTTCAGGTGCAAAGGTGGGGGTGGGAGAGTGTGTGGTATCTCATTTACAATATACGGATGACACTTTGGTGTTTGGGAAGGCGGAGCTAGCAAATGTTGTGAGTATTAGAAGGGTGATGCTGGTGTTTCATATGTGCTCTGGTTTGAAAGTTAATTATGCTAAGAGTGTTGTGGTGGGTGTTAATGTATCTTTAGAATGGTTACAGTTAGCTGCAAATATTTTGCAATACAAGATTGAGGGTTTGCCATTTAAATACTTGGGGTTGCCTATTGGAGATTCACCTAGAAGGAAGCCATTCTGGGAACCATTGTTGTTGAATGTAAAAAGGAAGCTAGCCGAGTGGATATGTAGGAGCTTATCGTTTGGAGCACGTATTGTGTTGATAAAGTCTGTTTTGTCTTCTGTGCCAATTTATTTCCTATTCTTTTTCAAAGCTCCCACAGGTATTGTCTCTTCATTACACTCTATTTTATCTAATTTTTTATGGGGTGGGTCGGAGGGGAAGAGGAAGATTCATTGGGTTGCTTGGAGGGAGGTGTGTTTTCCAAAGGAAAAGGGGGTGTCGGGGTTGAAAAATGTTACATTTTTCAACATTGCTTTGTTATCTAAGTGGAGGTGGCGCTTATTAAAAGATATACAAAGTTTATGGGTAAGGGTGTTGGTGTCTAAGTATGGGGAGGAGGTGGTCATGAAGGGGGAGTGCGATACACGGTCATCTATATGGTGGAAGGATATATGTAGTATAGATAAAGGAGGGGTGGATATAGGGATCATGTGATATCGGGTTGGTGGTCAAGAATGATAGGGAAAGTGGTAGGGAATGGTAAAACTACCTTGTTTTGGAAAGAAAATTGGTGGGGAGGGATGACATTACAAGATCAATTTCCTAGATTGTATTCCATAACTTTGAATGAGATGGAATCGGTTGCTAGTGTTGTAAATGGGGAGGGAGGTGGATAAGACAATTGTTTGATTGGGAGAAAAGTATGGTGGGGGAGTTGGAGGAAGAGTTAGAGGAAGTAAAGATAAAAAAGGGGATAAGTGATAGGTGGGTGTGGTTAGGTGAAATGGATGAAGGTTACTCAGTAAAGAGTGTTTGTGGATGGAGGTTACTCGGTAAAGAGTTTTTATCAACTTTTATCTACATCTAATGTGGTTTCTGACAACTTGTTTAAAAGTGTACGAAACAAAGTTGTGCCTCTTAAAGTAACAGGTTTTGCATGGAAAACGTTGAAGAAAAGGATACCGGTGCGAGTGGAGTTGTTGAAGCGAGGAATGACGGTACCAAAGATATGTCCAATGTGCCAAAACTCAGATGAAACAATTAATCATTTGTTATTCTCTTGTGATAAAGCTTATGAGGTATGGACTAGATGTTTGCAAGGGGAGGGAGGGTGTCTCGGGTGTTTTAAATAGGGATGGTGGTAGTCATTTGTTGAGTTTTCTTAAGTTATTATCTGACAATAAGGCTCAATAAGAATTGTGAGGTGTTATTTAGTTTGCTGTGATTTGGTCTATATGGTTAAAGAGAAACAAAGTCATTTTTGAATATCATCAGCTAGATCTTGAGAAGATGTTCAATCTTATTCAAGTTAAAGCATAGTCATGGTTAAAGGCTGGAAAGTCTTCCTTTTATTACTCTATGTTTTGTTGGTTAGAGAGTCCTGTAATGTGTAATAAATCGAGTACTGTGTTAGGTGAATATAATTGTATGGCTTATACTCAATTACCGTAAAGTTTATATATATATATATATATATATATATATATATATTTTGTTGGTTTTTTCAACAAAACTATTACCAAAATTAAATTAGTTAGTTAACTTGTTGAAATCGTGAATTAATTAAATGATTAGTTTAAATTAATTTTTTATTATTTCTAGTTTAATCATAATTCAATTCTCGATTCGGTATCTTTACGGATTTAATAATTGGTCCAATTTTAAAATCATTCTAAATAACACACAACATACCTGGGTAGATATTAATATTCTTTCGAATGCCATTTTTTTTGGTGAACTTTTTTTTTTTTGGCAAAGTTTGGTGAACTTCGAATGCCATTTAATAACCAGAAAGCCCCTTAAATTTCCACACATGTGGATTTCAACCTAAATAAGAGGCAGGTGATGGGCCTGGGTCTGGGCCTGGGCCTGGGCCTAAACATAGAACGTTATTTCGTAGAAAAATACACCGGGTGACCAAAAGAGCACCGGCGAGGGTGGTAAGGTGTTGGAAGAAGATGGTTCAAGCGTTTTGATTTTGGTTCGGAGCGCAGCGTTAGTTAGTTTGTGTTCGTTTCCCGTCGAAACGCCGTCGTGACAATTCGTATTCCGATACCATGAAAACTCCGGTTTCGGGTTTCTACAGAAACCCCGTCAAATTCAGAATGTGATACCTCAAAACCGAAACTGTTTCGTTTTTTTGTGTGCTTTGCAATGCGTAATGAATGATTAAATGCACAGGCCAACAGCGGAGAACTTGGTGCCTATTCGATTGGACATCGAAATCGAGGGACAGAGATACAAGGACGCATTCACTTGGAACCCTTCCGGTATTAATTTCTAACGTAACTTGTTCCTTTCTTATGTTCATTGCTATTCACTTGTTTTACTCCTACGTCGTAGATCCCGATTCCGAGATTGTGGTCTTTGCTAAAAGGACCGTTAAAGACTTGAAGCTCCCTCCCGCTTTTGTCACACAAATTGCTCAATCAATTCAAGTAAAGACACCTCCCTAATATCTCATCAATTTTAGATTACTTCTTCTAAGTACCAACATAGTTTAAACTACTACTTCAAAATTTTTAAGATAATGTCAATTTTTTTTGTGTGTTAATCACGGACATCCTTATCGGAGTCAAACTAAAACAACGTATATGTTTAATAATTTCAGGGACTAGTCTAGGGTATAATTAAATGCATAACTGTTTTCACCAGTTGTCTTCTTTCATTTTTATTATTCTGCATTTTTACCCAACTTATGTTATGTTATTGTTGGACTTGTGTTATTAGTCACAGCTTGCTGAATTTCGATCCTATGAAGGTCAAGATATGTATGCTGGCGAGAAGATTGTTCCAATCAAGGTCACTTTTTGTTGCCATTTTGTGGTTGTCTTGTTTGATTTGGTGTATGCCTATTAACAGAATTGTGTTGTTGTTTTTTTTCACAGCTTGATCTTCGTGTTAATCATACACTTGTAAAGGACCACTTTTTATGGGTAAGATTGGAGAACAAAGGTGTTGTGTTGTGAGATTGCTGCACTTGTTTTTGTCTAAAATCATTGAATTCTAGGACTTGAACAACTTTGAGAGTGATCCTGAAGAGTTCGCCAGAATCTTCTGCAAGGACATGGGCATTGAAGATCCTGAGGTTGGAGTAAGTATATCAGATTATCTTATCACTAATAATAAGTTGAAATGAAACTGGGCATGTTGGAGCAGTGTTAAAAATTACTTGCTTCCAAAGAAGGAACTCTGAAATTTTAATTTGGGAAAACCCTATGTTAATTTCAATGATCTTTCTTCTTGGGAACACAATAGGATTTTGGTAGATGGAATACTTTTTTGTTCGTGTTATAGTGAGAAACAATTTGCTGTGGTAATGTAGGAAACAGATTTGTTGTGTGGTAATATGGGAAATAGATTTGCTGGGTTTTCATGCATGAATTTTTTTTCTCTCTCAGCTCTTTTTTAACGCACACAGGAACACATATTCTTGAAAAGTCAACATACTAAATGTAAAATACGTCTCTTTTGCAGCCAGCTATTGCCTTTGCTATCAGAGAGCAACTTTACGAGGTCATTCATGTTTTACGTATCATGTTCTGGAATTATATACAGTTTGGTTTCCGTAATCTTAACTAATTTTATGTTTAGATTGCAATTCAAAGTGTGGTTTCAGCGAGAGAAAGCAGAATGAGCAAGAAGGGTCGTCGAGGGACTGAATATACCCCAGTCAGGTTTTCTTTATAAAATAAATGCAATTTCGTTATAATTCCAAGTGAATCTATGCCCCTAATCCACATCAGTTTCTTGTCATTGATCTAACAGTAAAGGGGGCGCCGTAGCTGTGGACTTGGTTAAGTTATTTGGTCCGAAATCTACTGTAGTACGGTAAGTT